>CM062295.1:298666656-299415380 GCA_031216915.1 Pictodentalium vernedei | reverse complement strand
TTTTCTTTTTTTTTTTTTTGCTCTATGAGGTGTTGTGCAAATAAGATGAGAGCGTGTGGATCGGCGGACTGACTCAGGGGGACATGTAAGTTCGCCTAAGATCATTGAGATGGAAGCTAGGAGCCAAGAAGCTATGTCGTAATCTAGGAACCAATACCTAAATGAGTCGCATGGGCAGTCATTCTTTCGAGTAATTTCTCCTTCAATTCTTAGCCCCATTCGACTGCTCATGAATTACACGTCTCGGTTAAAGGAAACAACTTTCTCTAGACAGATGTATGCCTGCTAAGGTGATTATGGAGATCTGATGAGACCCTTCCAAGACATGGTTGACCAGTCCTAGGGACGGCAAACTGGTAGATCAAAAAGCTAAAAATAGTAACAGAAATGGATTCCGTTCCAAATTAAGGGCTACCGAAGGACATCATGCTATACCAGAGTTGGCTACACCCTGAAACAACTGAACATTCCCTCAAAAAACAGCATTCTATTGAATAACGCCCGTGGGTTGGTAGAGTATATATAGAGAGACCAACTGATGTCCACACTAGACCCCCCCATAGAAACTCGGATGGCAGCTTGCGTCAAACAAAAATGGACAATGGAAACAGGCATTACCTTGACAACACGTGCTGTGCACCATAGTGACACCCAGCTTCACCTCCGGTACGGCCATAACAACGCGGGCGATATCTTTTCACGCAATGTGGTATGATCTTACCTCCAAGATCAATAGATCGGGTAGTAAGAAAAGGCTTAAGTTTGCCAAGCATTCGACTGAGGCCCATTATAAAGTGTCAAAATAGCGAGTTGAAAAACTCACAGAATAGGGACAGAACTGTGGTTTTTAGTACGGAAAACATATACTTACAAACAGAACATCAAAACAAACTCGACTCTGTTTCATCATACAGTCACTGCACAGTTCGTCCGCATCTTCGTGTGTGAACATAGTTTGTTTTCGCCATCTATGTGAAATCCTACGGGCCGATGTGGTACGAGGCCGAACTCTATTTTGAGGATTATGTTCCAAAGGTCAAGATCACAGTGGCCTTGATCTTGGTTTCCGCTTCTTGGACTGGAGGTGCACTTGACAGATTCAGGGCACACTTGGCCAGGGATATGGCTGGAGGGTGAAGAAGGTTGAATTTCTAACTGGAGGGATTATGAAGCAGGGTTTTAAACAAGCGGCGGGTATTTCGAAGAAAGTTACCGGGAAATCAGACGAAAGAGACCCCTATTTTCAGTAGCAATGAAGACATTTGTCGATGCTCCAAGTTGTGTAATGACGCGAGCACTTTAATGATATCGAAGCCGCCATATTTCGGCCCCGTGGAAGGACAATTTTAATATTCCGGACTGAAGAGTCGCAAAATGCTTGCATATGAGCAGTGGCGTAGCCATAGGGCGGCTGAGGGAGGCACCCCCCCCCCCAACATCCCCCAGGTGATGTGGCCTAATTATTGATGCCTTTCATAGCTTAAAAATTTTGGACACAAACGGACTCGAGTCAAGGAAATTGCGTTTATTTGTCTCAAATTTCAAAATTTTCCCCGGGGAGGCCCCCCTCTCCAGCGAGAGGCGGTGTCCCCTCTTGTGCTCACCCCCATCTCGCCGCTACGTGGCTCGGATGATGCTACGGATGTTATTCTCTATGCTTCCCTAGTAGTTCAGCGATCTGAACGTAGCGACTACCCCTACATAGGGGAGTAGCCGCTACGTTCAGATCGCTGAACTACCCCCCCCCCCCCCCCCCCCCAAGATATTACTCTTGCCATCCTAACTTTGATATCCTAGCTACGGGCTTGCATATGAGGCATTTGTCGACGCCCCGAGTAGTGTGTAATAACGAAGGATTTGCACTGTGCTTAACCCACGATGGCGACCATGAATTTGGCCGCGTGGGAGGAAATTGTGATTTTTTTTCAAGGCTCAAAAGTAGCAAATTCCACGCATCTGAGGGTGTTATCGACGTCGCGAGTTGTGGTGTAATTTTTGGGGCCGTAAAAACGTCCAGTGGTGGTGTCGAATCTATGAGGGTGACCGTGGATTTGGCCCCGTGGAGAAAAGTTTGGATTATTGGGAACGAAAAGACGCAAATTCTTCACATCTGGTAACATTGGTGACGCACCGAGTAATGTGTTATATAACAGAAGTAGTATGTCATGTACCCCCGGACAGGTCCATTCTGGGGGACCCTGGTGGGGGACCCCGGAAGTGACGTCATGTCACGTGACCTGGTGCCGCCATGTTGTGTTGTCACGGTAACCCGCGTGAGCGGCCATGTTGTGACGTCATCTGGTTGGTTGTCCTCTGTTCAGGTTCTTGTAATAATAATTGGGTGTTATTAATCCCTTTCCATACCCTCGAGTGTCGATGTAAAAACACGGAATCCAAATTTTACGGACTGGGCCACTTACGGAATGCCTTATATGTATACAGGGGAAATCAGATTCAACCTTGATCAATGTTATAGTCGAGACTGAGATAGGTTATAGATAGGAAGTAATGAATGAGATATGGGACAGAATAACAGAAGCCAATAGTACTGGTACAAGGCCGCAATGGAACAAGACTACAACAAGTTGTAGACGCTAATGATAGGACAGATAGACCATAGACCTGTAGTGGACTTGGAGCTTTGGCGACAAGATGGAAACGGAATCCCATTTGTGGAATCCCTTTTTTGGAATCCCATTTGTGGAATCCCTTTTTCGAAAACGCCTGTGGCTATGGAATCCCTTTTTCTGAAATGAGTCGTCGAGTCGTTCGAGGAGTCACTCGATCGAGCAATTGCTCGTTGGCTTATTTGCTCGATGGGATTCGAGTCATTCGAGCAATAGTTGCGAGGTCACTCGACATAAGACGGAATCCCACTTTTGGAATCCCTTTTTGGAATCCCATTTGTGGAATCCCTTTTTTGAAAACGCCTATGGCTATGGAATCCCTTTTTTCTGAAATGAGTCTAAGAGTCGTTCGAGGAGTCACTCGAACGAGCAAATGCTCGTTGGCTCATTTGCTCGATGAGCTTCGAAATCGTTCGAGCAATACTTGCGGGTCACTCGACATAAGACGGAATCCCACTTTTGGAATCCCTTTTTGGAATCCCATTTGTGGAATCCCTTTTTGAAAACGCCTATGGCTATGGAATCCCTTTTTTTCTGAAATGAGTCTAAGAGTCGTTCGAGGAGTCACTCGAACGAGCAAATGCTCGTTGGCTCATCTGCTCGATGGGATTCGAGTCGTTCGAGCAATATGCCGAGTCACTCGATCGAGCAATTACTCTAAAGCTCATTTGCTCGATGAGATTCGAGTCATTCGAGCAATGCTTTATCAGTAACTGCTCGATTGCTTATTGGGTTTGGGAATGCTTTTGATATACACAAGGGAGATAACTGCATTATGGGAAATCGAGCACTGGTAATTATAAGACTTGGACGAGAGAACCAGAGATAGTTTGAACTGGACAGACTGTTAGTGATAGAGAAATATATGCAATAGGCATTACAAATGGGATTCTGGGAAAATCAGGCCCTGTACTCCTATTCAATAGAGCATACCCCCTGTACCCCTTGGTACTATAGCACTACGTGCTAAGCCGATAAATTGGGGAAATAAAGTCAATTTCGGTGATTTCGGGTGGATTTTGGTGATTTGGAAGGATTGTCGGGTTGTTTGTGGTAATTAGATTTACTCTTCTACAATCGAACATACCCTCTGAACATACCCCTGTCTTGTTAGAAGCCATTGGTAATATAGCACTACGTGCTAAGCCGATAAATTGGGGAAATAAAGTCAATTTCGGTGATTTTGGGTGGATTTTGGTGATTTGGAAGGATTGTCGGGTTGTTTGTGGTAATTAGATTTACTCTTCTACAAAGGAACACACCCTCAAACATACCCCTGTCTTGTTAGAAGCCATTGGTAACATAGCAATCACGTGCTACCATAGAAACCAAGATGGCGGCTTCCAGTATACAAAATGGACGACGGAAACACGTATCACCCTAACAACACGCGCTACGCATGCGCACTCACACCACGTATCACTATGAGATGACGTCACAACATGGCCGCTCACGCGGGTTACCATGACAACACAACATGGCGGCACCAGGTCACGTGACATGACGTCACTTCCGGGGTCCCCCAGAATGGACCTGTCCGGGTACATGACATACTACTAACAGAGAATTCCAATTTCAATGCCGGTTACCTCAAGGGTCCCATGGCGCCCCTAAGAGGTGTGTGTGTGTGGGGGGGGGGGGGGGGGGGTACCAGGAAATTATATGGTATCGTAAAAACTGGTACATTCGGCCAGTCAGCTTCGGATATAAAATAATAGAAAAATATCAATTTCAGGCGAGCGTTGTATGTGCAGAGCGCTAGGGAATTTTTCATAAAATATTATTTATTTAGTATTTATTTATTGGTGTTTAAGGTCACTACTTATGCACAATGGCTAATCATGACCGTGGCGGTTTTACGAGTGGGGGAAGCCGGAGAGAACCGTCGAACAACAATGAGCAGCTGCCAGCTCCCCAACATCGTAACTCCGCACTGCAGCACAGGCAGGGTTAGATTGGTTGAAGACATGCGCACCATCGACGTGCAGTACGCCTTAGTACACGGTGTCATTCGTGCCCCCATGTGGACAATCGGGGTTAAGTGCCTTGCCCGAGGACACAAAGCGGGAGTCCGAATCGATCGCTCAGACCGTCACCCATCCGAGGACAAACCGGGCTCTACGTTGCTTAACTTCGGTGATCTGACGAGAACCTGTTACCGCGACGCCACCGCGCCTCCTTGTCATAAAATAGACATGAAAATAACGCATTTTAGTGCATGTACATAATCCAGACTCTCTACGCAAAAAGTCCGATTCATTCTGATTCATCCATTGTTCGTATCTTCTGAAGAAAAGGGGAGTGAGTAAGACATTTTAGAATACCGATGGCTTCGACAGCCTGAATTGCTAGAGACAACCACGTAACCTTGGCATGTGGTACTCCACATGATAGTAACGACTAGCAAAGAGTTTGGGTTTTTTTGTTTTGTTTTTTTTCTTGGGGGTGGTGGGGGGGGGCATGGCTTAACTTTATTTTAACCCCTTTACCCAACGTAACGGCCAATACCGGCCCAGCGCTATTCTCAAAAAATCGCCAATTAATTTTCAAAATAATTTTCATTTTTTGTCTCAAAAAACATAGGTTATGACCCCTCGTTGGAACGAGCTCGTCGAGCTCGTTCCAACGAGGGGTCATAACCTATGTTTTTGAGACAAAAAAATGAAAAAAATTAGTTATTCAAGATTTTTTTTTTGCAAGTGGTCGTCTGCTTTTCACGTTAGGTAAAGGGTTAATAGAACTGTATAACTGCACAAAATGAGCATGATCGACGGAAATATCAAATTTATGACTGCACGTTGGGAACACTGAACACTTACTTTATAGCCTGTTGCGGCTGGGTGGTTCCCCCTGTTAGTTTGTTTCCGCCTTCTAATGGTTCATAATAATAATAACACTTTTTGATTTATCTCGGTTCTCTTGTGGCCTTGATTAACCCAGTTCTTGCGACGCCTCCCTATCTCCAAGCCTCTTCTTCCAACGTTCGGAAACGAACTGTTTGATGACGTCCCGTATCCCATTACCAGGCTTCACTTTGTCACGCTGGCCACACAAAGACTTCTTTGTTTTGACCCCCTTTCGCCAATTTCGGTTACAATCCTCCGTGATTCTTTCTCTCAGTGTTTCTTAATTTTTATCCTGTGATATCCCCACTGCTAAGTCAGATATCTCAGTTGAATAGTTCTCTATCAACTCCCTCAATTGCTTAATCTACACTAGTGGGGAAGGGGGATCCTTTGCAGGGGCGGCGGAACCGGGGGTGGGGCTGACGGGGCTTCAGCCCCTCCACTTTTTTTCCGGGCCATGTTTTTTTTTTGTATGCATATATTTTAACACAACCAATAACTGGTGAAACAATGAGCCTCCCCCATATTCTCGCCAGCTATGTTTCTCTCGTACTGGTTCAGTTTCGATGGATTTCGGATCATTTTTTGCAGTAAGTGGCAGCAGACGCTAAAATGTATACAGTCTGTTAAAAAATCGGTTAACTGAAGTAGATCGTAATCTTACAGACATACAAGTACCAAATCCACCCCCAGACAAGATAATCCACAGACAGTATAATCGCTGTAAACGTCTGCTAAAGCATTCAGGCGAGGTCTTTTTATCAGCTTTGGTCGTTACGACCAAAGCTGATAAATAGACATCACCTGTATGCTTTACCGACGTTTTTTAACGGGTCTCAAAGTGTGAAATCTTTCAGATACATCTCCTGAAAAATCTAAAAATATCCACTCAGATGCATGGGCATGGCGGGTATGGGACCTTGGAATTTAAATTTTTCATACCGACGACCATTCATCGCCCGATCCAGCATGTGGGGTATGGGACCCTGGAATTTAAATATTTCATACCGACGACCATCCATCGCCCGATCCAGCCCCCCCCCCCCCCCCCCCCCCACACACACACTTTTAAAATCGTTCCGCCGCCCCTGCTTTGGCGTAGAATAATGAAATGTTCTATGTCATTTTATGTGTACATATTCTATACGCTATTCTGAAATATTATTAAGATTGATCACTTTTTGATGCCAAATGAGGATGGTGATTTTGGAGATAGAACATCTGTATGTACAAAATATGTTGTGGTTTATTTAGAAACAAACTGTTTCTGGGCATAGAACATTGTTCTTAACGTGCAGATATAATGAATCGCATAAACTTTATTTCCTAAAAGAAAGAATATTGCCATAGCTTAGCAGGTTTTAAACGTTTTCTTTAACCCTTTACCCAACGTCACGACCAAACCGGCCAGCGCTATTCACAAAAATCACCATCTAATTTTCATTATTTTTTCACTTTTTGTCTCCAAAATATAGCTTATGACCCCTCACTGGTACGAGATCGTTCCAATGAGCGGTCAAGAATTTTTTTTCCAAGTGTCGTCTGCCTTTTGTGTAAGGTAAAGGGTTAAAGTACGTGGAAATCAGACATACTCTACCACTTTTTAACAATTGACCTTTCATTGTTTTGCATTCACCAGTCCTCCGGGTGGCCTCTGGAAAAATTTCAAATGCTTAAAAATACAGCTTTAAAAAGATCTCTTTTTTAGTTTAAAAATCATAGTATAACCTCAATTACATTATACCATGCGTTGGGTAATATTATTGAGGTTATAGTATAATTTACCTACAGGCCTGAAAATAAGCAGTCTGACATTTGCAGAATGAGGTCCCCAGAGAGTGAATTTGATGATGCTATCCTATACAGTGGGCCAATTTATCCTCTGGGTACCTCTTTCTGTTTAGTTTTGAGACCCTGATTCAGACTGAGGTTCACAGAGGGTACACTTAGTGATGCTACCCTGCTATGCAGGGTAGCATCACTAAAGTCACCCTCTGGGGACCTCATTTTGCAGATGACAGTCTGCTTATTTTCTGTCTTGTTTGCCTGGCTTGTGGAAAATATATGTATCTCAGGTTTTATATATTCTCTTCCAGAAAAATACAACTATAAACTGAAAAAAATCACACTACTGCCTCAATTATATTGTCGCATCTAGACGATAATATAACTGAGGTTACAGTATGGATTTTCGTGTCCTGTGTACCTCACCAGACACAGAAGTTACATCATGAAAGATAAATGCTATATTAGTTATTCTGTTTAAAATCTCTGCATAAATGCTATATTAGTTATTCTGTTTAAAATCTCTGCCCATCCAATCAGTAAACAAAAAGAATAGAAACGATGTATCTGCCACCGAACATGTTATATAACATATTATAATAGAAATATTTGTGACGTGGTGTGGTACCCCATCCATCGTTCACGCCATCGATCTCTTGGTTGTCCAAGCGATCACACACAACTGCGAGGGCTCCAAAATAGCATACAGTTATGGATTACCTATCACCACAGATCAGAGACACATTGATGGTGTTGAACGCCTGTTCCCCAGTCAACCGGACTGTCCATGTTGATGGGGCTACGTCCACCTTGCCATTTAGTGTATAATCAAGAACCTTCTAAGGGTAGTGGTAGCACCTTTCGCGGGTCCCTACCCCGCACTGGTCCACATCCAAGGAAGGTCAAGACTCCAGGTCTGGAAAACCTGAAAAGGGCCAACAATAACAGAAAATAATAGCAAACCACTATCAGCCGAGGTGCCAGACGGATTGAAGCTTGGCTGGAGAGGAGACAAGCTGCGAAAGAGGTAGTGGAGAATAAGAGGGAGACATCCAACCGATCCATCTCCACCACCCACGGCAATCTGCACCCCTCTCCAAGGAGGCCGGAAGGCATGAAGGAACTGGAGAAGGAGGAAGGAGAGATGGAAATCAACCAATCTGCTCCTAGATCCCCATCAGCCCTAACCACTCAAGCCACAGCGCCTGTTCTAACCAATCCACAGTCTCGGATTCCGAGGACGATGAGGCGGATGAGACGGCATGAGGTAACTTCACAGAAGCACTAGATCAGAATACCACCACGCTCTTTGGGACTCTCAAACTAGATTCCACTGGCACCGTCGACTATATCAAATTCGTCAACAGCAATTACAACAAGAACCAAGGCACAATACTAACCCACTATCTAGAATGTCAAGAGTAAACGACGACCCGCGACCAAAACTTTCACCTCCACAAGATCAAGCCACCTGCAAATAGTGATTAACCGATAAGGATTTGCGACCGTCATCTGCTTGCTGATCAGATGAGCACACAATCGGCCGATTGTGAGTGCCAGTGTCAGATAGTCACAACCAAAAAGAGTAGTATGCTCAAGAATGCATAGAATAGGGTTATTTTACAGGACCGTCCTGTAAAATTAACCCTATTTTATGCATTCTTGAGCATACTACTCCTGAGTATGGTTGGTTGATTCGTTGACCCCAAGAGCATGTCACTATGTTTATTAAAATAAAAATACGACATCATCGGAAAGAAGTTAACAGCACAACGTCTTTGATCAATGATCAAAGACGCCATGCTGTTATCCCTTTATCTAACACGAAAAGAACAAGACAACTGCAAACAAAATTTTTGAATAACTAAATATTTTCATTTTTGTCTCAAAAACATAGCTTATGACCCCCTCACTGGAACGAGCTCGTTCCAATGAGGGGCTATAAGCTATGTTTTTGAGACAAAAAATAAAAAAAAATAATGAAAATTGAATGGTGATTTTTGTAAATAGCGTCGTTACGTTGGGTAAAGTGTTAACTTGTTCCTGCTAATGTCGTATTTCATAGAGTCATCACATGACACGTGGCACCTGTGTCTTGAGCAGCTTATCAAGGGGAAGATCAGACCAATCAATGAGATAAGACCAATCATGATTCCTGCCAGTCATTGTGGCAACTTATTAAGCTTTTTAATGCTTGTAAGAAATCGCAAATCAAACGTAAATACAAAAAATTTCGACCAAGTGGTGTTCCAAGTAACTATCGGCACGAACCGATGTTCAAACATTTAGATACCGATGGTCAACCGATGGCTTAAAATCGGCCGATGTCAAATGCGATTGCCAAACATCGGTTAATCACTACCTGCAAAAACAATCTCACCATCAAAATCCCTCCACCTAAAACGAACAAGAAAAAACACAGACGTAGCTAATCTGGCTCCTGCCCTCTTTGCTCATTTGAATCGCCAAACGTGATGCAGAGTGAAAAATATGCAGCCACTGAGGGTAGAAAGGGGCTACAAACACAGCATTTGGGTTTTAAGCAAACAACATGTTAAAGATAATAATAGTAATCCAAATGTTATAATTCTCACAGTGTGAAAAAGTGAACACGTTGTTTTACTGTTTAATACTTGATATTGTTCTATTTATTAATTTTTAAATGCGGGGGGGGGGGGGGGGGGGGGGGCGTTGCGATAACCGGTTCTCGTCAGATCACCGAAGTTAAGCAACGTCGAGCCCGGTTAGTCCTCGGATGGCTGACCGTCTGAGCGATCGATTCGGACTCCCGCGTTGTGTCCTTGGGCAAGGCACTTAACCCCGATTGTCCACATGGGGGCACGATGACTCCGTGTACTAAGACGTACTGCACGTCGAAGGTGAGCATGTCTTCAACCAATCTAACCCAGCCTGTGCTGCAGTGCGGAGTTACGGTGTTGGGGAGCTGGCAGCTGCTCTTTTTGCTCGGTGGTTCTCTACGGGTGCTCCGGTTTCCTCCACCCGTAGAACTGTCGCGGTCGTGATTAGCAATTGTGCATAAGTATGTGACCTGAAACACCAATAAATAAATAAATAATAAATTGTTAAATGCCATTAAAATTGAAGTTTATCTCTTTCCTATTTTATATTTTAAAGACACCACATTATTGCGTGAAGTGTACGGAATTTACATTAACTAATTTTTGCTGTTTTAACTTCTTTAGCTGTGGAAGCTCTCTTGATTATTGACATAAACTGTGACTTAATTGTTGGAAAAGAACCTTTAAACAAAATTTGACCCACACTAAAAGTCCGATGATTTGAAAATAAACCAAAATCCAAGTTTAGTGAGACTTAGTTGATTTAGATTGTTTTTAATCCAACTAGTTTTAGAGTGTATGTGTTCCCTGACTTAATAAATTATACCTCTTTTCACTTTAGTACTTTAACCCTTTACCCAGCGTAACGGTCAAAACCGGCCAAGGCTATTCACAAAAATTCGCCATTTAGTTTTAATTTTTTTGTCTCAAAATCATAGGTTATGACCCCTCTTTGGAACGAGCTCGATGAGCTCGTTCCACTGAGGGGTCATAACCTATATTTTTGAGACAAAAAATGAAAAAATTAGTTATTCAAGAATTTTGTTTGCAAGTGTTGTCTGCTTTTCATATTAGGAAAAGGGTTAAAACAATCTGTAAATCTAACAGCATTTGAGTAAAAAAATCAACCAAAGTTTCTGTTGGTATAGACATCAATCTGTCTATAAACAAAATACTTGCATCTTCAGTGGTAAAAATATAACTTTTAAATGGATTTACTTTACAGTGAAACAACACAATATAAACGGGTAAGGAAGGGTGAACTGAGGTTAAAAAAAAATCAAATTTTATCAACATACATTTACGTTTTGCTAAACAACAGCAATGTAACTGCTATTCTTACTTGTAAGGCAGTGGGGTTCTCAGAAAGCTTTATTTCGATTGTCATTCACCATTCAAAAGTTGCTGAATACTGATATTATTTCAGAAATGAAATGTTCTGTCTCCATTTTTGTTGGGAAAAGATTTAGCGTATTAATATTATGCATTTGAAACTACCCATACTTTCAAATTAAACTCTTGCTGGAGGATGCAACAAAATAACAAACAATAATGAAGAGAAAATTAAATGTAACGAGTTTTAACACGTTTGAATGCAAATACCCCAGTGGCATGACTTCTTGCAACTCTGACTGGGTAACTCCCAAGCACGTGTCATTAAACCGTTGATTCCATTGGTCAAAGGACATAGAACAGTTTTATTCTAATTACTACCCTCCTTTTGGAGACAGAACTAAAAAATAATGGTTATATTTTAGTTTTAAAGCTTTCGATGCAACCAGATTTTAAAAGGTGCAGGGAGTGTATATGTATCAAGTGCAACCCTTGTCTCAATTGTGACAAAAATGGACTTAGAACACTGTTATTTTCAAGCGACGAATTAAATCGGTCGGAAGATTCTGAACAGTGATACGAGGAGTAAGGGGAAATGGACCCGGGGGAGTGTTAGTTGTTTCCTGGGCTCTATCGTACCTAGGCCTACTAATACTATACGACTATTTGGGATCGCTCCATGAAAGATGTACGTGGATCACAAGCACCCGGACTTTGAATTAGAATACAGAGAATTCGTGTCCACTTCACAATTGAAATCTATTTCGTCTAATCTTAACCAAACATATTAACCCCTTTAATATGTTAGATTTCCAGACGTGTAGCGATGAATTTTGTTGGAGAGGTGCACTAAGTGGCGATCCACGATCAAATTTTGAGAAATGTGTATCAAATGGAGGTCTGATGTAATATCTGGGAAAATATTTTGTGAATTTAGAATCTAAAATATAAACACTTTTGCACTACTGTATGTGAAGAATTACATTAGATCGATAAAGTTAATAGGCATATTTTATTTTCCCGATATATTATGCCCATATAGTATGCCCAGGGACGTGGCTAGAGATTTCCGATTGGGGGAAGGGGTGGGGGGGGGGTGTAGGGTAGTGAATTTCCAACTGGGGGAGGGACCGGTCCCTCCCCCTATTTGGAAATTTATTAGCGAACGTAGTGAGCGGCCGAAGGCCGCGAACGAAGAGAGCATAATGGTAACGTGTGTGTATGTGTGAAAATATAAAATCGAAATTTAGAATATTTCAGAAAAATATATAACCATGCAATACAAAAATCTGTGTCCGGAAGTTAACACCATGGACGAAAAATAGGAGTCGAAGTTGATCAAATTGTATTGTTTTCATTGGTAGAAATCGAATTAGATTTCTGAAAAAGGAACAGGTGAACGTGCAGGAATAGCGTCACCCATAGATATCGGATATGGCGTCATCTGACAGGTTCAGTCAAAAATCGAAACCACAACAACACAAAAGAAACGCAAGTTGCGCTGCATTAGTCGTTCATTTTTTAAACTTCAATTGCTTGTACAAAAAAAAATCAAAATTGTTGGTCACAAAGTCGCACGCTTGTTAATAAAATATCTAAGAACAAGTGTGTCTGCAAGAAATTCTATAATTTTAAGTATTTTCCTTTCGCGAGACGTTTAAAAACGACGAGTCGATGTTTTCTCGCATTTCTCATTTCTGACACTCTTTTTTGTAAACAAAAGATTTACCCCTCTTACGACGATTTCCTCTGGAAGATACGTAATATAAATTAAAAGAGGGACACAATGGGATTCCTGAGACTTTGCTCTTCATTGCAATGCATTGTATTGTTCGGATAGTATTTTTTCCCTTTTTTCTGACGCAATAACATTTTTTGAACGATTTTTTCCACTTCAATATTTATCAAGAAGTTATGGTACCGGTACCTGGTAGGCCTAATGATATTTCGAACACGAACTTTTCATTTTTGAGGTATTGAAGTGATACAGTGTACAGAAACTTACACCCAAGCCCCTCCACCGCAGTGGAAACTCCACAGAAAATTGTTGCTTCTTTCGGATTGACCCACTTTTGCGTCACGCGGTGCTTCTTGTAACGTTGTATACCAATTTTGGCCTGGAAAGACGGTTTGCCGTCTTCGGGCTGTGATTGCAAGAGACAGTTATCAAAACGTGTACACGCAGTGTTGATACATTTTGTTTTTGAATATAAAATCATTCAGTAAATAGTTCATGACTGATTTCTTCGAAAGATAAGGCAGATCGAAAGGTGAACTACTGTCGTGTTTGATCAGCGACCGAGTCTGATCAAACAGTCAGTCTGTCAGTCTCCAAATCCAATTCCAAATGCATTTGCAATTTAAGGCGACAGCAAAATCGGACTAGGCTACAAATTACAATTACAAATCAAATCGTCGGTATTCCTAATTCCATAAATTTAATACCAGACAATTTTACTTACACTCACTGATACTGAATTCATTCTCTATCTGATCCTTTTTACATGACGTTTAACAATCCAGTGGCGGTGCCACTGGAGGGGGATAGCTGTTCCTCCCACTCCCCCCCCCCCCCAATCAAACTTCAAATATTTATCTGACCGTGGTTTTCCCACCCAATTTCACACTGCAAACGACACACAACAGTACACGTCATGTCGGGTGTTGTAGAAATGTTCAGATATCGTTCCCACTCCCAGGGCCTCCAAATATAGAAATCTTTCATGGGGAGAACTCCATATCCCCACACACGCGAGGGGGAGACCCCGTTCCCTCCGCCAGCTATAAGGCCTGTGGCATTTGAGAGATTCCTTCGGCATCTTGACCTTGGACCCCCACCCCCAAAAGTCCCCCATAGCTTACCTAAGCCCCGTCACTGTAGCGATCAGTCGGTACCAAGAAAACTTGTGATGGAAAGACAATGTGTTGATCAAATTTGCAGAAAGGGCTACATAATGTTCTAACCAACTTGCAAGGTAAAAATACAACCACAGATTTGGGTTCGATAGGGGGTGATTGATGCCCCCCCCCCAAAAAAAAAGACCCTTTCCAACCTACTTAGAACCTGAAGTGTTGAGGTTGAATGGGTGAGTGTATTTGTTGCATCCCTCTCTCTCTCTCTCTCCCCCCTCCCCCCCACCTTTCAGAAAATTTCAACCTGCTTGAATGCTTGAACTACATGTACTTGAAAATACAAGAAGTGATATGGAGGCAGAGTGTGGGTATTTTAATTAATGCCTCCACCCAAATCCCATCACAGATTGCTGAGTTATGAAATTTGAAAGTGATAAAAAGTCAGAAATCTTCGCAAAAAAAATTGGGAAAACAATCTTTTCTTGCTGCTAAGAATTCACCATAATTAGGAAATTTTCAAACACAAAAAGAAAAGATGCGATCAGAAGTTCACGCTTTCAAGACCATGAAGAAATATTTGAAAGGGGTAACAGCATGCACGCAGAATTAATAAAATTGTTAATTGTACTTTCTTAGGGTACTGCTAGAAAACCTCTGCGTGGATGGTGGGGGAGGGGCATAGTGAATAAACTACAATTTCACAACAAGACCATAAAAATATACAGAGAAAATCACAGGGCTGTGATGCTGCTGGATTATTTTCTTATGACTTGGGTTTAAATCCTCCTAACCAAGTCCCTTCAGGGGTGAAATCACAGCATACCACTCTGAATTTATTAAGTTTTTTGCAGGATACTATATTTTTTTAGAATCTATTGTATAATTATTTATTTATTGTTGTTTAAGGTCACATACTTATGCATAATGGATAATCATGACCGTGACAGTTTTACGGGTGGAGGAAGCCGGAGTATTTGGAGAGAACCACCGAGCAACGATGAGCAGCTGCCATCTCCCCAACATCGTAACTCCGCAATGCAGCACAGGCAGAATTAGTTAGATTGGTTGAAGACATGCGCACCATCAACGTGCAGTACGCCTTAGTACACGGCGTCATCGTGCCCCCATGTGGACAATCGGGGTTAAGTGCCTTTCCCAAGGACACAACGCGTGAGTCCGAATTGATCGCTCAGACGGTCACCCATCCGAGGACAAACCGAGCTCGACCTTTCTTAACTTCGGTGATCTTGACGAAAACCGGTTACCGCAACGCCACCGCGCCCCCAACTACTGTATAAGAACATGTTCAACTCATAGACGGATTGCACCCCAGGGATTTGTGTTGTAACTTTTATTGTTTTGTGAGTTCTGTTCTCAAAAAGTGTGCACAATAATTGTTGTAAAGGTTTGTGATTTAATGGTGATCTGCTCACTCCAGGATGTATCTCTTCTCCAACTCCATGCTTCTCCAATTCCCACCTCTATTCTAATTCTATATGCATATTCATCCACTGACCAATGTCATCATGTTTCTTGTGTCAACTTTATTGGGAATATGATAGGGGGGTATACTCCTGTGACTGTCATCCATATAATAGTATGGTGAGGACTAATAGTACAGGGTGGAATATTATACTGAAGTTACAAACTGACATCATAATATTTCAAAGTGCCATATCTTGGATAAATAACCTCAAAATTCCAACATAACTCCAACTATCTACAGCTATGGAAGATGTTAAGAATTTAGTCCAAAACAGTGCATTATGAGAATTAGACTGCAGTCCAGCCTGGTGAAATGAATAAAAAATAGGGGATCAAATCAGAATAATAACTACGTTCGCACTTTAGGTAGCACCTATTTCATATTACCGAGAAAAAAATTGAAAATGAAGCCATGAAAGGGGGCATAAAATTGATTCTAGTAACTGAAATGCCAACACATTTATGATAGAATTATCAGGCTGTTATTAGCGAGCGCCCCCAGAACGGGCGAAGCCCGTTCAGAAGCGAGCTCTATAGGTTAACACGTGTAATTGAGTCAATTCTTCTGAAGCTCCTCTACAGCTTTGATTTCAAAATGTGTGTCTCCGTGCCGGTTGCCATTTTGAAATCAACAAGATATTTGTTCACCGGAAGGAATGCCCGAGAAGAGACTTTACGAGAACGGCTCTTATCCGAGGAATCCTCCCAAGAACAGAAAAAGACAATATAATTGTTTTCAAAGGAACATTCGGGTACCAATTGGGTAAAGTGAGTGAACCATCAGCTGAGGGAAGTAACAGGGGAGGGGGCGTGGGGGAGGGGGTGGTGCTATGGAGATATTCTCCCATAATACACCGGGAGTCAGACTAATTTACAATTTACTACATCACGTGACGTTCCTAGCAACACGCAACACCCCTAGCAACAGGCGATCTATTGGACCGATTTTGACCAAAATTGATATATGGACCCATAATTCAATAGGGGTCCAAACCAAGGAGTCGGTAATGAGTCAGTTTGTTTCCCTAGCAACGAACATGCCTCCCTAGCAACGGACGGCCTCTTGGGCCAGTTTCAACCAAATTTGATATATGGATCCACAATGCACTAGAGATGCAAACCAAGGAGTCGAAAATGGTGTAGTTGGTTTCCCTAACAACCAACGTGCCTCCCTAGCAATGGGCGACCTACTGGGCCGATTTTGACGAAATTTCACTCGTGGACCCATAATGCATCAGGGATTCAATCCAAGGAGTCGGTAATGATGTCAGTTTGTTTCCCTAGCAACCAATGTGCCTCCCTAGCAACGGACGACCTATTGGGCCAATTGGACCAAATTTGATATATGAACCCATAATGCACTAGGAATCCAAACCAAAGAGTCGAAAATTATGCAAATTGGTTTCCCTAGCAACCAACGTGCCTCCCTAGCAACGGGCGGCCTCTTGGGCCAATTTCGACCAAATTTGATATATCGATCCACAATGCACTAGGGATCCAAACAAAAGAATCGAAAATGGTGTCAGTTGGTTTCCCTAACAACCAACGTGCCTCCCTAGGAACGGGCGACCTACAGGGCCAATTTTGACTAAATTTGATACGTGGACCCTTAATGCACCAGGGATTCAAGCCAAGGAGTTAGTAATGATGTCAGTTTCTTTCCCTAGCAACCAACGTGCCTCCCTAGCAACGGACGACCTATTGGGCAAGTTTTGACCAAATTTGATATATGAACTCATAATGCACTAGGAATCCAAACCAAGGAGTCGGTAATGATGTCAGTTTGTTTCCCTAGCAACCAACATGCCTCCCTAGCAACGAGCGGCCTCTTGGGCCAATTTCGACCAAATTTGATATATGGAATCACAATGTACTAGGGATCCAAATCCAAACCAAAGAATCGAAAATGATGTCAATTGATTTCCCTAACAACCAACGTGCCTCCCTAGCAACGGGCGACCTACGGGGCCAATTTTGACTAAATTTGACATGTGGGGCTATAATGCATCAGGGATTCAAACCAAGGAGTCGTTAATGATGTCAGTTTGTTTCCCTAGCAACCAACGTGCCTCCCTATAAACGGGCGACCTATTGGGTCAATTTTGACCAAATTCAATCTATGGACCCACAATGCACTAGGGATCTAAACCATGTTGGTTGACACGATTTTGTTGACTTGAAGTTGAATTAGACTACTTGCGCTCGCTTTTAGGTAGCACCTATTTCATATTATTTCGTATTATTCTGGGAATTGAATATGTGCTAAACAGATGCTCAAGCTAAGCACTTCGAGCAATTCGCACCCTCCTAACATTAAATCAGTCTTATGCAGGAATGATAAATTGTCGATGTTTCGTCATTTTGTAACGGAGAATGATGGAATTAACTCAGGATAACGATTTTACATGATGTGATTTTCTTGAAGTACATTTTGAGGATTTTTTAAAGGACGATTGCGCCGTAGGCGCACGAGTTCATACGCCGAAGGTGTCTGAACTCGAGAGTCCTTTATATTATAAACACTTTTTTTATTCACCGGAAGGAACGCCCGAGAAGAGACTACACGACAACGGCTCTTATTCGAGGAATCTTCCCAAGAACAAAAAGGGACGATATAATTATTTTCAAAGGAACATTCGGATACCAATTGGGTAAAATGAGCGAACCATCAGTTGAGGGAAGTAACAGGGGAGGGGGCGTGGGGGGTGGTATTGAGATATTCTCTCATAATCCACCGGGAGTCAGACTAATTTACATTTTACTACATCACGTGACATTCCTAGCAGCACGCAACACCCCTAGCAACAAGCGATCTATTGGACGGATTTTGACCAAAATTGATATATGGACCCATAATGCAATAGGAGTTCAAACCAAGGAGTCGGTAATGAAGTCAGTTTGTTTCCCTAGCAACGAACGTGCCTCCTAGCAACGGGTGGCCTCTTGGGCCAATTTCGACCAAATTTGATATTTGGATCCACAATGCACTAGGGATGCAAATCAAGGAATCGAAAATGATGTCAGTTGGTTTCCCTAACAACCAACGTGCCTCCCTAGCAACGGGCGACATACTGGGCCAATTTTGACTATATTTCACTCGTTGACCCATAATGCATCAGAGATTCAACCCAAGGAGTCGGTAATGATGTCAGTTTGTTTCCCTAGCAACCAACGTGCTTCCCTAGCAGCGAACGACTTATTTGGCCAATTGGACCAAATTTGATATATGAACCCATAATGCACTAGGAATCCTAACCAAGGCGTCGAAAATTATGTCAGTTGGTTTCCCTAAAACCAACGTGCCTCCCAAGCAACGGGTGGCTTCTTGGGCCAATTTCGACCAAATTTTATATATGGATCGACAATGCACCAGGGATCCAAACAAAAGACTCGGAAATGGTGTCAGTTGGTTCCCCCAACAAACAACGTGCCTCCCTGGCAACGGGCAACCTACTGGGCCAATTTTGACTAAATTTGATACGTGGACCCTTAATGCACCAGGGAATGAAACCAAGGAGTCGGTAATGATGTCAGTTTGTTTCCATAACAACCAACGTGCCTACTTAGCAAGGGGCGATCTATTTGGGCAAGTTTTGACCAAATTTGATATATGGACCCATAATGCACTAAGAATCCAAACCAAGGAGTCAAAAATTATGCAAGTTTGTTTCCCAAGCAACCAACGTGCCTCCCTAGCAACGAGCGGCCTCTTGGGCCAATTTCGACCAAATTTGATATATGGAATCACAATGCACTAGGGATCCAAACCAAAGAATCGAAAATGATGTCAATTGATTTCCCTAACAACTAACGTGCCTCCCTAGCAACGGGCGACCTACGGGGCCAATTTTGACTAAATTTGACATGTGGGGCTATAATGCATCAGGGATTCAAACCAAGGAGTCGTTAATGATGTCAGTTTGTTTCCCTAGCAACCAACGTGCCTCCCTATAAACGGGCGACCTATTGGGTCAATTTTGACCAGATTCAATCTATGGATCCACAATGCACTAGGGATCTAAACTATGTTCGTTGACACGATTTTGTTGACTTGAAGTTGAATTAGACTACTTGCGCTCGCTTTTAGGTAGCACCTATTTCATATTATTTCGTATTATTCTGGGAATTGAATATGTGCTAAACAGATGCTCAAGCTAAGCACTTCGAGCAATTCGCACACTCCTAACATTAAATCAGTCTTATGCAGGAATGATAAATTGTCGATGTTTCGTCATTTTGTAACGGTGAATGATGGAATTAACTCAGGATAACGATTTTACATGATGTGATTTTCTTGAAGTACATTTTGAGGATTTTTTAAAGGACGATTGCGCCGTAGGCGCACGAGTTCATACGCCGAAGGTGTCTGAACTCGAGAGTCCTTTATATTATAAACACTTTTTTTTTATTCACTGGAAGGAACGCCCGAGAAGAGACTACACGAGAACGGCTCTTATTCGAGGAATCTTCCCAAGAACAAAAAGGGACGATATAATTGTTTTCAAAGGAACATTCGGATACCAATTGGGTAAAATGAGCGAACCATCAGTTGAGGGAAGTAACAGGGGAGGGGACGTGGGGTGGTATTGAGATATTCTCTCATAATCCACCGGGAGTCAGGCTAATTTACATTTTACTACATCACGTGACGTTCCTAGCAGCACGCAACACCCCTAGCAACAAGCGATCTATTGGACGGATTTTGACCAAAATTGATATATGGACCCATAATGCAATAGGAGTTCAAACCAAGGAGTCGGTAATGAAGTCAGTTTGTTTCCCTAGCAACGAACGTGCCTCCTAGCAACGGGTGGCCTCTTGGGCCAATTTCGACCAAATTTGATATTTGGATCCACAATGCACTAGGGATGCAAATCAAGGAATCGAAAATGGTGTCAGTTGGTTTCCTTAAC
Source organism: Pictodentalium vernedei (assembly GCA_031216915.1). NCBI lineage: Eukaryota > Metazoa > Mollusca > Scaphopoda > Dentaliida > Dentaliidae > Pictodentalium > Pictodentalium vernedei. Next base: position 299,394,960 of record CM062295.1, on the reverse strand, counting down.
AACCAACGTGCCTCCCTAGCAACGGGCGACCTACTGGGCCAATTTTGACTACATTTCACTCGTTGACCCATAATGCATCAGGGATTCAACCCAAGGAGTCGGTAATGATGTCAGTTTGTTTCCCTAGCAACCAACGTGCTTCCCTAGCAGCGAACGACTTATTTGGCCAATTGGACCAAATTTGATATATGAACCCATAATGCACTAGGAATCCAAACTAAGGCGTCGAAAATTATATCAGTTGGTTTCCCTAAAACCAACGTGCCTCCCAAGCAACGGGTGGCTTCTTGGGCCAATTTCGACCAAATTTTATATATGGATCGACAATGCACCAGGGATCCAAACAAAAGACTCGAAAATGGTGTCAGTTGGTTCCCCCAACAACCAACGTGCCTCCCTGGCAACGGGCAACCTACTGGGCCAATTTTGACTAAATTTGATACGTGGACCCTTAATGCACCAGGGAATGAAACCAAGGAGTCGGTAATGATGTCAGTTTGTTTCCATAACAACCAACGTGCCTCCTTAGCAACGGGCGATCTATTTGGGCAAGTTTTGACCAAATTTGATATATGGACCCATAATGCACTAAGAATCCAAACCAAGGAGTCGAAAATTATGCAAGTTTGTTTCCCAAGCAACAACGTGCCTCCCTAGCAACGAGCGGCCTCTTGGGTCAGTTTCGACCAAATTTGATATATGGAACCACAGTGCACTAGGGATCCAAACCAAAGAATCGAAAATGGTGTCAGTTGGTTTCCCTAACAACCAACGTGCCTCCATAGCAACGGGCGAGCTACTGTGCTAATTTTGACTAAATTTGATATGTGGAGCCATAATGCATCCGGGATCCAGACCAAGGAGTCGGTAATGATGTCAGTTTGTTTCCCTAGCAACCAACGTGCCTCCCTAGCAACAGGCGATCTATTGGGTCAATTTTGACCAAATTCAGTCTATGGACCCACAATGCACTAGGGATCTAAACCATGGAGTCGAAAACGGGGTGAATTTTGACCAAATTTGATATATTGATATATGAATCTTTAATGCACTAGACACCAAAACCAATGAGTTGGGAATGACGTTCGTTGGTTTTCTTCCCAACCAACATGCCTCCCTAGCAACGGGTGGTCTATTGGGCCAATTCTGGCCAAGTCTGATATATGGGCCCACTGTACATTTAGGATCTAAAAGGAGTCTGTAGTGATGTCAGTTGGTGTCCATAGCAACCAACGTGCCTCCCTAGCGATGGGCTATCTATTAGGACAATTTTGACTAAATTCAATATATGTACCTGTAATACACCAGGGATCTAAACCAAGGAGTCGGCAATGATGTTAGTTGGTTACCTTAGCAACCAACGTGCCTCCCTAGTAACGAGCGATATATTGTGCCAAACTAATTTATGTGGCGGCATGTTAGTGACTGTTTTGAGACATGTTTTTCGAAAATCATCTGACATCGTCATATTTTGGAAAGACGATTGTCAGATCGTGTCCGATCATCAGTAATGATTAAAAAAAATATCAAATACTGCTTTCAGTCGCAATGTTTTCACATTTTCAATACTCCAATGGATGTCCCGTTCACTGGTTTTATGGATGGGATTTCCGTGGCTGTTCCGGCGGGTACAATCGTCCTTTTTTGCATAGCTTTGCTATAATTTCTTGTTTTTATTACGATAAGTAAACGTACTATAAAAATCTCGTACCGATTGACATCAGGCATACTTATGAAGCTCTATATTGCGTACACTGTAGTTGTAAATAGTAACAGTTGGAATTTTTGCCGATTTGAAACCGAGTTGGGATTTGGGGAAGTAAAGAAGACATCAGCATCGCCAAAGAAGCTCTAAAATCCAGACAGATGGAATTTCCAACTACTCATGACTTGCCCTCCGAAATTCCAACTATAGGAAATTTTGGCCAAGATTGGGGGTGACACACACCCCCCTGTCGCCACGTCCCTGATTATGCCTATATATGTAAATCTGTTAATATGTGATTCTGGTAAACATTAAACAGCGATAAGCTCGGGTGTAACATTTTGGGTATGTAACACAAGGACCACGCAATTAGTTTCTATAAAATGCTTAGTCTCTTTGGTCATTTTTTATATTTTACAGTCGAGGTTATAAATACAGTATCAAAGTAGTAACTGGGTGTTTCATGGTCTAAACTACAAGCAAAGGAGAACATTTGTGTTTTAACCCTTTACCTAACATGAAAAGCAGACGACACTTGCAAAAAAAAAAAATTCTTGAATAACTATTTTTTTTTATTTTTTGTCTCAAAAACATAGGTTATGACCCCTCATTGGAACGAGCTCGACGAGCTCGTTCCAACGAGGGGTCATAACCTATGTTTTTGAGACAAAATAATGAAAATTAATTGGCGATTTTTTGAGAATAGCGCTGGCCGATTTTGGCCGTTACGTTGGGTAAAGGGTTAAAACAACTTACCCTGATACCTCGTACTATCTGCAGCTAAACCCAAAAGAGTTCGATGAAAGTGAGGTCGCCCAATTTTATCAAAATTTTCAAATCACCAATGGGATAAAGTCTTTCAAGTGGAAATCCTATTTTGTGAGGGGGTACGTTCGCACCCATCGCACCTCCCCTGTCTACGCGCCTACTGGGTATGAAGAGCTCTAATTATAGCCGTGGTGATCGTCCATTTGTCCATCCGTCTCTCCCTCAGCGGGTGTTCTGAAAATATAATAAGCTATTCGTGGTAATATACTGGTATATAGTTGCAAATGAGGTATGGTGGTGGTTTCTTAAATTGTGTGCCGGGCCAACTTTTAATGACACGAATACCAACCACTGGATTACTTAGAGGTGAAAATCTGAAAACTAAAATAATGATAAAATTTTAAAAAAAATACCAATCTACTACCGTAACAAAAGAAACTTCTGTTTTTCATAGAGTAAATAGTCTTGTAATTTTCAACAAGCGCGTAGCCAGGAGTCTATAATAGGGGTTGCCCTAGCCAGTTGTTTTGGGGTAGCGTTATTTTGGGGGGTGCAAAGATGATATTTAAAAGCCCGTTGTGTGGGATTTCGGGGGTCTCCCCTAGTCCACCCCATCTCCGAGATCATTTTGCAAAATTTAGTGCTCTGAGAGCGAATCTGAGGCATTTCTGCTGTGTGTTGCCCATACATTGGAGACCATTTGGGGCCTTTTTGTTGTGTTGGGCCAATGTTCCCCGTAGCTGCGCCACTGATTTTAAAAACTTAACTTATTGGCCTAAATTTTAAATAATGTTGTTGCCAATTTCCCATGAAGATCTCAATTAGTAGGCCTAATAGCTTTTGCACTTAGTGACTTTTCCGCCCAAGCACTTTAACTCTTGATTGAGCTATTTGTTGTGGGTCAGGGAAGTTTCGTCCCCGGGAAGTTTCGTCCCCGGGAAGTTTCGTCCCCTAGTTAGTGGGAAGTTTCGTCCCCGGGAAGTTTCGTCCTCTATAGAGGACGAAACTTCCCACTTGAATGGTAAATTATATAGAATTCTGACATATTTTTAATAAAAAAATTAATCAAGGACCTGTGTGTATCATGTTCATATATGTTATGTATGCGTAGAATGTTACTCTTCTGACTTTATTTTTCCCTATTAATATAAATATGTTTGCATAATTCTTTTGATGCGAATACACTCGGTTGGATCTTACGGTATTTTGTCCGTACATTCGCCACTGTATTTAATACACGGGGAGTTGGTTCACGCAAGCCCATTGATTTTTATTTTGTGACAATCTATTGGCGAATGGCCACGGGCATTCACTAATAAATTGTCACAAAATAAATTTCATGGAGGCATGAAAAATTAATAATAGTTTAGTCTTTTGTCCGTACATTCGCCACTGTGTTTAATATACGAGGAATTTTTATTTGCAGACCTACAATTTACAATTTAAGAATTTACAATTTAAAATTTCATATGTTACAAGAAACTGAACGAAACGTTATAATCGTAATTAATCAAAATGTACATGTACGACGAAGCGATTATGAAGAGGTTCTGCAGGCAATCTCGCAACGTATCGACGAACCTTCAGTATTTTATTAATAGCGTTACTTGCGGAAAAAAAAACCCTGGAAATTGGTTTGGTGAGTTAGGGTTAAAAAAATAAAGGGGTGTGTGTTTCATTGGACGAAGGCTGCATTCGCCAAGTTGGGAAATGTGGGTCTGCAGCCAGCTTATAACACCAACCCAGCAGTCAAGAAATAATCAAACAGTTCCTGGTCTTACCATTTTTGCCACCAGACCACACAAAGCCGACGTTTGATCATATTGCTCCAAAGGCCAATAGTGATAGACTTAGAGAATTTGTACAATATGTGAAAGACCAGTGGATTAACAGCGACCACTTCAGCATCTCGTCTTGGTGTATCTTCGAGCATTCAATACGGACCAATAATCACATAGAAGGTGTGTATAATACTGTTAATAACTTCATGAGATCAAATCCCAATTAGTTTCACACTCTTTAGTTCACACATTAGTTTCACGTCAAATTAATGTTGTCAAAACACTAGTCGTTATATAAAAAAATTATAGATAAGTTCATTTGCTGTCAAAACAAACGGATTGTGATCAATAACAATGCTTTTTTTACTTTCAGCTTGGCACCGTAGGATGAATTCCAAGGGAAGTAGACTTTCCTTTTAGAAGCTAGTGATGGTGCTCCAACAAGAAGCAGAACATGTCCAGCTGTCTGTAGAGGCTCGAGACCTGGAAACCGAAATAAAGAGGAAATACACAGCAATTGACAAAGCGATAGGCAGCTTTGGATGAGATATAGAGATAATGACCTCAGAATAACAGACTATTTTGTTGTTATCAGTTTTTGACCTGTAAACCATTGAGCACAAATTGAATAAAATGTGATTAACCAAGATACTATTACTTATCCATGTACCTTACAATCCCACGCCAACCCTAAGCTTATGATTATTTAACAAGTACTGAGGACGAAACTTTCCGGGGACGAAACTTCCCACTAACTGGGGACGAATCTTCCCGGGGACGAAACTTCCGTACGTCTGGTACTGTATTTATAATGTTGGGTTGAATGTGGTGGGGGTGCAATGATGAGAGTTAGCCGTATCAAATTTTAAAAACTTTCAGATTCGATTTGGTGGGTAACACATCAAGGGAGAATATCTACATTTTTACAAGCAAACTCGAAGATGGGATAAATAGTTTCCCTTTGATCGAAGCGACGAGCAGTTGGAATGACACTGGATCAAAAATCGAGAGAGGGAGGACGCCATGCTAAATTTTTCCAAGAACAGTTTGTTTATATTGGCGATTTTGTTTTGCAGACGATTATAAAATGTGGCGAATTACAATGCAGCAAACACATTCGGTTATGATGCCAACACAGAATAATTTCGTTTCGTGCTTTATCTAATTGAGTGTTCCTTAAAAAGCATTAAATTATTCCAAATGAGTGAATTGCATCACCTATTTTCGACACATATTTACACCACTGCTTAGCCCAAAGCCAAAGGGCTAAAAGGAAGCGCTCAACACTTACCTGCCTTCGCTTGGTAACAAACCGTACAATGAATATTTCTTTCAAAAACAATAGTTTTTTAAAGCCTGAATTATTTTTCAAATTATTTTGATCACTTTTTGGCAGTGTTTTATGTTTCACTGCTAGTGCTTGTGTGGGGATACGGTATAGGTTCTCTCGTGGGCCGACTTCTCAACGAATTTTCGAGTTTTGGATAAAACCCAAACAAGCCAATGAAAAGATAGTAAACCCGAGGATTACCCGGGATGGGCGTTCTGTATCTGCCTATATGGATACACCATTGCTCCCCGTTGGGCTGAAACGAGAGGGTGGGCCTGTCAATATCATGATGAATGAATACAGGAGAAGCTGGCCCACGAGAGGAGTCGGCCCACAAGAGAAGTCTGCCCTAAACAAAGTCGGCCCATGGCATGGGAGAAGTATTATAGAATAAATTTTATTAAGGTTGTACTCACTTTTATGTTAGAAATAAAAAAAATTGATGAGATTAAATATCTTATCCAAGATTTTCAAATTAAACTTATCCAACATTGAATTGTTTATTTTGCGATTAGATTTGCCACTGATGGTTTTTCAAAAGGCGTGTGTGAGTGATTAGTAATTACAGGTATTTCCACATTTGCGTTGATACTGCCTATTTTTTGTCACTGATAACATCATTACCTGCTATGTTTATGTCTGTTTTCCTTTGTTAATACTGCTTACTCTAAAAACCTCTTATGTTGTCATTTTTGCCCCTGGAAAGTATCTTACAAAACCCACCAAACCAGAAAGGCGTTTTTTTTGCCACTCACTCGAAAGAAGCCATCTTATGTTTTGTCCACTTCCATCGACCAAGATCTTCGGCACCTGCTCTCGGCCATTTGACGAAATAAAATGCTAAGCTAAATGCTACTCTTATAGGGAGGGAGATTTTTCTCAGCATTTTATTTCATCAAATGGCCGAGAGCAGGTCCCAAGACCATTGAAAGTAGTCCTGTAGTTTGTGATGCCAACTTCTCGGACTCTCGTAGGCCGATTTCTCCCCAAATTGTTAGGGCCGACTTCTATGGGCAGAGTTCTCATGTAGTTTGCGGGGCCGACTTCTCCGAAATTGTTTGGGCTGACTTCTCCGGGGGGGGGGGGGCTGACTTCTTCGAGGCTGAGTTCGCAATGGGCCGACTTCTCTGCACACCATAATGAATTACACCCAAACCGGCCTCCACAGTTTTACCCAAACAGGCCTCCTCGCATTTTAACTACACTCCCCTATTAGTATTAGTAGCTTTTCATGACATTGTAGCAAAATTTAGATAATAAGAAATATGAGAAAAAATGTTGACTTACCCACTTTTCCCGAAATTTTATTCACATACAGGTACAGAAAATCCAATTATCCCTTTGAAAATACCCAAGAAGGAATAAACACAACTTATCGTTTCCAAATCCATAAAATTTCTGAAAAGCTTACTGACACAATGACAAGATGGTGCTATCAAAACTGTGTGATAATTGGTTACTCTTTTTCAAACAAGCTTTCCCAAAACAAAACTCGTATTATTCAGACTGAATGCTGATTGGTTACTCTTTTTCAAAAACTAATTCCCAAAATCTTGATGTGATCTGGCGCCGCAGATTATTAAAACACATGTCATGCACAAATCAAACAAAAATTTGTTTTTACAAGATTTAGCTTTTTTTTGAAGTGTTCTCTGTGATTAACCTACGGGTGCTTTGTAGAAAACCACTGCAATCATATCGTCTGTCACAAACAATAGATCAAAATATTTTTGTCTGTTTTTTGTCTTGTGGCTTTTTAAGATACAAAGATGAAAAAACTCTTAAGACAATCTCTGTCATCTGTCGCAGTTTTAATTAACAAAAATGAGATTAATCATTGAATTATTGTGTTAGTAAATGTATGTCCATAATTTAAAAAGTCTGTGTATTTCTTTTTTCCACCCGTAAAATTCTTGGAGGCCGGTTTGGGTAAAACTGTGGCAGACGTTCAGGGTAAAATTTTAGAGACTGATTTGGGTAAAATGTAGAGGCCGGCGACAACTCCCCATGGGACAAGTCGCCCTAAGTGAGACAACTCGGGCCAACTTTTGAGACAACTCGCCCAACCTTTTGAGACAACTCACTCCACCTTTTGATATGGTATAGGTATATAAATACGGTTTTACAACAAGAATATATATATTTACAAAAAAAATAGCATTTCTTGTGTCTGTTTAAAAATCAACCTGATCATAACCCACCACACTCTTCTTCAACAATGTATTTACACTCATCCACTTTTCACATGTTATTCCCTCCTAGCGGGGGCAAACAGTCTGAAAACTACACACAGATCATCTGACCTTTTTCAGACAAGTGACTGATGAATGAATGAATGAAAAGTTTCAGTGCACCGAAGGCACACAGGGACAATGTGGGATTTGAAATCCCTTGCGACATGAATACCTTTATTTGATTAGGCCTAAAAAAAAATATACGTTTGTTTCCGCTAACCCGACCAACCCTATTTCAGACTGCCGAGTCTAAGTATTTCATTGAAATCGCAAAAAAAAGTGAAAAAAAAACCAGTGGCATTTTTGCCACTTTCTAAATAGCGCCACATATATTGATCGTCAAAAAATTAAGATTTTATAAAAAAAAGAAGCCCTATTTTATATAAATGCCTATCGAGTCACAGAACTTCTTCATAACATAATATTCAGCAGTCCTCTTATTCTGAATTTAGCATTCGCATGCCTCACTTTATGTTTATCACAAGGCCAAGAAGTGTTAAAATTAGCACACCTCAGCACTTGAAATAAATTGCCTTTTTAAGTGATTGTAGTGATGGACTGGTTAAGTAACATCGTATTTGTCTTGGCTTAGAAAGCACAAATGACTTCCTTTTGTTTACTTGAAGACAATAAAGTTCCCTGCGGTTGTCTTGTATCAAACACTATTGAGCACACTATTCTGAAGGCATTATGTCATCGTGTCGTCAGCGTGTGCATTGTGCAAACAGCCAGTCACTTTAAAGTACAAGTGTCAATTTACAGGGTATCCCTTGGCATTTCCCAAGGACAATTTACAGGTTCTAAATCGCAGACATGCCATTGGTCGAAATATACAATGTGATTAACTATGCATGCTTACTGGAATACAGTCCATGTGTCTTGTTTCAAATTCAAGGTATTAACAGAATATATTCAGTCATTTGCATAATAATGGTCACTGTTGAGACAAAACACTTGAACAGTTGATGAAGAAAAGTAATACATAAACTTTTCATGGTCTGTGAGGGCAGACAGGGTGGTAAAAAGGGAAAAGACCCAAATTTAAACCTATATTAATCCACTGTAGTAAAGTAAAATCACTTCTTGTAAACTGTGATATTAAAGCAAGTTGAAATTTATATATCGCCTTACCGGGAAAACAATTTGTCCAGGTACCAGTTATTATTTAATTCGCAAGTATCCTGGACTGTATTGACAATTTTACCTATTTTACATACCATAAAACCACACAGCACTACAAAGAGGACTATTTTAGGTTGAAAAAGTTATAAACTGAGTTTAGGGAACTGCATTGTGGAAAAAAAAAATAAGTAAAAATAAAAACAAATTCTGACCTACCAGCCCTATTTTTTTAGCTCAACTTGACAAAGTCAAGCTGAGCTATTGCCATCACTTCTTGTCCGTCGGCGTACGTACGCACATACGTACGTTAGTACATTAGTACGTTAGTATGTACATCCACAGTTTCCTTTGGCACACCTCACAGGTCACATTTATGATCAGATTACTTTGAAACTTGGTATGCTTGTTTGGGGTGACCTCTAGATGGGAGCTATCGATTTTCTTCAATTTCCGTCAGAAAATGTTGCCGCGCCCAAAGTTCTTAGAACTTAGTTTAGTCAAACCACAATATTTCCCTTTGGCACACCCTACAGGGCACATTTATGATTTGATTGCTTTGAAACCTGGTATGCTTATTTAGGGTGACCTCTAGATGGGAGCTATCGATTTTCTTCAATTTCCGGCAAAAAATGTTGCCACGGCCAACGTTCGTAGAACTTAGTTTAGTCAGACCTCAATATTTCCCTTTGGCACACCCTACAGGGCACATTTATGATCAGATTGCTTTGAAACCTGGTATGCTTGTTTGGGGAGACCTCTAGATGGGAGCTATAGATTTTCTTCAATTTCTGTCAAAAAGTGTTGCCGCGGCCAACGTTCTTAGAACTTAGATTAGTCAGAGGACTCAATATTTCCCTTGGCACACCCTACAGGGTACATTTATGATCGGATTGCTTTGAAACCTGGCATGCTTGTTTGGGGTGACCTCTAGATGGGAGCTATCGATTTTCTTCAATTTCCGTCAAAAAATATTGCCGTGGCATACGTTCTTAGAACTCAGTTTAGTCAGACCACAATATTTCCCTTTGGCACACCCTACAGGGCACATTTATGATTTGATTACTTTGAAACCTGGTATGCTTGTTTGGGGAGACCTCTAGATGGGAGCTATCGATTTTCTTCAATTTCCGTCAAAAAATGTTGCTGCGGTCAACGTTCTTAGAACTTAGTTTAATCAGAAGACTCAATATTTCCCTTTGGCTCACCCTACAGGGCACATTTATGATCGGATTGCTTTGAAACCTTTCATGCTTGTTTGGGGTGACCTCTAGATGGGAGCTATCGATTTTCTTCAATTTCCATCAAAAAATGTTGCCGCAGCCAACATTCTTAGAACTTAGTTTAGTCAGACCACAATATTTCCATTTGGCTCACACTACAGGGCACATTTATGATTAGATTGCTTTGAAACCTGGTATGCTTATTTACGGTGACCTCTAGATGGGAGCTATCGATTTTCTTCCATTTCCGTCAAAAAATGTTGCCATGGCCAACATTCTTAGAATTTAGTCAGACCACAATATTTCCCTTTTGTACACCCTACAGGGCACATTTATGATCGGATTGCTTTGAAACCTGGCATGCTTGTTTGGGGAGGCCTCTAGATGGGAGCTATCGATTGTCTTCAGTTTCTGTCAAAAAATGTTGCCACTGGCAAAAAAAATGACATTGGTACCAATGATCTTCACTTTTGCCATTTCATTTATAACTTACCAAGTTCAAGTTTGTCAAGTTGAGCTACAGTGTCATTGACACTTTCATTTTTCATCCCGTTAGCGGGGAGCACGGTGGCTCAGTTGGTAGAGGTGCAGGCTGCAAGCCGAGAGGTCCTCGGTTCGAATCCCGTCTGCGGCAACCGCGTTGTGTCCTTGGGCAAGACACTTCATCTCCATTGCCTGCGTGGGGGCACGATGACGCCGTGTACTAAGGCGTACTGCACGTCGATGGTGCGCATGTCTTCAACCAATCTAACCCTGCCTGTGCTGCAGTGCGGAGTTACGATGTTGGGGAGCTGGCAGCTGCTCGTCGTTGCTCGGTGGTTCTCTCCGGGTACTCCGGCTTCCTCCACCCGTAAAATTGTCACGGTCATGATTAGCCATTGTGCATAAATATGTGACCTTAAACATCAATAAATAAATAAATATCCTGTTAGCGGAAATAAACATATATATTTTTTAGGCCTTATGATTCCACGACAGAGGGAAGCAAGGGCCAATAATCTTGTGTGATTTGAGTGTGAGCACTGGTAGTAGGGTAGTGGGGTCAGAACCCCAACAACATAGAACTGGAAGGTGACTAGGAATTGTGCATAACTACAAGAATTCTACCCTGTGTTTTACTTAAAGATGTGTGGATATTTGTGGTAACACTGAAATCACAGGTTGAAGGTTGTTTTAGAAAAAGAAAAAGAAACCCAAACAGTCACAGGTTTGAAACAGCTCCAGCATATTACATGTATCCGTAACGGTTATAAAAAAAGGAAAAAAGGGTTGATACACTGGTGGAACTCATGATTCGGTTGTGAAAGGACATTGTTGTGGACAGTCATTAAAAATTGTGAAGTCTGAAAAATGCAAGTAAAAATACTATTTAATAGAGATGGGCGGTGTTGGAATCTTGAGTTCGGTATCGGTTTCGGTATTTTTGTGTGGGGATACCGCGGTATCGGTTCGGTATTCGGTATGTGACTTCAGATTCACTGATAGTACCAAAGGGGAATCCATGTCAGAAAAATACAGAATAAGTTGTTCTTGTATCATTCTATCACAGTGCTACACATGCCATTGTTGATGGGCTCAACATTGTCATTCTTTTGTCAACACAGATCATATCTGCAGTAATTTGGTGACTTGTTCTAAATACACCTTAACTTTTCAAGCTCCACTTAAGGCATCTGTAATCATAGAATCATAGAGTGTGTGTCCTGAAGATGTCATCGTTAGGTGGGCCTGATGACAGTTGTAAAATTATCTGGTCAGTGATTTCTAGCCAAGTCTTGGCTGCCTGTTAAGGCAGCCAAGACTTGGCTAGAAATCACTGCTAAGCAACTGGACATGTACAGGTCGTAGACTATTGATAATTTAGTACAACTGCCCTGGTCCTTAAGGCTTAACAAAACTGAAAAATAAAATCAGTCACTTCTTACTTCTTTCATGAAAATGAACACTTCAACTGGTATCAATCCTCATCAAGGCCTTATAAATAGCGAATGCACAGGGAAAATTGAAAATACCGTTGGCTTCGGTATTCAAAGATTGGGTCGGTTCGGTTTTTCGGTGTCCCCATAATATCGGTATCGGTTCGGTTTTTCGGTATATTGCCCATCTCTACTATTTAATTAAAAAACTGGTGTGACTTGTCTTAGTGAAAAGCTTGTCCAAGAAAAGATATACAATTTGGGGCGAGTTGTTTCATTCAAAATTGGTCCGACTTGTCTCACTTGGGGTGACTTACAAGTCACAGGGCATGTTGTCTCTGGAGTGAATTGTCTATAGACCATTTGAAGCCCTCTTAGGCTCTACTGTGCTAGCAGCTAACATTTTTTTCATCCTGGTGGTTCCAAACGATTGCTGTGCACATAAAGAACGAATGTTTATTGGTTTGTTTTACTGAAGCTTGTACTATGTTGGTGACTATACAATTGTCAAATGTTTTTGCCCAGATCTGTTGCTTTTTGTTCTGGAATTTGATGAATTCATCTTGGGGAATTGCTGGTATTTGTTCCTCAATCAGTTTATAGAAGAAAGTAAGGTCACTAAGGTCCTGTTTCTACCTTCTGGATTGTAGTGAAGATAGTATTAGTTCCTCCAGCATTTTTGTCTTCTCTAAATTTATAGATTTCTGTGATGAATCTTGCACCCCTTCTTTGTAGAGCTGAAATGGTTAAGGATTTTTCTTGATCGATTAATCACATGGATTAACCTTGCTTAACCAATTAATCACTAGACCATATAGATCTCTGAATAATTGGCATACCATTGATGATTTACAGCATGAACCCTTTACCCTACATAACAAACAAAACCGACTAGGCCGATATACAAAAATCTCCATTCAAATTTATTATATCTTCAATTTTTGTCTTAAAAACATAGTGTATGTCCCCTCATTGGAATGAGCTCAACAAGCTCGTTCCAATGAGGGGTCGTAAGCTATGTTTTTGAGACAAAAAATGAAAATTTTTAGTAATTCATGTATTTATTTTGCAAGTATCGTCTGCTACCCTCAATGGGTAAAGGGTTAAGAATGACCCTTTCCAGCTACTGATACAGTGTGATGATCATGCAAGTAAACAAGTATGTCAGCAAGTAATTTGCATGCTTTACTTTGTCTCATATAATTGCTGTTAGTCAGTGTGACAATGTTTGCCCGTTTTGGAGCACGTTTGTTTTTTTGTTGACACATATAGTACAGTAGTTCAAAAGTAACGGTTAATCGAACAATTACTTTTTGGATCGATCAAGATTTTGATCATTGATTAATCGATTAACCATTTCAGCTCTACTTCTTTATACACTTTCTAGTTTTATGATCTCCTGCTTTATGTATGGGTGCCAGATAATAGCTCCACAATTCATTATCAATCTTACGACTGCGATGTAGGCTCTTTTTTCGGCATTTACTTGGACAATGTTGGAGGTTTCTGCAGAGTAATCTGAGAGTGGAATTTGCCTTTTTACTTACTCTCGGGGGCATTATGCTTTCACCATGTCTGTCTGTCTGGCATCCGGTCGTTAACTTGTGGTTTCCGTTAAATAACTAAAGAACCGCATATTTGATCAAATCAAAATTTTAGGGGTAACTTGTGGATGACTAGACAATGCTTCCTTTCGATTTTGGTCCTGCTAGCCAATTCAATATGGCCACCAAAGCAGCCATATTCAATTTGGTTTCTGTCCAATAACTTGTGAATACTGACTTAAATCATTTTTATTTTTTAATTATGCATTGTTGGTGTCCAGAGGAAGCTTCCTTTTGATTTTGGACAAGTCAGCTGATCCAAGATGGTCGCCAGTGGCCAATTCCTTATGGCTTCCATGGTGGCCATCTTGAATTTGGTTTCCGTCCAATAACTAATGAATACTGACTCGAATCAATTTCAGTTTTTGATTATGCATTATTGGTGTCTAGAGGAAGCTTCCTTTCAATTTTGGTTCAGCTGGCCAATTCAATATGGCCACCATGGTGGCCATCTTGAATTTGGTTTCCGTCCGATAACTGATGAATACTGACTCGAATCAATTTCAATTTTTGGTTATGCATTATTGGTGTCTAGAGGAAGCTTCCTTTCAATTTTGGTTCAGCTGGCCAATTCAATATGGCCACCATGGTGGCCATCTTGAATTTGGTTTCCGTCCAATAGCTAATGAATACTGTCTCAAATCAATTTTTTTTTTTTTTTGGGGGGGGGGGGGGGGGTGGGACTGCATTATTGGTATCTAGAGGAAGATTCCTTTTGATTTGATTATGCCCCTGAGAGACTCACCTACCATTTTATGATGCCGCCGGGGGCAAATGCCATGCTTTGCAGTGCTCTTGTTTCCATTTAAGATCTTCCTGTATTTGTAGGCCGAGGTAAGGGTTAGATGGAATGTGTTCTAGTATATGGCCGTTTAGGGTGTACAATCGATAACTTCTTCCTCACATGCATATAATGTACCAAATCTTGGCATTTAAGCGCATTCCCCAGTCTGGTGCCCATTTTTCTAGACAAGTTAGGTAATTTTGTAGGAAGGAGTGATCCCTCTTAATTTTTATTTCTTGTACAGTGTGCAGTCATCTGCAAGAAGACTCTCTGATGATTTTACTGAGCTTGGAAGCTTATTGATGTAGCATTGGAAAAGTATTGGACCCACGACATATCCTTGGGTAGTGGATACACCTGAGTCAGCAGGTACATCATCCCAGAAATCCCCTTCTAGATATAAGTACTTGCATTTTCATTTCTTTGAGGAACTTTGTGAGTCATGCGGGTAGCGGTCTTCTGATTCTACATTGTTCTATTTATGGAGGAGTTTGTCATGTGGGGTTGTGTCAAATGCTTTGGAGAAGTCCAGTATGGCTATGTTGACTTGTTTGCCTTGGTCAAATGATTGTAATACATCATGGGTTGTTACTGCAGGCTGTGTTTCGCAGGAGTAATCCGCTATGAATCCTTGATTTAATGATTCTAGTACTTTGTGCTTCTCCAGGTGTTTCAGCTTATATCTATAGATTATGTGTTTGAGCAGCTTACATGGCACTCAAATTAGAGATATAATTTTCTGCTGAGTGTTTATTGCCCTTTTTAAATACCGGCATGCAGGATAAATTTGCATTGAGCCAGTTATTTGGAAGTGTACTAAGGTCCATCGAGTTCTCAAATATGATTGACATTGTTGGAGTGAAGTGGTCTGCACAGTGCCCACTTTCTGTGCTCTATTTGGAATATTGTCTGGACCCGATGCATTTTTAGGGTTGAGATTTTTAAGTAATTTTGCCACTCCTTTCTTCTTTGATTTTGATGGTTGGTATGGTTTGACGCACATGGATTTGTGTCTTGGGCAGAGTGCTTGTCTTTTCCCTCATGAAAACTGATGAAACTGTTTGATTAGGATCTGTAATTTTTCTTTGCACTGTTGTTCACAAGTTGTCCTTTTTTCTTTTAGTACACTACAATGTTATCCTGTATTCTTGATTTTACATATTTCCAGAATGGTTTGTGATATTTTGTTCCATCCCTTTTAGTATGCCCGAGTTTATGTAGTTCTATTCTGCTTTACGTATTTCTCTCTTACAATGTACATACCATTTGGTAGTGTTTGACCACTATTTTGTTCTTTGCCTAGTTGTATAGGTTTTGTTTTTCCTCAGCAATTTTTTTACCCCTACTTTCGAAGAAAATGGGGGTATACTGGATTACATGCATCCGTCCGTCTGTGTGTCCGTGTGTGAGTCTGTCCAAAAGTATTCATGACTTAAGTAAATTATTATTTTTTATAATATTTGTTGGTCATAGGTATGCCCACACTAGTTATTTTTTTTTTTTATTATTTTTTTTTTTTTATTAATTGTTCAAATTGTGTCCGTCCGAGCCAAATTTTGTCTGTTCAGCCTGTATCTCGGATATCGAATGTTCTATTGCAATGAAATTTGCCATGAACACTGCTTATGGTATAGGCTTTAAAACAAGGATTCAACGGTATTTCTCACATTCTCCTTTTTAGAGTTATCCCCCTTTTTTGACATAGAAATTGTAGGAAATAGACATTATTTGTCTGTTCAGCCTGTATCTCAGGTATGGGTTATCGGATTTTGGTGAAATATGGCATGCAATTTTCCTATGACAAAGGCTTCTGCATCATTGCATAAAACTTCCAAACACCAAACAATTTATCATACCTTTTGACTTGGAAATTGTTGAAAACTTTCGAAGAAAATGGGAGGGGGGAGGGTGCATACTGGATTGGGGTTATCGAATTTCAGTGAAATATGGCATGCAGATTGCCTATGACAAAGGCTTCTGCTTCATTGCATAACACCAAACAATTTACCATACCTTTTGACTTAGAAATTGTTGAAAACTTTCAAAGAAAATGGAGGGGGGGGGGGGTATACTGGATTGCGTCCGTCCATCTGTGCATCTGTCCGTCAGTCCATACGAGAATATTCATAAATGATATTTGTTGGTCATAGGTATGCCCACACTAGGCGGTACACCACGTGGGGGTAGGCCCCGGACGAAAGTCCAGCTCTTGTTTTTATTTTATTCTATAGTTGATCTATGGCAGTCTGTTATTTGACTTTATGTATTTTGATGGGATATGTTTGTTAGGCCTCTGGGCAGGTGTTGTTTGACCGTGTTTCAGATGTCCTTTATGTTGGATCCATTCCTATCCATTTTTTGTATTATTGGGGTGAGCAAGTCTACGGAGTGGTAGGGCTGCACAGTATACAGGGAAACCAGTAATTACCGGTATTGAGAATGATACCAGATGAATACCGGTATTGTGTTAAAAGTACCGGTATATCGTAAGAAACGGTACTATATCAAATTATGAAGTTGAAGTCGATATATTATTGGGTAAAAAAACAGTCACTGTATTGTCATTCCCCAAATGTCAATCACAGAAAACAGATCAATACTACATGAAACTCCTCCCAGACTGACAACTCTTGTCATGAAGTCCATGTCAATCAATCTTCATTCAACCAATGAAAACACAGTTTGTAGCATACTTGAGCTGCGTAAGTTACAAATTACTATACCCGAACCAGCAATTTGAAACTGAAAGTTGAATATTTCGGAAATACGTCAAATTCAGGGAATGAATACTTTGACACATTTATGAATGTAATCTCACGTCTTCACGTGTGGATAATAAAATTATTCACAAAATCATCGTAGGGAGTGTTTGTTTTATTTATGCTATCCCTCTCAAAAACAGATAAAACCTGAAGCCAAGTTGATCAACATTTCCACCAACACTGTCATTGTGAACTTAAATACACCAAAATCAAGGCAGATTGCACAATTTTAAATGTATAATAATCAGTTGTATACAGATAATAAAACAAATAGCAAATTTTCTTAAAATAAACAAGTTGGTTATCCCTGAAGCAATAATTCCTGTTGTTTGAAAATCTGCCGGATCATGTTACATATAACATTACAGAGCGATGGAATTTCATTTTTCATGAGAAATACAAATCTTTGCAAGCTAATCATTTCAGAAAACTGTGGATATTCGCTCACGATTGTCCGAAATGTATTATCCCTGATTGATTCGTATCCCATGCAATCCATTACAAAATGTATCTCATCTTCTACAGCTCTGGAGTCACACACACGACAAAGCCTTTCGTTGAGAGGCACAGGAGGCTGTGTGTGTCTACCTTTCTCTACAAATAATTTGTGATTACTTATTCTCAGATGAGTGAACATATTTTTGGCATCCAATGATGTGGTGTTCAAAAGATAAGGTTCCAAACTCTACGTTTCTTTGAACACCCTGTATGTTCTCAATGTATTTTTACCGATCTTTTACTGTCGTTTATGTCGTGTAAGAATCTCTCAAAGTGGGCATTTTCTAAGGTCATTCTGAAGCTCTTAATGTCAGACATTCTGATCGTATCATTTTCTCTGTTGTGATTTTTTACAAACCGCTGACATTTAACAAATATTGAGTCGCTCTTTAAGTATTTCTCATATTCCGTTCTCGCCTCACTCAGTGAAAGGGACGATGGTAATTGATATAATTTCTGAACATATTTAATCATGCAAAGTGTTGCATCTATGTGTAATGGGTATCGCTCAACTTCATCTCGTACAGCACAGTTGGAAGATTTGTTGCCCACACGCAGCAGTAGCTTGCAAAACCGAAGAGGGACATTTTCACATGGTGTGTTATCGAAGGATACGTTATTTAACTCAGCAGCCCAAATTTCACTTTCGTAGAGTACAATGGGTTTTATAAGGGAATCAAAAAGTTTTAAGGAGGTGGATATTGGTGGAAACCATTTGTTCCTAAAAGCAGTTTGCAGGCTATGAAGTTCCTTCAGGCCTTTAAGACTCAACTCCTTCTATGCGTTTTGCATTTTAACCTGTATTTGTAAAAGTTAAACCCAGATATGAATACTTGGAAGTTTGTTCTAAAAGTTCAGTGCCAATATCAAACTTTGGGGTATGCTTCATTCCGCTTGAGTTAAAAATCATAATTTTAGTTTTATCGATGTTTACACTTAAACCTTTTGCGACTCAGCCAAACCATTCCCCCAGGCTAAGGATTTAGCCATTCAGGCCTGGCATTTTCAGGAGAGCGATTTATTCACTCGCCTACTGCTCGCCTAAAAAAAATTAAGGAGGGCGAAAATTAGCCCTCCTGGCCTTAGAAAATAATGATTACCATAACAGCCCATTCCTAAAACCCACATCTTTTCAAATCTCTGCTATGTTAGTGGTCTCTGTAAGATAGCAACACTGCCTCTCCCACACCCCCGGACCTTGATGAGGCCCGGGGGTGTTGGAGGGGCAGTGTAGCCGTTTCACTGAGAATAACTTGTTAGCAGCACCAAATAAGATGAACAAAGCCCACTCAGGCAGAATTCATTAATAATAAAACTTTATTTTGCCACTCGCAGCTTTTGTAAGCTTGAGGAGAGCTAATCACTCCCATAGGCTATGCGAGGGGAGCGACTTTTAACCATCTTTCATTTTTAAGAATGCCAGGCCTGGGGGTTAATTTTGGGATCATCTCATCTGTTAGTTAAAGGTGTACAAAGTTCCTTTCATTTGGATTGTCAGGTTAGTGAAAATTTATCTTCCCAGCTTCAGAACATGGGATATGTAGTGGAACAAAATCTGTGCATTTTTCCCTTTGAAAAATTGGACCAATTTGAGCCACGTCGCTATCATTAGAGCGATATTCGTCTGTAGAATTACTATGATTCTGATGCAATTTACGCTAAAACTGTAGCCAAGCAACTAAAGGGAAATAACTCTAAATTCATTTGGGCATGAAAATTACTTCTGTGGACTGATAGAGATAGCACACATGGGCTGAGGTGAGAGTAGATGCATTACTATGCCATCGGCGTGCCAACGGGTTTGTAGTGTCAGTTTACCGCCTGTGCGGCACACGCCGGCAAGGCACGAAAGGGTTAAAGCATTTTGGCTGGTATATTCTTCTAATTTCTCAAAACAATGCTGGAGGCCAGAAGGAGAGTCTGATATTAAAGCCAAATCATCAGCAAACAATTATTATGAATATTAATAAGCTGTGCAATGACAATGAAGACGTTGGTTGGACGTCCCTCCCTGTCATTTTTGTCCCAGTTTTAAAACAATGACAACCAGCAATCTAAAATTTAACTATTTTTTTTGTAACTTCAAATAATTGTTTTACAGATGTTATCCCAGAAATTAATAATAAATTCAAATAAACCTAGTATTTATATCTTAACCCTTTAAGAACTGTGCTAACCACGCATCACATCAGGTGCAGTTTTGGGGTGTGTACGTACACGGTGCAGAAACAGAAACAAAGGGAAAGGGAAGGCTGCAGAATAATAATCTATTCAGACATTAATAATGACCGCTTACATGAACATTAATTACTAAAACAAACATGCCACCGACCATAACTATCAACACTTAATTAAGGAATAGTGCATGGCTTGGAGTTGACTACATCCATATAGTGCCCAGTGAGGTGGTGTAGTTCCCGCCGCGAAGCGGAGGGAACTACACCACCTCACTGGGCACTATATGGGCGTAGTCAACGACAAGACATGCACTAATCCTTATATTATATCGAACACCCATCAAGAAAAACATCTGTCCAATTTGTTAATCTGTTACCAAGGTAGCAGCCCTACCAACCAGCGTTATATAGAAATAAATACCATTTAGTTTTCAAAAAACATTTTCTTTTTCCAAAACACGGCTTATTGATATGAGCAGAAGACAAATTTTGAATCGGTTGGCAAGGGTAAACAAACTACAGGAAATAGGGGTGCAGCATTCGTCCAATCAGGAGCCTAGAAGGTCATGTGAGATATAATATAACACAATAGGTCATAAGAAGAACCAAACAATTGAGAGGAAAGTGCAGGGTGCGAAGTGCACACATTCCATAAACAGCTGTATTAATTAATATTCATGAACAAAGGAAAAATAAACACTACAGTGACTATTTGTGGGATATTTTTTTTGAACAAAAAACTCATGGCACTTAATTATTTTCTCTCATGTCTGAGCTGTCTCTGTGATGTGATTTTAAATCCAAATAAAATAACGCTGTGCATGTTTGTGAAAAATGCCTTATTAAAGATATTGGTTTCAGCTGAACATAAGGTAGTGGGCACAGTACATTTTAGTCAATTGTTAATCACCAAAATTATTACTGTGTTGTCAACTGTTTATGAACTCAGCTGCTCAGAACATCGCCCAAGTTTTTCACCCCCCAAATTGAATAGACTATCCTACTGATGTATGAGATGCACCCTTAACTTGGGGATCATTTTTATGGAAAACGTGCGACTTATACACTGGCTAGATAAACTTGACTTTATACATGTATTGTGGCCATGAAATAGCCATGCAGAAGCAAGTGTTCTACAATTTTTTATGCGAATCTTGTAAGATTCGCGTACTTGGAGATTTGGCCGAATCGAATCGCGGATTCGCATCGTGATTTTGCCTCTGTTACGCTGTTAATTAGTTCAGCAAACTGAACGTAATCATCAGTATCAGTGACTATCAGTCTCAGGTACTGATATCTTCATCCAGATTCTGAACTAGTCTACGATATACTGGTATATCGCTTTATTAGCTCACTTGACTGAAAGTCAGGGTGAGCTTTTCTTATCACTCTTCGTACGTCGTCCGTCCTTCGTCTGTCGTCCGTCGTCCTGCGTGAAGGTGGTGTTTGAGCCCCTTTCTCCTAAACCATTGGCCACATTTTAATTAAATTTCATGTAAGTAGTGGTTATATAGGGGCATTTTGATTTTTATTTAAATTAAGTTTCGGCTCATATTGAGCAGAGGGGTGTGGAAAAATGGCCTTATTTTTTGAAAATCTTCTTCTAATGAACCACCAGTAGCAGAGACTGGATAGGTGGTATACAGAGTCCTTTTGAGGTTTAGAATCAAGTTTGTTCAAGAGAAGTTTGTCGGGCATTATTTGCCTTCGTTATGGGAGGGGCAAAAATTTTGGCCACGCCTAAAATTTCTATTTTTAGAACCGTGAGGTCGATTTGAACCAAATTTGATATGAGATGATAATGGGTCATAAGTAGTTGATTGATACAAAAAAAATTTTCTCATTGCACCGGGGGAACCTCGGGAGCTAAAAATAGGAAAAACCTTAAAACTGCCATATCTCCAAAACTACACGGCACAGAGAATTCTTATTTTGTATAAAGCTTACTTTTATCCAGTAGAATAGAATGGTTAAAAAAAATCCCTATCAGTTTGATCACAAGGTACTTTTTCAGGACTTTGAAAAAGTGCTGAGTCAGCACTTTTTAACACTGTAGGCAATGGGAAAAACATTAAAAAAATCTTCTTCTCCAGATCCAGCAGGCAGAATCTTTTGATATTTGAACAGCAACATTGTGGGGTGGATCTGATTCAAGTTTGTTCAAATCGGCCCCCCTGGGTTTATATTTGGGCTCAGTATAGGAGCCCGATTTTGAACTTAGTGCATTTCAGGCAAATTTCTTCAAAAATCTTCTTCTCCAGATCCAGCAGGCAGAATCTTTTGATATTTGGTATACAACATTGTGGGGTGGATCTGATTAAAGTTTGTTCAAATCGGCCCCCTGGATTCATATTTGGGCTCACTATAGAAGCCCGAATTCGAACTTAGTGCATTTCAGGAAAATTTCTTAAAAAATCTTCTTCTCAAGATCCAGTTGGCAGAATCTTTTGATATTGGGTATGTATCATGCTTAGGGGGGTGAGATTCAAGTTTGTTCAAGCCAAGTCCCTGGGTTCATATTTGGGCTCACTGTGGTAGCCTGAATGATAACTTAGTTCAAAATGAGGAATTTTCTTTAAAAATCTTCTTCTTCAGATCCAGCAGTCGGAATGTTTTGATATTTGGTGTGCAGCGTCGTTAGGGGGGTGAGATTCAAGTTTGTTAAAGCCAAGTCTCTGAGTTCGTATATGGGCTCCCTGTGGGAGCCTGAATTATAACTTATTTCAATATGAGGAATATTCTTTAAAAATCTTTTTTTTTAGATCCACTGGTCAGAATCTTTGGATATTTGGTATAAGCTTTTCTTAAGAGGAGAAGATGCAACTTGTTGAAATCAAATCTCTGGGTTGATATTTAGGCTACCATGTCAGGTGAGCGCCTTCAGGCCCCCTGGGGCCTCTTGTTTTTTTCAGTACCGATACCGGTATTGAAATTTGAATACCATGCAGCCCGAGGGAGTGGTTCACTAAGCCCTAGTCCAAAGACATTCTTAGGTAGGTCTCTGAGAATTAAGGCTTGGCATCAAAATAGATAATTATGATGATTGTGTGGTCCGAGATAACCGGTATGTTTTTTGATGTTTTGGCTAGCAATGGGTTTGTGGTGAAGATGAGGACAAAGAAATTATTCTCTCTTTTTGATTCATCATGAAGTTGTGTAAGTCCTATCTGAGATGTGATGTCTATCAGTTACCTTTGTACCTCTATGCCTGATGTATCATTTTTAAGTGAGAGTGTTTCCCATTTGATATCGGGATGGTTGAAGATAGGTCTTACACAACTTCATGATGAACCAACCAGAGAGAATAATCTCTTCAACCTCATCTAATATTATTCTGTTTTCTTCTGCAATGATATTCATTGACTGGTCCAGGCATCTTAGGCCTAGACCAGTGCTAAACAAATAACTAAGTTATTCATTGGATTTGAATAAAACCCACCAAGCATTAATTTTAGCTGACCTGACTGCAAGTCAGTGGAATCAGTGGAAGCTGTTGGCATCACTTGTGGTCCGGCATCCTGTGTCCGTTAACTTTTGAAACTTTTCTTCTTCAAAACCACTGGGCCAAATTCAAACACATATTGCACAGACCATCTCTGGAGTATACCCTTTCTATTTTGATCAAATGAAGCAGCTGCCATCTTCAGGCTGTGGTTAATGCCCCAAAAGCCTAAAAATCTTCTCATGAACCACCAGAGAGAATGCCTTAATATTTCGTATGTAAAATCCTTTGGTGTTGAAGATTAAAATTTGTTCAAGGGAAGTTTGTAGATCAATAGTTGGGCTCTCTGTTTGAGCATACCCATTTTGGGCTGCACCCAAAATTTGTATTTCAGGAACTGATGGGCTGATTTGGACCAAATTTGGCATGTAGTATAATTGAGTCATAAGTACTTGATTGAGGCCCGAAAAATTGTTTTCCAAACCCTGTATAGCTAAAAATAGAAACAAAATCAAAGACTCATATTTCCCAAACTCCACAGAACAGTGAACTGTTATTTGTTATGGAGCATCCTTACAACCAGTAGAATGGAATGGTAAAAAAAAATGCCATCAGTTCTGTAAGGGGGGGGGGGGGGGGGGCATTGAAAAAATGCTGAGTCAGCATATTTGCAAAAATTAAAAAAATTATCATCTTCAGAACCACTGATCAAAATCTTTTGATATTTGGTACACAGCATCCATCCATTGCAAGTGTGTTCAAATTAAGCCCCTTTGTTCATATTTGGGCTCAATACAGGAGCCTGCATCTTAACTTAGGGCAGTATGGGGAATAAGATTTAAAAATCTTCTTCTTCAGAACCACTAGTCAGAAACTTTTAATATTTGGTATACCTCATTGTTACGAGGGTCAGATTCAAATTTGTTCAAATCAAATCCCTCGGTCTTCCTATGGGACCCCGAATTTTAACTTAGTGCAATATGGGGAATAATCATTAAAAATCTTCTTAGATCCACTAGTCAGATTCTTTTGATATTTGGTAACATCTCGGGGGAGAGGGGGGAGGGGAGTCAGATTCATGTTTGTTCAAATCAAGTTCCTGGGTTAATATTTGGGCTCTTTCAGGAGCCCGAAGTTTAACTTAGTGCAATATGAGAAAATTTCTTAAAAAATCTTCTTCTTTAGTTCCACCAGTCAGAATCCTTACATATTTGGTATGTGTCATCTCTTGGAGTGTCAGATTTAAGTTTGTTCAATTCAAGTGCCTGGCACAATATGTGGGCTCTCTATGGGATCCTAAAGTTTAATTTTGTGCATTATTATTTCAAAAACTACACTGCCCAGAATATTTTTTGGTTTGCAGCTTCCTTAGGTCCAGAGGAATCAGATGGACCAAAAAAATTGCTATTGGTTTTCTCATGTGGTGCCGTATGGGATGCCCATTTTAATACTGTTGGCAATGGGAAAATGCTGAGTCATCATCTTTTTTTTGTACTCCATCAACTAATTTGAAACTTGTTTTTTTTTTTCAGAACCACTGGTCCAAATTCATTCATATATAGAATAGACCATCTTTGGAGGATACCCTTTCTACTTTGTTCAAATGAAGCAGCTGCCATCTTTGGACTCGTGGAGTTTACTCTTCTATTTTTTTCCCCAAAAGTTGCTATGCCCTTTGGGGTGGGGTTAATGGTTCATAAGCCCAAAATGCTTTAAAAATCATCTCATAAGCCATTCGCAATAATGTTAAGATTTCTGGTATGGAACTTACTTTAGTGATGCAGATTCACTTTTTTCAAAGGAACTCAGCAGGTCAAAATTTGTGCTCCACACAAAATTTCTATTTCTAGAACCAGTGGGCTGATTTGAACCAAATTTGTCATGTAGTATAACTGGTGTCATAAGTACTTGATTTATGCCCCCAATTTTTTTTTTCTGTGTGTGTGGGGGGGGGGGGGGGGAGGTAGTTTTTAAAAACAAAAACAAAATTTGTTTGGACACTTTTTTGAAACTTAACTGAACAGAGCTTTGTTTTTGCTTAGGAAGCTTTCCTAGGACCAGCAGAACTGAATGGCCAAAAAACTTGCCTTTAGTTGTGTCATGGCAAATCTAGAGCTGAAATGGTTAACCTATTAATCGACTAATCAATGATCAACATCTTGATCGATCCAAAAAGTAATTGTCCGATTAACTGTTAGTGTTGAACTATTGTATTTTATGGGTCAACAAAGGAACAAACTTGCTCCAAAACAGGCAAACATTGTCACACTGGCTCACATCAATTATGTGAGACAGAGTAATGTATGCAAGTTACTTGCTGACATACTTGTTTACTTGCATGATCATCATACTGTATCAGTAGCTGGAAATGGTCATTCTTAACCCTTTACCCATTGCAGGTAGCAGACGATACTTCCAAAATAAATACATGAATTACAAAAAATGTTCAATTTTTGTCTCAAAAACATAGCTTATGACCCCTCATTGGAACGAGCTTGTTCCAACGAGGGATCATAAGCTATGTCTTTGAGACAAAAATTGAAAGCATAATAAATTTGAATGGAGATTTTTGTATATAGGCCTAGTCGGTTTTGTTTGTTACGTCGGGTAAAGGGTTCATGCTGTAAATCCTCAATGGTATGGCAATTATTCAGATATCTATTTGTTTGATCGGTTAACCAGGGTTAATCATCTTGCTTAATCGATCAAGAAAACTCCTTAACCGTTTCGGCTCTAGGCAAATAAAAAAATGCTCTTGTTTACCAGTTATATTTGATGGTCCCATGGAGAGGTTCAGTCTGTTATCTATATAATTTAATTCATTTCACACAGGGATTCATGAAATAATGACTTGTGACATTGCAAAGTTTCCAAGTTTTCACTTCGAAAGTGGTGAATATCTGACTTCATTAAGTACCAGCTGAACACTTCCCCTCGGCCCACCTTGCTTGCCACCTCGAAACTTCCATCATATGCTTCACATCATGAACTAGAGACTATCAAAAGGACTGGGCCCCATAACAGCTCAAAAATGTCTCTCACTGGTCCTGAAACCAAGGCCATTATAAATGTTTCAGGTGCTGATGATGTGTCCCTTTCAAGCTTCTGGAAGTTGCAAGAGTGCATGTTCAGCTTTGTGAGGCTTCTGCATTGTCATGTTGGCACTTATTTCTGTTCTTGCAAGTTTTGAGACGGCCTTTCAAATCTATTATCATTTCGTCCCCTGAGTTTCATTGTGTTCTCTGTGCCTACTGGCACATAGAACATATTGAAACTCAGGGGACGATTTGTCAATGTTGCATTGATACGCAATAATGCATGACCCATTCTGTGTGGCATTTCGATACATTTTGAGTAGAAGACAGTTACATAAGAATTGAATGCAACATTTTGAATAATGAGAAGATTGTGTGTCAATTTTTTCCACTATGTAGCTGAATGTAGTACAATTTTTCAGTCACAATATTAATACCTTGAAGTGAATATAAACAAAATAGCATACAAGCTTTTGCATTGAAAATTTCAGGTGCAATTGCACTCCCAAGCAATCTGAGAAGGGCAATTGTTTTGCACTCCTTGATTTTCTAGATTGCCAGGCCTGAGTGGAGCCCACTTAATTGAATATCTCTTAGCTGAATAACACTGTTAATTGAATATAATTTCCCAACACAACACCATTTACCATACCTCCTGTACAAATTTGTTAATTGAATAAAAAAAATCTTGTAACCTGTCAAGAAATTACCAGGACCTCAGTTTTTCTTTGTTTGTAGACCTACTTGGCCTCAGTACATCCAACACAGGCATTTAATCTACTATATCTTGTTTGACAGCGCTCATGGAGCTCTGTCAGACAAGATATAATAGAATAAATGCAAAGTTTATCTCTAGAATACACCCGTTCTCGTCATATCACCAAAGTTAAGCAACATCAAGCACGGTCAGTCCTTGGATGGTTGACCGTCTGAGCAATTGGTTCGGACTCCCACACTGTGTCCTTGGACAAGGCACTTAACCCCGATTGTCCACATGTGGGCTCGATGTCGCTGTGTACTAAGGCGTACTACTTGTTGATGATGAGCAAGTCTTCAACCAATCTAACCCTGCCTGTACTGCAGTGTGGAGCTTGTAGCTGCTCGTCGTTGCTCGGTGGTTCTCTCCGGGTACTCCGGCTTCCTCCACACATAAAACTGTCACCAATGCGATATGACCTTGGCTGTTAAAGTGTCATCAAACCTTAATAAAATTATAAATAATCTCGACAATACAGGAAAGTGATGCAATCCCTGTTAATTGAATATTCCTGTTAAATTGATTAAATTTCAGTGGCTATTCAATTAACCCTTTACCCAATGTAATGGCCAAAAGCAACCAGTGCTATTCACAAAATACACCATTCAGTTTTCATTACTTTTTCATTTTTTGTCACAAAAACATAGTTTATGACCCCTCATTGGAACGAGCTTATTAAGCTATGTTTTGGATGTTAAAAATGAGTTATTCAAGAATTTTTATTGCAAGTGTCGTCTGCTTTTCGTGTTAGGTAAAGGGTTAACAGGGTTCCACTGTATGTACATGTGAGACAAGAAAGTCACCAAACTTGAACCAGGTCTTTAATCAGTTAACTGCTCGTAATCAAAACGGTTAAATTTTACCCAATTACATAATAAATTTTGTAAAAAATGCCTTTTTGCATATGTGATAAACTGTGGTTACATACTACAAAACCAGTGTAATTTTCTTATTTTTTTTAAAAAAATTCAAATCAGTTTAACTGCCTGTAACTTATTTGTACAATTTGGGACATCAGTGCATTCATTTTCACTTTCAACTTCAGAGTCCATATCAGTCATCCCAACTAAATAATCTTCCCCCACTTCATTTTCTGATTCACTATCTAAAGATGATAAATCATCATCAGATTCCAATACACATTACAAAACATCTTCTTCAGACAATCGCTTTTTCTTAGATGCAGACATTTTAGCACAAAAGTTGGCAAAAAATAACAGCCAGGTGTCTCAGAAACAATACAAAACCAGCGATAAATTATAAATAGAATTGGTTGCTCGGGAATTCCCACATGGCGTAGTTTGGTGCTAAATTTATAAGACAAAAATAGCGTAGGATGAATGACAACTCTGTGTGGCGAATGAACAAATCTGTGCATAATTGGTTTATGAATGTAACAGGTTCCCTGGAGATTACTTCATGACTTAGCTGGATGCTATAATTAATAGATGGATATGTCCGTCTTACGCATTAGTATAAAGGTTACATGGGGATGGATATATCCATCATACACATTTAAGTGGTTAAGGATTAAATTCGAGTAAATATATAAATATGAGGGTTTTTTCATAGAATAATTATTGGACTATTGGTTGCACTCACAGGGGTATAACCATACTCTCAAATTCTAAATTATTTAAGAACTGAATATTGATTCTTGCAGCAGGAGTTTGGGAGAATCAAAACTGATTCTTGCAAATCAAGACAAATTTCAAGACGTGCTGACCAGATCGCAACTTAGTCATGGTCCATCAAACATCTTTCTCTGCTTTTCTGACCACATCTGTGTAGAATCTCTTATTTTTATACTATACCAATGACCCAGACATAGCTGGTGCTAACTCTTAAAAATATAGGGCCAAACACAAATTTTGCCCCCCAATCCCCAAAATTTGCATCTAAAACCAAAGAAAACATGTCCTGAATGGCCCTCCATACTTCACCTCTACTGCACATGCACAGTGTCAAGGACGTCCCGAAATTGGCGCCATTAATCATTCTTTGTTTGGCCCTTCATCAGTTAACATCTGACTGATCTTTGTGCTTGTAAATCTCAGTTTAAATGATGCCAGACACATAAATATTAGAGAAATGGTAATTCTAAGGAGGATATTGAAGGAGGAGAGGAAAAATGAGTGACAGAAAATTATCAGGGCTATAACTTAAAATTTTTTAATGAACTTATGTTAAGTTACCTATTTTCGAGGCAACAGCCTGTTGTGGTCATTCTTGTTATCAAGTTACACTGCTTGTTCAGTGTTTTCCTCTCTCCCTTTCCTTTAAGTCCCCTCTTGCTATTCTCCCATGCTTTTGGCATATTTTCTGTAATATTATTACTAAAATTTCTTGGGAGTTTTAGCTAGATAACAGTATGAATTCTGTTCTTTTCCCCATGTTTACGTCTTCACCTATGGGTGGTTAGGCGTAGTGTTCTGCATCTACCATCTGATGTTCTGCAGTTTCTTCCCTGGAAGTCCCTGTTTTGCATCAGATAGTGTATTTTTGGTAACTGATTTCGGGTCAGGGTGCCTGGAGTCTTCTTCTGGTGTTTTTACACTTATTGTTTACATTTACAACAGCCCTCTGTGTGAGGGGGGATTTCTTGAAAATAATATCTTGATGTTCATTTAATCATAACTAGATACATTATTATTGTTCGTAAGTGTTGCATAAATTGTTTAAAATATTTTTAGAATTTTTGTCCACACTTAGGCTTGGGATCCATTGGGGCTCAACGTTACTTTTCAGAAACTTGGGCTGTTCTGAAAAAATATTTTTTCAAAATTTTTTGATTTCAATTATTTTTTCTATATTAATGGATCATGTTATTATGTATTTTGATTGTCAGGGGTTGGTGCGAGTACTAGGACTTTGTTTTCTTTTCACAATGAAAGGATAGTGTTCAATTGTAATAAGAGGAAATCTTCCTCTGACTTTCATAATCATTGTATATGTAGTCAGTGTACTCGCACTAACTCCTGTTCTGTATGCGTTAATTTCGATGACAACATGGGAAGCGTGTGTCACTGTATGTTAGTGGGGAATTGGCCATTCCGGTCCTTTCCCCGCAGGGTCACTCTACTTTATCAATCTCTGTTTCAGATGATCAAGAACAGGGTGATGTATCCGTGATGTCTTCCAAAAGTGTGCCTCCGTCGTCACAATTAATGAAGAGCTAGCGGAAAAGTGCTCATGTAAATACGTCAATTGCCTAAGAGGACCCTAGTAGGTTCGACGGCCTTTGGCGTCCGCTAGCTCGCCCGGTGTAGCGTCCATTTATCGAATGGTTCGGCAGCCGGGTTCATCCGTTGCGGTCTAGGAGTTTTGGGTGATGCGAGCACTATAAATCAACCAAATGCACACCCAGTGACGGCGGATTAGAGGAGAGAACGGAGGAAGCCTTTTAGTCCGGTTACTAGCTCGTCCAGGTCCATCCGGACTGCGAGCGAGAGAGGCTCCTCTCTCGTAAAACAACATCTGGCCCCAGATGTTGTGGTACAAAATGTTTCGCATTCGGAGCATACGTCCGCCGCTCGGGACGCTCCGATATATAGTCAGTCCGGAGAGACTGTCAATAAGGCTTCCTCATCCTCATGGTAGCGCACACGACCGCTCTTGGCTACGTGACCTCGGATAGCCAGTCAGTTTCGCCAATCAGAGAATCATCGGCGACCAGGTCACACCATCCGGTAGCCAGGGACACGAGGCCTGCAGACTCCGGACGTTCGCATAAGGAAGTGTGTGGGAGTCAACGTACACGGAGCTTCCAGCGGCAAAGCATCGTAAGACCGCTACTGCACAGGCCTCGGTGACGGACGTGCTATCCCAAATAGCACAGCTTATCGCAGCATCCCAGCAACGACAGAATCTCTGTCGCATTATGTATTATCCGACGTCGCTGGGTCGGGACGCTCCGCGGAAGCAGGTACGGACGTCCGAAATTTTCATCCGGTCCGACGGGATGCCGAAAGGGATTCAGAGGATTTCGAGCTTTCCCTTTCGGAACAACATGAGCTGCTGTGTATGTTATCTGACTTTATCTTCTAGAGGTTCTTTCGTCGGACCAGAATGCTGCGATGCCGGATAAGAAACTGATAGCATCGGTGGACACAGAATTTTTGGGTTCGGTTCAGGGACATCGTCCCTCAGTTCCGACACAGTCCAATAATGTCACACAACTTTCGAATTATTGATCGATGCTATATATATTATTATATGCTTGCTATTAACAAGCATGTCTGGTTTCTTGTTCGCAAAGTTACTGAGATGTCTTTCAAAAGTGTGCCTCTGTCGTCATAGTTAATGAAGAGCTAGCGGCTATAAGTGCTCATGGAATACGTCAATCGCCTAAGAGGTCCCTAGTAGGATCAACGGAGTTGACATTCGCTAGCTCACCCGGTGTAGTGTCCATTCATCGAATGGTTCGGCAGTCAGGTTCGTCCGTTGCGGTCTAGGAAGGAGATTTGGGTGATGCGAGCACTATAATAGACTTGAGTACACACCCAGTGACGACGGATTAGAGGACAGATCGGAGGAAGCCTGTTAGTCCGGTTCCTAGCTCGTCCAGGTCCGTCTGGGCTGCGAGCGAGAGAGGTCCCTCTCTCGTACAACAACATATGGGACCGGATGTTGTGGTACAGATATTTCGCATTCGGAGCATATGTCCGTTGCTTGGGACGCTCCGTTATATTGACAGTCCGAGAGACTGTCGATAATGCTTCCTCATCCTCACAGCAGCGCACACGACCGCACATTGGCTACACGACCTCGAGTATCCGGCCAGCTTCGTCATTCAGTGATTTCACGTCGAACAGGTCACGCCATCCGGTAGCCAAGGGACACGAGGCCTATACACTCCGTTCACTCGCATAATAGAAGTATGCACGGAGTAACGAACATGGAGCTTCTAGCGGCAATGCATCGTAAGACCGCTTCTCCACAGGCCTCAGTGATGGACGTGCTATCCAAAATAGCACAGTTTTTCACAGCATCCCAGCAAACGACAAGTTCTCGGTCAGATCAGGAATAATCCGACGGCGCTGGGTCGGTGCCCTCCGCTGTTGCATCAGGTTCGGACGACCGAACACTTTATAGGGTCCGACAGGATGGCGAAAGGGATTCGGACAATTTCGAGCTTTCCCTTTCGGAATAACAGAAGCTGCCATACATTTCTTCCGGCATTATCTTCCAGAGGTTGTTCCGTCGGACTACACTGCTGCGATGCTGGATAAGAGGCTAATAGCGTCATTGGACACGGAGTTTTGGATCGGTTCAGGGACATAGTCCCTGACTTACCGACACAGTCCAATAATGTCACAAGAACATTCGAATTATTTAACGACGCTATATATAAGCTTGCTACCAAGCACGATAGTCTAGTTTCTTGTCCGCAATGCTCTATTCTGCCTTTTTTCAATTCTAGGAAATAATTTATATTGGCAGAACAGGGCATACCGAGAGTTCATATGCGTCTAGACGGCGGTGCTGAAGACTGGGAATTATCTTTTTCGCCGTCTATGTCAATTCCAACCACGATTTTGGAAACTACAATGATGTCTAGTAGACTTAACTTAGACGCTTTATCATACATAGACCTCCTTACTGAGGCATTATCATTACGTCTTCAAGAGAAAGAATTCCAGGATATGATCCTCAATGTGATTTCTTTCAAGGGCAGTAGTTTTTCCATGTATAACTCCACCCTTCAGTGGCAAACTGGAGTTGGTTAGACATGACGCAGCCTTGGCTACATCCACGTGCGTGGATAGTAAGGTGAAGAACTCTCTCAGAGTCGCTTCGGTCTCGGAGAAGCTTCTCTTCGACGGCAACTTTTCAGCAATCTATGAATTGCTCGATATACACGTTCTCTTGTCTATCAAGTGCAGCAAGAGATTCAGACTGGGGCAAACATTCGGTGGTTGACTCAGAGAGTGCCACTGCAGTTGCTGGATCCGAGTTTTATGATTATGACGGATGCCAGTCAAACAGGTTGGGGTACAATATTGATCCCAACGGATTCGAAGTGCCAGGGTCTTTGGGTTCCGTAGTTTCTAGGCAAGCACTTAACTTCCAGGAAATGATGTTATTTAGGCTTGCACTATGTCATTGGATGAACATTATTCAGAAACGCATGTCCAAATCCTGTCCGTTAATACGACAGTAGTTGCGTATCTCCGGAACCAGGGAGGCACTCATTCGATTCCGTTATTCAATTTAACGGGAAGAATCCTTCTGTTTGTTATAGTACACCTAGTTCTGCTTCGGTCCGTCATATTCCGGGTCGTCTGATTGTATTAGCAGACTCCCTTTCACGTAAGGGTCACTTGTTGCCGTCAGAATGGACTCTCAACAAACAAGTATTCAATCAGATTTGCTATCAATGGGAGCGCCCAATGATATTTTATTTGCGACACAACTCACTATTCAATTGCAGACGAATGTGTTTCCATGTCTGGATCCCTGAGCTTATGTTGTTAACGCTCTATTGATCTAATAGGACAAAATGATAGGATACGCGTATCCTCCAGCGCTGTTGATTCAGCAAGTATTGCTAAGATAAACATCCACAATACAATTCTGTTGATAGCATCTCTGTCTTCACAGAGACCGTGCGTAAATTTACTCAGGTGTCTACTGTGGGACTTACCGCGAAAACTTCCTCCATGAGAGGATCTTCTTTCGCTGGGGAAATCGTGTCAACTTCATCACAACCCGCAAGGTCTCAACCTTCACGTATTCCGTTGTGTGGTCCTTCTTGCACGGCAAGCATTGTACAGGACGAGCTATGGACGCGATTTCTTACTGTAGGAGAACCTCTTCTTCGCTATACTATGCGGCTAAAGTGGAGGCGCTCTTCCGTCGTTGGTGTAGGGATCAGTATGTTGATATTTTTGATCCCTCCATACTAGATATTGCAACTTTCTAGTATACTTGTTTGACAAGATCAACTGCAGCCTGTTACTATTAAGATTATAGGTCTGTGTTATCTCATACCTATGCACTCTGTGATAGTTTACAATTGAGTCTTATATCTCTTTATCTAAGTCAGTTAGAAACTTTTTGATAAATAGACCTAGAATCCTTAGATTAAATTCCTATACGGAATTTAGCTTCGGTTCTTATTTAGCTAAGTAATCATTTGAGCTTTTGGAAACAGTAGTTTTCAAATTCTGACCTTTTAAGACAGTAATTCTCTTAGTCTTCTCTTCTACTGAAGAGTCAGTGAGCTTCCTGCACTATCGGTGGACGATTCTCACTTTCGTAGTATCGGAAACACTATTTCCTTTACTACTAATGTTGGATTTTTGGTTAAGAATCAGGCTC
This sequence comes from Pictodentalium vernedei, assembly GCA_031216915.1. Lineage (NCBI taxonomy): Eukaryota > Metazoa > Mollusca > Scaphopoda > Dentaliida > Dentaliidae > Pictodentalium > Pictodentalium vernedei. The sequence continues at coordinate 299,360,502 of CM062295.1, read as the reverse complement.
CTAATAAATATCCGGAACCTATTGTTATTAAGGTCCTTCCACCTTTGTACGGGCATAGGCCTTTACTCTGTCCAGTTAGAGTTTACGTATTTATAAACAGATATCAGTTTATTAGTAAGGACGTAAGCTTCTTATGTCTTTGATGCCTAATAGAAGGACATTACGCTCCATTCTATTGCTAATGTATTCAATTAACTATCGGTACTGCTTATGGTATATCATTAACTCAGCAGTTTGTGCTTGAGATTTCGGCTCATGAAGTAAGAGCTCTTTCTACATCTTGGGCTTACATTAATAGTGTCGCTATTATAGATTTTATGAAGGCTGCACATTGGGCTCAGCCATCCACATTCATGAATTTTTATCTCAGAAATATTGAGTCCATTTCTGGAGGCCGCCATTGTTAGGTCTCTTATCTACTGCTCAGAATGTCATTCACTTAACAGTTGCTACTATAGCTAGGTAGGCTTCTGTTCCGGCAGTGACTTCGTCCTGCTGCCCTCTTCGCTCTGGGCTATTTGACCCAGGGCAAGGAGAAGAGGGGGGGGGGGGGGGGAGGGTGTTCCCTTGGGTCACCTGTTTTATTATGAAAACAAGGGGATACCTCCTCCGGAGTTAGTAATTCTGAGCTGTTACTGGGATGGTTTTTAAGTGATAAGTTTATGTTTTAAAAATTCATTCAGGTCATAGTTTTTAAAGTATAGCTTTTGAATATATCACGTGTCAAACGGGCGTTATTATACAATCCTCAGACACTTTTAAGGAGTATAAAGAGTCTCTATTCTCTTGACTAACTTTATTTATTGGCTTACTTTAAAAATTATTAGTATAAGGATTATACTGGATATTATAGAGTACATGGATGTTATGATGCTCAATTATGGAAGGTGTTGTGTCTTTCCAATTTATCATAAATAAGAAAGATACATGTAAGGCCTAATACTCCTTTTCCCTTCGAGGGGATGACTCTATTTTATATAATTGAGCTTATTGGATTTTCCTCTATGTCCTAGGCCCTCCAGCCTTTTTACTATTCAGCTATGTCTGGGTCATTGGTATAGTATAAAAATGTTAAAAAATTTATAGTAATTTATATATTTTTTATACTTACCAATGACCCAGACGGGGATGGCCCTCCCAGGAGTTGGGAACTCATACCTCCCCACTGAGTACATAGCGCTTACCAGGCACTGGTTATAAGAATGATTAATGGCTCCAATTTCGGGACGTCCTTGACACTGCGCATGCGCAGTAGAGGTGAAGTATGGAGGGCCATTCAGGACATGTTTTCTTTGGTTTTAGATGCAAATTTTGGGGATTGGGGGGCAAAATTTGTGTTTGGCCCTATATTTTTAAGATTTAGCACCAGCTATGTCTGGGTCATTGGTAAGTATAAAAAATATATAAATTACTATAAATTTTTTAACTTTTCAAAGAAATGAAAGAAATGAAAGAATATTGTATCTTGGGATACTATTTATAGCTCCCACAACAAAGTTATGTGTGGGTGAGGAGTATAGGGGAATCAGCTTGTCAGTCTGTCTGCCTGTGGACACAGTTTTGCCTTGAGTTTTGTGGTTATTTATAAATCAATATTTTTTAACTTAGCACAGAATTCAAGCACCATTTGAACTGGTGCATCTGTGATTTTGTGATTAATGGGATTTGTCATTGCACAGCGATTATCCAGCACAGGAATCTGTACACCTGCAATTTTGCGGTCGGTTGGGCTCATTTTCACAGAGTTATTGCCCATTTTTAGCTCAACTTTGGCGAAGCCAAATTTTAGCTTTTGTCATGGCCCGTCGTCCGTCTGTCCGTGCGTCAACAATTGGATACGGCTCGGGCTAGAGGCCGTATTTATGAACCGATCTTTACGAAACTTCTTGGGTACCTTTGTTATGACCGTGGGATGAGAACGAGTGTTTTTGGGTGCGGTCGGAAATTCAAGATGGCTGCCAGCCTCCATTTTGTACCGACGATGCAGAAATCTGTTTTTTGTACAGAACTTCCATATGAAAGCTCTGATTTGAATAATTTTTTGTATGAATGTTTAGTACCATGGGATACATCACATATAATACGGGTTTTTTTCTCGTGCGTAAATTGTGCAAATTAGACTAATTTTGATGTTTTTTGGTGTTACTTTCAGCACTGTAAGTGCAAATGCCAATATGGCTCGGGCTAGAGGCCGTATTTATGAACCGATCTTTACGAAACTTCTTGGGTACCTTTGGTATCACCGTGGGACGAGAATGAGTGTTTTGGGGTCCGGTCCGAAATTCAAGATGGCCGATGGCAGCCATTTTGTACAAAATTAGGTGCAATCAGATTTTTGCACAGAACTTCCATATGAAAGCGCTGATTTGAATCATTTTTTGTGTGAATGTTTATTACCATGGGAAACATCACATATAATACGGGTTTTTTTCTCGTGCAGAAATTATGCAAATTAGATGAACTTTGATTTTTTCAGTGCGACTTGCACACAGTAAGTACACATGTCAATACGGCTCAGACTAGAGTCTGTATTTATGAACCGATCTTCACGAAATGTCTTGGGTACCTTTGTTATTACCTTGGGATGAAAACGAGTGTTTCTGGGTGTGGTCTAAAATTCAAGATGGCTGCCAGTGGCTATTTTGTACCGAAATTAGGTCTAATCAGTTTTTTGTACACAACTTCTATACAGCTCAGATTAGAGGCCATATTTATGAACCAATCTTTACGAAACTTCTTGGGTACCTTTGTTATCACCGTGGGATGAGAGTGAGTGTTTTTGGGTGTGGTCCCAAATTCAAGATGGCCACCAGCAGCCATTTTGTACCAAAATTAGTGCAATCAGTCTTTTGTACAGAACTTCTGTATGAAAGTTCTGATTTGAATAAATTTTTGTATGAATGTTTAGTAACATGGAATACATCACATATTGTAAGGGGTTTTTTTTCATGCAGAAATTATGCTAATTAGATGAACTTGGATTTATTCAGTGCTACTTACATAATGTAAGCACACATGTCAATATGGCTCAGGGCAGAGGCTGTATTTATGAACCGATCGTCACAAAACTTCTTGGGTATGTTTGTTATCACCTTGGGACGAGAATGAGTGTTTCTGGGTACGGTCCAAAATTCAAGATGGCTGCCAGTGGCCATTTTGTACCAAAATTAGGTCCAATCAGTTTTTTGTCACAATTTCTATACAGCTTGTATTTATGAGCTGATCTTCAAAAAACTTCTTGGGTACCTTTGTTTTCACCTTGGGACAGGAATGAGTGTGTTTTGGGGTGCCTTTGTTATCACTGTGCTATGAGAACAAATATTTTGGGGTTCAGTCAGACCCACTCTGGGACTAAGATTTCTTTTCTAGTTCAGCATCTGACTGTCACCCACCTTTACAATACTTTACCTATACATTTGTTACAGGCAACGGTCAGTATTTATGTACAGACCGTTACAATACTTTATATGTACCTTTGTTATCAGGTCATTACCTAGATGTTTGTCATTGCTGTGTCACATACTATACATGTACATGTCTTTGTCTTGACAAGTTGAGCTACAGTGTCATTGACACTTTCATTGACTTGTATTTTTGCCACCAACATCATTTTGACCGTAATTAGTTAATAATATTGGCACAAATATTAACTAGATTGAGTTATTTGTGTACAAAGCACACAACGGTGTATCCTCGCATTTCTTATCAACCTACTCACAATTGTTTACTACAGGCTTGCACTACAGGGGAAGTCCCTAACTCGGATAAAATACTCTCTATTTTTGTCTTTCCCAAGCAATTTGGGAAAGAAAAGTGGTGCAAAAGCACCAAGAAAAAATAAGCCAAAACTGGGTCAAGTGCAACCGACGCAGACCCAGAACGGGACGCTCTCTCCCAAGTACAACTCCACGACTTCCGTTGCCAGTGCGCATATACCATCGCGAAAGACTCATTATTTTTGTCATCCGCCTTGTGTCGAGATGTTCTGCACGCTTATCAGTGTTTATCCAGCTCGTTGATTGATGTTTTCCTGATTCACCGTGTATAGGAGTATCCTTTGTATTATCAGGAACAGCTTTTATTATATTCTCTTCAATATTATATATCCATAATGTATTTTATTTGTTCTCTCTCGAGTCGCGCGCAAATTTCGTGTGCCATGCGGTTCGGACTTAAATTTTTTCACAATTATTGTCAATGCTTAATTTGCTAATTTTTCTAATTGTGTTAGAGTTGGGTGTCAGCGGGGTTCCGCTCCTACAGTTTTTCTTCTCTCTTTTGAGAGTAGTCATCCTGTTGTGTGGTTCCCGGTCGACCGTCTGGGGTCTTAATTTCTGTCACCTTTCTCTCTTCTTTGGGGGTGTTCTTCTGTTTTCTGATTTCACCTTCTTTGCTTCTCTCACCTCTATCATGCCCAGGAAAATTCCTTGTGGGCAATGTCTGCTGTCAAAGCATGTGGCCGATTCTCATTCTTCTTGTTCATCCTGTAATGGGTGTTTGGCCGAGCGGCCATGTGGTGTCTGTGGATCATGGTCATCCACTTTCTGGGCATCAGTTAACCGTGTCGTTCGTTCTCGTGGCCGTGCCTCCCGCTCCCGCGGGAAAGGAGAACGTGGTCGTTCGGGGGCGAGCGAGCCGACCTTGTCTGGTGAGAGTTTTTCCTCCTCTGTGGGGGATGTGCAGTCTTTTCCTGTAGTGGATACTGCAGGCCGTTGAGTGTTCTGGTGAAGAGGTGCCTGGTTCCGGGACTACGGTCCCCCTCCAGTCGACATCTGAGGCTGTCGCTAGGGTTGTGACTCCTCCTTCGGAGCCGAGCAGGAGTGCTCTCTCCACTATTCCACCAGCCTCAACGACTCCCGACGTATCTACTACTACTCATGGTCCATCTGCTTCGTCGTCAGTTTCAGCCGGCCTCGGCTTTTCCCTGCAGGAATGTCTGGTTCTGTAGATGTGGGATATCGGCCTCAGCCTTCCCTGACTTCAACTCGGCGAAGTTGGAAGGGGCTGCCGACCGAACCCACCACTGTGGTCTCTACGCCGTCGAGCACCACATTTGTGTCTTTGGATTCGGATGTTCTTAGTGGAGACACTATGAACTCTGTGGCATTTCCGTCCACTGATTCTGGCCACCTGACCAGTTTTGGGGGACCAACGCCTTTTGTGCAGCCTGGACCTTCTGCCCCGCAGAGGCCTGCGGTGACTCTCATGAGTTCTCGCTATATTGATCCTCGGGTGCCTCGTACCCCTATATACGTCTGCCTTCAGATGTTTCGGCTGCCGCCCGTCGTCCCGCGTCGGGTGTTTTGGAGGATCGTGACCCTTCGCTGGTTAAGAGGGTCAGAGGTGAAGCCACTTTGCCGGTTCGCTCCCCTGTCGAATCGGCCGGTACGGCCAGTGAGCTTAGGGAGGTCCTCTCCTTACTCACTCAGGTTCTATCTAAGAGCCTTCCTGTTGCTTCCAGTGAGGCAATGAGTGGTTTCCAGGCGCCTCCTATGGCGACGCCTCCCGGGATTGGAAACAGGCCGGTTTCTGATCCCCCTGGTGTCCCGACACCATGGGAGGCGTCGGCTGCTTTGCCGACGATGGGCTATATGTCTTCCGACTCTGGGGAGGAGTCCGGCATGCTTGATGTCGAGGGCCAGCAGTCTTCGGACTTGGGGGCAGCTCTTGACTTTGTGTTTGGGTTTCTGCCTGATCTCAAACCTGCTAACCAGCCGACAGTGTCAGCCAGGCCGCAATCATCGGTCGCGCGCCTACAGCCTATGGAGCAACCTGCTTCTGGGCGCCGTCGACCGTGCCAGTTGGTTGAAGCTTTTTCAGCATTGGACTCCAAGCTGAGTTCCAAGGCTCTGAAGACTCCGTTCTTCACCAGGGTTGACACCTTTTTGCCTCCTCGTTCCTACAATTCCGCCAATTCGTCGGTCTGCCAGACTTTGATGGTTCTGGATCAGGACTCCACTTCCCTCAGGCTTTCCAAGCCCAAGTCTGCCGTCATTCCAATGACGACTCTGGAGTCCACGTTGGGTTTATCTCGAGAGATGCTTGGCATGCTTTCTCTCTCAGATCACGTCGTCTCAGCTTCGGCTGCTTATCTGCCTCCAGATAAGTTTGACGAGGTACAGACTCCTTTGCGTGTGCTGTCCAAGGCGCTTATGCATCTTACTCACACGCATGCCGGTAACACGGCTAATCTGGAATTAGTTCGAAGGGACGCTGTGCTGGACACAGGACGATCCCTTCCCGAGGAGCAGCGTGCTGCTCTTCGATCTGCTTCTTTGGCAGGTCCGCAACTTTTCCATGGTTCCGTGTCGACGGTCCGGGATGACGTCCTACGTCATTCCAAAGATCAGCTGCTGTTTCGTCAGCTTGATCAGCCTTCTAGGGGAGGCAAGGGCCGTTCCAAGCCTAACAAGTACCCTTCTGCTTCCTCTGTGAAGCAAAAGGCTGGTCCTTCTGCCGCTGCCTCTACTTCTTACTCAAGGGGTAAGGGTAAAGGTCGGCAGAATCGAGGGAAGTCTCAGGATTCTTCATTTAGTAGAGGAGGTGGTTTCTCCTCTCGCGGGACTCGAAATGAAGGTCCTCACCTCGACTTGTCCCAGGTTGGAGGAAGGATAGCAGAGTTCACAGACCATTGGGCCACCATCACATCCGATCCGTGGGTGTTAGATGTTGTCCGGTCCGGGCTGCGAATATCCTTCCGACGGCACCTCACTCTGTCAAGGGTGCCTCTTCCAACCACAGTTCCTTCAGACATTTTACGTCGGGAACTTTTGTCCACAGAGATTGGCAATCTCCTGGCAAAGGGAGCGATCGAGGTCGTCAAGAACATTCAGTCAGTGGGTTTTTATTCCCGCCTGTTCTTCTGTTCTTGGTGCTGAAGAAGGACGGCCGACTCCGACCGGTTATCGATCTGAGTGTCCTGAACTAGTCTATCATTGCTCCCAAGTTCAGCATGGAGACTTTCAGGTCGGTCCGCCAATCAATTCACCAGGGAGATTTCGCTGCCAGCATCGACCTGCGAGACGCTTACTTCCACATTCCGATGCATCGGATGTCACGGAAGTATCTCAGGTTCGCTTTTCTGGGGCGAGTTTACCAGTTCAAGGCCATGCCTTTCGACCTCAACCTGGCTCCTTGGGCCTTCACCAGACTGATGTCGCATGTGATAGCGTTCCATCGCACACAGTCCAGGGTGACTACTTCGGCATATCTGGACGATATCCTCCAGAGGCATTCCAATGCTGCCTTACTGGAGTCGGATGTCGCCACTCTGTTGAGCTTGCTCACGTCGCTAGGATTCAGAGTCAACGAGAAGTCGGACCTGGTCCCTTCTCAGTCGTTTTGTCATCTGGGGATGGCTTTCCAAACCCAATTCAATTTGGTAGCGGTTCCCCAGGCCAAGGCTGTGATTCTCTCAGCTTTTGCTCTGACTCTGTCCCAGTCCATGTCCGCGACCGCTCGGAGTTTTCTCTGGCTGATCGGTCTCTGCGGTTCGGTGACGGATCTCATTCCTCTAGGTCAGCTGCGTGTCAGACCTCTCCAACACTTTCTGCTCAGTCATTGGAGGCCGAATGTAGATTCTCTGGATCAGGTGCTTCCGTTTCCGGAATCTCTTTATCCTCACCTTCTTCCCTGGACAGATGTTCAGTGGATTACGCAGAGTGTTCCATTGGACTTACCCACATCCGATCGTGTTCTGACGGCAGATGCCAGCGATCTCGGATGGGGTGCGACGTTGGATCCTCTCGGTCTTTCCCTACGCGGGATGTGGGACCAAGATCTAGCAGCTTTACACATCAACCAGAAGGAGCTTCTTGCTCTTCTTCTGAGTTTCAGGCAGTGGATCCCTCACCTGTCGAATAGGCAGGTCCTTCTGGTGTCCGACAATTCGACAGTGGTTGCTTACATTCGGAACCAGGGCGGCACGCACTCGGTTCTGATGTACGAATTGGCTCGGCATCTTCTACTGCTCGCTCAGGATGTTCACGCCGGAGTGGTTGTTTGTCACATTCCCGGTCGTCTGAACGTCCTAGCCGACTCCCTGACCTGACTGACAGGGCAGGGTTATTTCCACCGAGTGGATGCTCCAGAGAGCAGTGTTCCAGTCGCTTTGCGATCACTGGGGACGTCCCCACAACGATCTCTTTGCGACTCGTTGGAACCATCAGGTGGACACTTTCGTGTCCCCGTGTCCAGATCCTCTGGCTTTTGCCATGGACGCTCTGTCGCTCGATTGGAACGGTCTAGTCGGCTACGCCTTCCTGCCGGTTCCGATTCTGCCTCAGGTTCTAGCCAAAATTCGAACCTGCAGTTGTCGAATCATTCTGATCGCTCCCCTGTCGCCTCAGCGGGTGTGGATCAATCAGCTCCAATCGCTGATGGCGGCAGTTCCGGCACGTCTCCCGCTACGTCGCGACCTTCTTTGTCAAGGTCGCCCGAGGAGGTTTCACGTCGACCCGACTTCATTGTGCCTTCACGCATATCTTTTTACAGGTCCTGTCTCCTCCGTAGAGGTTTTTCGAGATGAGCAGTGGAGTGCATTTCTTCTTCAAGGAGGCACTCCACTGGTTTAGCTTATGCAGCTAAATGGAAGGTCTTCAGCTTGGTGTGCTGATCACTCTGTTGATTATGCAAATCCTTCGATTTCACAGATTGCGGAGTTTCTGGTATATCTGTTTGATTCTCGGGGTCTCCAGCCTGTTACCATCAAGGGCTACAGGTCCATGCTTTCAGAGACTTTTTCTTATGTGGGGAAGCGTCGTATCGGCATTAATCCTTACCTCTCCAAGCTTGTTCGTCACCTTTCTTTGAAAAGGCTTTGGACTTTGCAGCTTACCCCACGATGGAATCTGTTGTGGGTGCTGCTTTCTTGGAGGGGGGGGGGGGGGGGGGGCGCCGTTCGAACCTTTATCCCAGGTGGATATGCATTTTCTCACATATACGACGGCGTTTCTGATGGCGTTTGCTTCGGCCAGACGGGTTAGTGAGCTTCACGCCCTCTCGGTTGACCCGGCCTTTTTTAGGAGCTCTCCCAACAGTGTTACTTTTACCACTGATTGCTCTTTTTTGGCGAAGAATCAGTTACCAGATACTACTCCTCCTCCTATCTGTATCAGGGCTCTTCCTTCTGTTGAGGGTAATCGCCCTCTGCTCTGTCCGGTTTGTGCTATTTGCATTTATCTCGATCGGACACGTTTCATACGGAAAGGCAGGAAAATTTTTTTCTGTCTCTTATTCCGGGTCGACAGAAGATCTCTCCTCAATCCATTTCTCGATGGATTTGTCTTCCTATTCGTACGGCTTACGGTCGTTTAGCAGCTGGCGATTGTATTACCAATCATATTTCTGCCCACGAGGTGTGGGCATTATCCACCTCTTGGGCTTATTCTAAATCCGTCAAGTTGTCGGATGTTATGCAGGCAGCCTACTGGAGAAATGCCTCTACTTTCTCCACCTTTTATCTGCGCCAGTTGCAGGAGCAGTCGGAGGACCTTTTTGCCCTGGGTCCTCTTTCTTCTGCTCAGGCTGTTGTCTGCCCTAGCCATTAGGCTTCTTGAAGGTCAGTTTCAGCCTTGTGCTGTTACTGCCCTTTTCTGTCTGTGTGTCACACAGGCCCATATGTCTCCTTTCATTGTCCTTTACCAATGATTGTGACGTTATGGTTGATAAGCCTCGGGACCTCTTCCTTCTGCTTCACGGTTCCAGTGCACTGGGGTTATGTGTGGGTTGGTTATGCGATTCCCTCCAGCCTATTGTCTATTCAGCCTGTAGTAAACAATTGTGAGTAGGTTGATAAGAAATCTAAATTTTATAGTAAATTTCCTTTCTTATTATACCTACCACAATTGTTTACATGGAGGCCCTCCCGTCTTCTTTACGGGTAAAGAATCTTTCCTTCCCGCTGATCACATAACTCTAACGTTGACGGATTCAAAAAGAATGAGTCTTTAGCGACGGTATATGTGCACTGGCAACGGAAGTCGTGGCGTTGTACTTGGGAGAGAGCGTCCCGTTCTGGGTCTGCGCCGGTTGCACTCAACCCAGTTTTGGCTTATTTTTTCTTGGTGCTTTTGCACCACTTTTCTTTCCCAAATTGCTTGGGAAAGACAAAAATAGAGAGTATTTTATCCGAGTTAGGGAATTCCACTGTAGTGCAAGCCTGTAGTAAACAATTGTGGTAGGTATAATAAGAAAGGAAATTTACTATAAAATTTAGATTTCTGCTCATTTGTATCTGAAACATTATACTTGTGCATTAATACATGTTATGGGGCATACTCCTTATTATATTGATAGAAAGATAAGAGAAGAAAGGAAGTCCTGGTGCATTAATGCTCTTCCATAATCACCTTTAATATCCAACCAAAAATATATAGTAAAAAGTGGTTTCACTGGAACCACCTGGGGCCAAATCAAAATTCTTAAACCTTCATGTACATCTAGAGATGTTACCTGAACACCTTAGCATAGTTTAAACGTTTCGAATTAAATACCCTAGGAGCCTTTCAATGAAAACTAATATTTTTATACTGTACCAATGACCCAGACATAGCTGGTGCTAACTCTTAAAAATCTAGGGCCAAACACAAATTTTGCCACCCAATCCCCAAAATTTGCATCTAAAACCAAAGAAATCATGTCCTGAATGGCCCTCCATACTTCGCCTCTACTGCGCATGCGCAGTGTCAAGGAGGTCCCGAAATTGGCACCATTTATCATTCTTTGTTTGGCCCTTCATCAGTTCACATCTGACTGATCTTTGTGCTTGTAAATCTCAGTTTAAATGATGCCAGACACATAAATATTAGAGAAATGGTGGATCTAAAGAGGAAATAGAAGGAGGAGAGGAAAAATGAGTGACAGAAAATAATCAGGGCTGTAACTTAAAAATTTTTAATGAAATTATGTTAAGTTACCTATTTTCGAGGCATGGGCCTGTTGTGGTCATTCTTGCTATAAAGTTACACTGCTTATTCAGTGTTTTCCTCTCTCCCTTTCCTTTAAGTCCTCCCTTGCTATTCTCCCATGCTTTTGGCATATTTTCTGTAATATTATTACTAAAATTTCTTGGGAGTTTTAGCTGGGTAACAGAATGAATTCTGTTCTTTTCCCCATGTTTACGTCCTCACCCATGGGTGTTTAGGCGTAGTGTTCTGCATCTACCATCTGATGTTCTGCAGTTTCTTCCCTGGAAGTCTCTGTTTTACATCAGATAGTGTATTATTGGTAACTGATTTCGGGCCATGGTTATCAGTGCTTGGAGTCATGTTTCTGGTGTTTTTACACTTCTTGTTTACATTGACAACAGTCTCTGTGGAGGGGGATTTCTTGTCTTTGTGTTAGTTTAATCATAACAGGATACATTATTATTATTCGTAAGTGTTGCATTAATTTTTAAAAATAGTTTTAAAATTTTCGTCCACACTTAGGCTTGGGATCCATTGGGGCTCAACGTTACTTTTCAGAAACTTGGGCTTTTCTGAAAAAATATTTTTTCAAAAATTTTTTTTTTTGATTTCAATTATTTTTTCTATGTTAATGGATCATGTTATTATGTATCTTTGTTTTCAGGGGTTGGTGCGAGTACTAGGACTTTTTGTATTCTTTTCACAATGAAAGGATATTGTTCAATTGTAATAAGAGGAAATCTTCCTCTGACTTTCATAATCATTGTATTAATTGTAGTCAGTGTACTCACACTAACTCCTGTTCAGTATGTGCCAATTGGGATGACAACATGGGAAGCGTGTGTCACGGTATGTTAGCAGGGAAATGGCCATGCCGGTCCTTTCTCCGCTGGGTCACTCTAGTTTATCAATCTCTATTTCAGATGAACAAGAACAGGGTGATGTATCCGTGATGTCTTCCAAAAGTGTGCCTCCGTCGTCACAATTAAATGAAAAGCTAGCGGCAAAGTGCTCATGGAAATATGTCAATTGCCTAAGAGGTCACTAGTAGGATCGACGGCCCTTGACGTCCGCTAGCTCGCCCGGTGTAGCGTCCATTCATCGAATGGTTCGGCAGCCGGGTTCGTCCGTTGCGGTCCAGAAAGGAGTTTTGGGTGATGCGAGCACTATAAATCAACTAAGTGCACACCCAGTGACGGCGGATCAGAGGAGAGAACGGAGGAAGCCTATTAGTCCGGTTCCTAGTTCGTCCAGGTCCATCTGGGCTGCGAGCGAGAGAGGCCCCTCTCTCGTACAACAACATCTGGGACCAGATGTTGTGGTACAAAATGTTTCGCATTCGGAGCATACATCCGCCGCTCGGGACGCTCCGTTATATAGACAGTCCGGAGAGACTGTCAATAAGGCTTCCTCATCCTCACGGCAGCGCACACGACCGCACCTTGGCTACGTGACCTCGGCTATCCAGCCAGCTTTGCCAATCAGAGAATCCACGGCGACCAGGTCACGCCATCCGGTAGCCAGGGACACAAGGCCTGTAGACTCCGGACGTTCGCATAAGAAAAGTATGCAGGAGTCAACGTACACGGAGCTTCCAGCGGCAAAGCATCGTAAGACCGCTACTCCACAGGCCTCAGTGACGGACATGCTATCCCAAATAGCACAACTTATCGCAGCATCCCTGCAACGACAGAATCCCTGTCGGATCAGGTAATATCCGACGACGCTGGGTCGGTACGCTCCGCTGAAGCATCAGATACGGACGTCCAAAAACTTCATAGGGTCCGACAGGATGGCGAAAGGGATTCGGAGGATTTCGAGCTTTCCCTTTCGGAACAACATAAGCTGCTGTACATTTCATCCGGCTTTATCTTCTAGAGGTTGTTTCGTCGGACCAGAATGCTGCGATGCCGGATAAGAGACTGATAGCGTCTGTGGACACAAGAATTTTTTGATCGGTTCAGGGACATCCCTGAGTTTCCGACACAGTCCAATAATGTCACACGAACTTTCGAATTATTGAATGACGCTATATATATGCTTGCTATTAAACAAGCAAGTCTGGTTTCTTGTTCGCAAAAGTTACCGTGATGTCTTCCAAAAGTGTGCCTCTGTCGTCATAGTTAAATGAAGAGCTAGCGGCAATAAGTGCTCATGGAAATACGTCAATCGCCTAAAAGGTCCCTAGTAGGATCGACAGCGTTGACATCAGCTAGCTCGCCCGGTGTAGCGTCCATTCATCGAATGGCTCGGCGGCCGGGTTCGTCCGTTGCGGTCCAGGAAGGAGATTTGGGAGATGCGAGCACTATAATAAGACAAAGTACACACCCAGTGACGACGGATCAGAGGAGAAATCGGAGGAAGCCTATTAGTCCGGTTCCTAGCTCGTCCAGGTCCATCCGGGCTGCGAGCGAGAGAGGTCACTCTCTCGTACAACAACATCTGGGACCAGATGTTGTGGTACAAACGTTTCGCATTCGGAGCATATGTCCGCCGCTCGGGACGCTCCGTTATATAGACAGTCCGAGAGACTGTCGATAAGGCTTCCTCATCCTCACGGCAGCGCACACGACTGCACCTTGGCTACGTGACCTCGAATATCCTGCCAGCTTCGCCAATCAGGGATTCCACGGCGAACAGGTCATGCCATCCGGTAGCCAAGGGACACGAGGCCTGTAGACTCCGGACGCTCGCATAATAGAAGTATGCTCGTGGCAACGTACACGGAGCTTCCAGCGGCAAAGCAACGTAAGACCGCTTCTCCACAGGCCTCATTGACGGACGTGCTATCCAAAATAGCACAACTTATCGCAGCATCCCAGCAAACGACAGAATCTCTGTCGGATCAGGAATAATCCGACGACGCTGGGTCGGTTCGCTCCGCTGAAGCATCAGGTACGGACGACCGAACATTTCATAGGGTCCGACAGGATGGCGAAAGGGATTCGGAGGATTTCGAGCTTTCCCTTTCGGAACAACAGAAGCTGCCATAGATTTCTTCCGGCATTATCTTCCAGAGGTTGTTCCGTCGGACTAGAATGCTGCGATGCTGGGTAAGAGACTAATAGCGTCATTGGACACAGAGTTTTTGATCGGTTCAGGGACATCGTCCCTGAGTTGCCGACACAGTCCAGTAATGTCACAAGAACATTCGAATTATTGAACGACGCTATATATAAGCTTGCTACCAAAACAGGCAAGTCTAGTTTCTAGTCCGCAAATGCTCTAAATCTGCCTTTCATCAATTCAAGATATAAATTTGAAATGGCAGGACAGGGCATACCGAGAGTTCCTCTGCGTCTAGACGACGAGGCTGAAGAATGGGAATTGTCTATATCGCCATCTATGTCAATTCCAACCACGACGTTGGAAACGACAATAATGTCTAACAGACTTAACTTAGACACTTTATCATACGCAGACCACCTTACTAAGGCGTTATCATTACATCTTCAAGGGAAAGAATTCCAGGATTTGATCCTCAATGAGATTTCTTTCAAGGGCAGTAGCTTTTCCACGTATAACTCCGCCCTTCAGTGGCAAACCTGGAGTTGGTTAGACGTGACGCAGCCCTAGCTACATCCACGTGCGTGGATAGTAAGGTGAAGAACTCTCTCAGAGTCGCTTCGGTCTCTGAGAAGCTTCTCTTCGACGGCAACCTTTCAGCAATCTTTGAATTGCTCGATATAGACGTTCTCTTGTCAATCAAGTGTAACAAGAGATTCAGACTTGGGCGAACATTCAGTGGTTGACTCGGGGAGTTCCACTGCAGTTGCCGGATCCGAGTTTGACGATTATGACGGATGCCAGTCAAACAGGTTGGGGTACAACTTTGATCCCAACGGATTCGAAGTGCCAGGGTCTTTGGGTTCCGCAGTTTCTAGGCAAGCACATAAACATCCAAGAAATGATGTCAATTTGGCTTGCACTACATCATTGGTTGAGCATTATTCAGAAAGCTCATGTCCAAATCCTGTCCGACAATACGACAGTAGTTGCGTATATCCGGAACCAGGGAGGCACTCATTCCGTTCCGTTATTCAATTTAACGGAAAGAATCCTTCTGTTTGTTCTAGAACACCAAGTTCTGCTTCGGTCCGTCATATTCCGGGTCGTCTGAATGTATTAGCAGACTCCCTTTCACGGAAGGGTCGCTTGTTGCCGTCAGAATGGACTCTCAACAAACAGGTATTCAATCAGATTTGCTACCAATGGGAGCGACCAATGATAGACTTATTTGCGACACAACTCAACAATCAATTGCAGACGTATGTGTCACCATGTCCGGATCCCCAAGCTTATGCAGTAAACGCTCTATCGATCTCATGGGACGGAATGATAGGATATGCGTATCCTCCAGCGCCGTTGATTCAGCAAATATTGCTAAGATAAAACAATCACAATACAATTCTGTTGGTCGCATCTCTGTCTCCACAGAGACTGTGGATAAATTTACTCACGTGTCTGCTGTGGGACTTACCGCGAAAACTTCCTCCACGAGAGGATCTTCTTTCGCTGGGGAAATCGTGTCAACTTCATCACAACCGGCAAGGTTTTAACCTTCACAAATTCCGTTGTGCGGTCCTTCTTGCACGGCAAGCATTGTACAGGACGAGCAGTGGACGCGATTTCTAACTGTAGGAGGACCTCCTCTTCGCTATACTATGCGGCTAAAGTGGAAGGTCTTTCGTCGTTGGTGTAGGGATCATTATGTTGATATTTTTGATCCCTCCATACCAGACATTGCAAACTTTCTAGTATACTTGTTTGACGAGATCAACTGCAGCCTGTTACTATTAAAGGTTATAGGTCTATGTTATCTGATACCTGTGCACACCATGATAGTTTACAATTGGATCTAATGTCTCTTTATCTAAATTAGTTAGAAACTTTTCGATAAATAGACCTAGAACCCTTAGATTAATTCCTAAATGGAATTTAGCTTGGGTTCTTCTTAAACTAAAAGAAAACCATTTGAGCCTCTTGAGACAGTAGATTTCAAATTCTGGTCTTATAAGACAGCATTTCTCTTAGCTTTCTCTTCTGCTGAAGAGTCAGTGAGCTTCATGCACTATCGGTGGAAGATTCTCACTTTCGTAGTATCGGGAACACTATTACCTTTACTACTAATGTTGGATTTTTGGCTAAGAATCAGGCTCCTAATAAATATCCGGAACCTATTGTTAATAAGGCCCTTCCGTCTTCAGATAGGCATAGGCCTTTACTCTGTCCGGTTAGAGCTTTATGTATTTATAAACAAGATCTCAGTTTATCAGAAGGGATGTAAAAGCTTCTTCTGTCTCTGATGCCTAATAGAAAGGACATTACGGTCCATTCTCTTGCTAGATGGATTCAATTAACTATCTGTACTGCTTATGATAATCTATCTTTAACTCAGCAGTCTGTGCTTAAGAGCATTTAAGAGTTAACTCTTAAAATTCTAGGGCCAAACACAAATTTTGCCCCCCAATAAACAAGATCTCAGTTTATCAGAAAGGATGTAAAAGCTTCTTCTGTCTCTGATGCCTAATAGAAAGGACATTACGGTCCATTCTCTTGCTAGATGGATTCAATTAACTATCTGTACTGCTTATGATAATCTATCTTTAACTCAGCAGTCTGTGCTTAAGAGCATTTAAGAGTTAACTCTTAAAATTCTAGGGCCAAACACAAATTTTGCCCCCCAATCCCCAAAATTTGCATCTAAAACCAAAAGAAATCATGTCCTGAAGGTCCTCCATACTTTGCCCTCACTGCGCATGCGCAGTGTCAAGGACGTCCCGAAATTGGCACCAATTATCATTCTTTGTTTGGCCCTTCATCAGTTCACATCTGACTGATATTTGTGCTTGTAAATCTCAGTTTAAATGATGCCAGACACATAAATATTAGAGAAATGGTGGATCTAAAGTGGATATAGAAGGAGGAGAGGAAAAATGAGTGACAGAAAATATTCAGGGCTGTAACTTAAAATTTTTTAATGAAATTATGTTAAGTTACCTATTTTCGAGGCATGGGCCTGTTGTTGTCATTCTTGCTATTAAGTTTCACTGCTTGTTCAGTGTTTCCTCTCTCCTTTTCCTTTAAGTCCCCCCTTGCTATTCTCCCATGCTTTTGGCATATTTTTGAGTGATATTATTACTAAAATTTCTTGGGAGTTTTAGCTGGGTAACAGAATGAATTCTGTTCTTTTCCCCATGTTTACGTTCTCACCCATGGGTGTTTAGGCATAGTGTTCTGCATCTACCATCTGATGTTCTGCAGTTTCTTCCCTGGAAGTCTCTGTTTTGCATCAGATAGTGTATTATTGGTAACTGATTTCGGGCCAGGGTTATCAGTGCCTGGAGTCATGTTTCTGGTGTTTATACACTTCTTGTTTACATTGGCAACAGTCTCTGTGGAGGGGGATTTTTTGTCTTTGTACTAGTTTAATTCATTACAAGATACATTATTATTATTCGTAAGTGTTGCATTAATTTTTTAAAATATGTTTGAAATTTTTGTCCACACTTAGGCTTGGGATCCATTGGGGCCCAACGTTACTTTTCAGAAACTTGGGCTTTGCTGAAAAAATATTTTTTCAAAATTTCTTTTTGATTTCAATTATTTTTTCTATGTTAATGGATCATGTTATTATGTATCTTTGTTTTTAGGGGTTCGTGCGAGTACTAGGACTTTTTGTATTCTTTTTACTATGAAAGGATATTGTTCAAATTGTAATAAGAGGAAATCTTCCTCTGACTTTCATGATCATTGTATTAATTGTAGTCAGTGTACTCGCACTAACTCCTGTTCAGTATGTGAATATTGGGATGACAAACATTGGAAACGTGTGTCACGGTATGTTGTTAGCGGGGAAAGGGCCATGCCGGTCCTTTCTCCGCAGGGTCACTCTAGTTTATCAATCTCTATTTCAGAGGAACAAGAACAGGGTGATGTTTCCGTGATGTCTTCCAATAGTGTGCCTCCGTCGTCACAATTAAATGAAGAGCTAGCGGCAAAAGTGCTCATGGAGATACGCCAATTGCCTAAGAGGTCCCTAGTAGGATCGACGGCGTTGACGTCCTCTAGCTCGCCCGGTGTAGCGTCCATTCATCGAATGGTTCGGCAGCCGGGTTCGTCCGTTGCAGTCCAGGAAGGAGATTTGGGTGATGCGAGCACTATAAATATTCAAGGTGCACACCCAGTGACGGCGGATAAGAGGAGAGAACAGAGGAAGCCTATTAGTCCGGTTCCTAGCTCGTCCAGGTCCATCCGGGCTGCGAGCGAGAGAGGCCCCTCTCTCGTACAACAACATCTGGGACCAGATGTTGTGGTACAAAATGTTTCGCATTCGGAGCATACATCCGCCGCTCGGGACGCTCCGTTATATAGACAGTCTGGAGAGACTGTCCAAAAGGCTTCCTCATCCTCTCAGCAGCGCACACGACCGCACCTTGGCTACGTGACCGAGGATATCCAGCCAGCTTCGCCAATCAGGGATTCCACGGCGACCAGGTCACGCCATCCGGTAGCCAGGGATAAGAGGCCTGTAGACTCCGGACGTTCGCATAAGAGAACTATGCAGGAGTCAGTTTACACGGAGCTTCCAGCGGCTAAGTAGCGTAAGACCGCTACTCCACAGGCCTCAGTGACGAACGTGCTATCCCAAATAGCACAAATTATCGCAGCATCCCAGCAAACGACAGAACCTATGTCGGATCAAGAATTATCCGACGACGCTGGGTCGGTATGCTCCGCCGAAGCATCGGGTACGGACGACCGAGAACATCATGAGGTCTGACAGGATGGCGAAAGGGATACCTAGGATTTGGAGCTATCTCTTTCGGAACAACATAAAGCCGCCGTAGATTTCATCTGGCATTACCTTCCACAAGTTGTTCCGTCGGGCCAGACTGCTGCGATGCCGGATAAGAGACTGATAGCGTCATTGGACACAGAATTCTTTGAGCGGTTCAGAGACATCGTCCCTGAGTTTCCGACACAGTCCAATAATGTCACAAGAACATTCGAATTATTGAACGACGCTATCTATAAGCTTGCTTCCAAAACAGGCAAGGCTGGTTTCTTGTCCGCTAATACTCTCAATCTGCCTTTCATCAATTCAAGGAATAAATTCGAAACGGCAGGACAGGGCATACCGAGAGTTTTTCTGCGTCTAGACGACGAGGCGGAAGACTTGGAATTGTCGTTGCCGTCGTCTATGTCTATTCCAACCGCGACGTTGGAAACGACAATAACGTCTAACAGAGCAAGCTTAGACGCTTTATCATATGCAGACCACCTTACTAAGGCGTTATCATTGCGTCTTCAAGGAAAAGAATTCCAGGATATACAATCCTCATTAAGACTTCTTTCAAGGGCAGTAGCTTATTCCACGCATAACTCTGCCCTTTCAGTGGCAAACCTGTAGTTGGTTAGACGTGACGCAGCCCTAGCTACATCCACGCGTGTGGATAGTAAGGTGAAGAACTCTCTCAGAGCCGGAGAGCTTCTCTTCGACGGCAAGCTTTCAGCAATCTATGAGAAGATAACTAAGAAAGCTTCGGATTCTCTGCTTTTTAAATCCGCTTCCAAAAAGTCGGATACAGCAGATAAGAGTAAGACAGGCACTTCTGGGACAAGTACGCCCAAGAGAAGTTCCTATAGAGGTTCTTATACGTCCTCTAGGTCTTATTCTAGAGACCGTCAAGGCAGCGACTCATGTACGGGATGTTTTTCGGGCCGAGACAACCGGTCTGACGTCCCAAGGTCGACGGGACGAGGTGCGGGTCGTGGAGGACGTAGTTTCTCCTTCCGCAGGCCTCACAGGTCCAGGAGGTGATGGTTTGAACCTCTATCGTGTTCCGGTGGGTGGAAGGTTATCGAGTTTTACAGACGAGTGGGCGTCGATTACGGACGACCCCTGGGTCCGAGGGGTAATTTCGGAAGGACTAAGAATATCTTCAAACGAAAGCCTCCATTAACTCGAAGTCCAAAATGGATTCAGCTTCCGTCAAATCCGCAGAAAAGAGATGCTCTTTTATCGGAAGTACAGTCTCTTCTGGTGAAGAATGCGGTAGAGGTCGTAGAAGACCAGGAATCACCGGGTTTCTACAGCCATCTGTTTCTGGTTCCGAAACCAGACGGCTCGTTCCGTCCAGTCATAGATCTGAGCTGGATAAACAAGCTGATCGTCGCTCCGAAGTTCTATATGGAGACGATTCGATCGGTCAGAGCGAGTATTTGGGTGAACGACTATGCTACAAGCATAGATCTCAAAGATGCGTACTTTCACGTCAGGATACATCCGACATTCAGAAAGTATTTATGCTTCGCAGTCCTAGGAGTTGTATATCAATTCTGGGCGATGTGCTTCGGATTGAACCTAGTGCCCTGGGCTTTCACTCGAATAATGAACTCGGTAATGATTCATTTCCGAGCTCATTCGTCTGCGGTAACGTTGGCCTACCTGGACGACATTCTTCAGAGGTACGGCAATGAGTTAACGCTTCAGAACGATGTGCAGAATCTGCTTCTATTACTCCGATGTCTCGGTTTTATTATAAACGAGGAGAAGTCGGATCTGGTGCCGTCCAAGTCATTCACTCATCTGGGAATGAGCTTCAAGACGCACAAGAATCTCGTTCGTCTGCCATTAACCAGAGCGAAGTTAATCAGTTGTTATGCTCGCTATTGTCTTCACTCTGACAAAGTCACAGCGAGGGAGTTCATGAGACTGATAGGTCTGTGCGAAGCCGCTGCGGATCTCATTCCGATGGGGCGGTTGCGCACTCGTCCTCTCCAAATTTTCTTGACTCAGAATTGGAGTGTAAAGATTCATTCGCTCGATATAGACGTTCTCTTGTCAAATCAAGTGAAACAAGAGATTCAGACTTGGGCAAACATTCAGTGGTTGACTCAGGGAGTTCCACTGCAGTTGCCGGATCCGGATTTTACGATTATGACGGATGCCAGTCAAACAGGTTGGGGTGCAACATTGATCCCAACGGATTCGAAGTGCCAGGGTCTTTGGGATTCGCAATTTCTAAGCAAGCACATAAACATCAAGGAAATGATGTCAATTTGGCTTGCATTACGTCATTGGATGAACATTATTCAGAAAGCACATGTCCAAATCCTGTCCGACAGTACGACAGTAGTGGCGTATATCCAGAACCAGGGAGGAACTCATTCTGTTCCGTTATTCAATTTAACGGAAAGAATCCTTCTGTTTGTTCTAGAACACCAAGTTCTACTTTCGGTCCGTCATATTCCGGGTCGTCTGAATGTCTTAGCAGACTCCCTTTCACAGAAGGGTCGCTTGTTGCCATCAGAATGGACTCTCAACAAACAGGTATTCAATCAGATTTGCTACCAATGGGAACGGCCAATGATAGACTTATTTGCGACACAACTCAACAATCAGTTGCAGACGTATGTGTCACCATGTCCGGATCCCCGAGCATATGCAGTAGACGCTCTATCGATCTCGTGGGACGGAATGATAGGATATGCGTATCCTCCAGCGCCGTTAATTCAGCAAATATTGCTAAAGATAAAACAATCTCAATGCAAAATTCTGTTGGTAGCATCTCTGTCTCCACAGAGACCGTGGATAAATCTACTCAGGTGTCTGCTGTGGGACTTACCGCGAAAACTTCCTCCACGAGAGGATCTTCTTTCGCAGGGGAAATCGTGTCAACTTCATCACAACCCGCAAGATCTCAACCTTCACGTATTTCTGTTGTGCGGTCCTTCTTGCACGGCAAGCATTTTACAGGACGAGCAGTGGACACGATTTCTAACTGTAGGAGGACCTCCTCTTCGCTAAACTATGCGGCTGAGTGGAAGGTCTTTCGTCATTGGTGTAGGGATCGTTCTGTTGATATTTTTTATCCCTCCATACCAGACATTGCAAACTTTCTAGTATACTTGTTTGACGAGATCAAACTGCAGCCTGTTACTATTAAAGGTTACAGGTCTATGTTATCTGATACCTATGCACACCATGATAGTTTACAATTGGATCTAATGTCTCTTTATCTAAATTAGTTAGAAACTTTTCGATAAATAGACCTAGAACCCTTAGATTAATTCCTAAATGGAATTTAGCTTGGGTTCTTCTTAAACTGAAAGAAAAGCCATTTGAGCCTCTTGGGACAGTAGATTTCAAATTCTTGTCTTGTAAGACAGCATTTCTCTTAGCTTTCTCTTCTGCTAGAAGAGTCAGTGAGCTTCATGAACTATCGGTGGATGATTCTCACTATCGTAGTGTCGGGAACACTATTACCTTTACCACTAATGTTGGATTTTTAGCTAAGAATCAGGCTCCTAATAAATATCCGGAACCTATTGTTATTAAGGCCCTTCCGTCTTCAGACGGGCGTAGGCCTTTACTCTGTCCTGTTAGAGCCTTACGTATTTATAAACAAAGATCTCAGTTTATCAGAAAGGGCCGAAAACGCTTCTTTCTGTCTCTGATGCCTAATAGAAAGGACATTTCGGTCCATTCTATTGCTAGATGGATTCAATTAACTATCCGTACTGCTTATGATAAACTATCTTCATCTCAGCAGTCTGTGCTTAAGATTTCGGCTCATGAAGTAAGAGCACTTTCTACATCTTGGGCTTATGCAAATAGTGTTGCTATTACAGATTTAATGAAGGCTGCATATTGGTCTCAGCCATCCACATTCACGAATTTTTATCTCAGAAATATTGAGTCCATTTCTGGAGACCTGCATTGTTTAGGTCCGTTATCTGTTGCTCAGAATGTCGTTCACTAAACAGTTGCAACTATAGTTATGCAGGCTTTCTGTTCCGGCAGTGACTCCGTCCTGCTGCCCTCTTCGCTCTGGGCTATTTGGCCAAGGGGAAGGGGGGGGGGAGGGTGTTCCCTTAGGTCACCTGCTTTATAGTGAAAAGCAAGGGGATTCCTCCTCCGGAGTCAGTAATTCTGAGTCGTTACCGGGATGGTTTTAAAGGGTTATATTAATGTTAAAAATTCATTCATGTCATATTTTTAAAGTGTAGCTCTGTGTGAAGCATTTGTATATGTCATGTGTCAAACGGGCGTTAATATACAATCCTCGGACACTTTTAAGAGAATATAAAGAGTCTCAATTCTCTGGACTAACTTTATTTATTGGCTTACTTTAAAAATAATTAGTATAAGGGGTTATACTGGATGTTAATAGAGAACATGAATGTTATTATGCTCAATTATGAAGGGTGTTGTGTCTTTCTAATTTATCATAAAATAAGAAAGATACATGTAAAGCCTAATACTCCTTTTCTCCTTGAGGGGTTGACTCTATTTATATAGTTGAGCTTATTGGATTTTCCTCTATGTCCTAGGCCCTCCAGCCTTTTTACTATTCAGCTATGTCTGGGTCATTGGTACAGTATAAAAATGTTAAAAAATTTATAGTAATTTATATATTTTTTATACTTACCAATGACCCAGACGGGGATGGCCCTCCCAGGAGTTGGGAACTCATACCTCCCCGCTGAGTACATAGCGCTGACCAGGCACTGCTTGTAAGAATGATAATTGGCGCCAATTTTGGGACGTCCTTGACACTGCGCATGTGCAGTGAGGGCAAAGTATGGAGGACCTTCAGGACATGATTTCTTTTGGTTTTAGATGCAAATTTTGGGGATTGGGGGGCAAAATTTGTGTTTGGCCCTAGAATTTTAAGAGTTAGCACCAGCTATGTCTGGGTCATTGGTAAGTATAAAAAATATATAAATTACAATAAATTTTTCAACTTTCCAACAAAAAAAGTGTTTCCACCGGAACCACTTGGGGCCGAATCAAAATTCCGAAACCTTCATGCACATCTAGAGATGTTACCTGAACACATTAGCATAGTTTAAATGTTTTGAATTAAATACCCTGGGAGCCTTTCCATGAAAACTAATTTTCTGATGATAAAAGTGGTTCCACCGGAACCACTTGGGGGCCAAATCAAAATGCCAAAACCTTTATCCACATCTAGAGATGTTACCTGAACACCTTAGCATAGTTTTAATGTTTCGAATTAAATACCTTTGGAGCCTTTTGATGAAAACTAATTTTCCAACGATAAAAGTGGTTTCACTGGAACCACCTGGGGCTAAATCAAAATTCCGAAACCTTCATGTACATCTAGAGATGGTACCTGAACACATTAGCATAGTTTAAACGTTTCGAATTACCAGGTATATACCCTAGGAGCCTTTCGATGAAAACTGATTTTCCAACGATAATAGTGGTTCCAGCGGAACCACTTGGGGGCCAAATCAAAATGCCGAAACCTTTATCCACATTTAGAGATGTTACCTGAAAAATAAAACCCAGAACCAATGTCTGGTGTCGAAATCCTCTAAAGTCTGCAGCATAGGTATAAATGATTGGCTGAACTTGACTTTATACCTGTGTTGCGGCCATGTGATAGCCAAAGTTGCTGAAAGTGACCTTAAACAACAATAAATAAATCAGATTGCTGAAAGAAACTGATAGGGTAAACTGCGGTGTTTACACTGGTATGCTTATATGTTATCATCATTGTGGTTATAACAAGCTATTAATTAAAAATGGAATATGTTTTCATTTTTGGAAATCACTTTAAAAAATTTCCACAATCTTGTATAAGTATTTTTATTAGTTCCTTGAATCCTGCACCCTGGGAGCGTGGATGCTAAATAGGTAGAGATGCAGGCTGCAAGCTGAGAGGTCCTTGGTTTGAATCCCACCTGCGGCAACCGCTTTGTGTCCTTGGGCAAGACACTTAATCCCGATTGCCCACCTCGGGGCACGGTGGCGCTATGTACTAAGGCATACTTTCTGAAAGAAACTGATAGTGTAAACTGCGGTGTTTTCACTGGTATGCATATATGTTATCATCATTGTGGTTATAACAAGCTATTAATTAAAAATGGAATATGTTTTCATTTTTGGAAATCACTCTTTAAAAAATTTCCACAATCTTGTATAAGTATTTTTATTAGTTCCTTGAATCCTGCACCCTGGGAGCATGGATGCTAAATAGGTAGAGATGCAGGCTGCAAGCTGAGAGGTCCTTGGTTTGAATCCCACCTGCGGCAACCGCTTTGTGTCCTTGGGCAAGACACTTAATCCCGATTGCCCACCTCGGGGCACGGTGGCGCTGTGTACTAAGGCAGACTGCTCGTTGATAGTGCACCTGTCTTCAATCAGTGCTAACCCTGCTTGTGTGAAGGTAGTATGTTGGAGAGTCTGACAGTTGCTTGCCATTGCTTGGCGGTTCTCTCCAGGTACTCTGGCTTCCTCCACCCGTAAAACTGTCCATCACAAGGTGACCATGGCTGTCGAAAGTGTCATTAAACCCCAATGAATAAATAAATAAATTAAATTAAATAAAATAAATAAATATTCCTGCACCCCATGTAACAACATGAAACCAGCTAATCCTATGTATTTTTACAGCCTTAGTGTATATTTTCATGTAATGTGCGATATGGTTATTACTCAGTTTTTATAACCAGAAAGTGTGACTAACCGTGTGCAATGCAAAAAAAAAAAATCATTTTTAACTGAGTAACTAACCCTGTGTACTGTACAGACTTAGTTAAATCTCATCTAAATCAACCCTTTACCCAACATAATGGAAAAAAACAGCCAGTATTATTCAAACTCAGCTTAAGAGCCCTCATTGTTTTTTTGTTTTTTTAGTGAGTTCCAAAAATGAAAACATATTCTATTTTCAATTTATAGTTTCCTTTATGTACAAAATGTTGTATCAGAGTTGAGCTATTGTTTCTAAGGCCGAGTTGAGATATAGCCTTGGAAACAATAGCGAGTCGAGATATAGCCTTAGAAACAAGAGCAAGACTCTGATAAAACATTTTGTACATAAACATGATGCTGATGATAGATTTCCCGGGTAGTGAAGCAGTGCCTTTTCACTGTGGTAAACAGGCTCTGTTTTACTGGTAAAATAGGACCCAGTCACCAATGCTTGGGAGGTGCAAACCCTCTCTAAAATGGGCAACTTGGCTTATTAACGCTCACCCCTGGTCTTGAGTTGCACAAAAATATGTGACCTTAAACACCAAGAAATAAATGAATAAATGATAGATTTATCTTACAATTCCCAGTTGTAGTGTCAATAATTTGAAGGCTTTTAAATTAAGATTTCATTTTCACTTAAATATGCAGGTTGTTTTGCTGGAAACTGTACTATACAGCTGCCTTGAACTTCCTTGATTTCTGCATAAACTTAATGAGCATGTTTGTTTAACGTTTCGAAAAGACTATGCGCTAATAGCTCAGTAAGCAGCATGTTTTTTCAACTCAAATGCTCCCAATGATTCGGATACAGACATATTAATGTAATGTGGTTAATAATTTAATAATTATACTTTTGAGAAGAATTTTTCCCTGTTCCTAGCTTACTATATACAGGATGTGAAGAGTGTATTATCACTAAATCACCCACAAAGTGGAGATTCCACCCAAGCAATAATTGCAAATATGTTGCAGAGCTTAACAAGCGCGAGCAAAGTTCCAGCCAATGGACCTTTGGGTTAAACCACGGAGGTCCATATGGCCGAAACATTGTGTTTTTTTGCCCATATGTACAGAATTTGAAAGTGATACTGTGGGTGATAACTCCACTCCACAGGTGGTTCTGTTACAATCCACTCTCCATATACTGTAAAATGTATATGGTCTCTCACAAATGCCTTTCAAAAATGCATGTAATGTTCTAGAAATAGTAACATAACCAATTGTAACTAAGTACACACTTGTATCATGCATTTGTAAGATTTACATTTTGTATCTGAGACCACTAATGCACAATGCATTCAGGTAACAACAGACCCCATACATCCTTATTTATAATATAAATATCAGTATCGCTTGGCCACTCTCTCTCTCTTACAAATTTGAAAAGGATTACTTGAAAAAAAATGGGTTGTCAGGATGATACTTAAGGTATCTTTTTATTTTATTTCTAATTTCTGCAAGTCTGTACTAGCTATCCACTTAATGGAAACTCTGGTTAAGGATTTAACTCTAGAAAAGAAGAATGTTAAAATGTATTGTTGTTTGAGCTGGGAGGTTTTGATTATTCAGATTTGGTTTCAGTTTGGTTTCAGGAAAAAACCTCAGTTTCAGTTTGGTTTTTCTATGTGTTAAGAACAGATATTAAATAACACATCAGTCTCCTTAACTTGGATAAAATCTGCAATAATTGGTATGACTCCACCCACCACAAAAGCCCTGTCTGTATTGGGTTTCATCGTAACTTCCTTTTGACCATTGTTAGGGGTTCTAGGGGATCAGTGGCTAAGTCTTTTCAATCAGAAAAAAAACATAAATCAGAGTAACAAATCAATAAAATCTGTCTAATCTCTGTCATTGTCACATTTTCTCCCTTATTGACTTGTCCACTGGGCTAGTCAATAACGGAAAAATTGTGACAATCAGAGCACAATGTGTTTGCCCCTTTGCCAGATGGATTAAATGCTGAGATTCTGTAGTGGTATTTAGTCCAGTTCCCTTCAGTAAGAGTGTTTGATCAGTTTATACAAAACCGTAAAACCATTTGGCCATTTTTTGCTGGGTCTTGTAGTTCAGTTTTCTGGTACACCAGAAAAACCAGAACCAAACCAGAAAGCCGAAAAACCACCCAGCCCTAATTGTTGTGATTTTTTTTTTCAGACTGAGGAAGATTCAGAGAGTTGAAAATGCCAGACAAAGATTGTGATGAGAAAGACCCAACAGTGGCACCAAAGAAAATTTCACCAAAACTGCTTGTGAAGAACCGATCACTAGCATGGCTGGATATGGATGATATCATGGAAGTTGTTACATTGTATAAGTGTCGATTCTGTCGCTTTTATTGTAAGGTGCCATCTGGTATACAAAGTCATTGTCGAGCTATTCACTATGAAGACATCATGAAAAAAGGTATAATAGGCAAGATAAAGAAATCGCCAATAATTACGAAGAAAAAAATCAAACAGAAGAAGATGGTGGTACATGGAGTTCCAGCTAATGTTGATGGGAGTTATGCTGTGGTGGATGAAACTGATAATCATAGTGATGTTGAAGAAAATGCTGAAGGTGAATCGATTGCTGACAAATTAATTGAAAGTAGTGAAAGGAAAGATAATATTGAAATTATGGGGTATGATGAACTGTTGAAACATGCAAAAGAGGATGATGATGATGGTGATGATGATGAAAGTGAGCACAGTGATAAAGAACATTGTTATTCATCTCCTATAAAGAAAGAAAATGGTAATTCTGATGACAAATCATCCCAAGTCAAAGGATCAAGTCCTGACAGTATGAAAGATGTTAAACTGTTTCTCTGTGGTCAGTGTGCACTAGTATTTGGATCACTGGCTGAATGTAAGAAACACATGGCTGAGGAACATGATGTTCACTTCAGTGACAAAGCACTTCCTGTTCTCCTTCCCAAGGGTAAAAATGTGCGATCAGATGGAACTACCGCTAGAATAATCAAAAGTGGCTTGAAGCGAATAAGAAATAAATCCCAAGGCCCAGTTAACTGTGATATTTGCAGTAAGGAATTCACAAACCTGAAAAATCTTCGAAAACATGTCCGATCGATACACGAGGGTGTCAAACCTGAGTCAGAAAGAGTACCTAAGGTGTGTCACACTTGTAAGAGATCATTTGCAAACCATAAGACTTTAGGCAAACATATACGACAGGTACATGAAGGTCGGAAGCCCCATCTGTGTCCCATATGTGGACTAGCTATAGCCAGATCAACTCGACTTGCTGTACATTTGAGGAAACACACTGGAGAAAAACCATTACAGTAAGAATTGCTACTTTAATTGTATTGAGTTCTGAAAACCATGCAGTACCCTAAAACCTTTTAAAATCCATACCAGTTTTGATAATGAAAATATTCAAATGAGTGGAATATTCACTGCAGGCCAGAGTATTTAAGGGTAATGTCGTTTTGTTGCCATGTTATTACCATCAGAGCAAACAACACAGCACCGATTTATCAGTGCCAACTCTTTTGTCACCAAAGACAAACGTTTGTCAAAGTTGAAATCACACCATCGAAATTTAAATCCATAAAATGTTATTAGCAGTGCTCAGATGGGTAAATCAATCCACATGACTTCTGCATATAGCAATGTATGTTTTGAAATAAAATGCATGCGCTATCAATGATGTACACATGCAACTTCAAAGAATTCCATAACATTGACTATCCATTGAATTCCCTACTCCTTGCTCTCAACAGTGTCTAATGTCTGTGAATTAAATTAGCATTGTCGGCACAGTTATACCCCCCAAAAATGAAGTTTAGGGGTTGGGGGTGGGGTGGGGGGGGGGGGGGTATATAGGAGTCAACTTGTCCGTCTGTGGGTCGGTCAGTGTGTCATCGTCGGTCCATTGCACGTGTAAACTTGTGGAGCGAACTACTTTCACAGTTTTAGCCACATTTTCATGAAACTTCACAAAAATGATACATGATGACGGGAAGTGTGTGACATAATTTTTTTCCCCGCTCGGTTTCAAGATGGCCGCCTGGTGGCCATATTGGATTTTTTTTTTACTTAGAAAAATTGAATGCCACTTTTCTTTCACCCACATTGGGCAGTATGCCACAGTGGGGGTATACCAGGCGACAGACCATCTCTAGTTTGAAATTGACAATAAATTTTGTGATGTCAGATCCAGCTGCTGGGTATTAGAATCAACACTATGTCTGCCACTCTGTTAACCCTTTACCTGGGGGCGCAGTGGCGTTGCGGTAACCGGTTCTCGTCAGGTCACCAAAGTTAAGCAAGGTAGTCCTAAGATTGGTGACCGTCTGAGTGATCGATTCGGTCTCCCCTGTTGTGTCTTTGGGCAGAGCACTTAACCCTGATTGTCCACAAGGGGGCATGGTGATGCCCTGTACTAAGGCACATCGATGGTGTGCATGTTTTCAACCAGTCTGACATATTTCAACTTCATTGTGCCTGTACAGTACTCTGAGTCAGTGAACAGCATTTTTTTTCAAGTTAAATTCTCATCATTTACTGCTGACTGCTGTGCCATATTGACAATGGACTCTGGCATCTGCAGCTTCTTCAGACACTGTTGCTGTTAATGACCACTGTGTTTGATGATTCACAGAACACAGGCATCATTAAATGTAATGAGGGCTGCAGTAGAAACTGTTTTACCAATTGTTACTCATGCAAAAAATTACGAAACCATAAACTAGTTACCAATTGTTACCATAGTTGAAAATGACGAAAACAAAATTTTGCTTCCCATTATTCCTGAAATATTCTGGCCTGAATTCTGTCCGAGCTGCAGATAAGGCACATACAGTTTAATGATTTAGGGCTTATATTTTTGCAATAATTCAAGAATCAATTCAGGCAAAGATTCACACAACAAACCCAGAGAGAATCCCTGTAGATTCTCGCTGCACCTCTGCCAGGATTCGCATGAAAATAATTGAGTCAATTTCACCTTTTACCAAACATAGAAACAGCAAATTAACCAATACAAGACCAACATGACCGGGGGTGCAGTGACTTAGTAGGTAGAGGTGCAGGCCGCAAGCAGAAAGGTCCTCGGTTTGAATCCCACCTACGGCAACCACGTTGTGTCCTTGGGAAAGACACTTCACCCCAATTGCCCACATGGGGGCACGGTGGTGTTGTATGCTAAGACGTACTGCACGTTGATGGTGAACCTGTCTTCAACCAATGCTAACCCTGCTTGTGTGGAGTTAGTATGTTAGGGAGCTGACAGGTGCTCGCCATTGCACGGTGGTACTCTCCAGGTGCTCCGGCTTCCTCCACCCCTAAAACTGTCATGGTCACGATTAGCCACTGTGCAGAAATATTGGACTTTAAACACCAATAAATAAATAATAAATAATAGTAACTTGACCTTAAATATACTGACACTTTGTCAGTAAAATTGTACAAATATGGCTGTCATTGGAACAGGCCAAGTGAGCTTGTTCCAATGACTCCCATATTTTAAGGTTTTATTGGTAAATATTGTTTATTTTTTCAAACATTCAATTGATGTTTTAAAAAATTTAAAAGCTGTGTTGGGTAAAGGGCTAACATGTGTTATCAGTATACAACAGGGATTCAACCATGGTGGCCTCATAGGACCCTGTGACACACAGCAGGTATGGATTCTCGTAACCATTTTTGCGAGAATAGAAAATGAATTCTCCCAAATTTAGATGAATTATAAGCCCTGTGATTACAAAAGTGGACAGAAGATTTTGCCCGGATTGCAACTAAGTTGCGATCTGTTTGAAATTCACTCTCCACTTTCTGCTACACAGCGCTATAGAATCTCACCTGTTGAAAAAGAAATGTGAGAACATAGAATCTAAAATGCTTTTTCCACTCGTTTTTGTTTTATTTTGGTCTTGATTAATTAATAATTAATTAATATTATTAATCAATGCATTATGAAATGTTGGTCCAGTGGTATAAACGTGTCGCGACCAGATCACAATTTAATCAAGAAAGAGACCCACTTTTGTGATTAGTACTGTGAAGGTATTAAAATGTTTTAGTTTTTACCCAAAATCTGGGCTTACGTTTCATCTAAATTTGGGAGAATCCATTTGGATTCTCGGATAAATGGGTGCGAGAACCCATACCTGCTATGAGTGTCCCAGAATCCCTTGAGGCCACCGTGTTTGAACTCCGGTTGTATGCTATAACAGATGTTAACCCTTTACCCAACACAGATTTTTAATTTTTATACGCCCGTTTGAAAAACGGGACGTATTATAGTATGGCGTTGTCCATCCATCTGTCCGTCCGTCCATCCGTCCGTCCGTTTGGTTTCCGAACAATAACTTTAGTATTTGTTTTCTGATCGGCTCCAAATGTGATATGTGGTTTAATCACAACAAAATACAGGTCAAGTTCGAATATGGGGTTGGTCCGAACATTTTTCGCCTGAATTATGGCCCCAGTTGGACTTAGAATTTGTCAAATATTTGGTTTCCGGATGATAACTTTAGTATTTGTTTTCCGATCGGCTCCAAATGTGGTATGTGGTTTAATCACAACAAAATACAGGTCAAGTTCGAATATGGGGTCGGTCCAAACATTTTTCGCCTGAATTATGGCCCCAGTTGGACTTAGAATTCGTCAAATATTTGGTTTCCGGATGATAACTTTAGTATTTGTTTTCCGATCGGCTCCAAATATGGTATGTGGTTTAATCACAACAAAATACAGATCAAGTTCGAATATGGGGTCCGTCCGAACATTTTTCGCCTGAATTATGGCCCCTGTTGGACTTAGAATTCGTCAAATATTTGGTTTCGGGATGATAACTTTAGTTTTTGTTTTCCGATCGGCTCCAAATTTGGTATGTGGTTTAATCACAACAAAATACAGGTCAAGTTCAAATATGGGGTCGGTCTGAACAATTTTTGCCTGAATTATGGCCCCTGTTGGACTTAGAATTCGTCAGATATTTGGTTTCCGGATGATAACTTTAGTATTTGTTTTCCGATCGGCTCCAAACTTGGTATGTGGTTTAATCACAACAAAATACAGGTCAAGTTCGAATATGGGGTCGGTCTGAACAATTTTTGCCTGAATTATGGCCCCTGTTGGACTTAGAATTCGTCAAATATTTGGTTTCCGGATGATAACTTTAGTATTTGTTTTTCGATTGGCTTCAAACTTGTTAGTCTTTTTCTCAAATGACTGAAAAATTTAGTCATTTCACAAAATCACTGATTTCAAAGTCTGACCGTAACATATATATATATGCCAGTATAAATTTCTCGCACTCTAAAAAAATTGCAAATGTGTTAAAATGGTGCAATTTGAACAGTTCAAGGGCGTATGATGCAATGCCCAGCAGTGCTCTTGTTAAAACATATACTGAATTTGATATTTTAAAAAACATACAATATCTACCAATAAAATCTTACAAATGTGGCTGTCATTGGAACCGGCTCATTGAGCCGGTTCCAATGACAGCCATATTTGGACAATTTTAAGGACAAAGTTTCAGGATATTTCAGGTTGTGTTAGCCTTGTATTGATTACTTTGCTGCCGGTATGTTAGGTAAAGGGTTAAATTGACTAAATTATTTTTACGCGAATCCTAGAAGAGGTGCAGCAAGAATCTCCATGGATTCTTGCTGGTTTTGTTGCGTGAATCTGTTTGAATCGATTATCGAATTCTCATGGAAATATACTTTTGGCATACAAATAACATGTTCATACAGTACGGCCGTCGCGGACTGGTCACTTTCCACAAGTTGGCAATATTTCCACAGACACAATAATTTTAGATTTCAAAACACTAATTATAGAAATAATCATCAAAAGTTTAATTATACCCCCACAAAAAGAAGTTTAGGGGGTATATAGGAGTCAACTTGTCCGTCGGTCTGTCGTCATCATTGGTCCGTTGCACATGTAAACTTGTGGAGCAAACTACTTCCACCATTTTAGCTGCATATTTTTTCAACTGTACCTAATGGCCCAGACTTTGCTGTTGCTAACTCTAAAATATCGAGGGCCAAACACAAATTTTGCCCCCCCCCCCCCCCAGCCCCCAAAATTTGCATGCAAAACCAAAAATTAGAAGACCTAACTGGTCCTCCATACATTTACTCTCTGCACATGCGCAGATGCCAGGAAGTGACCGGAATTGGCACCAAGATCATTCTTTGTTTGGCCGTCAGTCAGATAACAAACTGACTTCTGTGCTTTTAAATCTCAGTTTATAATGATGCCAGACACAAATCAATGGTTAATTTGGTGGATCCAAGGACACAACTGGATGAAGGAAGGAAGAAACGGTGGTGAAACTTTCAGGGCTGTAACTTTATAATATTTATAAAAATTAGTTCATGTTCCCCAATTTCGGGACCTGGGCCTGACGTCAACATTATTGATGATGATTTTTCCACTGTTTGTTAAGTATTCCTTCCCTACCCTACATTGAAACCCCCAGTTAAACTCCCAAGCTTTTTGGTTTTATTGAAATTTTTTTATAAAATTTCTTGGGAGTTTAACGTGTCACACAGAATGTTTATTCTGTATATCCCCATGGTTGTGGCCTCACCCTAGAGGTGTTTAGGCGTTTTGGTCATTCATCATACATCCGATGTATCGTTTTTTCTTCTGATAAAGATCTTGCTTTACATGGGATAGTTAAAAAATCTGTTACTGACTTCAGGCAGTGTTGCCTGTGGTCTTGTTTCCGGTTTTCATTCTGACGTTGTTAGCTCATGTTGACAAAGTCAAGCTGAGCTAATCTCATCGCTCTCCATCCGTCATCTGCCGGCACCATGTTTTGGTCTTCTCCTCCAAAGCCACTGGGCCAATTCAAGTGAAAGTTTGTGTGAGTGATGGTCCCAAAGGGGCATTTCATTTTTGTTCAACTCAACATGCCCAGCCCCATAGGGAGGGAATGGGGGAAAATGCTCCAAAATATTTTTAAAATCTTCTTCTCAAGAACCAGTGTGTACAATGACGTGATATTTGCGATGGAGCTTCCATATGAGGTGTAGAATCAAGTTTGTTCAAACAAAGTTTGTGAAGTAATATTTGGCTTTGTAATAGGAGGGGCAAAATTTTTGGCCCCGCCCAAAATTTCTATTTTCTGAACCGATGATCTGGTATGAACCAAATTTGGTTTGTGGTATTATTGGGTCATAAGTACTTGACCCATGCAAAAAAAAAAAAATTCCCGCATCCTCATGGGAACCCTGGGAGCTAAAAATAGAAATATTTTCAAATGCCCATATTTCCCAAACCACACAGAACAGAGAGCTGTTATATGGTATGAAGTATCCTTAGGACCAGTAGAATTGAATGGTAAAAAAATAAATTGCCATCAGTTATGTTAGGGTGTTCTGTAATGTGCATCGAAAAAATGCTGAGTCAGCATATTTGCAAAAATTTTAAAAAATGTTTTCTCCAGAACCAATCATGTGAATCTTTTGATATTTGGTATACAGCATTCATAGGGGGGGAGAGGGGGGTGGGGGGGGGGGGGGGGTTTGGTCAGATAAAAGTTTGTTGAAATAAAGCTCATTGGTTCATATTTGGGCTCTCTACAGGAGCCCGTAGTTTTAACATAGGGTAATATGGGGAATATTCTTTTATAATCTTCTTCAGAACCACCAGTCAGAACCTTTTAATGTTTGGTATACATCATTTTTATGAGGGCCAGATTCAAGATTGTTCAAACCAAGTCCCTAGGTTAATATTTGGGCTTCCCACGGAAGCCCAAATTTGATCTTCGTTCAATATGGGGGGTAATTTAAAAAAATCTTTTTCTTCAGATCCATCAGTCAGAATGCATTGATATTTGGTATGCAACATCTCTAAGGGGGTCAGATTCAAGTTTGCTCAAATCAGATCCCTAGGTATATATTTGGGCTCACTATGGTAGTCCAAATTTTTACTTAGTGCAATATGAGGAAATTTCTTTTAAAATCTTCTTCAGATCCACCAGTCGAAATGCTTTTATATTTGGTATACAACATCTCTAGGGGGGTCAGATTCCAGGTTGTTCAATTCAAGTGCCTAGGTTAGTTTTTGGGCTCCATATGGGAACATGAAATTTCACTTAGTACAATATGAGGGAATTTCTTCAAAAATCTTCTTCTTCAGATCCACTCGTCAGAATGCTGTCACATTTGGTATTCAACATCTCTAGGAGGGTCAGATTCAAGTTTGTTCAAATAGGATCCATAGGTTAATATTTGGGCTCGCTATGGTAGCCCAAATTTGAACTTTGCAATTTCTTTTCTTCAGATCCAACAGTCAGAATGCTTTCATATTGGGTACACAACATCTCTAGGGAATGCTTTCATAATAGGTACACAACATCTCTAGGGAAGTCAGATTCAACTGTGTTCAAATCAAGAGCCAAGGTTAATATTTGGGCTCTCTACAGGAGCCGGAATTGGCCATTTTGCTGAAGAATTAAAAATTTTGTATTCAGTACCCTCTAGAGGTGTGTAACTAAGATTAATCCACATAGGTTGTATCAAGGGGCTTCATTGGGGAGCTCTACATTTTACTTTATGATCAACTGAAGAAAAGTCATGATGCCCAGATTATTTTTGTCACTCCTGAGGGACTCAAGGATTGACAGTGTAACCTATGGAGATGGCTTGCTTAATGTAGACTCATTCTTGGACTCTGTTTAAATTGTGTTCTGTTCAAGATGAGTGCTTCAGGCCCCGTGGGGCCTCTTGCTTTGTGGTTATATTCATGAACAAAAATTGGTCATTTCATTTTCCATTGAGTTGTAAATGATGATGATCATGCGGTTTGGTCATACCATAAGCAAAATACTAGTGTTGAAACAATTAATGCTCTTTGGATTTTTACAAATCAACTAATCACTGGGTTGCTGTTGACAATTAATCGACTAGTCAGTTATGCAATATCAGATGCTAAACTAAGCAATACATTCTACAAAACTGTGGTTTTAACTGAATTCATTGGCAAGGCTGGCTTCCAAATTATGATACAATTAATGGGTCTGACTGCATGACATTACAGAAGCCGATGTCTCCATGTGCTTATGACCAAACAACCTGTGCCGCAAAAAAATAAATTGGTCTAAAAATAAATCTTTGGTGTTCCAATATTCAGTTCTGTCTAATATATTTATGCAAAATTGAACTTTTCCCCCAAAATTCCCTTGTATATTGTGGACTAATAAGAAATTTCTGCATTTTGTTATTCACTCAGTGCTAAAAAAGCAGAAAACAGTTCACTGAAGAAGTGTACTCTGATGACGTGATTGTTCCATGACCTGCATAACTTTATCAACACCCAATGAAAAGCTAGACAAAATATAAACAATAGCATCATTGAATATTAAATACATCACATGACCAAACAGTGCGATTTGTTTGGTCAGTATGTACACTACCTAATGCGAGTTGTAAAACTTCATTCAGTAGTAAATATCATTATAATGTGACGTTTTGTTTTCTGACCAATCTTATTACAGCAACATTTACCCAAAACAAGAACGTATTGAAAAAGCATGAACATCTGTAGAGAACTTTTGTTTCCAATGAAGAATCGTGAGTGCGATAGTGCACCTCAAATTGAAAGCACTGAATTAATTTTAATAAAATTAAATTAAATTTCTTAAAGTTACACAAAGTGGAAACGTCAAGGCTTTAGAGAATACACTCAGGCGCTAGCTAATTGACAAGTGATTCACTAATTGGTTAATAGATTTTTTAGCTTAACTTGACATAGTCAAGATAAGCTATTGCCATCACGTGTGCAGAAGTCTGTTTGTCTGTGACGTCTGTTCACATTTTCCTTTAGCACGGGCTACACCCCGCAGTTCTTGTCTGATCATCACGAAATTTCATATGCAGGTTTGGGGGTCATGTCTAGATGAGAACGTCCCCTTTTGGTTGTGATCGGGCAACTGGTATGGCTGCCCAAGCCCAAAACCCGAAAACCATTAGCACAGTCTACAGGTCGTATTTATGAAGGGATTTCATTGTAACTTGGTAGGATGCATCTGTATAATGCTTAGATGAGAACGTCCCCTTTTGGGCATGATCTATCAACTGTGATGGCTGCCCAAGCCCGAAACCCAAAAACTTTTAGCACAGTCTGCAGGTCATGTTTAATGTGGAGGGATTTCATTGTAACTTGGTAGGATGACTCCTTATGATGTCTAGATGAGAATTTCCCCATTTGGGCATGATCTGCCAACTGTGACGACTGCCCGAGCCCAAAACCCGAAAACCTTTAGAACAGTCTACAGGTCATCTTTATTGAGGAATTTCATTGTAACTTGGTGGGTTGACTTCATACAATGTCTAGATGAGAAAGTCCCCTTTTGGACGTGATTGGGCAACTGTGACGGCTACAGGGGCCCAAAGCCCAAAAACCTTTAGCACAGTCTAGAGGTCATAGTTATGAAGGGATTTCATTGTAACTTGGTAGGATGACTCCAAATAATGTCTAGATGAGAACGTCCCATTTTGATCACGATCATGCAGCCTTGATGGGTGCCCGAGCCCAAAAACCTTTAGCATAGGCAAAAGGTCATATTTATGGAAGGATTTCATTGTAACTTGTTAGGTTGACTCCATATAATGCCTAGATGATGACATCCCCTTTTGGTCGTGATTGGTCAACTGTGATGGCTACAGGTGCCCGAAGCCCGAAAACCTTGAGCACAGTCTACAGGTCATATTTATGAAGGGATTTCATTGTAACTTCTTAGGATCACTCCTGATGATGCCCAGATGAGATTTCCCCTTTGGTTGCGATCATTCAGCCATGATGGCTGCCCGAGCCCGAAGCCCGAAAACCTTTAGCACAGTCTACAGGTCATATTTATGAAGAGATTTCATTGTAACTTGGTAGGTTAACTTCATATAATGTCTAGATGAGAACATCCCCTTTTGGACATGATTGGGCAACTGTGACGGTTAAAGGTGCCCGAAGCCCGAAAACATTTAGCACAGTCCACAGGTCATATTTATGAGGGGATTTCATTGTAACTTGGTAGGATGACTCCAAATAATGTCTAGATGAGAACGTCTCATTTTGATCGCGATCATTCAGCCGTGATGGGTGCCTGAGCCCAAAAACCTTTAGCATAGGTAAAAGGTCATATTTATGGAAGGATTTCATTGTAAACTATTAGGTTGACTCCATATAATGCCTAGATGATGACATCCCCTTTTGGTCGTGATTGGTCAGCTGTGATGGCTACAAGTGCCCGAAGCCCAAAAACCTTGAGCACAGTCTACAGGTCATATTTATGAAGGGATTTCATTGTAACTTGGTAGGTTGACTTCATATAATGTCTAGATGAGAACATCCCCTTTGGTTTTGATCATTCAACCATGATGGCTGCCCGAGGCCGAAGCCCGAAAACCTTAAGCACAGTCTACAGGTCATATTTCTAAAGGGATTTCATTGTAACTTGGTAGGTTGACTTCATATAATGTCTAGATGAGAACCTCCCCTTTTGGACATGATTGGGCAACTTTGATGGCTAAAGGTGCCTGAAGCCCAAAAACCTTTAGCACTGTCTGCAGGTCATATTTATGAAGGGATTTCATTGTAACTTGGTAGGATGACTCCAAATAATGTCTAGATGAGAACGTCCCATTTTGGCCGTGATCATTCAGCCTTGATGGGTGCCCAAGCCCAAAAACCTTTAGCATAGGCAAATGGTTATATTTATAGAAGGATTTCATTGTAACCTGTTAGTTTGACTCCATATAATGCCTAGATGATGACATCCCCTTTTGGTCGTGATTGGTCAACTGTGATGGCTACAGGTACCTGAAGCCCGAAAACCTTGAGCACAGTCTACAGGTCATATTTATGAAGGGATTTCATTGTAACTTCTTAGGATCACTCCAGATGATGCCCAGATGAGATTGTCCCCTTTGGTTGCGATCATTCAACCATGATGGCTGCCCGAGCCCGAAGCCCGAAAACCTTTAGCACAGTCTACAGGTCATATTTATGAAGGGATTTCATTGTAACTTGGTAGGTTGACTTCATATAATGTCTAGATGAGAACGTCCTTTTTTGGACACGATTGGGCAACTGTGACGGCTTCAGGGGCCCAAAGCCCCAAAACCTTTAGAACAGTCTACAGGTCATAATTATGAAGGGATTTCATTGTAACTTGGTAGGATAACTCCAAATAGTGTCCAGATGAGAACGTCCCCTTTTGGTCACGATCATTCAGCCTTGATGGCTGCCCAAGCCCAAAAACCTTTAGCATGTCTGTAGGTCGTATTTATGGAAGGATGTCATTGTAACTTGTTAGGTTGACTCCATATAATGCCTAGATGATGACATCCCCTTTTGGTCGTGGTTGGTCAACTGTGATGGCTACAGGTGCCTGAAGCCTGAAAATCTTGAGCACAGTCTACAGGTGATATTTATGAAGGGATTTCATTGTAACTTCATAGGATCACTCCAAATGATATCCAGATGAGAATGTCCCCTTTTGGTTGTGATCATTCAACCATGATGGCTGCCCAAGCCTAAAGCCCGAAAACCTTTAGCACAGTCTTCAGATTATATTTAGGAAGGGATTTCAATGTAACTTGGTAGGTTGACTTCATGTAATGTCTAGATGAGAACAGCCTCTTTTGGACACCATTAGGCAACTGTGTTGGCTACAGGGGCCCAAAGCCCAAAAATCTTTAGCACAGTCTACAGGTGATATTTGTGAAGGGATTTCATTGTACCTTGGTAGGATGACTCTAAATAATGTCTAGATGAGAACGTCCCCTTTTGGTCGCGATCATTCAGCCTTGATGGCTGCCCGAACCCAAAACCCCAAAACCTTTAGCATAGTCTATTGGTCATATTTATGGAAGGACTTCATTGTAACCCGTAAGTTGGACTCCATATAATGCCCAGATGATTACATCCCCTTTTGGTCGTGATTGGTCAACTGTGTCTGCTTCAGGCACCCAAAGCCCAAAAACCTTGAGCACAGTCTACAGGTCATATTTATGAAGGGATTTCATTGTACCTTTGTAGGATCACTCCAGATGATGCCCAGATGAGAATGTCCCCTTTTGGTTGCGATCATTCTACCATGATGGCTGCCAGAGCCCAAAGCCCAAAAACCTTTAGCACAGTCTACAGGTCATATTTATTAAGGGATTTCATTGTAACTTGGTAGTTGACTTCATATAATGTCTAGATGAGAACGTCCCCTTTGAATGCATTTGGGAAACTGATGGCTACAGGGGCCCGAAGCCCGAAAACCTTAAGCACAGTCTACAGGCCATATTTATGTAGGGATTTTAATGTAACTTGATAGGAAGACTCGTTTTGGAATAATTTCACTGTAACTTGGTAACTTTCGTTGATATAAGTTAACTGTGAGGGCCACGTACATTAACTGTGAAGTCATATTAACCCACCCCTCAACTCTTTAGTACAGTGTACACCTCATATTATTTTTATCATAAACATAGCATACAGGGAACAGAAATGAACATATTCCCAATTATCACAATTCTTGTCTTATTTCATAATCCTTTCATAAACATTGAACATTATCCTTTTCATCAAACACAACACACAAGTTAAGCTACAGTGTCATTGACACTTTCATTTAGTACTAATCGCGTTGGCATCGATTAGTCGAAAAATTGTTTCAAGACTACAAAACACATTTGAAACATGACAGTAAAGCAGCCCCAAAAGTTGTATGAGAATTGAAAAATGGAAATTGATTGACAATGTAAAATATTGGAGATATGTGACAAACCCACTGTAGGCTTATGATCAAAATGGTTAAAAGAATGTTATCAATGAAAAAAATTAATTTTCAGGAGAAAATAGAAAAAACAGGATAGGAAGGGGTTGTCAAAAGAAGCCTATCCTTAGCATTTACATGTAGGCCTCTCTAACTCACTGATACAGTACAGCCACCGTGGACTGCTCACTTTCCACAGGTGGGCAATATTTCCAAGGATGCAATAATATTAGACTCCAAACACTGATTACAGGAATAATCCTAAAAAAAAATAATTAATGAAGCACTGGGTACAACCCGGTGTTTCATTATTTAAAATTTTGCTGGTGCTGATTTCTATTACTTGGTGAATGCATGTGTGGACAACACTGCCCATGTTTGGATTACGACCAATCCATGGTGACTGTACTGTAGGCTCTTTCAGCACACTTCACCTCAGCTCCATTGTCTTGACAATTAGTAACTTGCAGAAAAATGGATCAGACATGGTCATATCTTGATTGCCAACTGCTCATATGAGCTAGCCATATTGTAGTATATTTGTATCCGTCCATCTGTCCGAGCATCTGCCCATGAACTTTTTCATGTCCAAGCCATTATTAACTGTGCTCTTGTTAATTTTGTATTCATTGTATTTTTATCTGCCCATGAACTTTTTCATGTCCAGGCCATTATTAACTGTTCTCTTGTTAATTTTGTATTCATTGTATTTTTATCTGCCCATGAACTTTTTCATGTCCAGGCCATTATCAACTGTGCTCTTATTAATTTTGTATTCATTGTATTTTTCAGGTGTGAATTTTGTTCATATGCAACAGCTGATCCCAATAATCTACGACGCCACAAACTGCAGCATGTTGAAGATAAACCATATCATTGTAAGTTTTGTAGTTATGAATGTCGACAGACTGTGTCTTTGAAAGCACACTTGAAGAAAGCTCACCCCGACAGTGGCGGAATTTTCACATGTGGCATATGTAACTTTCAAACAGTTAGCCAGTTGACTTTCAGTATGCATGTTCATTATGAAGGGGAAAAGCCACCATATAAGAGGAAGAAAGAAAATCCTGAGGAGGAAAGTGAGGCTGGGGTTAAGAAGAAAGATAAAGAAAATTTGTCAAAAACACCTGTAAAGGAGAAAAAGATGGTTATGTTAGAAAGTGAAGGTAAAACTGTGAACCAACAAAAGTTTATCTTGTTGAATAATCCAAATTTAATTAGCAATATTAACACACAGTTACAGGTAAATACATCTACAGTAGGACAAACTTACATCACGACCAATACTAACCAATTAATACAAAGTAATGAAGGTGTGTGGTGTAGGACTCCTGGTGGTGAAAGTGTTGTGTATGTGGAGCGATTCCAACCTCAGGAGTCTGTTCAATCAGATGCTACTGCAGTTGCTGAAGTGAGTAATATGATCAGTCAGATTGTTGAAAATAACAATTCAGCAGATGCAAATAATGATTTGGCAAAAGTCATTAATGAGGCTTTTGGTAAAACGCAGGAGTCTGTTGATAAAACTCTTGGAAAGGAGGAAGATCAGGGAAAGCAACTGTATATAATTAACAGACCTGATTTGACATTGAATTCTGGGATAGATTTGAATACTGCAGCTGTGGACCAGAGTTTCTTAACATCAGAGAACAATCAGACCATTAACCATGTTAGCCAGAATTTATCTTTTGGAGGCAGCAGTGAAAGTCAAAATGTGATATACATTGAACAGTTGCAGGTTGATGGACAGAATGCATCAAATGATCAAACTGCACAAAATCAGACACTTCTGTCCCTCGAGAAAACTTTAGGAAGTCACATGGCCGATACTTTGGTCCAGCAGGTTGATAAGAATTCGAGACAGTTTGTGTTTGAGGGTCAACAAGGTGCTGTTGTCTTGTTAGAAAATACTCCCAACTTAGAACACGGCAATTTATAAAAAGATCAATTTACATGTTTAACCCTTTACCCAAAAACAGCTTTTCTTTAAAAAAATATGCGGGTTCACACCTAAGATGCGACAGATGGTAAAAATAAAATGAATTCCATGTCCATCAAGGACAATAACTCTGACATGAGTACTCCGAATAACACCTTCATTGAACCTGGGACTAGAGTCACTAGACATGAATAAGATACACATGAGTTTAAAAAACTTGTTGGTTACAGACCAACCAACCGGCCAACCAATCAACGGATCAACCGACAGACTTTTCCAGACCTAAAGTTGCAGCTAAAAATAAATAAATCTGTTAAAATTTCAAATATTTTCTCAAAATACTTCAGTAAAACCAAACAAATATGGATTTCATAGGAACAGTTTGAACCGGTTCCAATGAAATCCATATTTGTATGATTGCATTGACAAAAATATCATGATATTCAAGGTTTTGTGTGGGAACTGTCTTTCACTATTCTGACCTTTTAACTAGATAAATCGGTGAAGTTTGCCAGTTTATATAATTTATTGATGTTTAAGGTCACATATTTATGCACAATGGCTAATCATGACCATGACAGTTTTATGGGTGGAGGACGCCAGAGTACGCGGAGAGAACCACCGAGCAACGACGAGCAGCTGCCAGCTCCCCAACATCGTAACTCCTACTGCAGCACAGGCAGGGTTAGATTGGTTGAAGACATGCGTACCATCGACGTGCAGTATGCCTTAGTACACGGCGTCATCGTGCCCCCACGCGGGCAATGGAGATGAAGTGTCTTGCCCAAGGACACAACGCGGTTGTCGCAGGTGGGATTCGAACCGAGGTCCTCTCGGCTTGCAGCCTGCACCTTTACCTACTGAGCCACCACGCTCCCGAGTTT
Source organism: Pictodentalium vernedei (assembly GCA_031216915.1). Taxonomy (NCBI): domain Eukaryota; kingdom Metazoa; phylum Mollusca; class Scaphopoda; order Dentaliida; family Dentaliidae; genus Pictodentalium; species Pictodentalium vernedei. Next base: position 299,316,519 of record CM062295.1, on the reverse strand, counting down.
GCCAGTACTGCACAGAGAAATTACCATTTAAATTGGTATTTTTAAATTTTGCTGTTTTTAAATGAAGCATGTCTTCATTCATTGGAATGTCCACAAGCTGTAATTTGATAGTAAAAAATTGAAAATGTTCACTAATGGAGAGAATAAAAATGCAAGCAGGTCTTAAAGTTTGTTCGCATTTTGTGAGGATTGGTTTTAATTCTCACAAATTCCTGCAACAAGAATCAGTTTCAGTTCTTAACCCTTTACCCAATGAATCGGCCACATCCGCCTGCATAATATGCAAATTCAGCAGCTGAAAAAATATTATTTTCAAAAACATTTCCACCAAAATCATATCATGAGATCCCTCTTTGGAATGAGCTTGTTGAGCTCATTCCAATGGGGAGTCACATCAAATGGTTTTGTTGAAATATTTTTTAAAATTTTAAAAATTGTTATTTAAAATAATAAATTTTGATATCGTCTGCATTGGGTAAAGGGTTAAAGAATTCAGAATCTGAGAGTATATCCCTGTGGGAACCCTGGGAATTGAAGCAGTGCTTGTTTACTGTTGGAAACAAGGTCTGTTTTACTGGTAAAATAGGTAAAATATTACCCTGTAACCCAGTGCCTCAGGTATTCCTCTAAAATGAGCAACATGGGTAGAAACGATTGGTTGGGCAGCTCGACTTGACTTTATATCCACGTTGCAGTAATGATTAGCCATTGTTCCGAAATATGTAACCTTAAACACCAGTAAATAAATAAATTTTAGAGTACTGTTATACCCTTGTGAGTGCAACCAGCAAATATTCCACACTAAAAAAACAGCCCTGGTAATTCACCCTCAGCAATCAGCAGTGCCAAGGAAATGCCTAGGAAAAAAAAAATATCCACAGCAAAAATACTGCCGAGGATGGCTTCTTCAGAAAGCTTTGTGGTGGCAGAGGTTGCACAACTTCCAGGTTACACGAGTAATCAAACCATGTGGGTTGCACTATTGCTAATCTTACAATTTACAGTACAAGTTGCAGCATAACCACTAGAAACTATGTGTTCTGCTTCTCCTATGTTGATAACTCCAGAATCTGACATCAGTTTTTGGAAAGCTCTTACAGAGCTTTCCAGAAACTGATGTCAGATTCTGGTGTTATCAACATAGAAGCAGTGAGATATTTAGTTTGTGGTTATGCCGCATCATATTTTCACTCATACTATACATATTGAGTAAGTCCCCTGCTTACTTCCAAGATTTTTTCTCGGCATACACATGGGTCATGATATTGGCATGATCTAATTGAGTGAAAGATTCAGCACATTGATTATGATTATATACACATGTATCTCGTACTACTTTCACATGTTGCCGTAGCAATGTTCAGCAATTGCCGTAGAAGCACCAGTTTTCCACAGAAATTTTTGTGAAGAGGAAACAAGGATGAATTACCAGAACTGAAAAACAAGCCTCATATTTATATATTTACCAATGTTTCACTATTAAGGGCCTAGTTCTAATTTTGTTGAGTTTCTTGTAGAACATTTGTTCAAACATACAGAGTTTTGGTGGATCTATTGATGGAAATTACAGTATCTTGACAGTGGTATCTTATGAAAACTTGGTTGCCCACAGAGACAGTCAGGACTTCACTAGACACCACTGCTAACTCAGAAATGGTACGTTATTATGAGGGGGCAACAAATAGGTAGAATTCTCAAGACCTTTAAGGACACTTTCAGATTCTATGATAAGAATCACATCAACACTTTGCAAGAATCAAGTGTTGATTCTCATTGTTTTCCTTGAGACAATTATCTTTTTAAGAATGATTCTGCTTCTCATAAATTTTAAACCCTGGCAAGCATCAATATTATGTTAAATAAAGTGTTAAAAGTTATGGAATGCTGTAATCTGATACCTGACTGGAAAGAGCTATCACAAAAGAATCTTTTTCCAGCAAAAATAAATGTACTGCTACAGAGCAATATTATTCCTGGTGTGCATGATACATGCATTTCATATATAAAAACTTCATCAATTTCAGCCTTGCTGTTAACCCTTTACCTAACACGAAAAGCAGACGACACTTGCAAACAAAATTCTTGAATAACTAAATATTTTCATTTTTTATCTCAAAAACATAGCTTATGACCACTCAAAAACATAACTTAATACCACTCATTGGAACGAGCTCGTTGAGCTGAACTCATTGGAACGAGCTTGTTGAGATCGTTCCATTGAGTTGTCATATATTATGTTATTGAGACAAAAAATGAAAAAATAATAAAAATTGAATGGTGATTTTTATAAATAGCGCTGTCCGGTTTTGGCTGTTCTTTTGGGTAAAGGGTTAAACATGTACCAGTGGTTGGAATTTCCAATATTTAAGTAGAAATGCCTTATTCTTACCCGCCAGATACTAGTGAAGTCACTTTTATTAATTTTGAAGAAAAATTTTGGCCATCACTATTATTTGGAAATGAGATGAAGAATGAAAATACCATCTCTGTTAATAATTTTCACTGAAAATGCAGGACATCACTATTATTCAGCCATCACTATTACAGGGTTCCTGCTGGGCCTTAGATTCAAGCAGCGGCCTTGAATTTGACTGAGGATCATTCAAGGCCTTGAAATTCTTGAAAATGTGTCAGGAGGCCTTGAAAAGCCTTGAATATTCACGAAATAAAAATGCTAATGAAGCACATGATCAAAACTATATAGTTTTTATAAGCCAGATTCACGAAGGCAAAGTTCTAAAACTAGGACCCTCCAGTCATTACCCCCACCCCCACTTCCCTACAAGGGAAGTAGGGGATGGGATAATGATTGGAGGGTCCAAGTTAAGACTAATGAAGGCAGGGCCATGAAAATCCTTGAATCAGGTACTGCAGTTCCTTGGAAAATGCCGAAATATATCGAGAAATGGCCTTGAATAGGCTTGCCTTTTATCAGTCCTTACTTGCAGGAACCCTGTTATTTTTAGACAGGTGAGGGTACAATGTTCATGAAACATGGTAGTGCAGGCCAGTTGTTGGTGCTATAGAACAAACTGTCCCTTTAGTAACTTTAGCATGAAAACGTTGATTAACCCTTAACCCAGTGCACATGATATCAAAATTGTTATTATAATTAATTCTTTTTCTAAAAATTCCTATAAAACATTTCTGACCCCCCTTGGAACAAGGGTCACATGATAGGAGTTTGTTGAAATTTATTTTTTAAGTAATTTTTTTCAACTGCACTGTTTGTAAATTAGATGTAGCTGACTCGTTATGTAGAGGGTTAAAAACATTATAGTCATTGACATCACTTGTCTTGTCAGACTGTCTGAAAATGAAATAAATTCCATATTGTATGTTATATATTTGTATATACCTGTATATAAGGTAAATTATTTAACAGTGTTAGAGCATTGTGGCACAGTGGTTGGAGCATTGAACTTCAAACCGGAAGGTTGCCGCTTCGATACTGACCAGCGGTAACTGCTTTGTGTCCTTGGTCAAGACACTTAATCCCAATTACCTACGCGAGGATATGGTGGCATTATGTACTGAGGTGTACTGCATATCAATGATGCACTTGCCGTGAACTGTGGCTAACCCTGCTTGTGTAGAGTTAGTATATTGAGGAGTCTGACAGTTGTTCTCCACTATTCAGTGGTTCTTGCCAGGTACTCTGGCTTCCTCTACCCGTAAATACTCTCTGTGTGACCCTGAATGTTGAATGTGTCGTAAACACCAGTAAAACAAAACAAATCAATTTAACGGTATAGCAATCTAAATGGAGTGACCATCTGCTTGCGGATGGTCACTACATTCAAATTGTTGAATAATCGTATAAAAGTTTGAACTTTAGGAAGATTCTCTAGCGTGACACATTGAAAAATCTTGTAAATATTTCAAGTTCTAGTGAACAAATATTTGTTTTGTCGAAAAATAAGTGGTGCTGACAAGTGACCTGTTCTTTGGTTCTTGTTAACAAAATGCAATTTATAACGACATAACATTGAAGTCTTTTTGACCCCCGCATTTATGAGATCTATTCACACCAATTACAGTTCAGCTTCAGTACAATTACGATAGAGCCCTGTGAAGCTTTGAAGATTTGATTCGATGTCGACATTGATTGCCTGATTTGGAATCCACATCCATGTGGCTTCCTGATTTGTTTATTTTCAAATCAGGTACGATATTTACAGTACAGCCGCCATGGACTGGTCGTAATCCACGCGTGATCAGTGATGTCCACGCATACATTTATCAGGTAATAACATCATCATCAGCAAAATTTTAATTATTGAAGCACTGGGTTGTACCTTGTGCTTCATTAATTAAACTTTTGATGATTATTCCTATAATTAGTGTTTGGAATCGAATATTACTGCGTCCATGGAAATATTGCCCACCCGTGGAAAGTGACCAGTCAACGGTGGCTGTACTGTACAATAGCAAATAAATGTCTTCTGCGGGTGGAATCATGCTGCAGAAATAAAAAAAATAGTTGTATGTTTGGTTCATTCGGCTTGTCGGCATGCTCTCCTGCTTTACATTTAAGGTACATTGTTACACTAGTACTAAGTGGAGCACGGAAGTACCGATTCTGCTTTATAAGTACAGTGGAATCCTGTTAATTGAATAGCCACTTTGCCAATGAAAATTATTCAATTAACAGGAATGTTCAATTAACAGGGATTGTATCACTTTCCTGTATTCTAGAGAAAAACTTAGCATTTATTCTATTATATCTTGTTTGACAGACCTCCATGAGCTCATGTCAAACAAGATATAATAGATTAAATGCCTATATTGGATGTACTGAGGCCAAATAGGTCTAGAAACAAAGGAAAACTGGGGAGAGTCAGAGTAATTTCTTGACAGGTTACAAGATTTTTTATTCAATTAACAGGAGATTACTCTGTAACCTGTATTCAATTAACAGGTCAGATTTGTACTGGAGGTGTGGTAAATTGTTTTGTGTTGGAAAATTATATTCAATTAACAGGGTTATTCAGTTAAGAGATATCCAATAAAATGAGCTCCACTGTACTTATAAAGTGGAGCACGGAACTACTGATTCTGCTTTATAAGTACTGTTGTTGCGATGTAACTTAAGACCACTGCAAACCATAAGCTAAGTTTTTGAGGCTGAAAATGAAAATTTTTATCTTTTCAAATTATTTTTTTGAAGTGTCATCTGCTATTCTGATTAGATGAAGGCTTAAAATGCATGGCCTGTATTCGTGAAGCACATGTATTGGAAGCCAGGCCTGTAAGTATCTTTGTTTTCATTTTAAATGGATATTACAATTCTTATCAAGAGCTCATGAAAAGATTAGGGTCAAGTATGAAAATTAGATTGGTCGGGTAACCTGAACCGTTTCACTTTTATTCCTCAGTGTAACACTTTCTGAATTTCCAAAACTTGGCAAATAAAATTTTATGAATCAAGTTTTTGTTGTTCCAAATTTAACCCTTCGTAATGAAAGTGAATAACTTTCTTATTAATTCTTTTCTATAACTTTCATTGGGGGAGTCACATTTATTTGGCTGAGGCAGCTGATACTTTTGATCAGTAGCCAAATAGCTGCAGATTGAAAAATATTCACCCACTCACTCTTATATCAAATAATCAAAGTTTTCAGCAGAAAAGCATTCCCATAATACACAGGCCTGAAAATAAGCAGTCTGACATTTGCAAAATGAGGTCCCCAGAGGGCGAATTTGATGATGCTATCCCATGCAGTGGGCCAATTTATCCTCTGCGTATCTCTTTCTGTTTAGTTTTGAGACCCTGATTCAGATTGAGGTTCACAGAGGGTAAATTTAGTAATGTCAGTCCAGGAAATGAGACGCGTGCGAGTGCAATTGCTCCTGTCAGCACCCTTTATTTTAATTTTATGGGAGCTAAAAAATGCACTCGTTGAAACATATTGTGGAGCACTAATACACTGCGAGGGCATATGAATGTGTGTTGTTTTGAGAAAGCAGCACTCTGTGGCCATTTGCAAGTTACTGCCATAATTCAGCAATTCCTTCTACATTTAACCCTTTGAACACTAGTGGTATCTACCATGCCAGTTCAATGACAGCAATTAGAAGAGTCCATATTCATTATTTACGGTAGACCAATCAGTATTTTCAACAACTAGCCTAAGGGCTGCACATTGAAAATACTGATGGGTCTACCCGACACATTTACTGAACAGCCATCCTATTTAATGACGTTATGACGTATCATGTTCCTGGCTGGAAAAGCAGCTGCTCGGGTTCAAAGGGATAAGGTTTCTGGTGTTTGGTGACAGTATTCCCTAGAAAATTCATATACTAACATTTTATGGGTGCAATTTACTCTCATCTCTGATTTCGCAGAAGGTTAAAACTGCACCTGTCAATTTTGTTCATTTCCAGCACTGTGATGCTACCCTGTGCAGGGTAGCATCACTAAATTCACCCTTTGGGGACCTCATTTTGCAGATGACAGTCTGCTTATTTTCTGGCTTGATAATACAACTGAGAATTGAACCAGTTATATTATTTATTGCGGGCTGTATAGTTATTGTCTTGAAATGAAGTTCCCAAGTTCAGAAGTAGGAAGCTGTGTTAAAAGAGTCAGTATTATCAGTGAGAAGTTCAAACAATTACAACTCGAGAGCCTCTGATTGGACAGAAGTTTTTAACAAACAGTAAAGGCTTGTCTGATGTGTTTTATTGCATGTTAACTTAATCTGTCTATTTGTATAACAAAGCTGTGAACTTCATGTCAGAAATTGAACTTATCGGAAAGTACAAAATCTTCATTCATTTTATAATAGAAACAAGCTATTAACTGGTAGAGTGCTAAGTTATTTTTGGTCATTAAAATTTGTTCATATGTCTTTGCCTTGTTACAATTTATGGGAGAGTGCCAAGAGGCACTCTCCCATAAATTGTAACAAGGCAAACCAATACAAACTAAGGAATTTCACTTCTAACATGAAAAGAAGCACATCCACAGAATATGACACCTTTAGGCTGGGGTACCTGCTCATCATATCAAAGCCCTGATAGTGGCTTCTAGCACTCTACCAGTTAATTGAAATTTAAATATGTTTTCATTTTTGGAATTCACTGGAAAAAAAGCCTTTTCACAGTCCATTCCGATAAGACCATAAGCTGAGTTTGAATGCTTTTTGAGAATAGTACTGACTGGTTTTGGTCATTACATTTACAAAAGAGTTGATATAGATAAGATTTACACTAAGGCTGTACTGTGCACAGGGTAAGTTCCTCAGTTAATAATGAAATTTTTTATAACCAGAAAGTGTGACTAACCCCGTGGCAATGCCCAGGGTCAGTCACACTTTCTGGTGATAAATACATATTATTGCTGTAGTGAAGTGATCTGGGTCGTAGTATCACGTCAAGTTGAGGAGGTCAGAGCAAACAAGCAGCTGCAGACAGCGAGTTTGATCCAGCGATCTGACCAGGGTTGGGGCGAATACATTGTAAATGTATTGAATACGAATACGAATACTTTGAAATTTTATGAATACGAATACGAATATGAATACACAAATTTCAAATGTATTGAATACGAATACTTTACAATGTATTCATGAATACAACTATGAATACTTTTCAAATTTTTTTCTTGTAAATGGATGATAATTTGATCATTCTTATTGGGATTAAGGGTATAAGGGATTATAGGTGAAGATTTAGTTTTTCAGAGGGTGGATCTCTTAATCCTTCAGAACCCAATCAACAGACATAAGTTGGTATTAATGACAAACAAAAGAAATAAAAAAAAAAATTTCAAATATCAATTTATTTAGAAAACAATTATCAAAATGTGCATAGTACTCACCCAATGTTTTGTTTAGTGCATACACAGTAATCATTAAATAGAGAACTGTGAGAAATTTACACAATTTTTTAGGTATTTTTTAAAGTTTTTTTCTTGTAAACTGCATTTTATGACCCCCAATAATGTCTATTAATTGTGGCTAATTGTGGCTTCTTTGCTTCATGCCTTTTATTAATATTTAAACATACATTGCTGGTGAGAATAAAAAAAACTGGCCAGTGCTATTCACAAAAATCAATTAAGCAATTACTGCACTATTGGAAAAATGTTGTAATTCAAGCACAATAATTTTACAGATTTACCAGTCTACACCTTATTTCTCCTATTACTGCAGAAAAATATTAGATTAGTATTAATTGGATAATAGAGTTGTTTAGGGATTAAAAATCACTATTTTGGCCAGACTGATATCCTTTGTCCAAAGAATAATCTGTACAATTACAATGTTCAGTTTACAATGAAACAAATTTTAAACAATGAAGAGTTTGCTATCAAAAGGCAGATAAATAATTGAACTTACCTTCATGTGTAGTATGAAGTTTGATGTACTGTTTGATGGACCTGATATGTGCACTTCAAAAGTATTAGTTTAATTCTTTACTACTTTCTAATACAGATAATCACAATATTTTTTTTTACAAATACTGTATACATGTGTATTAAAAACAAGAAAAGTATTCAAAAAGTATTCATGAATACACCTCAAATTTGACTGTATTCGAATACGAATACGAATACTTTAAAATTGCATGAATACTGAATACATTTGAATACTTGATAAAATGTATTGAATATGACTGAATACCGAATACGAATACCCCAACCCTGGATCTGACCTCCTCAATGAGACGTGATACTATGACCCAGATCACTTCACTGTAGAGATAAAACATTTATTATATGACTTATAGTTCAACATCGCATGCCAATGCTGGCATTAACAATTCTCTCAAACTTTTTTTAGTAAATTGGATTGAAGTAAAAAAGAACTATTTCTGTTTACACTTATGTTTGTAACAGGTGCACACTTCTGGGAATCCCCTGATGTGCATGAATATGATAAAAAACTGTCATGAATACGATGAAAAAAAACCCTGGACCGCTGTTCAAGCGCACCCATTCCAGTTTGAAGTAAAGTACTCTCTGCAACCAGAACAGCTAATTATGCGAATTAGAATGCACCCGTAAAGAGTCTGTTGTACTATAGTGATACAGAGTTGGATTTTCCAGGAACCAGGAAAAGATCGTCAAACAGTGGTGATATTTAGCAGTTAAATTACATAGACACATAATAAAAACTGGCAACTGCCATATTACAAACTACATGAAAATGTACACTCACTAAGGCTGTGCAACACACAGAGTTAGTCACATAATAGAGATGATCGTATTTATAACCAGAAAGAGAAGAGTGACTTACCTTGTGCATTGCACACACATAGTTGGTAAGCTAACGTACACTGAATAACCATAGGCATTGCACATGGTTAGCTGATAGGCTGCCATATCACACACTACATGAAAATATACACTGACTAAGGCTGTAAAAATGCACAGGGTTGGTTGGCTACATGTTACATAGGGTGCAAGGTTCAAGGAACTACATGTAATGAAAATACTTATGGCCTAAAAAAATAAAAAATATGTTTCTCAGGCCCTCCTGCATGGTTCTTTTGGCTGCCGCATGCTCTCTTTTTATAACCAATTTGAACTTAAAAAAAATAAAAATTAAATGGTTTATGTCTGATATTTTACCCAAGTTGAAAAAATTGATGAATTTGTCCCTTGAGTGCAAGAAGGCTTTGCAATGCTTTAGCATTGCAAAGCCTTCTTGCACTCAAGGGATGAAATACACCACCACCCATGCTATTCTTTAGCAGGGGATACCACAAGGGGCATAATTCTGATAGTACCCATACATTTGAAAAAAAGTTTTAAAAAACTCTTCTTCTCCAGAACCATCAATTAGAATCTTTTGATATTTGGTACACAACATCTCTAGGGGAGGGGGGTTTTGGGGATTTGTCAGATTGAAGTTTGTTCAAATCAAGTCTCTGAGTTAATATTTGAGCTCTGTTTGGTTGCCCAAATTTTAATTTTGTGCAATATGAGGAAACTTCTTTAAAAATCTTCTTCTCCAGAAGCATCAATTAGAATCTTTTGATATTTGGTATACAACATCTCTAGGGGAGTCAGATTCAAGTTTGTTCAGGTCCATGGGCTGTTATATGGGCCCCCAATGGGAGCCTGAATTTTAACTTAGTGCAATATGAGGAAATTTCTTTAAAAAAATCTTCTTCAGATCCACCAATGAGAATGGTTTCATATTTTGTATACAACATCTCGGGGTGGGGGGGGGGGGGGGGGGGGGCAGGCAGGCAGATGTTTGGTCAAATCTGGTCCATGGGTTAATATTTGGGCTCTATTGGTGCCCAAATTTTTACTGAGTGCAATGTGAGATTTCTTTAAAAATCTTCTTCAGATCCACCAGTCAGAATCCTTTCATATTTTGTATATAAGGCCTAAAGAATTAAAAATCTGTTTCTCAGGCCCTCCCACATGGTCCTTTTGGCTGCCGCATGCTCTCTTTTTATAACCAATTTAAACTTAAAAAATATTAAAACTAAATGATTTATGTCTGATATTTTTCCCAAGTTGAAAAAATTGATGAATTTGTCCCTTGAGTGCAAGAAGGCTTTGCAATCCTTTAGCATTTCAAAGCCTTCTTGCACTCAAGGGATGAAATACACCACCACCCATGCTGTTCTGTAGATTATGAGGCCTAAAACTTGAACCAAGAACATGAACTTTTGATACTACTGAAATAAAAAATAAAATAAAAAACTGCTCGCCCGCATGCAGTTTCACAAATAATGGCCTGAGAAACAGAACATCTACTTTGTGTGGCCTAATGTCTCTAGGGGTTTCAGATTCAAGTTTGTTCTATTCCAGTCCCTGGGGGAGGTTAGTTTCAAGGTTGTTCAAATCCATTCCTTAGTGTTTTACCATAAAATTTGCCCTTCAAACTGCAGTGACATAACAACCCTTGGAAGTTTGGCAGTGTTTGTCTACAGCTGATAGAATTGAAAGCAGCCAGGAAGACCTATCATAATAATCATCTGACATGGACACTAGAGTTATTAATAAATTCATGATTTCATTCTCTGTAGTGTTGATGAACCATAACTAACTGAATGTGACCCAAAATGCTTCTTTGAACCATTTTGTCAGGTGAGCGATTAAGGCCCCTTGGGGTCTCTTGTTTAACTGGGGAGGAATACTCTCTTGTAACAGATAAAGTGCTTGAATTTTAAAACAAAATTTTCAAGCCCTTGAAAGTGCCTAAAAATTGATTTTGAAGTTGTTCGATGTGTATGGTAATAATGCTTGAATTATTCTTTCATCCACTGAATTACACCTGCTGCACCTAATGCTGATTCTCGGGAATCTCTCTCTAAGCATTCCTAGAAGCCGTGTTAGGTTCAGGTATTCTTGGTTTGGAATTAGGCTGGAGACCAGCGAATCTCAAATTGTTATTTGAATCCTATATCAAGAAGGATATAGAATCAAATCACATAGCTTTGAAATCGATGAGATGTAACCGTGACTGTCATTTGTATATGCTGTTAACTGCCCCACACACATACATATCAAAGTATCGCATTCTGAGAGTACCACCAAACCAGACTTTCATGTCCCCTAAAATGTGATCGTAACATAGTCATGATCACTGACAAGTAAGATGCCTTTAGCAGAGTCTCTTGATTTCCCTAAAATATTTTTCATTGCTCAGTTTGTTTTTCGATAAACTTTGATACACAATTTGTTGTTTGCATTTATATCACAGATTGATACATGTGATTGTTGAAGGACATACACATAAATGCTCTGTGTGACAAACATAAAGTCACTGACATCTGGGGGGTGTGTATACAGGTTATAGCTTGACAGCAGTTTCAGATGTCACATGTATGTCCTACTAGTGAATTCATCATAGACATAGATACAGTATGTACGGTTCACTATGCATGTCATCTTGTTTAGAACCCATTTGTTTACCCACCCTGCTTTCGAAAATCTTTTACCAAGTCTATTCTTCATGATAGTATCAAGTCAAATTGAATCCAAGAACCTTTGCAAGGCTCAATTTAGAATGCATTTTTAGCTCACCTGGCCCAAAGGAGCTATTGCCATCACTTGGCGTCTGGCGTCGCCTGGCTTCCGTAAACTTTCCACCTTTTATCTTCTTCTCTGGAACTGCTGAGCCCATGTGAATCAAACTTGGCAAGAATGATCTATGGGAGGTCCTCTACAAACGATCCACATTTTGTTCTCGTCAGATGAAAAACATGGCCACCAGAGGCATTCTTTGATTCTGATTTGTGGATTTTCAAAAATCTTGTCCTCTGAAACTACGAGGACAAATGTTTTGAAACTTCACATGATTGATAACTGGGACACCCTCTACCAATGTTCCTCATTTAATGTTGATCGGGTTGCAAACATGGCCACAATTGTGGCTTATAGTTACCATAGAAACCCAATGAGAAAGCAAATTTTCATCGTCTTCTCTGGAACTACTGAGCCGATGTGAACCAAACTTGGCAGGAATGGTCTATGGGAGGTTCTCTGCAAACGATCCTTATTTTGTTCCCGTCGGATGAAAAACATGGCCACCAGAGGCCTTCTTTGATTCTGATTGGTAGATTTTCAAAAATCTTCTCCTCTGAAACCACAAGGCAAAATGTTTTGAAACTTCACGTGCTTGCTGACTGGGACACCTCTACCAACAATCCTCATTCAATGGTGATCGGGTTGCAAACATGGCCGCAATTGTGGCATATAATTACCATAGAAACACTATGGGAATTCACATTTTCATCTTATTCTCTGGAACAACTGAGCCGATGTGGTTCAAACTTGGTGGGAATGGTCTATGGGAGGTTCTCTACAACAGTTCCTCATTTATTCCTGTTGGATGAAAAACATGGCTTCCAGAGGCATTCTGTGATTCTAATTGGCTGATTTTGAAAAATCTTCTCCTCTGAAACTACCAGGCCAAATATTTTGAAACTTCACATGATTGATGACTGGGACACCCTCTACCAATGATCCTTATGTAATGCTGATCGGATTGCAATTATGGCCACGATTTTGACTCATAGTTACCATGGAAACCCTATGGGAAATCACATTTTTGGTCGAGTTGTCTTAACATCCGAGACCTGTGGTTTGGCGATGGTCGATGTGTGGCCGGGCGTTTGGGCGTCCTCACACTGTTAACGCAATAACTTGAAGAAACATTCTCCGTTTTGACTAATATTTGCCATACAGGTCTTTTTCAATAATATCTTGCACAAGTTCGAAAACTAGCCCGTCCTGATTTTTCGTTACAAAGTTATGGCCTTTTATCAGTCAATTTTTTACAAATTTTGAGCTCATTAGCACAATAACTTGGAACAACGTCCTTCGATTTGACTAATATTTGCCGTATAGCACTAATACCTCGAACAAGTTCGAAAACTGACCGAGCCCAATTTTTTGTTACAGACTTTATGCCCCTTAATTCAACAATTTTTACAAATTTTTAGCTCATTAGCGCATTAACTTGAACATACGTGCTTCAATTTGACTAATATTTTCCATACAGGTCCTTTGCAATAATATCTCAAGCGAGTTTGAAAACTGGCTCGGCCCAGTGTTTGGTTACAGAGTTATGGGCCTTAATTCGTCAATTTTTATGAACTTTGAGTTCATTAGCACTGTAACTTGAACAAACGTTCTCCGATTTGACTAATATTTGCCATACAGGTCTTATGCAATAATATCTCAAGCGAGTTCGAAAACTGGCATGGTCAGATTCTTTGTTACAGAATTACGGGCCTTAATTAGTAAATGTTTATGTATTTCGAGCTCATTAGCACTATAACTTGAAAAACATTTTCCGATTTGACTAATTTTTGCAATGCAAGTCCTTTGCAGTAATATCTCAGTCTGGTTCGAAAACTGCCCCGGTACGATTTCTCATTACAGAGTTATGGGCCTAAATTAGTGCATTTTTACGAATTTTGAGCTCATCCATTTTAACAAGTTTTGAGCTCAATGTGATGACATTTCTGATTTTCAACACATAGTGCATGAAGAAAGTAGCCACAACTCGACACCTGCATCTCTGATGCACACCTCTTGTTATCTGAAACTACTTGGCCAGTGTGAATCAACTTTTGCACAAATAATGTATGGAAAGTCCTCTGAAAACAATCATCATTCTGCTTCGCGCAGATGAAAGAGCATGGCAGCCAGCTGCATTCTTTGATTTTGATTAGAATAACTGAGGAATATGTAGTTCTGCCAGGTGAACGATTACAGGCTCTTTAGAACCTCTTGTTAAGAAATGTTTGCTGGTATGTACCCATCTGCAAACTCTGATATGATTAGAATACTTTAGACAGAAGTTCTGAAAAGTTCTTGAAAACTGTAGAAAAATCCTTGCTAGTTCTGTATTTGTTTTCGCTTGAGAGTGTATGAACCCTGTATATTGCGACTGCAACACAAAGATAAATTGAAGTTCAACAAATTGTTTATAATTATGTTGTCGACTTTTGAGACGTAATGTGGAATAGATCAATGCACTTGAATGATTAACACTTTACCGAAGGCAGATGATATCAAGATTTATTATTTTAAATATATTTTTTTCAAACTTGGTAAAAAATTTCAGCAAAACCATATCATGTGACCCATCATTGGAACCAGCTCACTGAGCTCGTTCCAAAGAGGGGTCACATGATGTGGTTTTATTATGCTCCCCGAAAATGTTTTAGGGGAGCATATATTTGCCGCCCTGTTCATCTGTCTGTCCATCCATGTCTGTCTGTACATCTGTCCAAAACAAATGTTTTCCAGACGATAACTTTACTTGGACTGAACAAAATGAAACATAATTTTATACATAGGTTTATAACCACAAAATACAGGTTGGGATTGATAATGGGCTTGGTCCGGTAATTTTTGGCAGAGTTTATGGCGCTTTTCCAACTTAGAAAACATGTTGATATTGGTTTCCAGATGATAAGTTTAGTTTGAGTGAATGAAATGAAACAAAATTTTATACCCAGGTTTGTAACCACATAATACAGGTTGGGATTGAAAGAGGGCTCAGTCCGCTATTCTTTTGCAGAGTTATGGCCCTTTTCCAACTTAGAAAACATGTTGATATTAGTTTCCGGACAATAACTTTAGTTTGAGTGAACGAATTGGAACCAAATTTTCTACACAGGTTTATAATCACATAATACAGGATGGGATTGATAGTGGGCTTGGTCTGACATGTTTTGGCAGAGTTATGGCCCTTTTCCAACTTAGAAGACATGTTGACATTGATTTCCAAGCGGTAACTTGAGTTATACGTGTCCGATTTCAATCAAAATTGGAATATAGCTTAGTGTAGACAATATACCAGACGGGTTTGATTTTGAGTGTGGTGCGATATTTTTTATTTGAGTTATAGCCCCTTTTTGGACTTTGTTAACCACTGAAATATAGTTTATCATAAAGTGGGGGCACTAGTGACCCAGGGACACATTTGATGGTCTGCTGTATTGGTGTTATGGTTCAGTGGAGATAAGATATTGATTAATTCAATATCACCAAAGACAAATGACTAGAAACTCATGCTTGGCATTGCGGGCGGGGGGTATAGCCACCTTTGGTGTTTGGGGAGCATCTGTTGGCTGTGCCAACTCATTTCCCTTGTTGAAATTGTGTGAAAAATGATATTTTTTCAGCTGGTGAATTTGCTTATTACGTAGGCGGATGCGGCTGATTTATTAAGTAAAGGGTTAAAAGGTATTTACATAAAAATTAGACATGAAACAGTGCTCAGTATCTCAAACTTGAAAATTTATTCAACCTTGAAAGCATTTACCATAATTTATTCCTGGCACTCTTTTTTCCAGTGATTCTTTCAGACTTTCTGAAGTTTGGGAATGGAAATTTTTCAGAAACTTTCATCAAATTCTCTTTTGTTTCTTGAGCAGAATTTTATCCCCCAAATTGAACTCATTCATTCCCGTTATCACTAAATAATATCTTCCTTGTTAGTTCTAAAATTTGCATTGGAAGTCTTTTTCATTTGGCTGGGTCATTAATACTTTTGATCTGCCTTATGGCTGCAGGCTAAAGATAATAAACTTCCTTTCTCTGATACCAAAATACCACACTTTCATCCGGAGCATTTAATCATGATACACATGAGAATTTAACCGTTTGATACAGTAGAACCTGTCTTGAGAGACTGCCCTTTGGGCCACACAAAAGTGGTCTCTCAAGACAGGTGGTCTCTCATAACAGGTTTCAGGTTTTCTCAAGTCAGTGAACAACCAACCACAAAATTCAGAAATGGAGAAAAATGGAATTTTGTAATTACTTTGTAGTTCTTTTTTATGAAGTTTTTGTAACAAATTGAAATGGACTGTTATAAAAATTATAAAAATAAATTAGTGTTGAAAATCTTCATTGAAGATTTTCAACACTAATTTATTTTTATAATTTTTGTAACAGTCCATTTCAACTTGTTACAAAAAGATTTTCAACATAAATTTATTTTTATTCCTATCTGTCACATTTCAGGTATGTATTAAATTGTTTATTCAGCAATAATCCTAATCTTTTCACAGAGGTCTTAGAAAAATATCTCAGACTGTAATGAGTTGGTTAATTTCTTAACTTGTTGAGTGCTAGAAGCCACTATCATTGCTCTACTGAAAAGTCCTGAAAGCTACTTTAGTGGTTTGAAACTGTATGCATGAGGCCTAAGAAAGTTAAGAATCTGTTTCTCAGGCCCTCCCGTATGGTCATTTTGGCTGCCACATGCCCTCTTTTTATAACCAATTCAGATTTGAAAAAGTAAAAATTGAATGGTTCATTTCTAATATTTTACCAAAGTTAATAAAATTGATTAATTTGTCCCTTGCATGCAAGAAGGCTTTGCAATGCCACAGTGATTTCTGCAGACATTATTTGATGGATAAAATAAATGAATGATAGAAGATTACTATTTTTATTAACTTTTCATTGTTTTCTTCTTGAATTCGAGCGAGAGCTATACATGAAAGATGTATTTTTCTGACGATCCGACTGGTCTATTTTAGGTCGGTGCTGGTTGGTAATCAAGTCAATGGCTAATCCTTCCAACACTAGCTTCCACTGCTGGCAGCATGATATTTTGAAAAAAAATCCCATGTTACAAATCACCTTTGAACAATAATATGGTACTCTACCAGTTAACCTTACCTGTGCAAAAGTCATCAAAGAACTAGGCCTGTCATTTTGAGATCAGCAATTGCTCTTGCCCTGTTTGGCGCACCCAATTTGAAAATTAGGAGAAAGGCAAATGCCCATCAATAAAATCTTAATAAACTAAGAACTAAGAGTTTTTAAAACCTGTATTCTCTATTAACCTTAACTGGTTGAGTGCTGGAAGCCATATTTGGGCTTTATTGTGAAGTGCACATACAGCAACTTGAAGGCTTCATATTCAGTGGATGTGCTTCTTATTGTTTTTTAAGTGAAATTATGTAGTCTTATGGATTCGCCTTGCTACAATTTTGAGGAGAGTCAACACTCCCCCATAACTTGTAATAAGACAAAGAGATGAACAAATGTTGACCATTAACCTCTCAAAAGCTGATTGTATCTTCCATGCCAGTTCAGTGTCATCAATTGGAAGAGTTGTTATTAGTTATTTGGGTGTCGTCCCCATGGGAACCCCGGGAAGTGAAGCTGTGCCTGTTCACTGCAGTAAACAGGCTCAGTTTTACTGGTAAAATAGGATCCAGTCACCAATGCTTGGGAGGTACAAACCCTCTCTAAAATGGAAAACATTGCTTATTAACGCTCACCCATGGTCTTGAGTTGATACTCATGTTGTGGTCATGATTAGCCATTGTGCAAAAATATGTGACCTTAAACACCAATAAATAAATAATAAATAAATTGGGTGTAGACAAATTGATGTTCAAGGCTGCAAGTTGAAAATATTGATTGGTCTACCGTACAAATTAACAGAGCAGCCATCTTCTTGAAGAATTCAGGTCAAAAAGTGATTCTGGACCAGAAAGGTGGTCTCTCAAGTCCAAAGGATAAAAAATAATTTAGCACTCAAATCAGTTAAGGGTCAGAGTACTTTTGAAAATTTTCTTCTACACATCTTGTGAGTCTAGCAGATTTGAAGTGATTTTTAGGCAAGTCTTGGCTGCCTCCGAGCCATCCAAGTGTTGACTAGAAACCACTGTCGACGTAATTTCTCTATTGTCCACAAGATCTCTTCTTGTTTGTCAAGGTTGGATACATGCTATTAAAGAAAAGTCTTTGATATCCTACATGATTTTGCCATCGTAATGAAATTGGGGGGCAGTCACTGCCCTGAACTTTTTCCCAAACGACTTGTCTGTAGAAAATGGTACTCTTGGTGTGCTGGAGGTAATTGGTCAACTTTAAAAGTTTGTTTAATTCTTTACCCAGCATAACGGCCAAACCCGGCCAGCGCTATTCACAAAAATCAGCAACTAATTTTTATTAATAGCTCAACTTTGACATAGTCAAATTTGAGGTTTTGTCATGGCCCGTCGTCCGTTTTCCATCTGTCCGTCTGGACATCTGTCTGTCCGTCTGTCAACAATTCAGGATGGCTCGGGCTAGAGGCCTTATTATGAACCGATCTTTACGAAACTTCATGGATACCTTTGTTATGAGAACAAGTGTTTTGGGGTGCGGTCTGAAATTCAAGATGGCCACCGTCAGCCATTTTGTACAGAAATTAGTGCAGTCAGATTTTGTGCAGAACCTCTGTATGAAAGTTCTGATTTGAATAAATTTTTGTATGAATTTTTAGTAACATGGAATACATCACATATAATACAGGTTTTTTTCGCGTGCAGAAATTATGCATAATAGATGAACTTTGATTTTTTCAGTGCTACTTACACACAGTAAGTACACATGTCAATACGGTGTGGGCTAGAGGCTGTATTTATCAACCGATCTTCACGAAACTTCTTGGGTACCTCTGTTATCACCTTGGGATGAGAACGAGTGTTTCTGAGTGTGGTCCAAAATTCAAGATGGCTGCCAGTGGCCATTTTGTACCGAAATTAGGTCCAATCAGTTTTTTGTCACAACTCCTATACAGCTTGTATTTATGAACTGATCTTCACGAAACTTCTTGGGTACCTTTGTTTTCACCTTGGGACAGGAATGAGTGTGTTTTGGGGTGCCTTTGTTATCACTGTGCTATGAGAACAAATATTTTGGGGTTCAGTCAGACCCACTCTGGGACTCAAAGATTTCTTTTCTAGTTTACCATATGACTGTCACCCACCTTTACAATACTTTACCTACACATTTGTTAAGGATATGGTCAGTATTTATGTACAGACCGTTACAATACTTTATGTGTACCTTTGTTATCAGGTCATTACCTGGATGTTTGTCATTGCTGTTTCACATACTACACTTGTACATGTCTTGACAAGTTGAGCTACAGTGTCATTGACACTTTCATTTGTCTTGGAAACATAGGTTATGACCCCTCATGAGCTTGTTCCACTGAGGGGTCAAAACCTATATTTTTGAGACAAAAAATGAAAGAAATTAGTTATTAAAGAATTTTGTTTGCAAGTGTTGTCTGCTTTTCATGTCAGGTAAAGGGTTAGGATATAAACGGCATGCAACTCTCTTCATATGCGGGTGCAATGCACAAACTTTGAATGTAAAGATTGTCAAGTGTGACTGGCCTTTTTTTTCACTGTGATAAACCAGATTTTACTGGTAAAATAGGACCCAGTAACCAGTGCTTGGGGTGGAAGTCCTTAAACTGGCAACATGGGTGAAATGATTGGCTAAACTTGACTTTATATCCATGTTGTGGTCATGATTATCCTTTGTGCAGAAATATGTGACCTTAAACACCAATTAATAAATAAATAAGTATGACTGGAAGACAAACATTATTTTGTCGTAATCTGAAGTTTGTTTTTGCATTTTACAAGTGAAATGGGAGCGAGATGGTGTAGTGTTTACGGCATTGGACTTCAAATCAAAAGGCCCATGGTTCGATCCCTGCCAGGGGTAACTGCATTGTATCCTTGGGCAAGGCACTTAATCCCGATTGCTTCCATGGGGGCACGGTGGTGCTGTGGACTATGACGCCAACAAAGCTGATCCTGGCTGTCAAAGTGTCATTAAACCCCAATAAAAACAAACAAAAATAAATACAACTGAAATAAACTCCACATAACCTAAATAATCATTCACAGTTGTCTTCCAGACCTGCACTGGACTTGAAATTGAAAGGTGAACAATTCAGTGGTGTCCCGCATTAAGACGTAAGGCAGCCGATGGTAAATCTTTTATTCAAAACTTGTCTTCAACCCCACCTGCAGCAACCGCGTTGTGTCCATGGGCAAGACACTTCATCTCCATTGCCTGCATGGGGGCACGGTGGCGTTGTGTACTAAGACGTACTGCACGTCGATGGTGCACTTGTCTTCAACCAATGCTAGCCCTGCTTGTGTGGAGTTAGTATGTTGGGGAGCTGACAGTTGCTCGCCGTTGCTCGGTGGTTCTCTCCGGGTACTCCGTCTTCCTCCACCTGTAAAACTGTCGCTGTCATGATTAGCCATTGTGCATAAATATGTGACCTTAAACACCAATAAATAAATAAATAAATTGTCTTCAACTGATGATAACCCTGCTCATGCCGATTAGCAACCAGGTTAGCAAGATGGAGAGTCCGACAATTACTTGCCATTGCTCAATTATCTTTCCAGATTCCCCACCAGTAAAACTGTCTGACTCGATATGACCCTGGTTGTTGAAAGTGTCATTAACCCTTTAGCTAAAGAATTGTCTGCAAGTGCCGTATAATTTAAAAATTGTGCAGTTGAAAAAATTTCAGCAAAATCCTGTCATGTGGCCCCCTCATTGGAATGAGCTGAATGAGCTTGTTCGAAGGAGTGGGGGTGGGGGGGGGGGGGGGTGGGTAACAATGATATGGTTTTGTTGAAATTTTTTGAAACATTTTTAAAAAAAAGAATTAAAATAACAGTTTTTGAGATCATTTGCATTGGGTAAAGGGTTAAACTGCAATAGGCATACAAACTGAAAGCCAATGTTGAAGTGACTGGTCAGGCCTGGCATTTTCAGGAGAGCAATTTATTCGCTCGCCTTCTGCTTGCCTTAAAAAAACAAATTAAGGAGGACGAAAACTAGCTCTTCTGGCTTTAGAAAATAATGATTACCATAATAGCCTATTCCTAAAACTCACATCTTTTCAGTTCTCTGCTATCTTAGTGGTCTCTGTAAGACGTCCACATTACCCCTCCCATACCAGGTTTGGGAGGGACAGTGTAGCCATCTCACAGAAACTACCGTGTTAGTAACACCAAATCAAATTTACAAAACCTAATAGTCATAATTCATTGATAGTAAAAGTTCATTTTACCACTTGTTGCTTTGAAGAGAGCTACGTGTAATCGCCCCCCCCTAAGCCATGCGAGGGGACCAATTTTTAGCCATATTGCATTTTTAAGAATGCCAGGCCTGACTGGTTGTCAACCTATCAGCAAGGAAGGATATATTCATTGTATGAAGTTGGCATTTACCTAGTTGTCAGTCGATGACAGTTTCACTTCACAAAGAAGTTGTTGAGGAAAACAATTTTCTTTTGCAAGAAAATGTCCCGATATTGGTCTTGCTATGTGAATTAGTTTAACCCTTTACCGAAGAAGAAAAGCAGATGACACTTGCAAGCAAAAGTCTTGATTAACTATTTTTTTTTTTTTTGTCTCCAAAACATAGGTTATGACTACTCATTGGAACAAGCTCGATGAGCTTGTTCCAAAGAGGGGTCATAACCTATGTTTTTGAGACAAAAAGTGAAAAAATAATGAAAATTAATTGGCGATTTTTGTGAATAGCGCCGACCGGTCTTGGCCGTTACGTTGGGTAAAGGCTTAAACAATATTCAAGAAGATTTGTCATGTGCATACAGTACATAATAGCATAACAGGGCAGTAACAGTTAATATAGTTGTATACAATATAACAATAATGGTAGCAAGACACTTAACCCCCATTGCCCATGTGGTGGCACAGTGGCATTGTGTACTAGGCATACTGCACGTCGATGGTGCACTTGTCTTCTACCAATGCTAACCTTACTTGTGTAGAGTTAGTATGTTGGGGAGCTGACAGTTGCTCGTCGTTGTTCAGTGGTTCTCTCCGGGTACTGTCGTGGTAATAATTAGCCCTTGTACAGAAATATGTGACCTTGAACATCAATAAATAAATAAATAACAATAAAGGTAATAACAAATGAGAAAGTAGTCAAAGATTTGACAGAAAGATCTTGGGCTTTTACGAGTCATCTCCTTATTCGACAGAAAGGCTTGGACGAATTGCATGCCATTTTTCCATTTGTTTGAGCAAGATTGCTAAATTATGTCTCCCCTTCCCAGAAGGGAGACATATTGTTTTAGTGCATATTCTTCTTCTTCTTCTTCTTCTTCTTCTTCTTCTTCTTCTCATACAGACTTTGTCCGGGCCATAACTTTTTTGTCTTTTGACCTACACCTTAGATACTTGGCATGTGGATGTATCACCATGAGCGGGAGTGCAGTGTACCATAGCGACCTTCATGTGACCTTGACCTTTGACCTGAAGGTCAGATTTATGTGTTTTTTTAAGGGAAACATCACACAAACTTTGTCCGGGCCATAACTTTTTTGTCTTTTGACCTACACCTTAGATACTTGGCATGTTGATGTATCACCATGAACCGGTGTGCAGGGTACCATAGTGACCTTCATGTGACCTTTACCTTTGACCTGAAGGTCAGATTTATGCACTTTTTTAAGGTAAACTGTCTGGACCAGAACTTTTTTGTATTTCAAGTCAGGCTTTAGATATTTGGCATGTGGATGTATCACCATGAGCCAGTGTGTAGCGTACCATTGTGGCCTTCTTGTGATCTTGACCTTTGATCTGAAGGTCAGATTTGTGCTTTTTTTAAAGGAAACTTTGTCCGGACCAAAACTTGTTTGTCTTTTGAGCCAGGCCTTAGATATTTGGCACGTGGATGTATCACCATGAGCCGGTGTGACGCATACCATTGTGACCTTCATGTGACCTTGACCTCAAGGTCAAATTTATGTACTTCAAATAGGGAGTAATTGTCCGGACCAGAATCTTTTTTGTTTTTTGACCTAGGACTTGGTTATTTGACAAGTGGATGTGTCACCATGAGACCGCATGTCGTGACCTTTATGTGACCGTGACCTCAAGGTCAAATTTATGTACTTCAAATAGGGAGTAATTGTCCGGACCAGAATTTGTTTGTTTTTTGACCTAGAACTTGGTTATTTGACATGTGGATGTGTCACCATGAGCCTGCATGTCGTCTACCTCCATGACCTTTATGTGACCTTGACCTCTGACCTTAAGGTCAAATTTATGTACTTCAAATAGGGAATAATTATCCAGACCAGAACTTTTTTGTTTTTTGACCTAGGACTTCGATATTTGACATGTGGATGTATCGCAATTAGACCGCATGTCATCATGACCTTCATGTGACCTTGACCTCAAGGTCAAATTTATGTACTTTAAATAGGGAGTAATTGTCCAGACCAGAATTTTTTTTTTTTTGACATGTGGATGTGTCACCATGAAACTGCATGTCTGCTATGGCCTCCTTCATGTGACCTTGACCTCAAGGTCAAATTTATGTACTTTAAATAGGGAGTAATTGTCCAGACAGATTTTTTTTTTGGGGGACATGTGGATGTGTCGCCATCAAACTGCATGTCCGCTACCTTGATGAACTGCATGTGACCTTGACCTCTGACCTCAAGGTCAAATTTATGTACTTCAAATAGGGAATAATTATCCAGATCAGAATTTTTTTGTTTTTTGACCTAGGACTTAGATGATTGACATGTGGATGAATCACAATGAGACGACATGGCATCATGAACTTCATGTGACCTTGACCTCAAGGTCAAATTTATGTACTTTAAATAGGGAGTAATTGTCCAGACCAGAATTTTTTTTTTTTTGACATGTGGATGTGTCAACATGAAACCGCATGTCCGCTACCTTGATGAACTGCATGTGACCTTGACCTCTGACCTCAAAAGGAAGGGGCGACATATGTTTTAGTGTGCTAAAACACTTTCTAGTTATTCATTGTAACGCAGTTTGTTGAAAATTTTGGTCTTCTGGGAAGTGTCGTTCCCTGGTGATATCCCCCGGCATTGAATCTTACCACCTGGCATATTTTCATTTTGAACAACTGAGATTCCAAAAATAATCTGCGGTGTTGAACTACTTATATTAATGGCCTGACTGATAATGCCAATCTATCCTTACATGTACTCACAGTATAATAACCTATTTGATTGATTTTTTTTTTAAAATGGTGAATGATCATCCCAGATGTAACAATGAAAATATCCTCACACTTGCCTCCTAACCATCACAGTAGTTCGGCAATCTGAACATAGTGGCTGGTCAGCCACTACGTTCAGTTTTCTGAACTAGTTTGACTGGTTCTTTCACAGGATTTTTGGGAGCGTGGTGGTTCAGTGGTTACAGCATTGGACTTCAAACTAAAAGGTCCATGGTTTGATTCCCACAAGGGGCAACTGCATTGTGTCCTTGCGCTTGGCACTTAATCCTGAGTGCCCAAATGGAGGCAGGAGGCTCTCTCTACTAAGGTACGTCTACAGGGCATTTGCCTTCAACCAATGCTAACCTGCTTGTGCGGTGTTGGTATGTTGAGGAATCTGACATTACTCACTGCTGCTCAGAATACTCTGGCTTCCTCTACCTGTAAAACTGTCCAACACTGGGTGACCCTGGCTGTCAAAAGTGTCTTTAAAACCCCAATAAATAAATACATCTGGGGAATGTTGCCCCGCACCATTTTAAAATAGGCACAAAGCAGGATTTTATCATGAGAAGTGTCATACCATATGTTTTTTAGTGTTAAAAGAGTAATAATAATTAGATATTCGGTTGAATGTATTACATTCTAATAATTCTGTGCCTTAAAGGGTCAGCATGAATATAAACGACTGGCTAAATTTTACTTTAAGCTTGGATTGCAATCACAATAATGACAATATATAGCCTTTGTTGCTGAAAATGGCCTTGAACTTGATAAACTGTATGTTAGGTAAAATATATTACAAATGTTATGTTGGTAAATGTCTGACCAGTGTGTGTGGAGAATATTATTTACTAAATATTTAAATAAATGTTCATATTTTGTCTGAAATTTGTTAGATAATGTATATAATCTATTGATTTTATTTAACCCATTGCCTAACAAAAAGACCAAATTCAGCCATGGCAATGCTGAAAAATCAGCATTCTGATTTTGTTATTTTTAAACAATTTTGTGCTTCAAACATAAAATTGATGACCCCTAAATAGAGCAAGCTCATACCACTAAGAGGGTGTTATAAGCTATATTTCAGAAGCACAAAATGAAAAATACAGTTATTGTGGATAGCTGTGAAGCAGTGCTTGTTTACTGTGGTAAGCAAGCTCTGTTCTACTGGTAAAATAGGACCCAGTCACCAATGCTTGGGGTGGAAGTCTAAAATGGGCAACATGGGAATAAACAATTGACGGAACTTTTCTTTATCTCCATGTTGTGGTTCTGATTAGCCATTGTGCAGAAATATGTGACCTTAAACACCAATAAATAAATAAATAATAGATAAATTATGGATAGCTTGTTGTGCTGTAGTGTGCATTTAATTGGGTATCTCTTAACTGAATAACTCTGTTAACTGAATACATGCATTAGAAATGAGCAATATTGGAATTTTAAGTTTAGTTTCGGTATATTTTGAGGGATATACCACTGTATCAGTTTGGTTTTCGGTATCTGACTTGACTGAGATTTTCTTATAGTACCAAAGGGGAATACCAGGAAAATACAGAATAAGTTGTT
This sequence comes from Pictodentalium vernedei, assembly GCA_031216915.1. NCBI lineage: Eukaryota > Metazoa > Mollusca > Scaphopoda > Dentaliida > Dentaliidae > Pictodentalium > Pictodentalium vernedei. Next base: position 299,290,667 of record CM062295.1, on the reverse strand, counting down.
CTTGTATCATTCTGCCAGAGCATTACAAATGCCACTGCCAATGAGTGCAACATTGGCATTTTGCCAACACATATCATATCCCTAGTAATTTTATGACTTTTTCCAAACATACCTTAACATTTAAAGGCCCAGGCTTCTGCTATCTAAGAGCATGTGCCCTTAACATGCCATCATCAGAAGGTCCTGCTTCTAAAAGACAAATCACCCCGAGCAGTGATTTCTAGTCAAGTCTTGGCTGTCTTAACAGGCAGCCAAGACTTGAGTCACTTGACTTGAAATCACTGCTAAGCAACTGGACGTGTACAGGTTGTACTCTAGTGGGATTTCAGAACAATTGCTCAGGCCTTGAAGGGTTAACAAAACTAAAAAGAAAATCAGTCACTTCTTTCATGCAAATGAACACTTCAACTGCTATCAAGCCTCAACAGGGTCTTATAAATAGCAAACGTAGGAAAATTTAAAAATACAGATGGTTTCAGTATTCATTGATTGGTTCAGTTTGGTTTTTTGATATATTGCCCATCTCTAACACTTATAACTTACTAAAACATGTTGGGAAATAAAGAGCTTACATCATAACCTATCAGTAGGTTATGCTACATAACATGGTGCTAACATATAGAAAATAGTGTTGTGCAACTTTTCTGCCTTCTCTGTCTTTATTACGCCAGCTATGCTATTTGTGTCTTAACAGAATTTTCCTCAAAGTAAATATCAACAACTAACATGCGATCTCACAAAAGCGAGATCACACATTTGCTTTTGCTATTTATTTTGGCGAATATTCTGTGGAGACGTAAATGGCATGTACGCTATTCATAATTATGCGTGTGTAATACGTAACTTTTGAGTCAGGTTAGACCAAAAAATTTGTCTAGTCTGACTGCATGGCAAAAATTATGGAGTAAGAATTTAATTTATGTGTTACTTTGTCGTAAACTGTAGTTCACTTGTGTACTTTACAGTTGTTGTAATCCCTCAAGCCAGAAAATAAACAGACTGTCATCTGAAAATGAGGTCCCCAGAGGGTGAATTTAGTGATGCTACCCTGCATAGCAGGGTAGCATCACTAAATTTCCCCTCTGTGAACCTCAATCTGAATCAGGGTCTCAAAACTAAACAGAAAGAGGTACCCAGAGGATAAATTGGCCTACTGTATGGGATAGCATCATCAAATTCACAATCTGGGGACCTCATTCTGCAAATGTGAGTCTGCTTATTTTCAGGCCTGTAACCCCTCCTAACCAAAATGATCGTTGACATGTTATTTCCAGACCAGCTAACTTAGAAGCATTCACCATAACTTTGGTTCCCTGTGGGAACCCCAGGAAGTAAGCAGCACTTGTGTACTGTGGTAAACCAGTTCCGCTTTACTAGTAAAATAGGACCCAGTCACCAATGCTTGGGGTGAAAGTCCTCTAAAATGGGCAACATGTTGATCAACGATTGACTAAACTTGACTTCATCTCCATGTTGTGTCACGATAAGCCATGGTGCATAAATATGTGACGTTAACCACCAACAAACAAACAAACAAACTGTTAATTGTATAATTTTCACTCGCAAATTGGTTATTCATTTAACAGTGTTCCACTGTATGGCAAGTTTGGTGAAGGTTTAAAAGAACTCCATGAGTTCTGTCAAGAAACAAACATTGTGCAAGGAAACTCAGTTTCAATTTGTTATTAGAATAAATTTATTGATAAAATTTCAATGTTTTTTTCTGTCATTTAAATTTTGCTGTGACAAAATGCCTGTTTAAGAATTTCTAAATGTAACAGCAAACAACAAAAGTGTGAGGTAAAACTTGATGAGAAATCAAACTCATCATTTGTATGTATTCATCAGCAGGAATAAGAAAGATGTCTGAATGTGGGGGTGTACCAGCGGAAATTCAGTTTGTTAAAATCAATGTGCTGCCTCTCTGGGTTGGCGAAAAATTGTCCTAAATTTGGAAAACAGTCTTCTTCACATGATCTGACAAATAGAATAAGTTGATATTTTATATTCAGCTTCCGGTTGAGAGGCTATATATGTTCAGTTGGTCTGGGAGGGGCAAGATTTTTCACCTTGCCCAAACTTAGTATTTTAAGAAACGACAGGCCAATTTGAACCAAATTTAGTATGCCATATTATTGGGTTACAAGTACTTGCTTCATTCAAAAAGAGTTTTCCTGCAGCCTCTCGAGAACCCCAGGAGCAAAAAATAGACAAAATTTCCAATGCCCATATTTCCAAAAATGCATGGAGAAGAGAACTGTTATATGGTATGAACCATCCTCAGGTTGAGAAGAATCCAATGAGCAAAAGAAATTGCAGACAGTTATGTCATAGGGTATGGTATGGGGAATTAAAAAAATAGTGAGCCAGCATATTTTCAAAAATTTTCAAAAATCTTCTTCTCCAGAACCACTAGTCAGAATCATTTGATATGCAAAAACCCTGAGGATAAGATTAAAGTTTGTTCACATCAAGTCCTTGAGTTGGTATTTTGGCTCCATACAGGCATCTGAATTTCACTTGTGGAAAATGTTGTGTCAACATGTTTCAAAAATTAAAAAATATCCTTCGGTGTATCTGATTCAGGTTTGGGTAAATGGATAAATGCTGAGTCTGTACTTTTCAAAAATTAAATGAAATCTCTGGAACCACCAATCAGGATCTTATGATATTTGGTACACAATATCCTTTGGGGAACAGGTTTGTTCAAATCAAGCCCTTAAGTTCATGTTTGGGCTCCATAACGGAACCCTAATTTCAACTTAGTGCAATATGAGGAAAAATCATTTTTCAGATCCACGAATCAAAACTTTTTGATATTTGGTATGCAGCATCCTTATTGGGGTCAGGTTCAGGTTTGTTTGAAGAAAGTCCCTTAGTTCATATTTGGGCTTCCTGTGAAGTCCAAATTTTAACTTGGTGCAGTATGAGGAATATTCTTTAAATATCTTCAAATCAAGTCACTAAGTTCAAATTTGGGCTCCCTGTGGGGTCTCATATTTAGCTTGGTGCAGTATGAGTAAAATTCTTTAAACATCTTATTAAGATCCACTGGTCAGAATCATTTGGTGTATTTGGTATATAGCACCCTTAGTGAGGTTGGTTTCAAGTTTATTCAAATCAAGTTCCTACCAGTCAGGCGCTCAGTCATTTCAACCTTTTCAACTTTATTACTCTGTTTTCTGTTGACATTGGTAATTTTCTGTTCATACCAAGTATTAATTACATGCCTGTTCTATGAAATCCCCATCTACAGCAACACTAAACCATGTAGAAAATGCAAAAATCCGTCCCGCACACATGTGTGGAACGGAAATCATTGACAGACTAGTTTTTTATTCTTAGAAGCGAAATTTCACAGGAATTTTAAACAAATTGTGCACCACAATTACAATTTGAATCCCTAGCGACAGCTAAAAATCGTCCCCCGAGTTCCAATGTGTTCTATGTGCTAGTTGGCACATAGAACACATTAGAACTCGGAGGACAAAATAGTAACACGGTTTCGCCTCACAAATTTGGTTGATGATAAAATGTGTTCTTTGTGTTGATAGTGTTGTCAAATGAATTACTGAGTGTCCTCATAATTGTTTTTAGCTTAACTTGACAAAGTCAAGATAAGCTATTGCCATCACGCGTGTGGAAGTCTGTTAGTCTTTTAGTCTGTGAGTCTGTTGACATTTTCCTTTAGCACAGGCTACACCCTGTAGTTCTTGTCTGATCGTCACGAAATTTCCTATGCAGGTTTGGGGTCATGTCTAGATGAGAACGTCCCCTTTTGTCGCGATCGGTCAACCGATATGGCTGCCCGAGCCCAAAACCCAAAAACCATTAGCACAGTCTACAGGTCGTATTTTTGAAGGGATTTCATTAGCTTAACTTGACATAGTCAAGATAAGCTATTGCCATCACGCGTGCGGGAATCTGTGAGTCTGTGACGTCTGTTCACATTTTCCTTTAGCACGGGCTACACCCCGCAGTTCTTGTCTGATCGTCACGAAATTTCATATGGAGGTTTGGGGTCATTGTAACTTGGTAGGATGCCTCTGTATAATGCCTAGATGAGAACGTCCCCTTTTGGGCATGCTCTATCAACCGTGATGGTTGCCCAAGCCCGAAACCCAAAAACTTATAGCACAGTCTGCAGGTCATGTTTAATGTGGAGGGATTTCATTGTAACTTGGTAGGATGACTCCTTATGATGTCTAGATGAGAATTTCCCCATTTGGGCATGATCTGCCAACCGTGACGACTGCCCGAGCCCAAAACCCGAAAACCTTTAGCACAGTCTACAGGTCATATTTTTTGAGGAATTTCATTTAACTTGGTGGGTTGACTTCATACAATGTCTAGATGAGAAAGTCCCCTTTTGGACGTGATTGGGCAACTGTGACGGCTACAGGGGCCCGAAGCCCGAAAACCTTTAGCACAGTCTAGAGGTCATATTTATGAATGGATTTGTAACTTGGTAGGATGACTCCAAGTAATGTCTAGATGAGAACGTCCCATTTTGATCGCGATCATGCAACCTTGATGGGTGCCCGAGCCCAAAAACCTTTAGCACAGGCAAAAGGTCATATTTATGGAAGTATTTCATTGTAACCTGTTAGATTGACTCCATATAATGCCTAGATGATGACATCCCCTTTTGGTCGTGATTGGTCAGCTGTGATGGCTACAAGTGCCCGAAACCCAAAAAACCTTTAGCACAGTCTGCAGATCATATTTATGAAGGGATTTCATTGTAACTTGGTAGGCTGACTTCATTTAATGTCAAGATGAGAACATCCTCTTTTGGACCCGATTGGGCAACTGTGACGGCTACAGGGGCCCGAAGCCCGAAAACCTTTAGCACGGTCTACAGATCATATTTATGAAGGGATTTCATTGTAACTCCCCCTTTTAGTAGTAATCGGTCAACCGTCATGGCTACACAGGCCTGAGGGCCGAAAACCTTTAGCACAGTCTACAGGCCATATTTATGAAGGGATTTCAATGTAACTTGATAGGATGACTCGTTTTGGAATAATTTTACTGTAACTTGGTAACTTTCGTTGACATACGTTAACTGTGAGGGCCACATACATTATTTTTATTTATTTTTTGGTGTTTAAGGTCACATACTTATGCACAATGGCTAATCGTGACCATGACAGTTGTACGGGTGGAGGAAGCCGGAGTACCCGGAGAGAACCACCGAGCAACGACGAGCAGCTGTCAGCTCTCCAACATCGTAACTCTGAACTCTGCATCGCAGCACAGGCAGGATTAGATTGGTTGAAGACATGCGTACCATCGACGTGCAGTACGCCTCGGTACACAGCGTCATCGTGCCCCCATGTAGGCAATCGGGGTGAAGTGTCTTGCCCAAGGACACAACGCAGTTGCCGCAGGTGGGATTCGAACCGAGGACCTCTCGGCTTGCAGCCTGCACCTCTACCAACTGAGCCACCGCGCCCCGGCCACATACATTAACTGTGAGGTCAAATTAACCCACCTTTCTGCCCTTTAGTACAGTGTACACCTCATATTATTTTTATTAAAAACATAGCATACAGGGAACAGAAATTAACATATTCCCAATTATCACTATTCTTGTCTTATTTCATAATCCTTTCATAAACATTGAACATTATCCTTTTCATCAAACACAACACACAGACAAGTTAAGCTACAGTGTCATTGACACTTTCATTATAGATGTGAAGGCGTGTAATAACACAGAATGACATGCACATGTGAGTGGGTTAATCGATATGGCACTTGTGCCATCGCAGAAGGTGAACAAAAGTATTTTCAATAATGCAAGTTGTTGGAACTCCCTCCGAGATGTTTGGTAGTGCTTGTTTTCTCAACCCACTGCCCCAATCAGTAGGGGGAAATAAAAGTAAATACTAAGTGAAATATTATTGTTAAAAAATCTTTAAATTACTTTGTGAAGAATCAATGGACTTTTGCCAGGTGAGTGCTTCAGGCCCCATGGGACCTCTTGTTTGATTAGCATAGCCCAAAGTGGTGTTGTTGGGCCCCCACTGATCAAATAACTGACAGTTTGTGTGTTTAAGAGCTCTGTTAAACATAATATTTTAGAATAAATGCTCAGTTGATCTGAAGTATATGGGAAAGTGACTAAATCCTTGTTAATTGAATACTCCTGTTAACTGAATAATTTTCACAAGCAAAAAGACTGTTTAATTTCCTCTGTAAAGTTTGAGTAACAATTTTTGCGAATTATGCTGGCCAGTTTGAGAAGTAGCATAAGGTGAAGGATTAAATATTCTCATGACAATTGCATTGCTGTTCTTGTAGAAATATGTGTATGTAGCATGCAAAGTGTTCAAAAGCCTGAAAATCTTGGAAATTAGGATTTTCATATCCTTGATCTTGAAAACCTGGAAATTGTTATCACTATGATTGAAAATCACAGAAAACTCTCACTGATGCTGGGTAGCCTCTCATACTTGCATGTGTCATTTATACTGGAAGACTCTCCAAGACAGCACCCAAGAATAAATATCAATCAGACTCTGGTATTCTCAAGTCATTATCTGACATTGATTCTAGGAAAAGTCTGAGGAAATTTTCCAGGGAACAATGTCCATTTATAGTATTATCAATCTGTGAATGGAAGGAAATTTTTTGTAATTTTTTTTTTTTTAGTTTAATCCTCTACAGTGCCAGTGGCATAATTATTTCCCTACTCCACCTCAAACTTTCGCCGAATGCAAGTTTCACATAACATAAAGCCCAAAAATAGTCCTCAATATAGGGCTACTCACAGTACAAATGCCTCATATTCGTTCTTACAGCACTGAATTTTGCAAAGGCCCCTAACCCCCCCCCCCTTCTCCCCCCCCCCCCCCCATGAATGTCCTTCTGAATATTATGCTTGTTCTCCAAAACTGGCTAGGACAGCCCTTATTATAGAGTCCTGGCTGGGAGCCTGGTCTGCACATTGATGTCAAAATATAAGAATTTCAAGCCACAATTTTTTCTCATAATGCAACTAGGAATTTACCTATCCAATCTTGTTTGATAGATCTTAATAAGCTCTGTCAAACAAGATTGAATTTGTTAATCAGTATGGCAATTTTTGGTTTGGATATTTTGAAATTTCGATAACTGTGCAGAGGTTTAAGTTGTTGACACAACTGCGATTACAAAAGTGTCCTTGGGCAAGACACTTAATCCCAATAGCCTATATGGGCGGCAGTGGCACTGTTATGGAGTGTAATAATAATGATTCTATCACAAACAAATCGGTGATTCAAAGACAATAACTCCAATTTAACTATTCCGAAATTTAATAATAAATATAATTTGAAAAGAAAATGGAGCAAACTCATTTACAATGTGTGTCTTACAAGAAATAAAACAAATCGTTATCAGTTTTTAAATACAGTTCAATAGAATCTAGTAACAGATGTGATGAAGAAACTTTCCACTTGGTTTTGTAATGTCCAAGATTGTGACTGCAGAAACAATATCCCATAAACTTTAATGAAATTATCACTTGAAAATCCAACAGAATCCAATAAATTTCCAATAAAGAACTTAGCAAAATTCAAATGGAAATTATATCCTACAGGTATTGGCTCTAAAGATAGTTTCATAGCAACCACATGTTACCATACAAACCAAGATGGCGGACTCCAGTATACAAAATGGGCGATGGAAACATGTATTGCCTCAACAACGCGCGCAGCACATGCACACTAAGACCATGTATCACTTTGAGAACGTCACAAGATGGCATGTTCTGTTATTTGGATTTGTAATTGGTTGCGTACTGATCACTGGGGGGGGGGGGGGGGGGGGGGGCTACCATGACAACCAAACATGATGTAACTAGGCCATGTGGCTATGATGTCACTTCCTAGGTCCGGGGGTAGGTTCGACCAACCGGAGCCGTTTCACCCCTCTCCTACTACTTCCCAGTTTCCCTTTTTAAAGTTACACTGAGCCACCTTCTCGTCGTCCACCGAAATCACACTCTTCAACCTGATTGGAAAGTGGCCACTCCCGCTTCAGTCATCATCAACCTTCCAAGACAAATCGAAGACGATAGATGGGCAAGCAGTTGCAAGATCAATTGATGTGTACAAGATGGGGATGCAGAGAAGTGTCCGATCCAACATTAAACAAACACCAGTCATATTTTGCTTTAAACTCTTTCACGGTTTTACCCTTCACATCTTACTGGCTGTAGGGACAATGTGTGCTAAAATCACCCAATAAAAATATGGTGTTGGGAGTTTATTCAAATCGGCAGCTCAAGACCATTCAGCTGTAGGGTTTTACTTGAGACGTAAATAGGATATAAGTAGCAGGAGGAAATTGATGAAACGTCCCCTATTGGGGGATCTCATGTGACGTCATAATCACGTGACCCATCGACGCCATGATGTTTTGTCATGGTAACCCAGGCGGCCATTTTGTGACGTCATCCCAAAGTGGTACGTGGTCTTAATGCACATGCGCAACGCGAGAAAATAAAAATAGTCAAATTATACCCCAACGCCCAAGAATTGCTATACCAATGTTTGTATTTTTTTACGGCAAGGATTAGTATGCAAAATAACATATGTAAAAGCCCCATTATTCCCATCACTGGAAAACGGTTATTTTGGGGTGAAAACATTGAAAAATTCAATAAAATCTGCGAAAATTAAAATTTTCTTCGGACTCATTAAAAGAGTTCAAACAACAATCACTTCCATGGTACTTAGATCAAAATAACCGTGTACAATATTATACTTCAAATCCCAATTACTGAACACAAGAAAAGGTGTAATTTTCGGGTGAAAATTGTGAAAGAAGTAAATAAAATGTAGGAAAATTGGAATTTCATCACTAGTTGTTCAAATATTTCCAAGCACAGACACTGTCATCGTATTATGCACTAAATCGGTAAATACCTCTCTTAAACTCCAAATAAATGGTAGCTAGATGAAAGACATTGCAGCTCAACTTATCCAAGAAGGGACAAAACTAAATAGAAAACTCCAGTAATGTCAACTCATTTAATCAAGTTCTACAGAAAAAACATCACACGAAAGCTACATATCTGAAACAAATCGGGTGAGGGAGGCGACCTGTAGGGTGTACTAATGGAATTGATGACAATTTTTGTGCCAAATCCAAGATGGCTGCTGGCGGCCATGTTTTTCAACGAAATTTACAAAAATTCGATGGCTCCCATCCAGACATTGCCCGAAAGCCGCATATGGAATTTGGAACTGATTGGGTGAGAGATTCTATGGTGTGCGAATGGAATTTTTAACAATTTTGACAATTTATGTGCCAAATTCAATATAGCTGCTGGCGGCCTTGTTTTTTAACGAATTTCAGAAAAAAAAAACGATAGCTCCCATCTAGACATCACACCAAAGCTACATATGACATTTGAAAGAGATCGGGTGAGAGATGTGGCCTGTAGGGTGTGCCAATAGAATTGTTGACAATTTATATGCCATATCTAAGTTGGCCGCTGACAGCCATGTTTTTAAACGAAGTTCTAAAAAATTCGATAGCTCATATCTAGACATTGCCTCAAGGCCACGTATGACATTTGGAACTGATTGGGTGAAAGCTGCAGCCTGTAGGGTATGCTAAAGGAATTGTGGACAGATAGGAGAACGTACGGATGTACGGACGGATGAAGGATCGTAACCCATCCCAATAGCTCATACTTAACGTTGTCAAGTTGAGCTAAAAAAATGTATATTGGGGAGGGGGGAGGGATGTTTTGAAAATTATCGTCATATATCAATGTCATATATATGCCGCTACTAGAATCAGATTTCCAGATTATCTGCATTGACATTGCTGCAGTTATTATTTTCCTTGCATTTCCCACACGCATTTGAACAGATAAGTCTGTTTTTTGGTTGCAACTACACCTTTACGTCTCGCAACCTGTGGCACAGATACATCTTTTCATCTCTAGCAAGGTCTTTGATGCAGGTGGATGGTCACTGGTTATTTTGATCTACGTACCACGGAAATGATTGTTGTTTGAACTCGTCTAATGAGTATTGAGCAAATTCCAATTTTCGCTTATTTTATTGAATTTTTCCATGTTTTCACCCAAAAATATCCATTTTCTCGTGTTGGGATTAATGGAGATTTTTCAAATGTTATTTTGCATACTAATTTCTGCCCCAAAACAATACAAACATTTGTATAGCAATTTCTTGGTGGTTGGGGTATAATTTGACTTGATTGACTGGATTACTAAAATTTATATTTAAATCCACTCATTGAAAAAGATCCGGCACATTATTGTGCTGGACAGTTGACACACTTGACTTCACCCTCCCCCACCCCAACTTCTCCACTTTCTGTTGATTTGAACTCATCCGAGAAGACTTACAAGTGCAAAAAACAACTCCACTTTTACAGTATGATACACGGGTGGCACAAGACGAAAAGCTCGACAATGTTATTCGATATTTTTGATCTAACTAAATTTGATCAATCCTGTTCGGTCCACATATTTGATGACATTTTAATTTAACCTGTTTGGTCCTGATATCTATTACGGAAACCAAATTGTGTCGATCAAAAGGTTTTTTTTTCTTTTTTTGTAGCCAAGGCCTCATTGCGATGAAAAAATATCGGCTGCGCAGAGATCAGCGTACTTTGTCTCTTTCTTCCTGTTTATTCAAGCAGCCACAAACAACAGGCTGTAACGACGATAGGCCTGGACCTCAGAAGGAATAGAACTACAACAATGTGTCCCCACTCCACCTCGCGCTCCTGTTATGGTCCACAGGATGAGTGTCTATGTCACTGGCGAACCTGCCCCCAAGACCGATCTTGCAAAATTCCCGACCCATCGGCCACTTCCAACCAGGGTTGGCCCGCCTCCGCCTTGGGACAACCCACCTTCAAGATTCCATCTTGGGCCAGCCCTCGTCACACTGAACAAGTCGGTTCAGTTTCGAATGACAACCGGCTCGATTTTAGGTTGAAGGCACTTTATTCCATGGTTCTCAGAAATCATCGCACAAAAAATGGAATTGGAATTACCACAGTCCCTATTTAACCAAATAGGCCTAATTCGGTCGCTAGCATCTATATATAGGGTATATGCATGGCACAGCCTATATCTATAGGGTCTATGCATGGCACAACCGTGGTAAAGGTATCTGAACGTTTCGTACTTTGGACGTTTCGTACCCACTTAAATTGGACGTTTCTTACCCAAATCTTTGGTCGTTTCGTAACCAGATTTCTGGACGTTTTGTACCCAAGATTGGACGTTTCGAAGCCATTTTGTGTAAGTTCAGTAACCATGTTTGGACGTTTCCTACCCCAAAATCTGAAAATTATTTTGGGAGTTTGAAACGTCCAAACGTGGTTTCTGAATTTACAAAAAAAAGTTTCGCACGGAACTGAAAAGCATTCCGGGGTACGAAAATAACAAACCCAGTTGAAAAGTGGGAGAAAATGCAGTGAGCATGGGATAGGATTTAAAAATAAAAACAATTTAAAAAGCATCTTTTATTTTCTGGTTGACATATTGGTGTCCATATACTCAGAGTGAAAATATTTGGTCCTGTGAAATAAAATACTTTTTCTGACGGTGGTATCTTTATAGTTTTTTCAGCCACCAGTTTAATGTTACTGGCTGTCATAACACTCTCCTCATAACGTAGTGGCATTAGAACATAGAAAGGCATGTTCTCTTATTTGAATTTGTAATTGGGGCGGTGGTGCCAACACCCTCACATTCGTTTTTGTTTTGGTTGATTAATTGAACATACACCATCAATCGATGAACCATACGCTCCTTTCCATCCAAGAGTTTTAACGTACTCTATAAACTCATTCACCCCCACCCCCTCGTCTGGAATATGATTACATTTAATGAGGAATAACCAATCGGACTTATCACACTGTTTAGCAAAACAAAGAAACGTGTTGTTACAACATATATTCCAGTATCTGTATTATAACAAGTGACAATACTGTTTTTGCGAAACAAACAAACATGTTATTACAACATATATTCCAAAATCTGTGTAGCAAAAAGTTACGAACTAGTGACAAGCAGAGAATAAAAAATGAATGAACAAAAAGGGATACAAATGAATAAATATATAATCCAATATTATTTATTAACCCAAAAGTTACCTAACGTACCTAACGGCCAAAACCGGCCAGCGCTATTCTCAAAAATCGCCAATTAATTTTCAATATTTTGTCATTTTTGGTCTCAAAAACATAGGTTATGACCCCTCATTGGAACGAGCTCGTTCCAATGAGGGGTCTTAACCTATGTTTTTGAGACCAAAAATGAAAAAAATTAGTTATTGAAGAACTGTTTTGCAAGTGTCGTCTGCTTTTTATGTTAGGTAAAGGGTTAAATAAATTTATATATTCAATATTGGACGCAAAATGTTCATTTATGTGAACAAATCTGAAAATATAGGCCCATTTGAGTACGAAACGTCCACTGGCGGCGTTCAAAAGGCCCATAGATATTTTAAGCAAAAATAATTGATTGTGAAGTGTGGAAAAATCTTGATTGTGAAGTTGATCAGATCTGCTGATATGGTCACTTTTCTTGATATACTGCACCCCTCAAACCCATGGCAGGTATCAGCAGTGATCAAAGCCTATACGTTTTTTCACAGTGGGCCATGAATGTAATAGTAGTAGGTATAAAAGGCGGATTCTCGACCACTTGTACACGATTTTGTACATGTACACGTACATCGACGTACACCTCCATAGGATTTAGTGTTAAAATCGTGTACAAGTACACGAAAATGTCGTTTTTTATGGTGGTACAGAATCCGCAAGCGGATTCTATACCACTGGATTGTATATACACGTCGCTCAAGAGAGAAAAAATGTATGAAATTTTAAGAAAAATGAGGTCGATTGTCTGGTCTAGAATCCGCAAATGGGTTTTCCCCATAGGATTTAGTGTTAAAATCGTGAGCAAAAAACGTGTTGCGGATTCTGTACCAGCATCAAAAAAGTGGTTTGCGGATTCTGTACCATCTGTATCTGTACACGATTTTAACACTGAATCCTATGGAGGTGTACAGGGAAACCCATTTGCGGATTCTACATAAAAAATCGATTTATGTATGGTACATGGAAAAAAGGTGGTACTGAACCCGCAAAACCACTGCCACGTTTCTCGATCGTAAGTGGGGTATACCCATAGTGGATTTTTCCAAACTTAACAGACTACTATTGGACACTTCCATTTCTGACGTCAGTGGGGGGAATACCCATAGTGGGATTTTCCAAACTCAACAGAAAAAAAAACTAAGTTTTTTTGGAAAATCCCTACTGTATAAACTTACTGAGAATGCCATTTGTCATGCTCGAAATGTATTACGGGTTTTTATTCAAATGAGTGTCAATTGTCAGTTAAATAGTTTAACTGAAAAACTATTCTATAGATGAAAGCGGAAACAGTTCAAAAGATTAATTGATATGATTTAAACGCGTTTTTTGAAAGCGTTACATAACTGATGTGTTTATTTGTGATTTTGATTATCAGATGTAATTATTCTCAAACGCGTTAAATCAGAAACCGGTTTCTTATGTACTAAAACTTTCAAACTTTTCAATGTTCTCCAGTTCGCCATTGGGCGAATAATCTGTGATGCGATTTTAACGCGTTCAGAGGCAAAACGCATTTATAGAGGTTTATCATGTAAAATGTTTTTTCCTCAACTGGTTTTTAGTTATTATATTAAAGACAGAAGATTTTTATTTACTTAAAACATAAAAATAATTATACATTTAATTTTGAAAGTAATAAATAACTTACATTAGCATACTCAAAGGAAATATTAATAATTTAAAAACGAAAAAAAAAAAGTTTTTACAGATGGATGCTAAACGCCGAGATCAGCTTTTAAATGAATATGAACGTGCCAAAAGGGCATTCAATCGGCTGACAGAAGCAGACGTCTTGGAGAGATCGAACTCAAACGCGAGGCCACAAAAATATTTAAACCCGTGACGGAGGTTCAAGAGCGTAGCAAGAAGGAGATAGTTGAATAATTGAGACCCATAAAAGAGGGTTCTTTGAGAATGGGTTCATTGCCCGGTAGTTTTACAAACCAGATTTCCTTTCAATCTACACCGGATTACGTTCCCATGAGAATCGAAACCGACGTGAGCGAAAGTGATGATAAAGCTTCGACTATCACCACTGATAGCATCGCGTCGTCCGAGGATGATGGTAAGAGAGATCTGTTGTTTGGAATTCGCGAGGATTCGGACGGTAGAATTTTTGTGGGTGACACCAAAGTGCGAAAGGATGATGATAATTTAATCGTCGGTTCGAATAAGTATAAAATAACTGATGGACTGCGCTCATTGCTCCTTTCCGACAGGCCTGGAGATTACACGGAACAGGATTTCGACAATTACGGTTCAGACCCACGCCATGAAGAGAAATAACGATGCCGGAGAAACGAGACCCAAAGCCAGCAGAGGTTACAAGTGGACGAAGGTGGTGAAACCCATATGGGATATGAATAAGAAGTATGACGAGTCGAGAACCGGGAAAGGAGTGGGTACCACTTTTCTTCCAAGCGATTCTGACACTCTGTCTCAGATATTGAGTTTGTTGATGGCAAGTAGACGTGCTGCTAACACAGGATTAGATAATGAGATAGTTAGCATATGCGATGAATTGTTAAGACAGAAGGTTTTGAATAAAAACCATTATAAAAGGCTGATGAACGAATTGAAGGATTGATATATATAATAAGTAGAGAGAAACAAACAAACAAACAAAAATATATAAAATAAAAACAGTAAATTTTACACTAGAATAATAAAAAGTATTTAAACAACAAACGATTTACCAGTGAAAACAAAATATATATATTATAAAATAAAATATGTTGGTGATAAAGAACAGGGGATACGTTAGAACTTACGTTCAAGGCGGTTCTGGCATCATCGATTCTATAATGCGAGCGTTCATGAGTGATGCGGGTAGAAAACTCGCATCGACCGCGTTTGAGGTTGGTAAGAAGACGGCTTTGGATGCTGGTAAGAAAGCCACTTCTGAAGCCAGTGGTATGATAGTTTCTGTGGCTGGCAAGAGGGCAGTCGACGCATTGATCGACAAGTTGATCAGTCCACCGGTGAAGCGAGCTGTGTTAGAGCGAATGCCGAAAAGTTGGAAAGATTTTAAGGATGCTGTGGTACCCATACAAGATTTAGACAAAATAACAAATGGATTATGACAGATTGTTTGTGTTCGGCAAGAGCTTGTTTCAACCTGAATACAGATTGCTTCGAGAGTGCATGGATCGTAGATTGCCCAAGGACGTCATAGTCAGAATCTTTGACAGTAGGGAGGAATTCGACAAAAGTGAAGCTTCTCTTTCGACCATTTTGGACGGTGCGGCGATGGAATTGATGAAGAGAAATGCATCTTCGAACGTCGAGTGTCGATTTTATGAGAACACTAGCGATGTTCCAGATCCTAGAGAATTGAAATCGGAAGATAAGAATCTCATGATTTTCGACGATCTGCTTTTGGAGAGACAGAACCAATGCGAATCGAATTACGTTAGGGGTCGTCACAGCAACGTGGACTGTTTCTACCTGTCGCAGAATTATTTTTGATTGCCCAGACAGACGATAAGGGAGAACGCTAATTTTCTATGTCTCTTTCGCCAAGATCTCAAGAATCTCAATCACATCAACAGCGATCACGTCGCAAACAACAGGAGCGCGGCGGAATTCAGGAGATTCTGTAAGAGGGTTTGGGATGGAGGACTTTTCAATTTCGTCCTGATCGATTTGACTAGCAAATTTAATCATGGAGAATATCGGTGCAGATTCGACAAGTTTTATGTTTCTGATGATAATAAGATAGAGCGTGAAAATAAAAAAAATTAGAAAATAATAAATCTTCAAATAATTAGTTTTTGAAAAAAATAAAAATAAAATTAAATATAATGTTCGAACAAGGAGAATTGTTAGAACAGATAGCCGAGAATATGGCTGCAAAACAATCCATTCAAATCGTGGTGAGTGGCGATTCGACTCGATTCGCGATGAAATTCGAACCTTCCATCAAATTGAATAGTGAGAAAAGATACGAGATGGCGTTGGTGAATCTGGAGACTTATTATTCCTTTCCCAACATCACCGAAAAGAATAACTAAGTATTCCGGCAGAGTGGATTGGTTGGAGATTCGAATTTCCAAAAGAAGTTACGACATAGACGATTTGAACAATTACATTCAGATGCAAATGAAGATGGATGGAAAGGGAAGCAACAAGATCAGACTCGCTCCCAATCCTAATACCTTACAGACGATGTTGGATTTGGAAGATAATTTTCGAGTGGATTTCAATGCGGACGATTCTATAGGCAAAATGTTGGGATTCGATCAAAAGATGTATCGAGGTCACGCGGCATCTGATAATACGGTTGACATTCTCGCAGTCAATAGCATTCTGGTGAACGTGGATGTGATTGCTGGAAGCTACATGAATGGTAACGCTCCACCGATGATCTATTCCTTCTTTCCAAACGTGTCGCCGGGTTATAAGATCATGGAACGACCTCGAAATTTAGTTTATCTACCAGTGATTTTAGACACATTGTATAGTCTCAAAACCACGTCAACGGATCAAAATGGTGAACTGTTAGATCTTCGCGGAGAGAGGGTGATGATACGATTTCACAAAAGAGAAATATAAAAGCAAAAAAAAAAATATTGTGTATATATATAAATAACAAATAAAATAAACACAATATTAATTTTACAAAAATTATTTAATATATATAATTATCATTAAAACAAAAAAGACAATTGAAGAAAATATATTTTAAAAAAAGAATTATGACACAATACGTGGTTAAAAACGTGAACATATCCGCAGGACAGAGGAAGAAACTTAAGAGAGCGTTAACAACTTGAGGCGAGGCAGTGAGATTCAAATTCACTCACGAAGATCTGACGAACGGCGGTCAGGATTCGATCGACTGGACCAGAAGTCAAATCAAAAGGATGGAGAAAGCGATTCGTGATGGAAGAGGGTTGACGGTGAGATTGAGTCCCGCTCAGTTGAGATACAATTTGAGAATTAAAGGTGGTTTCCTACTGCTATTGGCAGGAATCGCCGCAAAAGCATTACCCTTTGCTGCAAAAGCATTACCCTTTCTCAGAAAGACTCTCAGCGTTGGAGCTCTCACAGGACTTGCAAGTTCGGCAGTTGAGAAATTAATGGGTGGCAGCGGACTGTTTTTGAAGAAGGGAGGAGCCATGTGTCGCGTCCACGTAGCCGACAGCGGTAAAGGATTATATCTAGAATCCTTTAGAGGTGACAACTCTTTGAGTGGAAACGGTCTCTATCTGAAGAGTGGACGGAACGTTGAGCGACTCGGCAAGGGTTTGTTGTTTGGTGAGAATTCGCCATTTAAGAATATACCGATTTTGAGTATGTTATTATAATGTAAAAAATTATATAATTATATAAATATAAAATATAAATCATAGAAAGTATAAAATAATATAAAATGGATAAAAAGGTGGAAAAACAATTAGATGATAATGATGAATATCGCGAGATAGAGTGCGAAAAAGATGTGGAAAAACGATTAGACGCTAATGATGGATATCTTAGGAAAGAAATAATAAAAGAGTTAAATAAAGATTGGGATAGGCGGTTGAAATTTAAAAGAATGAGATGTTTTCCACCGTCACCACTATCTTCTGAAGCGAATGGTAATGATGCGAGTGTTACCGGGAGATGCACAACATTCGTTCATAATTATGATTCGGATAAACAAATGTGTTCTTATAAAAACGTAGCATATCATAAAAAAAAAAAGAAAAGAAGAATCGACGCTAAAATTTGAGAAAAAAGGAAACGTTATTATAATATATGGGCAATAGTGAAGAAGGAAAACAAAAAAAAGTAATGAGATCTAAAGATGATCTCATTACTTTTTTTTTCCTTCTTCTTCGCTAAAAATCAATCTCTCTGTTGTTTATATTTCCAAGTCCGTTATTAACATGTTGACACTCGTGTTTTCTCCTTTTTCGAAAATGTGTTGAATGTTTTTCTTTACTTTTTTGAGTTTTTTTACATCTGTGAATGCGCTCTCACCACCCGATTTGTCCACGAGTTCGAGTGAGATTTTTGGATATATGTAACTTCCATAGAACAACGACAAATCATCCTTGTCGAATTCTCTGTCGTCGGCGACGATGATATTCTGTAAATCGCTTTGGTACTCATAAAACAAATCGAGCATGGCTTCATCCAATTTTAAAGGCATGCTATATTTGTCATGTTTATGCTCTAAGCCCTTCGTCTCAACCGCGTTCAATTCGATGGAGTCGTGTCATTGTAATCTATAGATTTTATAACCAAATGTTTTATACGTTTCAACTCGTTTCAATTTCAATTCGCATCTTTTAGGTGTTGTTGTCATGATCGATTATTTGTTTTTTTTGTTTTATGAATTCTTGCAAATAATATATTTTAAATTTTGTATTTAAATAATAATTTGTTAAAAAAGTTTGTTTTTATTTACTCTTTATATATATAAAAAAAAAGTTTTTTTTTTAATTTTAATTTTCTTTAAAGTAAAAAATTTTTTTGTAAAAGTTTTTTTCTCTTTATATATATAAATAAAAAGTTAAATTTTAACATCCCTTTTTTCTCGTATTAATTCAATTTTTTTCATGTTAAGGAACATAAAAAATTGATTAATTTCATCAAAAAAAAAAAAAATTTTCTACATTAAAGAAAAATTTTAAAAAATCTTTTTTATATATATATAAAGAAAAAAAAAAAAAAACTTTTTTAACAAATTATTTGAATACAAAATTCGAAAAAAAAAATTATTACAAATGGAGCAAACAAATAAAAAAAATGGAAAATTTAAATGAGAAAACAGTACCTCAGTTAAACGAGATTTGTTAACTATTAAAAATTCCACATTTCAGAAATCATAGAACTAAATAAAAAAAATTGAAGTCATTCAGGAATATTTGCGAAACGATGGAAAGGCAAACGAAATGTCGATAGCAACGACGTCAAAAAATGCATTGGTTGTGAAAAAAGAGAAGAAGAAAAAGATAGTAAAAGGAATCGAAATGCCAACGTCAAAAAAAATCAAAAACATTTCGATTGTGAAAAATAAGATGACGACTAAATGAAAAGCCGTTGAAGAACTTCAAGTTTCAAAAGAAAAGAAAAGAAAAATGAAAACGAGTAATGCACTTCAGATTCTAGACAAATGAGATATATCGAGCGAAATTCAACGAGCAATCGACGAAGGGAAAGGAGAAGAATATGTAACACGACTCATCACAGAACTATTCCAATCAAAGCCCGTAGAACGGGAGAGTGCGATCAAAGGTGTTTTTAAAACTTTCGACATGGTTCCCTCGTTCAAGAAAATCAATCCGAAATTGTTTATGGAATGGGTGAAGAAAAAAGTATTGGATTTGTTTCGCAAACACATGAACGTGGGACAAAAAATTAAGATGATACTCCATTGCGTGATGAATAAAATCGACATGAAGTCTGGTGAGAGCATCGTGAAAAATGCATATTTCAGATCTAATGTCGAACCCGTACTTCGAGGTTCAGATTTATCGGATGTTTTCGAAAAGATGAAAGACAAGATGTTGACATCTCTCGTGAATTATGAACATGAAGGTAGTAATTGGACGTTTGATGAGGTGTTGAAACTCGAAATTCATATAACTAAAAACGATTCATTGAAAGGATCTTCCTACGTGGAATTACCGTATTTCTTAGCTAAAAAACACTCTGTGGTCAATGTGAGAAATAAAGATGATCAGTGTTTTAAATGGGCAGTCACTTCCGCTTTATACCCTGTCAAAATGCACTCTGATAGAGTTTCTCGTTACGAGGAGACTTCTAAAAATCTTGATTGGACTGGAGTGACTTTTCCAACACAGTTAAAACACATCGAATGTTTCGAGGCTCAAAATCCCACCGTAGCGGTGAACGTCTTGGGATATGACGATGAAAAACGAACGATCTATCCTCTCAGACAGACTTCATATCTCGAAAGAGAAAAGACGATTATTTTATTATTGATTTTGAATGGTGACAATCGTCATTATTGTTGGGTTAAACATCCAAGCCGATTACTGTCGAGACAAAATAATAAACATAAAGGAAACATATGTTTATGTTATAACTGCATGAACATGTTTCAGAGCAAAAAATCGTTAGCGAAACATCAGGAATATTGCAATGAAAATCAAGGTGTCACCATTGAAATGCCCAAACCCAACACCATCGTGAAGTTTGAAAATCGTAATAGAAGGTTAAAAGTACCATTCATCGTGTACACCGATTTTGAATGCTTCACCGTGAAAATGAGTTCCTGCCAACTCAACGCTCTTCAAAGTTACGTCGAAAGATATCAAAAACACATACCTTTGGGCTATTGTATTTACGTGAAATGCGCTTTCGACTCGCAACACAACATGGGTACCTTCACGTACACGAAACAGTATGAAGACGACGACGTGGCTCAAAGGTTCGTGGAAGAGTTAGAATCGAAAATTCAAATGTTATATGATAAATTCAAAACTCTGGCGAAAATGATCATCACGCGAGAGCAGCAGGATGAAAATAACAGAGCCACCGAATGTCACATATGCAGACAATCGTTCGACGAGAATTCAGAGGAAAATAAGAAGGTCAGAGACCATGATCATTACACAGGTCTGTATCGCAGTCTGGCTCACAGCAAGTGTAATTTAAAATATTGAGATGCCGTTTTCTATCCGGTGATATTTCACAATCTCTCGGGTTACGACAGTCATCTGTTCGTGAAAAATCTCGGCACCTCCCATGAAGAATTAAATTGCATCGCAAACAGTGAAGAAAGATACATTTCCTTCACGAAATGGAAGCTCATGGAGAAGAGAAGAGTAATCGACGGAGAGACGTTGAAAGAAAAAACAAAATTCATTCGTAGAAGCATACGTTTCATCGACAGTTTTAAATTCATGTCGACCCCTCTGGAAAAATTAATCGATAACATGAGCAAGGATAAATTTAAAATCATGAGCGAACATTTTGGAGAATGAGTAGACGTTATGTTGAGGAAAGGAGTCTATCCTTACGATTACATGAATGATCTAAAGAGATTCGCCGACACCGCACTACCTTCAAAAGAAGATTTTTATTCGAAATTATACTAATCCAACATTTCCGACGAGAATTACAAACACGCTAAAAACGTGTGGAAATCATTCGATATGAAAACCATGAGAGATTATCATGATCTCTATCTAAAGACTGACGTTCTACTCTTGGCAGACGTGTTTGAAAATTTTCGAGACGTTTGTCGTCAAAATTGCGATCTGGATCCCGCTTGGTATTTCACCGCACCCGGTCTGGCGTGGGACGCTCTGTTGAAGACCTCCGAAGTTCAATTGGAATTATTATCCGACGTGGACATGTTACTCATGTTCGAAAGGGCTGCGAGAGGTGGCATCTCGATCATCTCCCACAGATATTCTGAAGCTAACAATCCCTACATGAAAGAAGGTTTCAATTCGAAACGATCGAATAAATACATACAGTATTGGGATGCTAATAATCTGTACGTTTGGGCTATGAGTCATCCTTTACCGATTGGAAATTTCGAATGGGTAACAGAACAGGAAGAGATGCAAAAATGGAGAGATTATCCTTGCATTTTAGAAGTCGATTTGAACTATCCAGAAGAATTACACGATCTACACAACGATTATTCGCTGGCTCCCAAATGAATGGAACCAAATGAAGGAGACGAGGAAAAACTCATTCCCAATTTATCTAACAAACATAACTATGTCGTCTACAGTGAGAATTTGAAACAATACATCAATTACGGGATGAAATTAGTCAACATACATCGCATCATTTGATTCAACGAAGAGCCTTGGATGAAAAAATACATCGATCTCAACACGAATCTCAGAATTCGAGCCAAGAACGATTTCGAAAAAGATTTCTTCAAACTCATGAACAACTGCGTGTACGGTAAATCGATGGAAAACATCAGGAAGAGAATCAACGTTTGACTTGTCACGTCTGAGAAAAGAGCAAAAAAATTAGTGGCGAAACCCAATTACAAACACCGAACCATATTCGACAAAAATCTAGTTGCCGTTCACATGCAAAAGACGCACCTGAAGTTTGACAAACCGTATTATCTCGAACCGATCATCTTAGATATCAGCAAGCGATTGATGTACGAGTTTCACTACGATTACATCAAACGAAAATTTGGTGATAAAGCCAAACTACTGTTCACTGACATGGACAGTTTAGTTTACGAGATAGAGATGAAAGATGTCTACCGAGATATATCTCCGGACGTGGCTGCGTGGTTCGACACGAGCAATTATCCCGTCAATCACCCGTCCAACATTCAATCGAACGACAACAAGAAGGTGTTAGGTAAATTTAAGGATGAGAGCGGTGGTAAACAAATCCTCGAATTCGTGGGCTTGAGACCCAAACTGTATGCTTATCGTCTAGAAGATGAAGAGATCAAGAAGTGTAAAGGGGTTAAAGCGTGCGTGGTGAAGAAAAACATCTCTTTCCAAGAGTATAAAGATTGTCTGTTAGGAAGTGGTCCAGTGTATAAGACTATGAAATCGATTTGAAGCGAAAATCACGACTTGTATACCGAAATAGTCAACAAGATTTCGCTGACGGCCGACGACGATAAGAGATTCGTGTTAGATGACAAAATAAGCACTTTGGCACGTGGACATTGGATTTTGGATCTAATTTTAGATGATAGGATTTCAGATATGATTGTGGATGATAGGATTCCAGATATGATTAAGGATGATAGGATTCCAGAAAATCAAGAGGAATTAGACGGATTCAAGATTATGGAAATCGATAGAGACATCGAGAGAGTTAATTTAAAAAGAAAAATAAAAAAATAAAAAAATAACGTCATTTTAGTGAATTATAATAAAATAAATAAATTTAAAAAAAAATACACATTTATGAATAAGAAAATAGAGATATCCGTAGAAGGTGTCATCTTACCTAACGAACCCCTATCCAACATCGATCTGTCGAATGCGGCGAAGGATTTGAAAATCAAAGATTTTCTAGGCGTGTTTTCCAGAGATGCCTTGCCGAAGAGAAGACCTCGACAATCGGAATGCGGAATTTTAAATCTAGACGATTTATCGGGTGAAGGCACTCACTGGGTGGCGTGGTTCAAGAACGGGAAGAAGAAGAATTATTATTTCGACAGCTACGGAATCTCATCGCCAAAAGAAATAAAGAACTATTTCAACAAATCGATGGTTCGTTACAACACAAAACGAGTGCAATCACCAGATCAAGTGTTTTGCGGTCACTTATGTCTCTACGTTCTCAAGAGATGGTCTGAAGGAGATCGTTTTCAAGACATTCTCAATGATTTACATTAGAGAGAGATTTTTTTTATAGTATATAAAGATAAAAAATTATTTAAAAAAATTTAATCGAATAAAAACAAAAAATAAAATAAGTGAAATAATTCATTTTTTAATAAACTGCATTTGAAATATATTTTTAAAAACAAAAATCTCAAAACAACATGCCAGTCGATAAATTTGGTAGAAGTGACGACGAAAAAGTCATCCTAAAAAGAAGAGGAAAACGCTCGAAGTCGGTGATGGTTATGACGTTGCCAACTTGGATGAATGTTACGTTCAGAGATACGAACCTCGAGAAGCTCTACAATCTTCCCGAGCCGATAGATCTCGCAGATGCTGCAACTAAAAAATACGTCGACAGGGGGAACACGGATTTCGAACGAATCATGCTAGATAATTACGTGGATAAAGCCATGACCGACGATCTCAATCTGAAATCTAAACGTTTGGTCAACATCGCAAATCCTCTAGATCCCACCGATGCCGTGACCAAGAAATACGAGGACGACTCTCACGCGCGATTCAGCGAACATCTGAGAAATAGATACGTTCAGAAAACTATGCACTCGGAACTGAACGCCAATTCTAACAAGATAACGAATGTGGCCACTCTCACGAATCTCAAGGACGTGGCGATCAAACACTTCGTAGATCTGGAACAGAGAAAGTCTGATGGACGAGAAATGAAATCAGATCTGAATGCGGGATTCTACAAGATATTGAATCTGTCGAAGGTTGACGACACAGATGCGGACTCAACCGCGGTCAACAAGGGCTATGTAGATTCTGCCGTGATACGATCACAAGAATACGTAGAATCGCAAATGGACGATCTCTACCTGAACAAACAATCTGGCAGAACCATGGAGGGTGGTAGCAACATGAATGGTGAGAATTTATTCAGACTCAATCACGATCCCGAATTCGATTCCAGTGCAGTCAGCAGGAAGTACGTGGACGACAACTCGGTCTGGAGAAAGGGCGACATCATGGAACGTAAACTAGACATGGGCGGACATGCGCTCACGAATCTACTGGATCCCGTAAACATGACAGACGCCTGCACCCTTTTTTCGGTGGTGGAAAGAATGGAGTAGAGAGCGATAAGAAATACAGCGTTGAAAAGACTGAGAATCAACACGCAAATGTTAGCACGTTTGGCACGCCTCTCAAAGTTAATGCCGGAGACAGGATTAATTTTGTTACGAAAACCAATAATCCCGAAGCCGCCACTTCCGTGGTGAGTCTACTGATCGAACTAGATCCTTTGAACAAACAGTGAACACGTGGAAATAATTAATTAAAAAAAAAATAATGTGTGATTATTAAAAACAAAAAAAAAAGTAATGAGATTTATAAAGATGTTCAATCTCTCTAGATCTCATTACTTTATTTTTTTTGGGGGGGGGGGGGGTTGTTTTAATACGTTATTTCTCATAATGTTTCATCTTGTGAAATTGGATCACCTATCTCGAAACACGCGTCAACATCTATTTTGAAGAGCTTTTATAAATTCTCAAAAAGCAGTCAGTCGGTCCTCTGTACGTCAACGTCTCTAAAAGTTTTCTGGTCTTATCTTCTATCAAGATTTTACTTTCGATTTCACGTCTCATATAATCAGTCAATATCAAAGGTTCTGTTTCGACTAAAGCGTCTAGAATTATTGCTAACGAATCTTGTGAAATATTTTTAATCAAAACACGTCTGTTTCTTCTTAAGTATTCTCTTTCTTTATCATTCATTTTATAATAATTTTTTTTAATTTTTATTTATATATTTTTTATTTTTTTTCACACACGTCTCTCATCGAACGATCGACATCTTATTTCCATCCGATTCGAATTGTAATTCTCTGTCCGACAGGGCCAGGGTGAAGGCTTTGGTTTTTCTCGGCACGTTCCTATCGAATTGCATCTTGATCTGAATGTCTAAGACGCTACTCTTGAGTTGTTCACTCTGTTTACTGACGTCGAATACGAACATGGGATACATCGACTTGTATTCACTGGGAGATATGTTAGGGTTGCTCATCAATTCATCTAGACCGTGATACTTCTGTCTAAAATCAGCGGCATCGCCGTACAGTCTGCAGAAATCGTTCTTGTCGAACGACGCATTGTAATCGATTGCTGGATATCTCGTGGCGTTCAGAAACACTTGCATGTTTCTCAAATGGCAGTGATCGAACAGCGGCGCATTCTTTTCCTGAGACCCATCCTTATCAGTCTGAAACGTAACCACGATGAAACGCGGTCTCTCAGAAGCGGATTTCACCGTCAATCTTCAATCGAAGTGATTCGTGGAGGGTGGAATGCTAGCCGTGTCGCACTGTCTCATTCTAAATCCCACAGGTAATTTACTCTTGGATTCTATGATCTTGTAGAGACGCGTTTTTTCCACGACCGAAGGCTCCATGTGCAGAACGAACCACGATATCTTCTGTAGAGTTATCTTACCCGCGTCAGTCGCAGTGAGTCTCACTATCGCGTCGTCATTTCCTTTTCGAATCAACGTCAGATTGTGTTTGAATCCGTACATGATCTTGTTGTAATCGTCTGCAAATCCGAAGATGTGTTTCAAAGGTATCCTGAACGAAAACGTTCCTTTAGGTCTGGACGATGTAGTCGAATATCCCGGCGGCGCCAGCCCTAGCAGAGCTGATGGTGTCTTTCATCCACAACTGATTAAGTCCTCTGGATTTCGAAAAATCATCAGGATACATTAAGAGTCCGAACATCGTGGTGGCATGACCGGGATGAAACACAGATTTTATCTCTTGTCCAGATAGCTTGTATTTTATATTACTGAATAGATGCATGATTCCATTATTGGCTAGAGTAACCGTGTCGTCGTCGGCGTAGTCGCTCCCATCTTCCTTGGTGAGACGTCCCTGCACCACTATGTAACTCTCGCTAGGATGGACGAATAGATCTTGAGTTTCGATGTTGATTCTTATCTCTCCCGCATTGTTCAAACTCGTTCCGGTTACCGGTTCATATTCGTGAACCTCATATTCTTTAATACTTTCATCTTTCACTATGCTTGTGCTATATCTAGTATATTTGCCATTTTTAAAGGGTTTTTGTTTTTTTGTTTATTAATTAGCTTGCTTTTTTTTATCTAAAAATAGTTTTAATTATTTTTTATTATTATTTTTCCCTCCTATATATATATGTGTGTAAACAAGAAAATGTTAAAGAGAGTAAATAAAAGAAATTTGTTTTTCTTTATCAAAACTTTGTCTTCTGTAATTGTTGTTCGTAAAACTTTCCGATGATCTCTTCTCCATCCAAAGCTTCGATTTCGTAAGTCACCGGATCGGTGTGAAATATTTTGGTTATCATGAAGATTTCCGAGGTCCATCGAGGAGTATAACCCTTTTCGAAGTGCTTGTTATAAGCATAGATTCTCACTCGATCACCAACCGCAAATTTCGGCGTTCTAGACTTCTTCCTGATCTTAGATCTCTCAGGATATAGATTCGCATAGACCCGTTTTTCATTTCAAGGATCGCTAGCTTCCACGGGAGTCATCTTGATCGATCTGTGTCGCGTGTTGTTGTAATCTTTAACCAGACCGTTCAGAGCATATATGTATTTCTTGGTCGAATTTGACGTGAAGTATCTATGCATCTTTTCCTTCATTGTTCGGTTCCAACGTTCCACCACGCTGGCTTTCTCTTCGTTTTCGATCGAGTAGAGGTTGACTAATCAATGAACGTGCTTGTTGTAGAATTCCTTTCCCTTATCCACCCACAATTTATTCAGTTTTCGAGAAGACGAGTCGAACATGCTCTTCAGAGCCTCGGCGATGCAAGGTCCCGGTTTATTCTTCAAAGTTCTGATCCAACTGTATTTGGAAAACACGTCGATGACCGTCAATAGATATTTGACACCCTCGTTCCACCTCGAAAACGATCTCATGTCGACCAAGTTGGCAGATCAAATATCATCCAAACCCTTCACGAACACCCTTCTCTTTCGAAATTTACACTCAATGGGTTTGTGTAACTCCTCAGCCAATTTGCTCATCAATAATCGTTTCTTCTTCTTTTCAGATGCGCTTTTTTTTTTTGAACGCCCCCATCCGAATTGACGTTTTGCACCGATCAAATCGACAACCAGCGAACGTTCTATCTTCTCTCTCCTGGTCGGATTCGATATACCTCTCAATTTCCCCAACATGTTTTTATCGCAGACATCGTTGCGAGTCTTGGTGTTGGGATGTCCGGTGTAGCACAGATCGTGATCATACGCGGCCGTGTCAACCCTATTCACAGGTTTGCTCCAAGATTTAGGAGTCAAATCGGCGTTGAGTCTCTTGTTCAATTTCGTTCCAGGTCCCGTGAAACTGTGACCAGGCAGATGCATTTCAAAAGGTAGATTATTGATCATTTTATTCACGATGTCTTTACCTTTGCTCGCATTCTTTTTTTTGATGAATTGAGTCTTGATAGAACCACACACGTCGCAAATTCCGCGAAGCATCTGTCTGTCGTTTTTAGTTCGTACTTCTTGAGAATTACTCATCTCGGTAACTCTCTTACACTTTACGCAATACATTTTTTGAGAGTTATTTAAATTAATTTCTTTTTATTTTATATATAAATTTAATATTTTTTTTTTTAAAATTCTGTTCTTATTATATATATATATTTTTTTCAATCGCTGCTCTTGAGTTCTATCATCCTACTGAATTCCTCCCTAGCCTCTTTCCTCCCTTTTTCCACGAGAGAATCCTTCATCTCTTCCTTGATGATCTGACGAGTCTTGTTTCTCACGGCTTCTTTCATGGCTTCGTATTTCGTTTTCTTGCCCAATATCATGAAGTTTTCTCCGTCCGATATCCTACTGTCTTTTAACGCCATCGAGATCATTTCGGATATCGTGTCGATTTTGGAGTCAGCCAAGACGCGAATCTTGTCATGTTTCCTCGCCTTCAGATATAATTTCCTACTCAAAAAGTTTCCGAGCGTGCTAAACTATCCAGTGGCGAGAGCCACTCCTTCTACAGTCAACACGATCGGAATACCGACCGCGGTCGACAACAATCCAATGCCGGCCGTGTGTAAACCCATGGAAATCGTGATGAGTGTCGTGTCGACCGCGTTGACGAATTTCAAGAAACGCGAATACTTCTTCTTGAGAGAACGGCGAGAATCTCTCTCTCGAGTTAGATACACTTGGATTCTACTGATTTGATCGATGTGCTACCTCTCTCCTCTTTCTTTTTCTTCTAGCAATGGTGCCGTCAGCAAAACGCCGTTCGGCTTCTCATCCTCGTCGTCATCTAACGTCAGATACAATTTATTTCTGGTTCTCATTTTTTGTGTTTTTTTCTTTCTATTATCAGATAAACAATTTATGTGTGTATTTATTTTTATTTTCTATTCTCTCTTATTTTATATCAACGAGAAAACTTAGACGTATGCTTCATTGAACAATAATTTCGTGATGCATCCCTTGTCTTCTAAAGTCAGACTTCTACACGCCAATTTTAGTTCTTCCAAAACTGTGGGCTTGTCTTGATCCTTACAGAAGAGTAATCTCTTCCAAAACGCAATCACTTCGTCGATTTGAACGCGTTCGAACGCCGGTTTGAAATACTTGATGACCATATCTTCCCTTTCCATCGACAGACACGAATGATTCTCATGATCGAAGTCTAGGTGATCCCAACATCCGACGCATTGTTCTAACAAGAGGCGACCTAGTTGTTCATTCACACAGAAAGCGTAGGCTCTCATCAGCATTTTTAAAAGAAACCTTGCTCTAATAGTCTGGGAAGCACTCATGATTTACGTATTTTATTATTATGTATTCGATTTGATATATTTATTTTTAAATAACTATTTATTTATATTTTTTTTCTCTCCTATATATATATCAATCACTTTTTTAATTTCCTCCTATACCATCACAAACACGATCGGGAACGTGGCAGTGGTTTTGTGGGTTCAGTACCACCTTTTTTCCATGTACCGTACATAAGTCAATTTTTGATGTAGAATCCGCAAATGGGTTTCCCTGTACACCTCCATAGGATTCAGTGTTAAAATCGTGTACAGATACAGATGGTACAGAATCCGCAAACCACTTTTTTGATGCTGGTACAGAATCCGCAACACGTTTTTTGCTCACGATTTTAACACTAAATCCTATGGGGGAAACCCATTTGCGGATTCTAGACCAGACAATCGACCTCATTTTTCTTAAAATTTCATACATTTTTTTCACTCTTGAGCGACGTGTATATAGAATAATCAGTGGTATAGAATCCGCTTGCGGATTCTGTACCACCATAAAAAACGACATTTTCGTGTACTTGTACACGATTTTAACACTAAATCCTATGGAGGTGTACATCGATGTACGTGTACATGTACAAAATCGTGTACAAGTGGTCGAGAATCCGCCTTTTATACCAACTAATAGTCATGGCACTTACATGTCAGCACCGTAACAGACATTATGGAAACTTTCATCTGATCAGTGTGATTAGTCGATCGAGTTTCTTGCTTATCTTGATAGAAAAGACACCCGTTTTGGGTACAAGTTGTCAAGGTGGTTTTCTGTAATTAAATTGTGGATTTTGAAACGCAAAATACATGCTCATTGAACATATATTCAAATTTGGTAACATTGAATTGTCCGCTGAAATAAATCCAACCAATCGATTAGTGTTTTATCAGCTTCTAAACAGAGATGACCCAAGACCCAATACAATGTGCAAACATCAAAAGTTGAAAGTCTCTGTACTCAGACAAATTAAGTTCAAAATATGTTTCGTTATGGTGCAAATATGTCTGTTGTGGTGCTGACAAGCCGTTATGGTGTTGACTGAAATACAAAGTGTTGAATCATAATTTTATTAAAACAAATAAACTTTTAAAAAGGTAACAGAACTGAATAACAGAAAACACAATACTCTTTCTAGTGAAATGCTACAGCATCACTGGAAAAAAGTTATCGTATAAATGCAATAAACTTTTATCAGTATTTGCCTTCCATTTGTAGCGCCTGCCTCTGGCATCATTTCTTGGAAAGCTTTTAGAAAGAGATTTCCAAGAGATTATGCCAGAGTCCGGTACTATAAATGAAGGGCAAACATTGATAATACATTTCTGCACTTATATGGCTACTTCTTTCCAGTTCAACTGTAGTATACTGCCTGTACTCTTCCTATGGTGATGTATCAGGGACTACCCTCTTTAGTTTCATGTGGCTTTAGAATGAAAATCTGCAATTTTGAGCGATCGATTTCCTGGAAAAATATTTCATCTTGAATTTTGAGGAAACAAACATGGTAGCTAATAAATATAAGTTTATTCATTTTGACAAACTACTTTCTATTTTGGCCAATAATAAATTGTAAATCACAGTTCGATTTCTTTGCACCAAGAACTGTGGTTTATTCTTTATTATCGACCGAAACGGCAAAAAGTAGCCGACAAATGAATCAACTTATATTTTTTTTAGTTGTCACGGTTTGTTGAGTGTTAATTGTGACTTTAAAGTTAGCGATACTTTACAACCAAAATGACCCTCCTCCCACAAACGCTCACACACCCCCACCCCCAAACACAAGTTTACACGCACACGACCACACACACAAATCTCCCGGATATTTCCTTTTTTCGTCTCAGAATATGATGCCCCTAAAGAGGATAATACCAGATACTCTACCCTGGGGAGAGTATCTGCAGTATATTAGTGACTGGAGGGCATTGGGCATTAGGTGGCAAGCTACAATTAACTATGCTAAACTAAGGTAGCACTAGCAAAGTTAGAAAATTATCCCGTCAAAGATGCTATATTTTTTCCGCGGAAGACAGAAGAGTAACAAGCAAATTCTCAGGCAGTTGATCGCGGAGTTAAAGCCAGAGCTTATTTGACTGAGCATTTGCTAGTGACTCTTCAACCTTTTGAATGACATTTGCCACAGGTTGAAAACTTTACGCAGAAAGTGTGTTAATAGTGAAACGCATTTACAATTGAAAAGTAATTGATCAAAATATTTCAACCAAGTGTTTCTTTCTAAACTCATATATCTGGTGTGATCAGATGGCGGCTCGGCTACCATAGTCGCAATATTTTTAATGTCATATTGGAAAACATCCTCTCTAGGTGGCCAAAGGAATTTATATATTCCCGACCTATGCATTACGCTGACTTCCACTTCTCATTCTGACTACTCGGCCCAAATATAACACCCCTTCATAATCTACAATGCAACGTTACCTGTGTATTGGAGGCCCCAAAATGTGCTGGCTGAACTTGTTGAGCATATTTGCACTGGTAATTTTGGCTGAAATCAATCTGTAGTACGGCTTGGTCATTGTGGATTGGGAGCATATCTACCATGTGTTTGTATGTTATAAATTGGTTGTGCATATTTTCTATGTCTACAAAGTTTTCTTTTCAGGCCCATTTGAACATTTTATCAAGGTTACCAACTGCATCGTTTTTCTTTAGTTTGGATGTTAACTTTACTTTAAATTCAACTTTTTTGCCATTCTTTAGTTTTTCTTCTCGTACCTCAACTTTTTGCCATTTCCAAAACCAAACAGGCTGCTCTCTTAGGTCATCATCTATTGGTTTACTGAATACGGGTGACATACCTTTGCACTGTGCACACTCATCGTACATGAAAGCTTTTGAGCTTGGGTTACAACAAACATGGGTTATGATTTCTTCTAAAGTAGTGTTTGATAAAAGACCAAGTTGCACTAGCTTATCTACCTGAAACTTGAAATTTTCGTCTACAGTGCACAGACATGTCGCCCTGTCTGAGGCAGTTTGTTTGATAACCCAGAAAAGACACAGGGAACAGAATTTTGTATACCCAATTTTAACACACCCTGTGGTTTCAACACAGAATTTCTTATGCAGGTCAGTCATAGAGTAATTAATAAAACATTTTTTGTTTCTTCAGGCCCTTATAAGTTATACCACGCCTCCATTATATCCCCCAAACCGGCCACCCTAATGAGAGTACAAAAACAGCATGACATAAAGTGTAAAATTAGGCAATCATAGCGCCTCAATATTACGTCATAATGGCCAGATTAGTTTCAGCAATATAATCATGATCAGGTAATATTTTGACGTTAAAATTTTAGCCAAGAAGTAGTTTTACAATTACATTGAAAATAATTCAAATCAGATGCGCTAACATTGCGAAAGTAACACGTGAGTTGCCAGCTAACCTTTCCACTTTATTGCAGACTGCAGAGTATATCTGATATCGGGTGCTCAGGGAAAATACACTGGAGACAGACATGCAGAAAGACACACATGCACATACCTACACACAAAGAGAGAGAGAGAGAGAGAGAGAGAGAGAGAGAGAGAGAGAGAGTTATTTTTCTTCAGCCACCCACACACACCGATCCCAGTTACCACACCACTTCTTACAAGAAAACATGAACTGCTAATGGTCATCTTGGTATTGCTTGCATGAATGATATAGTTTCTTGTAAATAAACGATATCCACCAAACCATCATCCAGTGCTGTTTTTTGCCGTATTTTATATCACTTTGAAGAAAAATCTCACTTCCCGTACATATACTTCAGCAAAGGATCATAACAGAGCTAGTAGCGAACTACTCATTGGAGATCTCGGACCTAGACGTTGGGGCAAACCAGGGTAAAAAAATCGTCAGAGAAAGAGTCATGGAGGATTGTAACCGTAATTGGCGAGAGGGGGTCAAATCAAAGAGATGTTTGGGTGGCCTGCGTGATAAAGAGAAGCCTGGTTCTGAAGAGTACCTTGATGCACCTTTGGGATCACTGTTGTTCAAGCTGAGGTCGCGGTCCCTGGAGCTGAGGGGAAACGTTGGGAAAAACAGTGAAAAGGAGTGCCAGGTGTGTAATTTGGGCGTGGTGGAGACCCTGGAACACTTTCTTCTAGAATGCCCAAAATACCAGTCTAAAAGAACAAGATTCACGGAGAGTATAATGGGGAAGTGGGATGGGAGAATGAAGGACATGTGATTAGGGGGCGACTCAAAGGAGAGGGTTAATATACTAATCGAAGAGATTGGGAAGAATGGGGCAAGGGATGTCATCAAGCAGTTCGTCTCCGAGTGTTGGGAGGAGAGAAGAATCGCGGGAATAGGGAGGCAGTTGGTAGAACATGGGTAACCAAGGCCTTCTCATACGAGAACCGCAACAAATCAGCGGCCGGCCGAAGTGTTATTATATTATTACACATGTTGTCAACACCGTAACGAACCCTGTCTGCACCTCAACACCAACTACCAAAACGGTGTTAACTGTAACGGTGTTGATAAAAGTAAACTTTATCGTCTCTAACTAAAATGGTGACCGACGAATCGCATATTCCTTGTCAGATTTTTCAATATGTGTATAAACACAAAATTTTCACTTATTGAAATATATTAAATATTTCACATAAATTAGAAATATTTCAGTTATGGTGTCAGGCCAGAAAATAAGCAGACTTTCATCTGAAAAATGAGGTTCCCAGGGGGTGAATTTGGTGATGCTACCCTGCACAGTAGGGAAGCATCACCAAATTTTCCCTCTGTGAACCTCAAGCTGAATCAGGGTCTCAAACCAAAACAGAAAGAGGCATCCAGAGGATAAATTGGCCCACTGTATGGGATAGCATCCGCAAATTCACCCTCTGGGGACCTCATTCTGCAAATGTCAGATTGCTTATTTTCAGGCTTGTTCTCCACCCACCCTACAGGCCATTCAGTAGTTACGGTTGAGAAATTTCAGTTTTACTTCTTCGAATTTGACCAGGCCAGAAAATAAGCAGACTGTCATCTATAAAATGAGGTCTCCAGATGGTGAATTTAGTGATACTATACTGAACAGCAGGAGAGCATCACAAAATTTACCCTCTGTAAACCTCAGTAGTATGTAATGTGGTTTTCACCCCTAGGTTGCTGGATCTCATTGCCGGATCTCATGTGACGCCATAGTGGCGCCATGTTGTGTTGTTATGGTAACGCGCGTGAGCGGCCATGTTGTGACGCCATCTCCATAGTGATACGTGGTGTGAGTGCGCATGCGCAGCGCGTGTTGTTAGGGTGATATGTGTTTCCGTCGTCCATTTTGTATACTGGAGGCCGCCATCTTGGTTTCTATGGTAGCACGTGATTGCTATGTTACCCATTTTTCGGCAATAAGACGGGGTATGTTCGGAGGGTGTGTTCGATTGAATAGGAGTATTTTCCCGATTCGTAGATTTACCACAAACAACCCGACAAGTTTTACTATTTCGAATTCTTTCAGAATTCTCTGCTTCTATTTATATATGTAATAGTTATCGTTTATCTGGCCATGTTCCTTTACTCTAGATTATACTCCAGTAGTGTAGAGGAGCCTATCAGTTGGAACAGCTTTGCTTATTGTTACTATATTTAGCTATTTGTGGTCTATTCTTGTTAGTTCTGACCCTATTCTAAGTACACTTGTTGTTTCATTTATCTAGAACATTTATAACCAATCAGATTGCTTGATTTCCCATAACCTGTACTTAATCATATAGAGTTATCTCCCCTTATTACAACGAAGTTGTATCCGACTCTCATCACATCTATATCCAATGGAAATATCCCCTGGCACCCCAATTTCGGCACCCCTTTTTGGAAAAACATATGACCTTCGGCAGCCCTTTTTGTCATATGTGTTTATGTGAAAAAGCACAATGTGACAAAATGTGCCCTAGCACAAAGGCACATGCTTTATGTGCCGATATGTGCTTATGTGAAAAGGCACAATGTGCCCTAGCACAAAGGCACATACGGGTATTTGAGGATACCTATGACCTGGTATTGTATTATTTGAGGATACCTATCGAGGATACCTATTGAGGATACCTTTTATAGGATACTTATCTGAGGATACTATATAGGCTGTACATATCCCTGTAGGTCTCTTGCTGGTACTATTAATCCACCTGATGCTTCATGTTATCCTATGACTGGTATAGGTAGTATGCAATGCTAGGCATACGGGTATTGTGGGTAGGGGTACTGCCTGGTAGTTTAGAACGGTACTATAGTATGGGTGGTATATACACCTATAGGCCCCTGTTAGTGCTTGGTACTATTAACCAACCGATTGCTTTGTTTTATTATATGGCTGGTATATGTAGTACGTTATGGTAGACCTAATGATTTTGTGGGGATGGGGGTAATGCTTGGTAGTTTAGAACGGTAGTATAGCATAGGCTTTACATTTCCCTGTAGGTCTCTTGCTGGCCCTTGGTACTACTGATCCACCAGGTGCTTCATATTATTGGGCGGTATTCTGGGGTGGGGGTCAATGCCGGGTAATACAGAATGGCAGCAGAGTATGGTAGGTATATTCCCCTGTAGGTACCTTATGACGGATTTGGTTTGGGTGATTCGATGTACAGACATTACTTACCCTATAAGTGTGTCGTAAGAAAATAATTTACCCTGAATTAGTTGTTAGTTTTTATCTATAATCAGTTTTATATGGAAGTCCTTGTGAATTGGTCCCTATTTGGCAAGTTTCCAGGTTAAACGGGCCTGTTTCCCATTTTCGGTGTTGGCTTGAATTGTCCACCATTTTGCTGTCACAGCCAAATGTTTTTTGCAAGCTGGACTTCGATTGGTCTGTATTTTTAACAGGGCCAATCGGAGCCCGGTTTGCAGGTGGTGTTCTGCTGTGCGGTACTGCTATTCGTGTTAGCTATTTTATTGGTTGGACTTTGTCAGGGAGGATAATTCTTGAATTGTCTTCCCTTACTGTGTATAAAAGCCATGTCGCGGCCCATTCAAATCACTTAGGTTGTGACTTAAGAACCTCCAGGTTCGATCTACTTCCTAAGGACTTTTAGTCTCTCGCCCTTGGGTATGTTGTGTGCTGGCTGGTTTTAGAAGATTATTTATTTTTATTTTGGCTTGTTTAAAACTAAATTGTTAGGATGTAAGTGGAGAGGTCCAACCTAGGTCAAAACCATTTAACATCTGTTTTCTTGGTGAATGAACAACACAAAATTGCCCACTTATGCAAAAATGAAATTCATTACAGTTTGAGATATTATTTATCAGAACTTTGATTTGACTAAACTAGCGGATTGAATACCTGTCCATTCGTCCATTTATTTTCTGTTTTGTTGACACTTATAGGGCCACATATAAGGTTTGCTGAAGTTTTCTGTGCATCACCCTATGCCTTCTCCTATTTTATGAAAAAAAGGGGGGGGGGGGAGGTCACTTGATGATGCACAAACAGCTGATTTTGTATTGAATTGGCCCGGAGTGGTACATCAAATCAACAAACAGAAACCGTCATACTCCTTCAATATAAATATCAATTAAAATAGAATATCACTGTTATTCCTGTGTTGTTCCATATTTTGATGTGTGTCCTCTCATAAGCCATAGTTCAAGAACAAACGAACTTGAGTGGGCTAACCAATGGTAAGAGGGTTTGGGAGTTTCTGTGGGACATTTAGCCTACCCTGTACCGTGTCCGGTTACACGTTGATAATCTTAACCTACCAAATGCTTTGTATCATACTGTTACTGGTAAGATGGTACATAATAGCAGTAGTTCTGACCCTATTCCAAGTACTCTTGTTGTTTCATTTATCTAGATCATTTATATCAATTATAACAAACCACTGATTTCCCATAATCTGTATGCAGAGTTATCTCCCTTGTGTATAATAAAAGCCTATATCCAATGGCCATATTCCCAGGCACCCCAATTTCGGCACCCCTTTTTTAGGAATCCCATTTGTGGAATCCTTTTTTTGTCAAATGAGGATAAGAGTCGTAGTAAATTAGACCTCATTGAGGGATTTTTAATACGACCCTTATCCTCATTTGACAAAAAAGGGATTCCACAAATGGAATTCCTAAAAAAGGGGTGCCGAAATTGGGGTGCCTTCCGGAGAATCCCTTTTTTCTGAAATGAGGATAAGAGAGTCGTAGTAAATCAGACCTCACTGAGGGATTTTTAATACGACTCTTATCCTCATTTCAGAAAAAAAGGGATTCTCCAGAAGGCACTCCAATTTCGGCACCCCTTTTTAGGAATCCCATTTGTGGAATCCCTTTTTTGTCAAATGAGGATAAGAGTCGTAGTAAATTAGACCTCAATGAGGAATTTTTAATACGACTCTTATCCTCATTACAAAAAAAAAAAAAAAACGGGTAATAGGATAACATGAAGCATCAGGTGGATTAATAGTACTAAGGGCCAGCAAGAGACCTACAGGGATATGTACAGCCTAAATGGTATCCTCACATAAGTATCCTATAAAAGGTATACTCGATAGGTATCCTCAAATAATACAATACAAGGTCATAGGTATCCTCAAATACCCGTATGTGCCTTTGTGCTAGGGCACATTGTGTCACATTGTGTCTTTTCACATAAGCACATATCGGCACATAAAGCATGTGCCTTTGTGCTAGGGCACATTTTGTCACATTGTGCTTTTTCACATAAACACATATGACAAAAAAGGGCTGCCGAAGGTCATATGTTTTTCCAAAAAGGGATGCCGAAATTGGGGTGCCAGGGGATATTGCCATTGGATATAGATATGATGGGAGTCGGATACAACTTTGTTGTAATAAGGGGAGATAACTCTATACGATTAAGTACAGGTTATGGGAAATCAAGCAATCTGATTGGTTATAAATGTTCTAGATAAATGAAACAACAAGTGTACTTAGAATAGGGTCAGAACTAACAAGAATAGACCACAAATAGCTAAATATAGTAACAATAAGCAAAGCTGTTCCAACTGATAGGCTCTTCTACGCTACTGG
Organism: Pictodentalium vernedei; assembly: GCA_031216915.1. Lineage (NCBI taxonomy): Eukaryota > Metazoa > Mollusca > Scaphopoda > Dentaliida > Dentaliidae > Pictodentalium > Pictodentalium vernedei. Next base: position 299,252,433 of record CM062295.1, on the reverse strand, counting down.
AGTATACTCTAGAATAAAGGAACATGGCCAGATAAACGATAACTATTACACATATAGATAGAAGCAGAGAATTCTGAAAAAAATCGAAATAGCAAAACTATTCGGGTTGTTTGTGGTAATTCTACGAATCGGGAAAATACTCCTATTCAATCGAACACACTCTCCGAACATACCCCGTATTATTGCCGAAAAATGGGTAACATAGCAATCACGTGCTACCATAGAAACCAAGATGGCGGCCTCCAGTATACAAAATGGACGACGGAAACACGTATCACCCTAACAACACGCGCTGCGCATGCGCACTCACACCACGTATCACTATGGAGATGACGTCACAACATGGCCGCTCACGCGGGTTACCATAACAACACAACATGGCGCCACTAGGTCACGTGACTATGACGTCACATGAGATCCGGCAACCTAGGGGTGACAAACCACATTACATACTACTAAACTCAATCTAAATCAGGGTCTCAAAACTAAACAGAAAGAGGTACCCAGAGGATAAATTGGCCCACTGTATGGGATAGCGTCATCAAATTCACCCTCTGGGGACCTCATTCTGCAAATGTCAGACTGCTTATTTTCAGGCCTGTATGGTGTTGGCAAACAAAAAGCACACGCTTCACATTCTGAATATTGAATTTTAAATACAATTTTACTTACTTCTCAAACGAGCGTTGACGCAAATTCTGCTCTGTAATGGAAGGAAGTAACTTTTCAAAGCACTTCTAATCACTTGAGTAGCCCACCAATTTCAGGTAGTAATGGAACTTGAGCATCTGTTTATTATGTTATGGTGCTGACGTGAAATCTGAGGGACAGATTTAGTTCTTATTCGTCCCGCTCATCTCACACTCAGCAATAACCACGATATCGTTAGCATGATAAATGTGTCATATACAATAAATTAGGTATAATTAATCAACTCTTTGTGGGGCTTGGTAATGATAAAACACAACGTTGTTTGTGGGACCCGCACGAGGGACACATAACGGTGTTAACATTTGGTGGATTTCAAGATAAAAAAAATACTGGAAAATTGTTCACTGCGTTTCCTAACGAGGTACAGTTCTGTAGATGGGAACAAGATCTATCACCCACACCATTAAAATCCAAATAAGTCCTCTTTGCTTTTATGCAGAAGACGGGGGGCTTAATATAATCACATTTCGTGAAATTGCCCGGGTACGAAATGTCCTGATATTTGGTTACGAAACGACAATGGATAAAATTGGGGACGAAGCGTCCAAAGTACGAAAAGTCCAGAAACCGTGGCAAATGGTTCCGTCAAATTGTCTGTAGCACCAAATTGATCACATTTACGAAGAAAACATCAACTTCAAAACTATCTAACTGACAATGGGCAGGGGTGGGGTGCACCGGCCTACATTGCGAAATCCGCTGAACTGTCCCTGGTCCGGACACTTAATGGAGGAAAGAATCGGAGTTATGAACCAATTTAAGTCCGCTTCGAAATTAAAAAAAGAACAGGAAAAAAAAACAAAAAAAACTTAGAGGGGCCAAATGTGGGGTGCAAGACACATCCCTCCCTAGCAATTCCCCCGTCACCCCCCCCCCCTCCCAAATTGGTCATTTCCCCCAAAGTAGTCATCCCCCCAAGTAATCATCCCCCCTCCCAAAGTAGTTATTCCCCCCTCTCCAAGTGGTGATCATTCAAAAGTGAAAAAAATACAATTTCAAGTCTTTTATTCTCTTCAAAACATGCTCAACATAAAAAAATAAACTTCATAAAATGTAGCACACTCACAATATAGATAATACTCAGTAGGGTTGGGGTGCGAAAAATTACCAGATTCTTAGAACTACTTAGGCCTAGATAGCACACAGATACCATATAGCTGTATACAGACTGTTACATTCCATAACCACTCCTCGAATTTGTTTGTTCATCACGTTCATCAGTCCCAAATTAAATGGCTGTTTAAAATTCCGACTAGATGAACAAACAATCTAATCCAATTTTTTGGTTTTTACCCCTTCCAACTTTTTTTAACGTTTTTCAGTCCTCCCCTCTTTTTAACATTTTTTTCAGTGTACTGTAATTTTAGTTGAAAAATCAAAATAGTCTTGATTTTTAGCTAGCCGAAAATGCTCATCTAAACCACATCACCAAATACAAACTCCCAGATTCCATAGCCTCTCCCCAATTCGCCACTAAAAATTCCAAAACCAAAAAATTGGATTTGTTTGTTTGTTCATCTAGTTGGAATTTTAAACAGCCATTTCATTTGGGACTCCATCAGTCTCAAATTAAACGGCTGTTTAAAATTCCAACTAAATGAACAAACAAACAAATCCAATTTTTTGGTTTTTACACCCTCCAACTTTGAGGGGGAAATGACCAATCTGGGGGTGGGGTGGGGGTGACGGGGGTGGGGTGGGGTGATCGCGCGCGATCGACGGGAGAATTGTTCTAAGGGGGGGGGGGGGTCTGACATTCCCTCTGTGGGACCGGTTAAGCAGCAAACTAGGCCTACACCCCCCCCCTCCCCCCAAAAAGGAAGAAGAAAAGAAAAACCCTATCACTTCCACTCTACACATCAATTGGCGAATTGCCAGAGGTAGGACTAGAAGGCCTGTGCATGTCTATGGGTGCCTGACCAACTCAAAGCCGAACGTTAATAGGCTAAATTCCCCGTAACTAATTAATAAATTAAAATGAAAGAATTTCTTTTTGGTTGTGGTAATTAATGTTAAAAACAACAAATCTCGATCCATCTTGTTTGTCGTTTGAATCTCGAGAAAAATATAAATATTTAAATGGGAATTTATCAAATCACTTCTTCGACGGCATTTCTATTTACCATGTACACTTTCTCGGCACTGAGTCGCAGAGGTGTTGAATTCTATGAATGAAAAACTATCACATGTACTGTGACGTCATGCGCGTTAACTGTGCTCTGGACTACTTTTTAAAAATGGAGTCCATAACAAAGTGAAATGTTGGAAGTTACGTGAAAATATTAGTCGTATTTTTGACACATGCATTCTGTGATCATACACAATGATCTAGCGAAAAATAAACAGCTTTATTCCTTTAAAAAGGATGGCTTCTAGGAAGCAAAGGGGCGATTTGGACGGCAAAATCGCAGGATTGTATGATTTGGAACAAACGATTGGAAAGGGGCATTATGCTGTTGTGAAATTAGCAAGACATGTTTTCACCGGTGAAAAGGTTGCTGTCAAAGTTATAGATAAAACAAAACTAGACGAGATATCCAAATCACATTTATTCCAAGAAGTGCGATGTATGAAACTAGTTCAACACCCCCACGTTGTACGTTTGTATGAAGTCATTGACACTCAGACGAAGTTGTATCTCATCCTGGAACTGGGTGACGGAGGTGACATGTACGACTACATAATGACCAAGTATGAAAAGAAAGGCCTAGATGATGTGGTTGCAAGAAAATATTTCAAACAAATTGTGGAAGCAATTGCATACTGCCATAAGCTCCATGTTGTACACAGAGATCTTAAACCTGAAAATGTTGTGTTTTTTGAAAAACTGGGTGTAGTCAAATTGACAGATTTTGGATTCAGTAATATGTTTAATCCAGGGAAAAAATTGGAAACCTCATGTGGTTCCTTGGCTTACTCCGCTCCAGAAATACTGCTTGGTGATTCATATGATGCACCGAAAGTTGGTAGGTATATTTGCGATGGTGTTTTTAGAAGGATTGTTTTGTTTTAACATTTACGATGTATTATTTCAACAACCCTTGAAATTAACCATGGCAATCGGCAGTGCCATGGGATATGAATTCCTCCACGGCAATCGAATTCCGTGGGCTTTTTTTTTCCTTAAAATTTGAAGTACTGACCTGTGAGTTGGCCCACTTCCATGAATAAGCCCAGCACCCATCTTTCAGAAAAACATATTTAATTGGAAGACACCCCAAAGTAAGTTCACCACAGATTTTCCAACATTATTTTCCAGGTACATGTAACGGGCGCGTTGTTTTACCCAAATGAAAACAAATGGAATCAAATGAAAGTAATTAAATCACAAAACCAACCAAATGATACTATATAATGTTCCTCTATTCAATTTAAAACCACGAACCAAAAAGAAATCGATTGCAATTGTCCGTTGCGAAATAAATTTAGTTTTATAAAACATTGCACACTGATACGACTGATGTGATTGGGCTTTATACAAAATTACTTCCGGTCTTTTGCTGTAAATCAAATCGGATAGGCTGGTACAAGAAAACAGAATACTGCACGGCCAACCAGGCTACGTGTCTGCCTTTTTATCAAGACAGAACACAGTGACGAAAGGGTGTAGCACAAAGTATTTTTTTCCACAAAATATGCATTTATGTAAATCTATTTGTAACCGGTCAGCGTAATTGTGTCTTTCGGGTTCCGTTTATAACATACTTGAATGCCGAAGATAATTTTACATACAACCACAGAGGTTCAATTCTCTTTGCACCTGCTGTCAATTAAAGCCCCTATAACTTTTTGTTAAGTCTGTTTTAGGGCAATTCGTTTTGTATGTCGGTTTTAATGTGTAAGAAGAATATTATATAGTTTCATTTGGTTGGTTTTGTGCTTTAATTACTTTCATTTGCCTTCATTTGGTTTCATTTGGGTAAAACGACGTGCCGCATGTAACACGTAATTACACCAACAACGGGGGTTTCCTAAGTTTCCAACCAAAAATAAAATCTTACTTGTTTAGTTTGTTGTTTTAATTTTTTTTTTATTCCTTACTGTAATAACATTGCACCTAAAATAAAATTTTCGAATCATTTTAATATGTTGCATTTTTATTTCATTTTATTCTTCCATTGAAGCTGAATTAAAATTCAAAAAGCATCTTTTGTGCCGTCATTTCCTTTTCTCCACTCTGTGCTAAACATTTATATTTAGAAATGAACAGGAAATCCCCACGTCATAATTATTCCAGGCTTGTTTTATTTACATTTTATGTCGCATGTGTTTGTTCAACAGTATGACTTGAAATAATAAAGTATCCCTTTGATATATTCAATGGATTCTGTTTGATCAATAATCAATCAATTATTAGGGGGTTTTAATGATCTAAAGTAAAACATTAGTTGAAATTACCAAAGGTATTCAATGTGTTCATTCCCCTCACTGCTCATGCTTACAATTTTAAAAATAGAAAGGCCATGTGATTTTCAACCTTGTAGTCACTTGTATTCCTGGTTATGCCTCAAGTTGTCAGAATTTTCAAACGTAGTCCATGAAATAAGATACAACATTTTATGTTACTAGCATGTAAATTTAAAATATATGTTATTAAATGTTCTACCTTTGACAATTCTCACAAAATCATGTACCGGTACCGAGGAAGTCTTATTTATTATTTATTTATTGGTGTTTAAGGTCACATACTTGTGCACAATGGCTAATCATGACCGTGACAGTTTTACGGGTGGAGGAAGCAGGGGTACCCGAAGAGAACCACCGAGCAACGACGAGCAGCTGCCAGCTCCCGGATATCGTAACTCCGCACTGCAGCACATGCAGAGTTAGATTTGTTGAAGACATGCACACCATCGACATGCAGTATGCTTTAGTACACAGGGTCATCATGCCCCCATGTGGAAAGTCGTGGTTAAGTGCCTTGCCCAAGGACACAACTTGGGAATCTGAGTCGATCGATCAGATGGTCACCCATCCAAGGACTAACCGGGTGCATGTTGCTGGGGTCAGGACAACTCGGACCAAGACAAGTCGGACCACTTTTGAAGACAACTCGGACCAACTTTGAAGACAACTCGGACCAACTTTAAAGACAAGTCGGCCCAACTTTCAAGACAACTCGGACCACTTTTGAAGACAACTCGGACCAACTTTCAAGACAAGTCGGCCCAACTTTCAAGACAACTCGGACCACTTTTGGAAACAACTCGGACCAACTTCCAAGACAAGTTGTAACGACTATACTTCCAAGACAAGTTGTAACGACTATAAGACAGGTTGGACCAACTGTGAAGAAAAGAATGATGTCGAAAATAATTAAATGTGATCTCAAAAACTTCAATAGATGCAACGCAATACTTTTCAGTGCTGCTTGTGTTGTCTTTGAAGTTATTCTGTAAAATGAAAATGCTTCTCACCACAAACTTTGATATGTGATGAATGTTTGCATTGCACTAAACAAGTAATCACACGGAAATAATGTGTGAAAGTTTGTTGCTTGTACAAGCTCGTCTTTTCAACAGGCGGCTCAAAAGATTACCAACATGTTGTTTTAGGCACTAGCTTTTCTATATATTATGTTCGTTTCAAGAATTTAGTCATTCAATTCATTCATAGTCATTCAATCATGGCTGATGGCTGTATAAAGTGTAAGGCTACAGTCCGCCCTGAATCATCCCCACTCGCCCCCCCCCCCCCCCCCCCCCCCCCCCCAAGTGACTAAAGTTCACTAATTTGGATACATCTTGTCAAGCACATGTGTCCCGGGTCAACCACGGTTCCACCCAGCGTGTAAAAATTTTAAAATTTGGCATTAAAAGGAGCAAGTTGTGTATAATATGTGTGTTTTAATAAACACCTCAAATATAACAATAGAGACTCTGTCATGGATTATATTCAATATAATTACAGGTGAAACTTGACAACTTTCAGTTAATTCACTGATCGGTTCAGTCATACAGTTTTTTTTCATTTCCAAAACATACATGAAGATTATGATCCTTCATTTGAACGAGCGAATCAAGTCCGTTCCAATGAGGTTTCCTAACCTATGTTTATGAAGCAAAAAAAATTAGTAACGCGTTACGAGTGCCTGCTGGTACAAGCGTTAGGTAAAGGGTTAATGTATATATATAATTCAGATAATAATGCTGATGTTCATAGACATACAGACTTAAATTTGAAGAATTGTGACTTTAAATACCAATACATATATATATTGTACATATAGTTTGATAAAATATGTGCTGGACATTGTTTTTTATCTGAAGTTTTATTCATTCATTTATTCATGTCTTTGATTGTCATGTCTCAGTTTTTAATAAATCGTTTAAACCGTGACTGGTTGTTATGTGTCTTTCCCCACCACCCCGAATCTTCGTTTGTCCACTATTCAGGTCCGAATTATTCACCGAGTCAGTCCAAGTTGCCTAGAAAGTTGGTCCGACTTGTCTTCAAACTTGGGTTGACTTTTTCCAAAGTTGGGCCGAGTTGTCCTGAAAGTTGGTCCGAGTTGTCTTCAAAAGTGGTCCGAGTTGTCCTGAAAATTGGGCCGACTTGTCTTCAAAGTTGGTCCGAGTTGTCTTTAAAGTTGGTCTGAGTTGTCTTCAAAGTTGGTCCGAGTTGTCTTCAAAAGTGGTCCGGGTTGTCTTGGTCTGAGTTGTCTTTGGTCCGAGTTGTCTGTAATTCAAGTTGCTTAACTTCAGTGTACTGACGAGAACCGGTTACCGCAACGCCACCACACCCCCTCCAAGAAAGTCTTAAAAATAGTTCCAAATGACCACATGTGTTTCTTCAGTTCTAACTTTTGTCTCGATTTGTAAATATAACTAGATGTTTGTCCTTTTTGAACAATTTATAGTGGATCGGAAACAGATAAACAATTCAGAAATGCACCGCCGTATCTTTCACAAAAGCAAAACAAACATGGGGTGATCAGTCAATAAAATTTGTCTTACACTGTTGTTCATCACAATCTGCAAGTCTGCGACAAGTCGTTGGGCCCCTTGGTCCACTCTACACTTGGGTCTCCCTGTAAGTAAGCCCACCCTCCAATTCCCCCCCCCCCCCCCCCACACCGATTTTTTTAAATTGCCGTAGAGTTTGTCGTGGACTGTAACCTTGTCCACGGCAATTTGTTACTGTGGAGAAATAATCTTAATTTCGAGTGCTGTTTCAATTAAAAGTTAAAACTGGAAGCCCCATCGTGAACTGTGTACATATCTTGACATCATTACATGCAGAATCAACGCCAGATTTCCCTTACACTATTGAAGGACTGGTTCAAAGTAGGACAGGCTGTTGCCAGTTTCAGTGTTTCCTCTAGGTGAAAATAAATGAGGCTGTATAATGGGGCAACCAAGAGTCGTCGCTACCATGGGCTGACCATGGTTTGGCCTGTGGTAGGAAAATTATAAATTCGGGGTTTTTCTCAGCGATATTTGTGGAGGTTTTCACATTCCGTGAGTTGGTAATTGCGTAAGAATAAGGACCAATCACCAATGAGGAGAGATTCAGGTGAAAAATCATTCATTTACACAATAAATGACAGTGCATGTCGATTTGAGGAGTGCTAGCGCACTCACACTTTTCGCACTTCTAAATTGGAAACAAGAAGCTCTCTTTTTCATGTTTCTGTAATTTTCAAGAAAAATAGATTCGAGATTCCATTACACTAATTAAAACGCACAAATGAGGTGTGAAGAGTATAACTGCAAACTGTTGTGTCTTTTTAATTAATGCTGACACTGGAAGTAGGGCTGCACGGTATACCGATAAACCGGTAATTACTGATATTGAGAATGATACCGGATGAATACCGTTATTGTTTTAAAAGTACCGATATATCGTAAGAAACCGTATTGGTTCAAATTATCGAAGTTGAAGTCGATATATTATTAGGGAAAAACTGACAACTCCTGTGATAAAGTACATGTCAATCAATCTTCATTCGACCAGCGAAAACACAGTTTGTACAGCACTTGAGCTGCGTAAGTTACAAGTAAGTATACACGTACCAGCAATTTGAAACTGAAACTGAAAGTTGAATATTTCGGGAGTGTGTCGAATTCAGGGAATGAATACTTTGACACATTTGTGTATCTATTCTGATTTTTCCCCGTGTGGATAATAAAATTACTCACAAAATCATTATAGGGAGTGTTTGTTTTATTTATTCTATTCTTCTCAAAAACAGAAAAAAACTTGAAGCCATGTTGATCAACATTTCCATCAACACTCTCATTGTGAACTTTGAACTTATGAATATTAATAAGCTGTTCATTGACAATGAAGGGGACATACTTTTTGCCAGTAAAAAGGACAATATCCGGTAAAAAGGACGGTAAGTGTATAACAACTACGTTTTAAAGTACTAAATACACCTCTGAATGTGTGAAAAGTGACAATTTAATGAAGTGTACACAATAATAAATATAAAAAATGAAGATTAAGTATTGTTTGTTTTATTGTAGACTATTTTCAAGAGAAAATAGATTATTTCGCTATCGACACTGATCGACATGCCATTTTGTGCAAGGAAAACAATGAATTTGCTGAGGTGCACGACGGGGTGAATATTATCATACTTGCTCGATGGAGGTGTAACTAATTCGTGTGCGTAACATTTAGATCTTTCTGTTCACTACGAGGGGATGGGGGCGCGGTGGCTCAGTTGGTAGAGGTGCAGGCTGCAAGCCGAGAGGTCCTCGGTTCGAATCCCACCTGCGGCAACCGCGTTGTGTCCTTGGGCAAGACACTTCACCCCGATTGCCTACATGGGGACACGATGACGCTGTGTACAGAGGCGTACTGCACGTCGATGGTGCGCATGTCTTCAACCAATCTAACCCTGCCTGTGCTGCGGTGCAGAGTTCAGAGTTACGATGTTGGAGAGCTGACAGCTGCTCGTCGTTGCTCGGTGGTTCTCTCCGGGTACTCCGGCTTCCTCCACCCGTAAAACTGTCACGGTCACGATTAGCCATTGTGCATAAGTATGTGACCTTAAACACCAATAAATAAATAAATAACGAGGGGATTTAACAGAAAGTTTTTGGGAGAGAAACCATTTATAATTTGAAAATAGTCTACAACAAAACAAGCAATACTTAATATATATTTTTACATATGCTTCATTAAATTGTCACTTTTCACACATTCAGAGGTACATCTACTACTTTAAAAACATATTTTTTATACACTTACCATCCTTTCTACTGGCAAAAGGCTGTGTTCAAGCTATTTTTTTTAAGTGGGGGTGGGGGGGGGGGGGGGGGTTCATAATTTATTTTCTGTTAGCATTTCGCCTTACACATGCCGAGGTGATAATAAATATTAAAACCATCCATACATCAGTGGATACTAGTTCTAGATTCCTGTATGTCCTACCCCAATGATACCCACAGGAGCCATTAAGACTGGACCCCTTATGCTCACTCCACCAATCCCTATGTGTGAGCTCCCAGTGGTGGGCAGGGTGCGGCAGGGCAATTGCAAACCGTAACTAACTGTTTTTTAACCCCCACGTTTCCTCACGAGGGTTTTTGGGCCGACGTGAACCAAACCTGGCATGGATAGTCTATGGGAGGTCATCTACAAAATTACAAATGATCCTCATTTTGTTCCCATGGGTTTGAAAACATGGCCGCCAGAGGCATTCTTGATTCTGGTTGGTGGATTTTGAAAAATCTTCTCTGAAACCACAGGGCTCAATGTTTTAAAACTTTGCATGATTGATGACTGGACCCCCTCTATGAACGATCCTCATTTAATGTTGATCGGGTTGCAAACATGGCTTCAATTGCGGCTTATACACTTGTGTTTCGAATAGAAGTGCGGTCTGCAATATAAGTGCGGGGTAGAAAAAAGGCCATAATTAATAAAAGTGCAGACTGGAATATAAGTGCAGGGTAGGAAATCTCATCGGAGCATGCGACATATACATTGGAAGTCAAAATCAGTTGCAAGATAATGGTTAGATGACCACTATAGGCAATGTCACAGTATGTGTCCTGCGTTTCCTACAATGTTAACACCTGGTTCTCACCGTTCTTGCATTATTTTAATATTTTTTTGGAAAGCCCACATAGAACCTGGTGCTACCAATGTAGGAAAAGTGGGACACATGTCAATATGGTGCCAAGTGGTGATCCTGCAACTTACTTTGAATTGTACGGTTTTTAGATTCCTTACCCTTGAGGCCAAAATAAACATACCTGTACAGTTTATTATAGAGGTACCGTAAGTAAATGCTTGCGATAATTTATTTGCTGCAGTCAAAATGCACAATTTTTCCCTCGGATGTGTTCCACTCTGTCGAAAATTAAATAGAAGTGCAGACTGGAATGAGCATGGTGCAGGGTTGAAAATTTTTGGGAAAATAATAAACATGCATGCATGTTTTTTCCAAACACAAGAGTACCGGTAGTTAAGTACAGAAACCTTATGGGAAATCACATTCTCATCTTCTTCTCTGGAACTACTGAGCCGATGTGAACCAAACTTGGCAGGAATGGTCTATGTAAGGTCCTCTACAAACGATCCTCATTTCGTTCCCGTGGGTTGAAAAACATGGCCACCAGAGGCATTTTTTGATTCTGGTTGGTGGATTTTCAAAAATCTTCTCCTCTGAAACTGCCAGGCCAAATGCTTTGGTACTTCACATAAGTGGTGACTGTGACCTCCTCTACCAACGATCCTCATTTAATGTTGATCGGTAAATGTGGCTGAAATTGTGGCTTACAGTTACTACAGAAACCCTATGGGAAATCACATTTTCATCATCTTCTCTGGAACTACTGAGCCGACGTGAACCAAGCTTGGCAGGGATAGTCTTTAGGAGGTCTCCTACAAATGCTCCTTATTTTTGTTACTGTGCATCGAAAAACATGGCTGCCAGAAGCATATTTTGATTCTGATTGGTGGATTTTGAAAAATCGTCTCCTCTGAAACCTCAGGGCCAAATGTTTTGAAACTTTGCATGGTTGATGACTGAGACACCCCCCACCAAAGTTCCTCAGTTAATGTTGATCGGGTTGCAAACATGGCTGCAATTGTGGCTTATAGTTACTATAGGAAATCGCATTTTCATCTTCTCTGGAACTACTGAGCTGATGTGAACCAAACCTGGCTGGGATAGTCTATGGCAGGTCCTCTACAAACGCTCCTCATTTTGTTACAGTGCATCGAAAAACATTGGCTGTTAGAAGCATTTTTTGATTTTGTTCAAATGGTGGATTTTGAAAAAATCTTCTCTGAAACCACAGGGCCAAATGTTTTGAAACTTTGCATGATTGATGGCTGGGACACCCTTTACCAATGATCCTCATTTAATGTTGATCTTGTTGCAAACATGGCCACAATTGTGGCTTATAGTTACTATAGAAACCCTATGGGAAATCGCATTTTCATCTTCTTCTCTGGAACTACTGAGTCGACGTGAACCCAAACTTGGCAGGAATGGTCTATAGGAGGCCCTCTACAAATGATCCTCTTTTTGTTCCCATTGGTTGGAAAATATTGCCACGAGAGACATTCTCTGTTCTGATTGATGGATTTTGCAAAAATCTTTCCCTCTGAAACTACAAAGTCAAATGTTTTGAAATTTCACATGATTGAGGACTGGGACACCTTCTACCAATGATCCTCATGTAATGTTGCAAACATGGCCACAATTGCAGCTCATAGTTACCATAGAAAGCCTGTGGGAAATCACATTTTTATATGTAGTTCCAGGTGTGCGATTACAGGCTCTTTAGAGCTTCTAGTTTTTTTAATTGTTGCTGGTGAAAATCATTTGTCTCTGACAAATAGACAGGCATTATTTTGACCCCTGATATGTGAGTGGGGACTTGGGAAGAGGTCTAGAAACTTGCCACAGCTCTCGACAGTGAATTATTTGGATTCAACCTCTTCAAAAGAAATGGTATACACTTCCATTTCTCACTTGCTGGCAAAGTGAAAATTTGTCCTCCAAACAGGCCTGGAAATAAGTCATGAACAATCGTTCAGGTTACAGGGAAGTTAAAACATTTAAAAACAAAACGTCACCAGCGACCCCTTCACGATCGCCTTTGACAACTGACAGAACTCAAAGGTGACCAGCACTTTACTGTTCCAGGCCTTTAGATTACCCCATTTTCGCACCATTTACAGGTGTGCCCAAATTAGTGAAGGTGTGAGGACATCAAGGAAAATATATAAATTTCCATTTCTCACTTGCTGGCAAAGTGAAAATTTGTCCTGCAAACAGGCCTGTAAATAAGTCATGAACAATCGTTCTGGTTACAGGGAAGTTAAAACATTTAAAAACAAAACGTCACCAGCGACCACTTCACGATCGCCTTTGACAACTGACAGAACTCAAAGGTGACCAGCACTTTACTGTTCCAGGCCTTTAGATTACCCCATTTTCGCACCATTTACAGGTGTGCCCAAATTAGTGAAGGTGTGAGGGCATCAAGGAAAATATATAAATTTTCTCAGCCTCTTCTACATTTTAGAATATCTTCCATCAAAATGTGGCTATAGAAACATAAAGAAAGGCATGGCAATAAAGCATAACTGGATAAGGCTGTTATTTCTGGTTTTAATGTGCTCAAATTAGGTCAAAAGGGTGTGCCCAAAATAAATTAATTTGAAGGCCTGCTGTTCCATTCCAGCGTTCGGCGAATCTAAATCCAAATATTACAGTTGCTGATGAAGTGAACGGTGTGGGGCTGGATGATATTGGGATAAACAAAATTATCATGTGTAGGCCTATTTCATGAGGATTATTATGGCATCCTGCACAGTACTTGCTGTATTTTCATTCTCTAACTCGGAGTCAGTCCTGACAGTGTCATTTGGAGTACCGAAAGCTACAAAAATCGGATTGGATCCTCATTAACTTCAAGTGGTGATCAAACAACTGGTCAATATGTTTTTGAAATTTTATGGCCCTGTCCCATCCCCCGAAAGTACTTTCTCTAGCAAATCCTACTGGCAAGTGTGGAAATGTCTAACCAGTTAATCATTTTAAATGGTCGTTTTCCATGTTGATTTTAGAGATGGGAGGTATTGGAATTTTGGGTTCGGTACCGGTTTTAGTATTTTTAGGGTGATGTACCACAGTATCTGTTCAGTATTCGGTATCTGACTTGACTGAGAATTTCTTGTAGTACCAAAGGGAATTCACACCATAAAAATACAGAATAAGTTGTTCTTGTATCATTCTGCTAGAGCGCCCCAAATGCCACTGCGGCATTGCCACTCAGCTCCACATTGGCATTCTTTTGCCAACACAATTCATATCTTCATTAATTTCTGACTTGTTTCAGACACACCTTATCCTTTAAAGGCCCAGGCTTTTGCTATCTCAGAGCAGGTGCCTTTAAGATGCCGTCATTAGAAGGACCTGCTTACAATAGACAAATCACCTGAGCAGTGATTTGTAGTCAAGTCTTGGCTGCCTGTTGAGGCAGCCAAGACTTGACTAGAAATCACACCTAAGCAGCTGGACGGGTAGAGGTTGTACAGTACATTCACCATGACTGGTCGAAATCCACACATGGACAGTGATGTCCACACATGCATTTACCAGGTAATAAAAATCATCAGGAAAAATTTTAATTTTTGAAGCACTGGGTTGTACCCGGTTCCTCATTGATTAAATTTTTGATGATTATTCCTATAATTAGTGTTTGTAATCTAATATTATTGCGTCCATGGAAATATTGCCCACCTGTGGAAAATGACCAGTCCACAGCGTACTGTAGTCTAGTAGGAATTCAGAACAATTGAATAGGCCTTTAAGGGTTAACAAAACTAAAAAGAAAACCGGTCACTTCTTTCATGCAAATGAACACTTCAGCTGCTATGAGGCCTCAACAAGGGACTTATAAATAGCAAATGCAGGAAAATTTGAAAATACCGATGGTTTTGGTATTCAGTGATACATGTAGGTTCGGTTTGTTTTTTCGGTACCCCTGTGATATCGGTATTGGTTTGGTATATTGCCCATCTCTAGTTGATTTACACGAATGTTACATGTCACATGCTGTTATCTCCCTTGATACACTACAAGTCGGAAGTAGTTCTAGCAAAACCGCAGTTATCTCACTGTTTTATGTGCGTTCACAAACGATATAATAAATGCAAGATCCATTTCTTTATCGAGTTAAACATGATAAAAGAGGTTGCTGATCATTTGTAAATGCTATGGGAAACGCAAATAAAGGATAGGCCTTCATGTATATCTTTTCTAGGGCTGTAGCGACTATCATTTTTTGTAATCGACTAATCATGACCAGTAATCGACGGTTAGTCGATTAATAGTCGCTTCCCATGATTTTTTAGCAAATCATTCTTCTGTTCGTAAAACTCTGAAAATGACAATGGCACCAGTGTGTTCAGACGAAGTGGGGTTGTGGGAACAACAAATCAGTCCCGACTGAAGCTACATGTAGTCCAATCTTGGACCCACAGTCCGTAATATAATTTTTGGGGTTGGTACGTCCTGTGGGACGTACCAACCCCAAAAATAATATTACTGACTGCGGGTCCAAGTTTGAACTAGATTGAAGCCGATGAATTAAAATGAATTTACCAAAGAACGTTCCTGCATATGTTTCCTTTCTGCAATAAGTTTCTCGAAATTTTGAACATTGAGATCTATGCATTCTCTCATCAGTTGTTAAAATTGGATCTTAGTCTGAAGTTCCGAACTTTGAGAAGTGATCAGAGATTCTGACTTTCGTCATAATTTTGTCACTTTCGTGCTTTGGGTTTTCCAATGGGTGCATTCGTGTGTACAAGACTGGAGAAATTCAGAAGAATCTATTCTTCTCGAGTAACTGTGAGTGTTCTTTCTTACACAGTCAGTGACAGTCGTACAATCTTCCGGATATGAATGTTAACTATGGTTAGATATTTAAAGTTATTCACCTTCATTGATCATTCACCTCACAAAACAATGCAATTTAGCCCCGACGTGTAGTAGACGTGTACCACCTTGAAAATGAACGACGATCGACTAAAAATAAAAAACGTCGACTACTTCAATAGTCGACGGTTAGTCGACTAATCAAATAATCGCGACAGCCCTAATCTTTTCATGTACCAGGTTTGAGAAATCAAGTTTTTTTTCAATTGTTTTGTACCCTGTTGTTAGTGGAATTCAGTTTCAAAGTTCGACCACAGGTTTGTGGTGCCGACATGCTGCTGCTCCAGATCTCATCTGCATACAGTAGAAATGGTCTAAGACTTTTAAAATGCCTATTAAAAGCGTTGTTATTCCACCTCAAACTTGTGATGCGAATGAAAATATTCAGCCAGTGTACTCATATAATTTGTAATTTCATTTTAAATTGAAAATAAAAATATCTCAACAGACATGCAGAAGTTTGACTTGTAGGCCTGCCTTTTCCTGATGTTACAAATCATTGACTTGAGTTAATTTTATGATCGTAATTCAAAATAAAACACTGTAGACAACAAAAGGAGAAAATTTTAAAAAGTATAATAGGAACAAAAATGTAGAATATCCCATGTAGTGATTTAAATGGGTATTCCTGAACTGCCCAGGCCTGTCATTCTGAGGAGGGCGATTGCTCCAGATCCTTACAGCCTGTCCGAAATTTTGTTGAGAGCAAGTAATTGCCCTCCTCAATAGCCCGATTCCAATGATTTTGGTAGGTATCAGCCTGCCTGGACGGGCTGATGCTTGTCTGAATTTATATCAAGGAGAGCCAGCAACTGTCCTCCTGTGATTTTCAAAAAGACAGGCCTGACAGCCTACAGGTCAACATGGGTACAAAATTATGTGGCTAAATCCCCATCTCCCCCACCCCCACATCACAAACAAGAAATGAAATATATTACGTTAACAGTCTCAACTCTATCCTTTCATTTATTCAAAAATTGTGTGCTTTGTTTATGTCCTTTGTACATGTAATTGATGTACAATTAGGGAAAAGTTTGACCTCCCCCCTTCAAAGTATTCCAATACACTGTACATGTTCGTTTTGGCCACAATTTCGGTTGAAAGTAAACATGGTTCGAGCATGATTCTGGTAAAGATATGGCCTGTGGAGCAATTCACATTCAATAAGATTCATTCACACTTGTGCTGAAACGGTTATGGGATTTTCATAACCAGTTAACTACGGTATATCCGAGAACCACGGTTATCCAAAAATTTTCATTGGCATATCCTACATGACACATTCTGTCATTCTGAAAATGCAATGGTGCCTCTTGCCTTCTTTAACTGTAATGGGCGGTGTGGAGAATGCAGAAAACCCCAATTAAACTACATGTACTGTATGCCTTAAGATTGCAAATGGTCTTATACATGTAGCCCGATTTGCCCCTGCCCACCACTAGCACCAGAAGGCAGGAGTCTCAATTAAAAGTTTGGATATTGATACCCCCCCCCCCCCCCTACCCACCCAACACACACACACACATTCATACAAAACAATGTATCTGTGAATCATCAAAAGTAGTTGGACTCAAGTTCTGATTTTCTGATTTGACCACAGTATCTGTATTACTACTTGACTAGGTGCCGATGTGACCAAACAGGTCGCGGATTGACTTGGTGCCCATGTATCCAGGAGAAGCATCGACAAAGTAACATTCTCATCTGATAACTCGGAATAAATCTCGTCAAGTTATCCTCAGTTGAAGTGATTATAATTTACTGACCACCCCACCCACCCCCCCCCCCCCCCCCCCACCCTCCATAACATCGACCAAGCCACCAAACATCTCCATGGCGAGGAAATAGAATGCTTGCATTAGTTCAAATAGTGTATCCTGTTCCTGTAACAGCGTTGATGATTTGCGCTTGCTACATCATGATCGTTTTAATTAACTCCTCTTGAGTTGGTAAAGATTATATCCTGTAACAGTGTTGATGATTTTTGTTTGCTTCTTCACGATCGTTTTAATTAACTCCTCTTGAGTTGGTAAATGTTATATGTGGTGACGGTTATGGAAACCATAACCAGTCATGTTTGTGACCGATTGTTGACCGGTTAACCGTTTCAGCCCTAATTCACACCATTTGGCCTACATCTGCCAAAAAAGTAACTGTAGGTAAACAGATACACCCTCAGTCCCCCTCCCCCCTAGAGGTCATATTTATGAAGGGATTTCATTGTAACTTCATATGATCATTCCAGATGATGCCCAGATGAGATTGTCCCCTTTGGTTGCGATTATTTAACCATGATGGCTGCCCGAACCCAAAGCCCGAAAACCTTGAGCGCAGTCTACAAGTCATATTTGTGAAGGGATTTCATTGTAACTTGGTAGGTTGACTTCATATAATGCCTAGATGAGAACGTCCCCTTTTGGACATGTTTGGGCAACTTTGACGGCTAAAGGTGCCCGAAGCCCAAAAACCTTTAGCACTGTCTACAGGTCATATTTATGAAGGGATTTCATTGTAACTTGGTAGGTTGACTCCAAATAAGGTCAAGATGAGAACGTCCCATTTTGGCCGTGATCATTCAGCCTTGATGGGTGCTCGAGCCCAAAAACCTTTAGCATAGGCAAAAGTTTATATTTATAGAAGGATTTCATTGTAACATTGTTAGGTTGACTCCATATAATGCCTAGATGATGACATCCCCTTTTGGTCGTGATTGGTCAACTGTGATGGCTACAGGTGCCCGAAGCCCGAAAACCTTGAACACAGTCTACAGGTCATATTTATGAAGGGATTTCATTGTAACTTCGCAGGATCACTCCAGATGATGCCCAGATGAGATTGTCCCCTTTGGTTGCGATCATTCAACCATGATGGCTGCCCGAGCCTTAAGCCCGAAAACCTTTAGCACAGTCTTCAGTTCATATTTATGCAGGGATTTCATTGTAACTTGGTAGGTTGACTTCATATAATGTCTAGATGAGAACGTCCCCTTTTGGACACGAGTGGGCAACTGTGACGGCTTCAGGGGCCCAAAGCCCGAAAACCTTTAGAACAGTCTACAGGTCATAATTATGAAGGGATTTTATTGTAGCTTGGTAGGATGACTCCAAATGGTGTCCAGATGAGAACGTCCCCTTTTGGTCACGATCATTCAACCTTGATGGCTGCCTGAAGCCCGAAAACCTTTAGCACAGTCTACAGGTCGTATTTATGGAGGGATTTCATTGTAACTTGGTAGGTTGACTTCATATAATGTCTAGATGAGAACGTCCCCTTTGGACGCAATTGGGAAACTGACGGCTACAGGGGCCCGAAGCCCGAAAACCTTTAGCACAGTCTACAGGCCATATTTATGAAGGGATTTTAATGTAACTTGATAGGATGACTCATTTTGGAATAATTTCATTGTAATTTTGTTGATATATGTTAACTGTGAGGGCCACATATATTAACTGTGAGGTCATATTAACCCACCCCTCAGATCTTTAGTACAGTGTACACCTCATATTATTTTTATCATAAACATAGCATACAGGGAACAGAAATGAACATATTCCCAATTATCACAATTCTTGTCTTATTTCATAATCCTTTTATAAACATTGAACATTATCCTTTTCATCAAACACAACACACAAGTTAAGCTACAGTGTCATTGACACTTTCATTTTTGGTTTCCCAGTGATAACTTTAGTTGTTGACTGATTCAAATAAAATTTGATACGTAGGTGTATCAACATAAAATACAGGTCAAGTTCAAATCGGTGTTTGGTCCGACATTTTTTGCCAGAGTTATCATTTTGTCCCTTTTTTGACTTTCAATTTTTTTCAAATACCTCGAATTGCACATTTTTTTTTGCAGGGGGGGGGGGGGGGGGGGGGGGGGGGATGTGTGGCCAGGAAGCCTTTTATTTTATGCATACATTTTCACCTGCATCTTGTGGGAACCCCAGGAGTTGCTTCACGGGGCACCACATTGGCACTCTGATCTAACACTGTTGGTAATGGGAAAAACATTGAACATTCTTCTCATGAACTACTGGCCGCATTGATTTTGATAATTGGTATGCAGCTTCCTTTAATAATGTTGATTCAGTTTTTCTTCAAATAAAGTACCCTGAGCAATGTTTTGATATTGACGCTCAAAATTCATCACTTGAATGATTGATCCCCACCAACACCAGCAAACATACTTGTAATCCTTCCCTTCCCACCCCCCCCCCCCCCCCCCACCCCCCACCAGACTTGGGGTCAAATGCAAATGCATTTGGTTTAAATGCATTTAAATGCGTGATTTCAAGTATTTGCATTTGCATTTGAATATTTTAGAAGCAAGTGTTTGCATTTGCATTTGAAAGAAAAGATATTTGAAATTTCAAATACTTCCCAAATACATTTCAAATACTTTTGTCTTAACTCCATAAATTGAACTTTGCATTTGTTACTCAACAGATTAATTATATCTAGTTTTACACAGTTGGCTGGAAAGGGAATTCCTTCTTGTTAATTAATTTGTTTGTCCAGTCTAAAGAAATTTTGAACTTGGAAGATTACTGTGCTGACAAAGTGTGTTCATACAAACTGTGACAAGAGGCACAGCATGGTGTAATAAATGACCATCCACTCAGTCTTTTGAATCAACTGAAGTAGCATATTTTTTTTATCAGAATACAGTCTAGGGCATAACACAGGTGGAAAGTGGATTTAGGAACACTCATTCAACACTGGGTGAAAAATTATACAGCACAGCTACAAGAGAAATTATGTGCCAAGCAGAAGAAATTGAATATTATTTTCTGTAACTGAACAAACTGAATTTTTTTATCAGTCGTCAAAAGACCATTCTAAGCTTTTGGTTTTTTTAGAGGGGATTATAGATTAGGACCCTTGTTATTACTGAGATAAAAACTTATTAATTTATTCATTCAACACTTAGTCCATACACTTTATTATGCTTGCAACAATATTCAAGTCTTCTTCCTCTGAATGTATTTGAAAGCATTTGAAAAGTATTTGAATTGATTTTCAAATGCATTTGCATTTGAACAATTTCAGCTGCATTTGCATTTGAAAATTTGAAAAGTATTTGCATTTGCATTTAAATACTTTCCAAAGTATTTGACCCCATGTCTGTCCCCCACCCCCTGCATCCCTATAGACAATTTGATCTAGGTGAACATTATTTTCATCTATTGGGATTTATCGACTCTTTCAACAGCCAGGGTCTGCTCTTGTCAGACAGTTTTATGGGTGGAGGAAGCCAGAATACCCAGAGAGAATCCTTGAGCAACAGCGAACAACTACCAGACTCCCCAACGTACTCACTCCACACAAGCACAGTCCTGGTAATTCACCAGCGCTCCTCAGCAAAAAAAGATGCCAACAGAAACTGTCCCACCCTCGGCAATTGCTGAGGATCATTGCATTGAGATTGTGAAAGAATTTCAGCAGTTTGGGGGGGGGGGGGGTGTTTGGGAGAGGGGTGCCCACACACTTCACTTAAATACAGTATCTATGCCTCTGCTGGCCACTGTCAACAATTTACGTTTGAATGGAAATAAAAAAAACAACTTGTACACTGTACTTGCACCAATGACTTTTTCATGGCAGTGGGCCAAGATTTGAGACTTTCAGTATCAATACAGGAAACTCAACACAATATTCATTAATATTCTTGACCTGTCAACACCAACAGTGAAGCATTGTAAAATGTTCATGAGTTTACCAAATGCAGTTTCCTTTGCTTAACTGGAACTTGCCACTTGCACCCCATTTATACTGTCTGATATATTTATTTAAACATGTAATTTTGAAAGTTTGAACTCCAAAATCGATTTCAAATTGACAGTTGAATTCGGATGGAAATTTAGGGTTACTATGAACTATATGAGCGACTTTAACTCGATAATATTTTTGGGTTGGCATAATTTTTTTTATGGTCGATTGGGTTACCCTAAACACATGTATTTTTAGCTCACCTGGCCATGTGAGCTGTTGCCATCACTTGTTGTCCATTGTCATCTGAAAGCTTTTCATATTTTCATCTTCTTCTATGGAACTGCTGATCCGATGTGAACCAGACATGGCAGGAATGGTCTATGGGAGGTCCTCTCTGAACGATCCTTATTTTGTTCCCATCGGTTGAAAAACATGGCTGCCAGAGGCATTCTGTGATTCTAATTGGTCAATTTTCCCAAATCGTCTCCTCTGAAACTACAATGCCAAATGTTTAGAAACTTTTGCATGACTTATGACTGGGACACCCTCTACCAACGGCCCTCATTTAATGTGGATCGGATTTCAAACATGGCCGCAATTGCAGCTCATATTTACCATGAAAACCCAGTGGGAAATCACATTTTCATCTCTCTGGTACTACTCAGCCGATGTGAATTAAGCTTGGCAGGAATGGTCTATGGGAGGTTCTGTACAAACTGTCCTCATTTTCTTCTTGTCAGATGAAAAACATGGCTGCCCGAGGCATTCATTGATTCTGATTGGTTGATTTTCAAAAATCTTCACCTCTGAAACTACAAGGCCAAATGTGTGAAACTTCACATGCTTGATGACTGGGACACCCTCTACCAACTATCCTCATTTCATGTTGATCGGGTTGCAAACATGGCCACAGTTGCGGCTCTTATTTACTATGGAAACCCAATGGGAAATCACATTTCCATCGTCTTATCTGAAACTCCTTGGCCAATGTGAATCAAACTTGACTCAAATAATGTATGGAAAGTCCTCTGAAAACAATCATCATTCTGTTTCACTGGGATGAAGGAGCATGGCAGCCAGCTGCATTCTTTGATTATGATTAGAATATTATAATTGAGGGATATGTAGTTCTTCCAGGTGAGCGATTACTAGTACAGGCTCGTTAGAGCCTCTTGTTTATTTTTTTTGCCTAACATTTTACTAGGGCTGTATTATTCATAAGCATAAGGCTGATTAGGCTGAAGCCCAGGGCCCCGCAGGAGGCCTGTCAATTTTTTTTTTTTGCCGAGGCACTGTTACCAGCGCCTTAGGGCTCCAATGGTTAAAGGCACTTTGCGTCGTAGCAGTACATATACATATGTATTTATCCATATATATACTCCCCTAAGTATACTATATATATATATATTTATATACAGTACATTATTTTAATACATATTTAAATAATATGTCAAGTTGTGAGTAGACTTTTTCAGAAGACCCGCAAAGTGGATATAGGGCTATGTACTGCGGCATAGCGCCTACCATACCAGGGTCAGGCTGTCAGCTGTAGGGGGGGTGAAAGATAGAAGTGCCGGAGGGGTCCCCGAGGCCGAAGTACCTAAAAGCCTAGGGGCCCGGCCATGTGTTAATATGGCACTGCATTTTACAACATTACACCCTCGGCAATTTTTTTGCCAAAGATGTGCTACCACTGCATTTTCCTCGGCATTGCTTGACAAGCTCGTTCCAGTGAGGGGTCATCAGCTATGTTTTTGAGACAGAAAATGAAATAATGAATGGTAATTAATTTAGGGAACATTGACCTTCTGGTGTAAGTGTATTACGATTCAAATGAGAAATGAGATCTGATTGTGAAAGAGACCAGATTTGTGTTCACAGTACTGTTTCTCAAACTCTCATTTCAAAACCTGAAATGTCATTAGTACCTTGTTGCCAGTTGGTATAAATCTCTTCACTGCACTTATATATAAGTATAATCACCCACATATGTATGATAGACCAGTATTGTTATCTCTGTGCAATAATATTCTTTGTACAATAGAAATGGAGAAAAAATCCTGTCTTATTGATTTGTATGAGTAGTGTTGGGAATTTATTTAACAGAAGCAGTAATTATATTCATTGTCTACAGACACTTGAAATAAGTGCAATTATAGCTTTTGTTACACACAAATTTACTTAACAAATACATTCAAAGCATGGCACAATCACCAGCTGCTAGCTGTGTTTTTTTTTAATGACTTTAGTCATATTTTAGTAACTCACCCAGTTGGAACCCTGGAAAATCGAACAGAGCTTAATTGCAATCATGGTACATACATATACATTTAAATAATTCTGTTTTACTGGTAACCTATTCCTGAGACTGTGAGTCCTCTGAAGTAGGCAGCATGGAAATAAATAACTTTCTAGACTTCAGTTCATACATCTCTTGTTATCACAGTTTGGTTAAACATGTGGATGCCGCTGAACAATGGGAGGAAAATAGAAAAGAGATTTTGTTGTGATGGCTGTCCTAGTAGTCTCCTGCTCCGCTACTAGTTTTGTCAGTCTGCATATATATAAATGACTGCACACCTGTAAATAACCTGTGAACGATCATTTAGAATGGGGCTGTTACATCAGTTGTTAAAGTTATGATGAAAGAAATACAAGTTATGGCAAAGCAATGCAACTTAACATGATTAAATGGATAATTGTGCATGTTTTGCCAAAAAGACATTAAAATTCAAATTTTGAAGGAATTTCCATTAATAACAGCTCGCTTTTGCGATATTGTGCCTTAGTTGTTCACTATTTATTTTTGTGGAATTCCTGTTTAGACTTTAAACCACATTACTGATGTAGTGAAAACAGAGAAGGCAGGGAAGCATCACATGATCTTTTCATATGCCCGTTTGAAAAACAGTCATATTATGTAATCAGTCTGTCTGTCCATCTGGCTGGTCGCTAACATTTTTGGTTTCCAGCCATTAACTCCAGTTTGAAATATTTGATCTCATCTAAAGTTGGTATGTGTATTACCCAGCTTGTAATGCAGGCCAAGTTCGAATATGGGTTCCGACCGATTATTTTTACATGAGTTACAGCCCTTTTTTGGACTAAGGTTAACATTTTTGGTTTCCGGCCGATAACTTCAATTTGGATTATTTTGATCTCAACCAAAGTTGGTATGTGTATTACCCAGCTCGTAATACAGGTGAAGTTCGAATATGGGTTCCGCAGGGCTCGCCTTGAGTGAAATGGTCGGGGCCTAAAAAAAATGCCCCACATATTGAGGTCGGGGCCTTTTCGGGGCTGATTTTCCATTTTGTCCATTACTGTTAGTGCTTTTTTGTGGAAAATGTCGGGCTTGAAAAAAAGCCCCCAGCAAGTGCTCCTCGGGGCTGATCTCGGGGCCTGGGCTGA
Organism: Pictodentalium vernedei; assembly: GCA_031216915.1. Taxonomy (NCBI): domain Eukaryota; kingdom Metazoa; phylum Mollusca; class Scaphopoda; order Dentaliida; family Dentaliidae; genus Pictodentalium; species Pictodentalium vernedei. The sequence goes on along the minus strand of CM062295.1, from coordinate 299,227,679 downwards.
TCAGCCCCAACTCAAGGCAAGCCCTGGTTCCGTCCAATCATTTTTAAATGAGTTATGGGCCTTTTTCAACTTAGAATTTAACTGTCCATCAACATTTTTTTTGTTTGGGGTATTTTCCAGCTAATAATACAGACCAAGTTTGAATATGGCAGAGCTTGACAATTCACGATTTTGAGGGACCTATTTTGAGGTTCCCTCAACAGATGTTCGTTAACCTTTTGATCGGTTACCTCATTTTTTTTGGTTAAACTCTTGGTTAACCATTATATTACACAAATTTGAGGGAATTAATTTGTTGGAAAATAACAACAGTTACAATTAGTAACAATTTGTAATGTACGGGTACCATTGTTTAGGTCCTTAATGCTGCAATAAAAAATCAGTGTAAAATAGAGTTATATGTTCTCTGGTTATTATTTTATTATTTCGCATCCGGTGTTGACAAAAATTTTACTCCATTTTCACGCTGGAGTTCAATAAGCTGACCAAAGTCAAGAAAACCTTTTTCGTTACCCACGATGTATAACGCTGTCCGAAACATTTGTTTATAGGCAATATTTTTGGACGTTTTTATCAAGGTGTCAATTTGTGGTTGGTCAACAGTTACTGGAACTTCACTTTCATTGGTGACTTCAGTTTCTCCACTGTTTTTTACATGAAATTTATTTCGTGCCCAATCATGAAGACTGCTAGACTATATATGTCTAAGATAATTTGATTTATGGATATAATCGATTCCATCCGCATATCTAAAAATAGTGTCAGTCACAGCCCCTTTCAGTGAACGCCTGTTGGCCTCCCTTTTTATTTCTGCAATATTGTTTGAACAACCCAAACACTGTGGTTTCTGAATATATCCTTCATCATTTGTGGTTATAATTTTAAAATCATCTTTGTACATGTATGGCCACTTATTAAAGGTTTCCAGCGCAGCGTGCTTAAGACAACTTGTGCCACTTGAGTTATCCCCAGCATAGGACAGTAGTCTGTGATCTGAAGCTAAGTGGTTTCGACCCACTAAAATGATTTTGTCCCCAAACGGAAAGTGATTTCAAACCAGTGTCGTAGCCATGGAAGGTGAAGGTTACCCCCACCCCCCCTCCCCCCTCCCAAATATCAACCACAACCCGACTTGAATGTCTCTATTTTTTATTCGGATGTGGCAGGAAATATGTAGATTTGTGATTGTCAACCATTACGTTTTTGCCACTCCGCTAAAACCAACAATAAATTAATGGCTTAGCCCCCCCCTCCTGCTCCCTCCCCCCTCCTGCTCCCCCCCCCCCCCCCCCCCCCAAACTACTATACTTACAATAAAAGCTGGGGGATTTTATGGAAAATCAAATTAGGCGCTTAATGTGGCATCTCATGATTGGAAACGGGACCAATCGCCCCCGGGCCAATTCTGTCCAACCAATCGGGACCACTCGACCCAAATGAAACAATGAGGAGAGGTTATGAGGGATGGTTAGAGAAACTAACAAGACACCAAAAATAAATTAATTAAATTTATGTTCATTTTCGGAGAAAAATAAATTAAAAACCGAAACAGCCCGGGGGCGAGTGGTCTCGTACCCCTCATGATTAAATCTCCACAGATAGTGTCAGCCCGTACACAGCTTTATATACATGTGTAGCCAGGAATTGGACGTTTCGGCCCTGGGATGAACCCGGATGATTTGACCTGGAGACCATTCAGCCTGGGACGTTTCAAATGGCTCTGATACTTCTCGGCCTTGAGACGATTCTGCCTTGAGACGATTTGGCCTGGGCTACACTATAAAAAAAACATACAACATCTTTTGTTGGAGGAAAACTATATTGTTCATTTTCAAGTATTTTTAGTCGAGTTTTAGTTTGATGAAGTGGCGGCGAGCGTAAACAATTGGTTTCCGGGCAATAACTTTAGTTCTATTTGATGCACCTTTACCAAAATTATACCAGAGGTTACCCTATAAGAAAGGAAGACACATATTGATTTCAGAGTCTCGCGGCCCAAGGTCAAGGTCACTTACTATAAATAGAATATTTTGTGACAAATTGGTTTCCGGGCAATTACTTTAGTTCTATTCCGTGTATCTTCACCAAACTTATACCACAGGTTACCCTATAGGAAGGGAAGACACCTATCGATTTTGGAGTCTGGGGCCCCAAGGTCAAGGTCACTGTTACTATCAATAGAATATTTTGTGACAAATTGGTTTCCGGGCAATAACTTTAGTTCTATTTGACGCACCTTTACAAAACTTATACCAGAGGTTACCCTATGGGAAGGGAAGACACCTATTGATTTTGGAGTCTGGAACTCCAAGGTCAAGGTCACTGTTACTATAAATAGCATATTTTGTGACAAATTGGTTTCAGGGCAATAACTTTAGTTCTATTTGATGCACCTTTACCAAACTTATACCAGAGGTTACCTTATAGGAAGGGAATACACCTATTGATTTCGGAGTCTGGGACTCCCAAGGTCAAGGTCACTGTTGCTACAAATAGCTTATTTCTTCAGAATTTAATGTCAAAACTCGACTTCTGGATCTGTGATCCTCTTGCTGGATTTACTGTCTTGAGCTCCATTCGACATCGGGACGAATCGTCTCGTGCAACGAACACTCCCGATTGGTTGGGTACAGTTTGAGCGGTACAACTTATGCTGGGACTGTTTTTCTTATACCACGACAAGCACCGGGTGTTTTCATTATTTTCGACTGCGAGTGGGAATATAAAGAGACTCAAAATTTCAAAGCAGTGTTTACTTTCTTTCAGGGTTTCCACATGCATTCAAATCAACAAAAAATCAAATTTTTATTATCTTCAAATAAGAGGTAAGCACGGAATTTTTTCGTCACCTGATTTATTTTTTGCCTAACCGCTAGGCAAACGTTATGAGCATTCACCTCAATTGTCAAGCCCTGTATGGGTTCTGTCCAGTTCTTTTTCACGAGTTATGACCTTTTATTTATTTAGACTTGCAATTTTGTCTTTTCAGTAGTACAATTCAAAATGTTTAACGGGCGTATTTAGCCTGGCAGAGCTCTTGTTTCCTGTGTGTCACCACCGTGTGTACATGTATAGCGTAACATACTAACAGGTTACGATGTAAACGCTTTATTTCCAGGCCTTTGCTATTGGTATGATTTGCATACCAAGTCTTTACATGTACATCCACCAAAATTCACAGTGGTAACCAATGTCCCCAAATCACAGGTATGTTCCTAAATTAGATGGCATACAGATAGTTTGGTTTGTTTTTATTATGCTGTTTTGTCAGTTCCATCAAAAAGCGATTTCATAGATATTTTGAGGAGCCAATCAAGTCCTGGTAGGGGAGGGTGCTGGAGCAAAAATCTCATTTCATATAGTCATTGTTATGAAAGTTTTCTTTGATGGGATTGAAACAAAACTGAATAGATGAGTCTGTGATGTCCCCAAATTAGACCAGTCTAAAGGCCCGGGTACCTTGTGATATTGGTACATGTTCATTACATTCACCATGGACTGGTCATAATCCACGCTTGGGCTGTGCTGTCTGCACATGCATTTACCAGGTAACAAAAATCATCATCAGCAAAACATTAAATTATGTAACACCGGGTTGTAACAGGTGCTTCTTTAATTAAATGTTTGATGATTATTCCTACATGTATATTCAGGGTTTGGAATCTAATATTATTGCTTCTGTGGAAATATTGAGCACCTATGGAAAGTGACCAGTCCACGGCTGCCATACTGTACTGTTCTCAAAAAATTGTACCTTTGGTAGGTACATAGTTCTGTGATTACATAAGTGGACAGAAAGTTTTGACTGGATCATGACCCAATCAAAATTCTCTATTCACATTCATCCCTGAAACTAGAATCTCACTTGCCAAACAGGAAGTGCGAGAACATTAAAGCTGAGATGCTATTGAGCTATTGTGATGGGTTGCAGTCTGTCCATCCATCCGCCCGTCCAACCACAATTCTTTAGCACACCCTACAGGCTGCAGCTCTAACCCGATCAGTTCACATTCCATATGTGGCTTTGGAACAATGTCTAGATGGGAGCTATCAAATTTTTCTGAATTTCTTTGAAAAACATAGCTACCCATTTTGTTGAAAAACATGGTCGCCAGCAGCCATCTTGTATTTGGCATATAAATTATCCACAATTCCATTGGCATTCCCTTCAGGCTGCATTTCTCACCTGATCTTTTTAAAATTTCGTATGAAGCTTTGGTATGATATCGAGATGGGAGCTATCAAATTTTTCAAACATTCATTGAAAAACATTGCCGCCCGCAGCCATCTTGGATTTGGCACATAAATTGTCAACAATTCCATTGGCACACCCTACAGGTTGCATCCTTCACCCGATCAGATCCAAATATCATATGTTACTTTGGGGTAATGTCTAGATGGGAGCTATCTTAGATTTGGCATATAAATTGTCAACAATTCCATTGGCACAGCCTACAGGCCACATCTCTCATTTGACCTTTTTCAAATTTCATATGTAGCTTTGGTGTGATGTCATGATAGGAGCTATTGAATTTTTCCAAATTTTGTTGAAAAACATGGCTGCCAGCAGCCATCTTGGATTTGGCATATACATGTAAATTGTCAACAATTCCATGAGCACACCCCACAGGCTACATCACTCACCCGATTTTGTTCAAATTTCATATGTGGCTTTGGTGTGATGTCTACATGGGAGCTATCACATTTTTTCTGAATTTTGTTGAAAAACTTGGCCTCCATCGGCCATCTTGGATTTAGTATAGAAATTGTCAGCAATTCCATTAGTTATATGCCTTAGTACAGTGCTACCAAGCCTCCATGTGGGCAATCAGGATTAAGTGCCTTGCCCAGGGACACAATGCAGTTACCCCTTGTGGGAATCGAACCCTGGACCTTTCGGTTTGAAGTCCAATTCCATAACCAGTGAGCCACTGCGTTCCCGATCTGATCGTTAACACCACTTATGTCATCACAGTGCTGTACTGTACTGTACATGTAAATAGTTAAGATGTAATCGCAGCTGTTGGGGGCCTCAGCCTGTGGTAAGCTGGCCCAAAGCCAGCAAGGATGGGTGGTTAGGAGGATCTTTGACCCCCCCGCCCCCCCACTGCCCATGTCAGTCAAAACATTTTGGTGTTCATCGGAACAATTGTTAGTCACTTGAATGCCAAGCTGCTAATTTGAAAAAAAATTGTTGTGACCCTTCTAGGCAGAATTACCCTCATAAATTGTTCATATATCTTTTGTATGAAAGTGCTTGTTATAAGTACGCTACGGCTGCTGTGGACTTGCCACTTTCCATGTGTGGGCAATATTGCCGCAATATTTTCAAGGGCACAGTAATATTAGATTCCAAACACTAATTATAGGAGTAATTGTCAAATATTTAATTAATGAAGCACTGGGTACAACCCGGTGTTTCATTAATTAAAATTTTGATGATGATGATTTTTATAACCTGGTAAACGCATGCGATGACATCACTGTCCTCGCATGTATTACAAGTCCACGCGGCTGTACTGTATATGACAATCGAGTAGTCATATGAAAGAATTTCAGGTACCGGTATTATTATCATTTCAAAGAATTACTTTCGTTGAATGAAAGAAATTCTTTAAAATAAAAATAATAAACGTGTTTCCCCCTCTGTTTCCTTTGGTATTGTTTTCAAGAAGTATATTGAGTTAGGTTTCAAAATTGTATTGACGGTCAAGGACCAGGGAACACTGTCGGAAAATTTAGCCTGGCCCCACCATGTCGGTAAATTTTGCGCAGCTGGTTTGGGCCTAGTAGTAACATGGGGACACTTGTTCTGGAATAAGATTCAGGTGTTCAGTTGTCCCCATACATTTAGATCCATTGTCATTTCACTATAAAGGGAACTGTATTAAATAACGGTCATATCTCCAGCACTATTTACAAAAAATTTCTTTGAAATTTTATGGTTTTTTTTTTATATATTTAATTTTTTTTTTTATTTTTGCTCATTCCAAAGGGTAAATGCCATTCCTTGGGAGTTGTTAGTTTTGAATGCATGGTACTGGTGGATATTCCTGCCCAGTACAGGATATCTTGTTGGGAACATATAAGCAAATTGTCTTGTACATGTGTAAATTGAATGAATTTTTGCTCCAATGGTTTCTAAAGTTAAATTTAGATGAATTTTTTTCGAACTCTAGTCATGGCTGTTTCACATCTGCCTTGACTAGATTTGATGAAAAATATCTTTAAAAATCCACAGCGGGTTAAGAGTTAGCACATAAAAACCCAGGCCTGGCATTCTTTAGGAGTGCAGGAGTGCTGCCTAGAAAAAATTGAGGAGAGCAATTTTTTGCACCCCTTGATTTTCTGGAATGCCAGACCTGTCTGGGACTGCCTTTAAAATCTATTATCATTTCGTCCTGTGAGTTCCAATGTGTTCTCTGTGCCAGTTGGGACTCAGGGGACGATTTGTCAATGTTGTATTGATTTGCAATAATTCATGACCCATTCTGTGTCGCATTCAATAGATTTTGTGTGTAGAAGACAGTCACATAAGAATTGAATGCAGCATTTTTAATAATGAGAAGATGTGTGTGCCAATTTTTCCACCATTTAGCTGAATATAGTACAATTTTTTAGTCACAATATTAATATCTTGAAGTGAATATAACCAAAATAGCATACAAGTTTTTGCATTGAAAATTTCAGGTGCAATTGTACTCCCAAGCAATCTGAGGAGGGCAATTGTTTTGCACTCCTTGATTTTCTAGATTGCCAGGCTTGAAAACCTGAAGCTGCACCTGAACCTGCAGTATTATGACTGCCGTAGACTGGTCACTTTCCATGGGTGGACAGTATTTCCATGAACGCAATAATATTAGATTTCAAACGCTAAGTATAGAAATAGTCATCAAAAATTTAATTAATGAAACACCGGGTACAATGATTGAAATCATTTGATTTAAATCAGCCAACCCTGGTAACAACTTTTATATATTTTTTGGAAAACATAAAATAATAATAATAATAACACTTCGGGCGGCCGCTGATTTGTCGCGGTTCTCGTATGAGAAGGCCTTGGTTACCCTTGTTCTACCAACTGTCTCCCTATTCCCGCGCTTCTTCTCTCCTCCCAACACTCGGAGACGAACTGCTTGATGACATCCCTTGCCCCATTCTTCCCAATCTCTTCGATTAGTATATTAACCCTCTCCTTTGAGTCGCCCCCTAACCACATGTCCTTCATTCTCCCATCCCTCTTCCCCAATATACTCCCCGTGAATCTTGTTCTTTTAGACTGATATTTTGGGCATTCTATAAGAAAGTGTTCCAGGGTCTCCACCACGCCCAAGTTACACATCTGGCACTCCTTTTCACTGTTTTTCCCAATTTTTCCCCTCAGCTTGAACAACAGTGACCCCCCCCCCCCAAAAGGTGCCATCAAGGTACTCTTCAAAACCAGGCTTCTCTTTATCACGCAGGCCACCCAAAGATCTCTATGATTTGACCCCCTCTCGCCAATTACGGTACAAAATACAGTTTGACCTGTGTTTGTAGAGAAATCGAATTGAGGTCTGAGATTTATTGGTTATCTTGGGTTTATAAATTGCCCTTTCTTTATGGGTGATCAATAAAAATAATTCATGTTGAGGAAATAAAATCAGATAGATTCTGAGAAGTTAGTTTCTCTGACAGACTGCAATCCAGAATAAATAGGACAAATTGCTCTCTGACGTCAGTTGTCTCTAAATATTGATGAAATGTCAGTGGTAATAGCAGTTTTAGCAGCACTGAAGCTGATATATCATTGCAAGTTAGTATTGGGTGGATTTACTTTTGTACACTTATCTCATGTTCACTGGGTTGTGTTATCTTTATGAGCTTCATGAAACAGAACCCTTTACCTAACATAATACATGTAGCTACACATTTATCTGGCCAGTCCTTTTCACAAAAGTAGCCATTCAAATTTTAATATTTTCTCAATTTTGCCTCAAAAACATAGCTTATCAGTGACTTCTGGCTAAAAAAGTCCAGTCATGTGAAAAATCGTTCTACATTTCCATTTCATGGGTGCGAAAAACCCGGCAGTGTGATTTTTTTTGAAGTGTGAAAATGCAGGCTCACTGTGCACTGAGTGTCAGTGGTGCTCTTACTTTCAACCACTGCCAACATTGGTTGTGCAGAGTTATTTTAAGTCTCTCAGTTGCTCACCACTACCTTGTGGATCTCTCTGGGTTGTCCAGCTCCCCCTCCCCCCTTTCCCCCTCCCCCCCCAGTCCTCCCTGTAAAACTTTCACACATTATGTGCCCCTTGCTATTCAAAGTGGAATTAATCCCCATTAAACAAACCATAAAACATAGGTACAATGAAAAATACAACTTGATAATATTCAGGATAACACAGTACCCATTAATTTACATGTATTGTATGATGCAGTTCCATATCAAAATAAACTCTGGTGAACAGACTGTATTACATGTACTCTTTTGTTCCAAATACTCATACCCATATTAGTACTATATAAATCCCCCATCATACCAGGGTTCTGCCCAGAAATTTCGGATTGCTCGACAGTAGCATGCCAAAGATCTCCTATATGATGTAAATGTAGTCCATATCTTGAAATGGGTAGGAGTGTCATTGCATTTGTCAGCACTCGCAATTCTAGTTACGAGACCAAAAAATCACACTTGTCAAATTTCCGAAATACCGAACCAGCTTATGTGTAAATGGCAATTTTTCCCTGAAAATATGATCCTAAATTAAAAGCGTGTCTTATGTATCAGTAGGAAAAAGTATCACATTTTCAGTCCAGTTGTGACAAAGACAAACTCGACTTATAGTTTGATGAATGGCGGGCGGGCGGGCGGGTGGTAGTAAACAATTGGTTTCCGGATGATAACTTGATAATGGTTCAACTCTTGTTCATGAAACTTCATAGGTAGGTTGGTATTGGTGAGAGGAAGAACCCTATTAATTTTGGACATGCTTGGTCAAAGGTCAAGGTCACAGTGACCTTGAACATAGTAAATTGTAAACAATTTGTTTCCGGATGATAACTTGACTACGGTTCTACCCACATTCATGAAACTTCATATGTAGGTTGGCATTCGTGAGAGGAAGATCCCTATTTATTTTGGACTCACTAGGGCAAAGGTCAAGGTCACAGTGACCCTGAACATAGTAAACCAAAACAATTGGTTTCCAGATCATAACTTGATAATGGTTCGACCCATGTTCATGAAACTTCATAGTTAGGTTGGCATCAGTGAGAGGAAGAACCCTATTTATCTTGGACTCTCTAGGTGAAAGGTCAAGGTCACGGTGACCTTCAACATAGTAAATCGTAAACAATTGGTTTCCGGATGATAACTTGATGTTTCGACCCACGTTCATGAAACTTCATAGGTAGGTTGGCATCAGTGAGAGGAAGAACCCTATTTATTTTGGACTTGCTAGGTGAAAGGTCAAGGTCACAGTGACCTTCAACATAGTTAATCGTAAACAATTGGTTTCTGGATGATAATTTGATAATGGTTTGACCCACATTCATGAAACTTCATAGGTAGGTTGGCCTAGGTGAGTGGAAGACCCCTATTTATTTTGGACTCACTAGGTCGAAGGCCAAGGTCACAGTGACCTTGAACATAATAAATCATAAACAATTGGTTTCCAGATGATAATTTGACAATGGTTCCACCTACGTTCATGAAACTTCGTAGGTAGGTTGGCATTGGTGCAAGAAAGAGCCCTATTTATTTCGGAATCACTAGGTCAAAGGTCAAGGTTACAGTGACCCTTCACATAGTAAATTGTAAACAATTGGTTTCCGGACGATAAGTTGATAATGATTAAACCCACTTTTGTGCTGTCACAGCTCGACATTGGATCGGTGATCCTATTGGCATTTTTTTTAGTGAAGTGGAGGAGACATTTTGCCGATGTGGCTGGGAAATTGACTACACACCAGGCAATCTGAGCAACAGACATTTTGCGGATGCAGATTACACTCGCAAATAATTTTGCAGGTGGTAAAAACTGCTCCAGAATAGAACTATAAATGTGGGCAAAATGTGGCTTAAGGAAGATTTAGTGGTGATTGAAAGAGTATTTTTGGAAGAACGGTGCCTCAGTATGTAGAGGTGTACGCTGCAAGCCTAGAGGTCCTCGGTTTGAATTCCACCTTCTGCAATCGCATTGTGTTCTTGGGCAAGACACTTCACTTCCATTGCCTGCGTAGGGGCTCAGTGGCATTGTGTAATAAGGCGTACTGCACGTTGATGGTGCACTTGTGTTCAGCCAGTGCTAACCCTGCTTGTGTGAAGTTAGTATTTTGTGGAGCTAACAGTTGCTTACCATTGCTCAGTGGTTCTCTCTGGGTACTCCAGCTTCCTCCACCCGTAAAACTGTCGTCATGATTAGCCATTGTGCAGAAATATGTGACCTTAAACACCAATAAATAAATAAATAGCAAATAGCCAGGGGGTTGGGGTTGGAGGCATAGTCATTTCTTCCGTCTGTCAGTCATTCCATCCATCCATCTGCATCTAGGGTACATTGTTTGTCCGGCTAACTCCTCTCACACTTTTCAAGCTAGGGTCTTTTCATTTCACAGGATGTTTGTACATATACCAGAGGTGTGCATATTGTCAGGATTTTGATTTGCTTCAATGTTTCACAAAATTACGGGTTGCGAACCTTAGTCAATTTTGAGTAAAATTCACCTGTATGGTACATGCTTTGTCCAGCTAACCCCTCTCACAGTTTTGAAGCTAAGACCTTTTTATTTCAAGATTTTTGTACATATACCAGAGGTGGCATATTGTCAGGATTTTGGTTTGCTTCATTATTTCTTAAAATTACAAGTTGTGGAACAGTCAATTTTTTGTAGAATTTCACCTGTATGGTACCTGGTATGTCTGTTAACTCCTGTTACAGTTTTCAAGCAGAAGGCATATGGCAGAACATACGGGGGCATTATCAGGGTTTCCGCTATGCAGGCACAGCAGCTGTCATCCAGTCGCATTTCCCCACCAGGGAACCTTCCAAACATTAATCATCATGTTGAAATTCATCTTGACCTGCCCGTTCCCAGAGAAATAATTGATTCATAGATTGTAGAAGTGTCATTTCTGGACTTCTTTTGATGATTTCCGTACACAAATTTCATAGAAAGGTGACTCCACTCAGATGACGCAACTGTTCCATGAGTCCAGCATAACTCAACCCCCAGTGAAATGCTAGACAAACTGTAAACAATAACCTCATTGAATATTAAATGAATCATGTGACAAAATGGTGCGATTTGTTTGGTCAGTATGTGCACTACCTAATGTGAGCTGTAAAACTTCATTCAGTAGTAAATATCATTAAGTGATGTTTTGTTTTCTGACCAATCTTATTACTCCAAACATTCACCCAAAACAAGCATGTGTTGAAAACAAATGAACTTCTGTAGATGAACTACCATTGTCAGCATTAATTAAAATGACACAACAATTTGCAGGTATACTCTTCACACCTCATTTGTGTATTTTAATCAGTGTAATGGAATCTCGAATCTATTTTAAAATTACAGAAGCGCGAAAAAGAGAGCTTCTTGTTTCTAATTTAGAAGTGCAAAAAAGCATGGGTGCAACAGCGCTCCTCAAATCGACAGCACTGATTAATTTATTGTGTAAATGAATGATATTTCACCTATCAGTCATTCCAGGTGAAAAATCATTCATTGGTCCTTATTCTTATGCAATTACCGGCTCTCGGAATGTGAAATCCTACGCAAATTGTGCTGGGAAAAACCTCACAAATTCACTTTGATGCAACGAAATGGGGGTTTTAGAACCCTCGAATTTAAGATTTTCCTACCACGGGCCGGACCATGGTCGCCCCCAATAGCGACGACTCTTGGTTGCCCCATTATACAGCCTCATTTATTTTCCCCTTGTGGAAACACTGGATCATATGTGTCTTACAGACACAGAATATTTACACGTGCAGATAATAAGTCACTGCATGCATTGATTTGTAACAAACTTCCTGTGTCCTTGCACTGTGCTGGAGCATGCTCTATTTTCTGTTATGATCCACAAATAATGCACCAGTTTTTCTGATTGCCAACATGGGTTAAGATTTTAGAATGTCAATATTTCATGATGTGGTTAACAGATGTATCGGAACATCAACAGTTTACCAAGATCAGTGGTTTTCGTGCGGCGCAGGAACGCTGTGGAACAATCCCCTGTTGACCCTCTTTTATTGTACATGTATATTAGAGTTTTACTGCATCATGTCCAGACGTGTTAAAGGAGAAAAGTGTCGGGGGGTGGGGGGGGGGGGGTGGGATTCAGTGTCTCTTGTGCCAATCTGCTTCTCAGGAGGAAGTGGCTGGGAAGGAGAGGCAGTGGCAGCTGTTGATTTCAGTCGCAACCATTTGTGGAAGTATGGGTTGCGGACCTTGGCTGCTTCTAGGTGTTCTGGTTTGTTTATGAGCCATTTGTACTGTCCTTCATTCCCTCTCTTTTTTGTGTCTTGAGGTATACCAAGAAGTCTTCCGTGGTCCTGTTGAAGTCCAGTTTGAGTTCGCTGAAGCACTCACTGGAAAATTGATCCAGGCCTTCAATGTATGTTCCCAGTGTCATGTCCCCTACTTTTACAACTTCATTGTCGGGAGTCCAAAATTGAATTAGATTTGCGCCCCGATTGGTGGAGGTTGATAGGGGATCCAGGCACAGAGTGGGCGATGTTCATCTCCTCCCCCCTCTTTCTGTATCTCCTTTCCCTCCGACCTCTTCGGTGTAGAGGTACGGCTTGGGTTTGCCGATGCAGGTTTTGGGAGATGAGTCAAAAGTTGTCGCCCTCTTCTTATCCTGTTTCTCGGTCTCTGCCCTTTTCCATTCGAGCCACGTCTCCATTTACCTGGCGTCTCGGCTTTTGGTAGATGGTGACTTCTTTTTCCTCTCCACAGATTTCTTAACAGTTTTCGAAGAAGAGGTCGATGACTTCTTTCCCTTCCTCCGGTGTGGACCAGTGCAGCAGGCCCCACAAAAGGTGCTGCCACTCCCAGAGGGGGGTTTCTGCTGGTACTTGCGTCTACTTGATGGTGAGCTGAACACTATCACCATCAGTGCACATACTAGTTGATGAGTGAAGTAGTATTCAGCACCTTCAAAGTTTCCTTAATCTCAGGTGTGAGGAAATCCATCACTAGTAAGTGATCTATCTATCTGTCTTCACACTTTGGAGTCAAAGGTGTGAATGAAAAAAATGAAAATGGAGTGAACTGGTCATGATGGCATGGCAAACTTTATAGAATGGTGACGTGGCGAACTTCATAGAATGGCAAACAGTGTACCTTCTGTCCACATTTAATTTATTCAACTATTTTATCAGTGCTGGAAATGAACAAAATTGCTGGGAGCTGCTTTAAGCTCCTGTGAAGTCAGAGACGGGAGTAAATTGCACCCGTAAAATGTTAGTGTATGAATTTTGAGGAACTACTGTCACCAAACACCAGAAACTTTAAAAGTATAAGGAACTGCTGAACTATGACAGTAACTTCCCATTGGCCACAAGGTGCAGCTTTATCAAAACAGCACACATTTATATGCCCTCACAGTATATTAGTGTTCCCTAGTATTTTTCAACAAGGGCATTTTGCACTTGCACCCGTCTCATTTCCAGGACTGATTTTATAAAGATACTTGTGGTCATAAAAATTATGCTACTCTTGTAGTCTGTAGATGAAATGTTTTTCCTATAGATTTGGAATATCATCCCTTTAACCCTTTACCCAACATAATGGCCAAAACTATCCACAAAAGTCGTCAATTAATTTTCATTATTTTTTTTCATTTTTTGTCTCAAAAACATAGGTTATGACCCCTCTTTGGTACGAGCTCATCGAGCTTGTTCCAATGAGGGGTCATAACCTATGTTTTTGAGACAAAAAATAGTTCTTCAAGAATTTTGTTTGCAAGTGTCGTCTGCTTTTCATGTTAGGTAAAGGGTTAAAACAAAAAGGGTGCCAACTGCAATGCTGTCAAGGGATGATATATGCCTTCCGATACATTTACTGTGTTTGAGATTTTCCTCCCTTTTAATTTACACAGGCAACCTGGCCTGTACTTCTATTTGGAACTCATTTTGACACTTCCATGCATGGCTAAAATCCATCCATGTAATTGTGGCATCAGTTTAGAAATCACTCTGCTCAGCTAAACCGTCCTACAAGTGTATTCATACCAAACAGGGTCTTCATGGGAACCAAGGGAAGTGAAATACTGCTAATTTACTTTGGTAGTAAAGTTCTGCTTTCTTGGTTTAACTTCTTGAATGCTGCTGGTGGATTATCTTGCCCAGGAAAGAGATATCTTGCCACTAAAATGAGTAAAATTTGAGCTCATTTAACCCTTTGCGACTACGGTACGTAATATTACGTACGAAAATTGCCGTGCGTTGCGACTACGGTACGTAATAATACGTACTCCGACTTTGAACCCGAGCGGCCGCTTTTTCGTTCAGAAACATGATACTTCATAATTTCATTAAATGTGATGGATGCTAAATGCATGTGTGTGGTAGACCAATCAATATTTTCAACGTGCAGCCACAAGGCTGCACGTTGCAAATATTAATTGGTCTACCCCCAAATAATGAATATGGACTCTTCCTGTTGATGTCATTGAATTGATACGGAAGATACCACCAGAATTCAAAGGGCTAACGATTGCGTTTGACGTCGCCAAAACCTGATTCTACGTGACGTTAAAACGCCACGATAACCGTAGTCGGAAAGGGTTAACCAAATTTTCACTTGCATATTGTATTGACATTTTGACCAGCTATTGCTTGAGTCAAATTTTCATAAATTTTTCATTAGATCTAGTCATGGCTGCTTCAGAGCAGCCACGACTAGATATAATGAAAATTTAAAAAAAAATACTCAGCAGCTCTCTAGCTCTCGTACTACCATGGATTGACCATTGTTTGGCTCGTGATAAGAAAATTTTGAATTCAATATTTGTAAGATTTCACACTTTGGGATCTGGTCATTGCAGGTGAATGTTGTTGGCCCCAATTATAATATCAGAATTGATATGTCCCAAGTTAATTGTAAACAACTAATATTTTCTAAAATTATTTTTCAGTTAGTATAAGCAGACTTTGTCTTGTGTGATCACTTATTTGCACTGAGTGACCTTTGAATGTACCTATCAACGTCATGTTTACAAATACTCTTAAACAGGATCTATTTTTAGCTCACTGGTTGTTTATTTGGGCCGCACTTGTTTACTTGAAGTTTACCTAATTTCAGTCTCGGCTGATATGACGTTACCTCGGACTGATAATCGCGGTCGATTTGAAACTGACCAAGTAATAACAACCAATGCTAACCCTGGTTGTATGGAATTAGTGGATTGGGGAGTCTTGACAGATGCTCGCCGTTGCTCGGTGGTTCTCTCTGGGTACTCCGGCTTCCTCCACCTGGAAAACTCTCCGACACAAGGTGACCCTTGCTGCCAAAAGTGTCATTAAACTCCAATAAATAAATAAATTGTGTCCCTTTGATGTGATATTAAAGGTTAATGGTGTACATCTTTGTGTCATCCCAAGTCTTGATTTCACACACACATGTAAACTTTGAAGATATTGGGCTTTTTCAACTTTAATTTCGGATTATGCCCGACCTTAGAATCAATAAGCAGAAATAGACCACTCATGGTTGCTGCATCTCAGGCTGGTCTGATTTGTGGTGACAGTGAGTCATTATATGTTTTTTGTCCATCAACTTTGGAACTTTGGTTTGGTGGCATATAGTTATTATTCCCCTACAAGGGAGGGGTATAGCGAAGACCTCCATCCATCCATCCATCAGTCCATCCATCCATCTATCCATCCATTTGTTTGAACTTTGTTTATGGTAGAACTTGAATAGTTAACAGATTTCTGTCCTTTTTGGTATATGTCTATAGAAACAATGTCTACGCCAAGTTCAGTGACCACCGTTATCTCTTGAAAATTATGGGAGTTATGGCCCTTTGTTATAAAAATATTCTGTAAAACTTGTTTATGGCATAACTTGAACAATAGTTAACGGATTTCAACTCAGTTCTCTCCATAGTAACAATGTCTACTTCAAGCTTGATGATCCCCAATATCCGATGACATTATGGAAGTTATTGCCCATTGTTTAAAAAATATTGTGTAATAATGCTTGTTTATGGCATAACTTTAACAATAGTAGCCAGATTTCAATTCTCTTGTGTATATATCTCTATATAGCAACAAAGTCTACATCAAGTTCGATGACAAGTGATATGAGATAAAAATCATGGGAATATAAATAACATATTTATAAAAATATCATGTAGGGCTTGTTTATGGCATAACTTTAACAATAGTAACTGGATTTCAATTCTTTTTAGCATATGGCTCTATAGCAACAATGTCTGCATCAAGATCAGAAAGCACCGCTATCTGATGAAAATTGTGGGAGTTATTGCCCTTTGTTAAAAAAGTATCGTGTTAAGCTTGTTTGATTAGTTTTCAAATATCTTTGCAGGGGTGGGGGGATTGGAATCACTTTGCGATGCTTTTCTTGTTAAAATTTGTTTGTGTGTCGGCGCAACAACTCACTATTTGGGGCTACATGTACAATTATCAAACTTCACTCGGTTATAAAGGCAGGGTTTCCTCAATGGTAAAAATGTTGGGGCCGGTAATTTGGGGAAAATGGGACAAAGAAGACTCATCGCAACCATGGTCCGGTCCACGGAAGGACAATTTTTAGCTCATCTTGACAAAGTCAAGCTGAGCTAATCTAATCGCTTCCCGTCCGTAGTCCGTCGTCTGTCGTCCGTCGTCCGTCAACACCATGTTTTGGTCTTCTCCTCCAAAGCCACTGGGCCAATTCAAGTGAAAGTTTGTGTGAATGATGGTCCCAAAGGGGCATTTTATTTTTGTTCAACTCAGTATGCCCGGCCCCATAGGGAGGGAGTGGGGGAAAATGCTCCAAAATATTTTAAAAATCTTCTTCTGAAGAACCAGTGTGTGCAATGACTTGATATTTGCTATGGAGCTTCCATATGAGGTGTAGAATCAAGTTTGTTCAAACGAAGTTCGTAAAGTAATATTTGGCTTTGTAATAGGAGGGGTAAGATTTTTGGCCCCGCCCAAAATTTCTATTTTCTGAACCGATGGTCCGGTATGAACCAAATTTGGTTTGTGGTAGTATTGCTTCATAAGTACTTGACCCATGCAAAAAAAAAAATTCCCGCATCCCCATGGGAACCCTGGGAGCTAAAAATAGAAATATTTTCAAACGCCCATATTTCCCAAACCCTACGGAACAGAGAGCTTTTATTTGGTATGAAGTATCCTTATGACCAGTAGAATTGAATGGTAAAAAAAAATTGCCATCGGTTGTGTTAGGGTGTTCTGTAATGGGCATCGAAAAAATGCTGAGTCAGCATATTTGCAAAAATTTTAAAAAATCTTTTCTCCAGAACCAATCATCAGAATCTTTTGATATTTGGTATACAGCATTCATAGGGGGGTCAGATAAAAGTTTGTTCAAATAAAGCTCATTGGTTCATATTTGGGCTCTCTACAGGAGCCCGAAGTTTTAACATAGGGTAATATGGGGAATATTCTTTAAAAATCTTCTTCTTCAGAACCACCAGTCAGAATCTTTTAATATTTGGTATACATCATTGTTATGAGGGTCAGATTCTAGATTGTTCAAACCAAGTCCCTAGGTTAATATTTGGGCTTCCTACGGAAGCCCAAATTTTATCTTTGTTCAATATGGAGGGTAATTTAAAAAAATCTTCTTCTTCAGATCCATCAATCAGAATGCTTTGATATTTGGTATGCAACATCTCTATGGGGGTCAGATTCAAGTTTGTTCAAATCAAATCCCTAGGTATATATTTGGGCTCACTATGGTAGCCCTTCCCCGTGGGAACCCCGGGAAGTAAGCAGCACTTGTTTACTGTGGTAAACCAGTTCCGCTTTACTAGTAAAATAGGACCCAGTCACCAATGCTTGGGGTGAAAGTCCTCTAAAATGGGCAACATGTTGATCAACGATTGACTAAACTTGACTTCATCTCCATGTTGTGTCACGATTAGCCATGGTGCATAAATATGTGACGTTAACCACCAACAAACAAACAAACAAACTATGGTAGCCCAAATTTTTACTTAGTGCAATATGAGAAAATTTCTTTAAAAATCTTCTTCTTCAGATCCACCAGTCGGAATGCTTTTATATTTGGTATACAACATCTCTAGGGGGGTCAGATTCCAGGTTGTTCAATTCGAGTGCCTAGGTTAATATTTGGGCTCCATATGGGAACATGAAATTTAACTTAGTACAGTATGAGGGAATTTCTTCAAAAATCTTCTTCAGATTCACTTGTCAGAATGCTTTCATATTTGGTATACAACATCTCTAGGGGGGTCAGATTCAAGTTTGTTCAAATCGGATCCATAGGTCAGTATTGGGGCTCGCTATGGTAGCCCAAATTTGAACTTAGTGCAATTCGAAGAAATTTCTTTACAATTTCTCTTCTTCAGATCCAACAGTCAGAATGCTTTCATATTTGGTACACAACATCTCTAGGGAAGTCAGATTTAACTGTGTTCAAATCAAGAGCCTGGGTTAATATTTGGGCTCTCTATGGGAGCCGGAATTGGCCATTTTGCTGAAGAATTAAAAATTTTGTATTCAGTACCCTCTAGAGGTACTAAGATTAATCCACATAGGTTGTATCAAGGGGCTTCATAGGGGAGCTCTGCATTTTACTTATGATCAACTGAAGAAAAGGCATGATGCTCAGATTATTTTTGTCACTCCTGAGGGACTCAAGGATTGACAGTGTAGCCTATGGAGATGGCTTGCTTAATGTAGACTCATTCTTGGACTCTGTTTAAATTGTGTTCTGTACAAGATGAGCGCTTCAGGCCCCGTGGGGCCTCTTGTTTAAATTCCAGGGTCTCAAACTCTCATTTGGTTGCATCTGAGGGATATTTTGAGGTTTTTCACAGCAATTTTTATGTAGGTTTTCACATTTCGAGAGCCAGTAATTGCGGAAGAATAAGGACCAATGAAGAGAAATTCAGGTGAAAAATCATTCATACAAGATTACTTACTGACAATACTGGTCCATGGTGGCATTTCACTAATGATTGCGTGTGTGGGGGTGTTATATGTCACAACAGTTGACTCAAAAGTGACCACACAGAAATAAAAAAGTATGCAGTTGTGACATCAGTCACTGATTGACTTGAAGTTTGCCGACGCTCTCATACACTGTTGCATGACCCACACATGCCTTTTGCGAACTCGGAGAGTGTGATTGATTGATCTCTGACTGACATTCAAGTATAATTTTACAATGCGTTTCCTGCTCCTGTTTATTGTATTTATAGAGGATATGGAATGAGTGTTTTTCTCATATAATATTTATGAAACGAGTCTAAGAATTTTCCGCTTTGGCGAGCCTCTGGCATATCATACTTGCTTGTGCATCTTCAAAGTCAAGGTCAAACTTCAGTGACACATGTTGAAGAACACAAGTCAATCTCATGTTTCGGCGATAACTCAGAAACTGTTGTGACTATAATCATCAAACTTCACACAGTTATAAAGGTTGGTTCCATTTGGTGGTTTTTAAAGGGGGAGGGGGTGTGTAAATTGTTACCCCAGGGATATTTCGTGTTTTACCTTGGTGATGTGCAGATTTATCAGTTGTGCTGTAGAGCTGTCTCGGTGTTGAAATTTAACTTCGATGGTGATTTTCGATTTTTTTGGACCAAAAAGCCTCGATGTCGATGTTAATAACACATGTTCCTCATTCAGTCTTTCGAGTTTGAAAATCTTGCGTGAGTGAGGTTTCAGTAACTTTTAGCGCTGTTTTGAGAAAAGTGGGTCTCGTTTCAAGTCCATAAAAACACTTTTTTTTGTAAAATATTGAAAAAAACACAGTACCTTTATGATCGTCTGGCATTAATCTAATAATCTATGCATGTCATGATGTGTATTGAATATTCTATCAATCAACGTGATGAAATTAAGAGCATTTAAATCCACAATGTTAGTTTAGGTTTCACATGTAAACATCTAATTAACATAAGAGCGCGTGCTGAATATGCACACTCGATTGACAGTTGAGTGTTCCTGCTGCAAACTCTTGAAACAAAAATCCAGTAATTGAACAGAAAACGGCACACAGATTGGAAGATTATCGGGACTGAGGGATTTGTGCAATTAGCAGCAGGGACACTCAACTATCAATCAAGTGTGCGTATTGACTGTTGACCACGTGCTCTTATGTAATTAGATGTCTATTATGAATTATGAAAATACTGAGAGAAAAAATTGTAACTTGCTGACTTTCTTTTATGCGAGTGGCACGTCGCTCCATGTTGCAAATGCACAACAGAAACAGAAAATTGCATTATGGGTATAACATCGACTTTCGCGATTTTTTAAAAATTGCTTCGGTTCAATTTTCGGTGTTCTTATACACCAAAAATCGCACCGAAAAAACCGACACCGAGACAGCTCTATTGTGCTGCAATTAGTAAAAAGTTAATAATTTTTGTGCTTACATACAATTTGAAATTGACATAATCATTTTAAAGTATACAGTTTTATCTTGAGCTGGGAGGTTTTGATTTTTCAGCTTCTATTTGTTTGTGTTTTCAGAAAAGCCCTGGTTTTGGTTTGGTTTTTCTATGTGCTAAGAAAATATAGTAAATAACACTTTAGGCTTCTTAACAAGGAAAAAAATCCCCAATAGCTTATATGGCACGAACCCACCACAAAAGACCTGTCTGTAAGTATTTACATTAGCTTCAGCCTAACTTACCTTTGATCATTGTTAGGAGATCAGATGCTAATCTATTGAGTCCGAAAAAAACCCCATAAATTAGGCTAACAAATGAATACTATTCAAAAAAAGTTGGGGATATCCAAACTGATGTTGATACTTTCAGAAAATGGTATTGGATGTGTGTGATTGGATACATCAATATGTTACCAAGTTTAGTGTGGATCAGGAATGTCAATGGCCCACGAAAATTTCGTGCAGCTTTTTCGATTGAGCGCTGTGTTAATGTCTGTGGGGTATGTTGTGAAATTTTCATTTATACTGGACGGGCTTTTGGGATGTTCTCATCGTTCTTTTCTTGGTATAAACTCGTTCATCAATGGTTTCTGGTCAAAACGTAACTTTTGAGGTATGCGAAGACTGACATGTGACGAACGATTACATACCATAATTTGGCATGTTGGAAGCTGGCAACAGACAGACTGCAGTGGCTCATATTCTCAACGTTACTCAATCGGTGATTAGCAGGTTGTGGCCACTCTACCGTCAGACAGGCTATATTGATGACAGTCGGTCAGGTCTTCCAAGGGGACAACTGCTAACCAGGATCGTTTCATCAGAACCACTGTATTACGTAACCACCATCAAAGTGCCTCAGAAATTGGACAGCAACTGCACCGAGTGACAGATATGTGAGTCAGTAGTCAGACTATCCAAAATCGCCTACACAGCTTCAGTTTGTATGCTCAACGACGTCGAATATTCCACGCTTGACTGAACGTCACATCACAGCAAGGTGTAATTGGTGTGGAGCATAACAGCGCCGGGACAACCGTCGGTGGAGCAACGTCATGTTTTCCAGTGAATTGAGGTTTACCCTCAGCTTCCACGACAGGCGAAACAGAATGTGGTGGTGGCAGAACAAACAATACAATGACGTAACCGTTAGTCTGCACGATCGTTTTGGTGGTGGATCGGTTATGGTGTGGGGAGGCATAACCATGACAAGCAGAACAGCATTACATGTCATCCAAGGGTGTGTTGCAAGGCATAACTCCTGTGACAACATGTTGGCAGCTCATCTGGTGTCATTTGCGCGACGTCACGTCCGTCAACTCATTTTCCAAGATGATAGTGCAAGAGCACAAAGGGCCTGTGTTGCTACAGAGTTCCTCCAGGAGCAGAACATCACTACACTGCCTTGCCCAGCACTAAGTCCAGCCCTTTCACCAATCGAGCATGTCTGGGATATGCTTGGCAGGCGCCTACGACAATGCCAACAGCCCCCTACCAATGTCCAGGAACTCGCCGCTGTACTGCAGGAAGAATGGAATAACATCAGTCAAGTTGATATTGGACGTTTGGTGAGGAGTATGCCACGTCGGATCTGAGCATGTCTCACAAACCGAGGAGGATTTACAAGGTATTGAGGTCTTGGGCTGAATGTGGTAAATTCTCTGACTGACTGTCCATGTCTTATACAGCTCAGTGCGTGGAATGTGTGCTTGTCAGACACCCAACTATCGCTGAAATCATTCACCAGATGCCACAGTGCAATGCCTCAACTGTCTGTTTGATGAAAATATAAATATATTTCTTCATATATCTCACTTTTACCAAATATCCCCTACTTTTTTTTAATAGTATATGTTGTGTTCTCATTGTCACCTTTTCTTCCCTGTAGACTTATCTGGTGGATGAGTCAATAAGGGAGAAAATGTTGCAATGAGGACACAGCGTATTCGCCCCTAAGCCAGCTAGACGAATGGGAAGAGACTCCATAGTAGCTACTAGTCGAGGCCCCTCCCAGTGAGATAGTTTAATCTGTTTATGCACAAACATAGTAAAACCGTTCGGGCATTATTTGCCCTGAAAACTGGAACAAGAAAACCAGAAAAACAGCCCAGCTCCAGTTTTATCCAGATTGATCGGGAACCTAAAAAGACAGTCCAGTATACAGAGAGCAAGATGCACTTTGTACTAATACATACTTTACAGAATACAATAGTGGTTGCAAAAGCGGCTTATTTTTCTCTATACACTTGGATCTTGTCACAAAACATAATTATACTAGTGGGTCAAGATTTCAGGAATAAAATCAAGGCAGAATCTCAAAAAACAAATGAAAATACAGTACAAACGCCATGAACTGGTCACTTTCCACAGGTGGGCAATATTTCCACGGACGCAAATATTATTAAATTCCAAACATTAATTATAGGAATAATCATCAAAGATTTAATTAATGAAGCACCGGGTACAATCTGGTGCTTCATTAATTAAAATTTTGCTGATGATGGTTATTATTACCTGGTAAATGCTTTCGTGGACATCACTGCCCACCCGTGGACATCACTGCCTACCTGTGGATTACAACCACTCCACGGCAACTGTACTGTAGCATCTGAGATTCATTGTTATTGCATTTCTGTTCTGACAGATAAGATTCTACAGGGTCTTTGCAAGGAATGCAGGCAGAATTTCGACCAGATCACAATTTGATGGAAGTTCACTATCTGCTTTGGAACACGGTACTGGTAATATTGAAAATAGAGTACATGATTCCAAGAAAAGAACTCACTGAGTGTCTGTGAACTTGAGAATAATTTTATTGACATTGAGCTTGTAATGCAACGTAAATGACAGCAAAGTCTGTGTTTCAGAATATTAGCTTCGGAAGTTGATTGTATAGTGTCCTCATCTTCTGCCTGCATCAATACACAAACACAAACAATTATTGATATTCCCCTCTGTATTATATTCTCATTAACCTCAATTTAGTACTGTTTGTACAAATATATTGATTTCCCAGTAAGCCCATCACTCTGAAATAACTTTAGTTGATGAAAGACCTGATGAAACTGTTAGGAATGTTTCTTATTGCATAAATAATTGTAGTGGGTAATGTTCTTTCAATGATGAGTGTGCATGCATGTCTGTTTTACACATTTGTCATTTTTGTACAGTTACTGTAGGAAATATTCTGTGGAATCTTCGTCAGTAACTCATGAGACAAACATGTCACCATTGTTCTCTGTTCTTCTTCAAGTCACTATACAAACAAGCTCATGTATTTGGAAATGTATTTTGCACTCACTCACTTACACCCACCCCTCCCCCACTCCTCCCTCACCCCTCACCAACCTTCTGAGATTCCATGATTTTTCTGTACATTGTGCTGTTAGTACAAAAGTGCTTTGCCCACTTTCCTGCCAACAACAGTGTAGAAACTCAGATCTGAAAGAGAAAATACCTCCAAAAACATTGCATGTGAAATGCTTTTTAGCTCACCTGACTACAAGTCATTATGAGCTATTGCCATCACCTGGCATCCGTTATCTTTTGGAAACTTGTCTTCTCCACAACCATTAAGCCAAATTCAAACATATATTGCACAGACCATCTATGGAGTATACTCTTTCTATTTTGTTCAAATGAAACAGCTGCCATCTTCGGGCTCGGGTTAATGCCCCAAAAGCCTAAAAATCTTCTCATGAACTTCCAGAGAGAATACCTTGATATTTGGTATGGATCATCCTTTGGTGTTGAAGATTAAAGTTTGTTCAAGGGAAGTTGGTTGCTTAATATTTGGGCTCTTTGTGGTAGCATATCCATTTTGGGCTCTATCCAAAATTTGTATTTCAAGAACTGGTTGGCCAATTTTAACCAAATTTGGCGTGTAATAAAAGTGGTCCTAAGTAATTGATTGATGCCCGGAAAAAATGTTTTACAGCTCCGTGGGAACCCCAGGGTTGGCTTTTTCCCGGGAAGAACCTGTTTTTCCAAGAAATGGTAAAAATTGGGAAAAACTCGGTATTTACCGCCAAAAACCTGGAATCGACGTATACCATTATACCAGAACTTTATTCAGGGTTAAATGGGGATGTTTCAGAAAGTTAAACGCTGCTTACCAGTCTTCAAGTTAATCTGTTCCCATAAGTCAAATGGAACAGTATTTCACTAGTTCTTCTTAATATCTTAATCTCCAGTTACAGTGCAGTAGGATGGTATTATGGTCATGATGTGGGCCAACATTACAACGTATCACTCCAGCACAGAAATGGGGCTTCTCGAAGCTAAAATCAATGTTTCAAAATATAAGAAAAAATTGGCTTGTTATTTCACATACAAGACAGACCATTAGGTACCTACAGGCCTGGTCGTTTGAAAAATTTGTGCGAGCAAAAAAATCGCTCTCGTGGCATATACTTGCGCGAGCGAATCGCTCCCGCTACATAATTCTGGACGGTAAAGGCCGTCCATTCATGGGTGGGTTTGTGTTTGGTGTTTACAGTTACCGGTACTGAAGTTGAACTTCAAACACGGGCTGGTGCACGATACAGAAACAGAAAAAACAGGAAGTTGCTTCCAATATCATCATTCATGGCCAGAATTCCAATTAACAAAACGCTGACATACCTTGAATCCGCGTTGTATGAAGTTGTTTGTGCTGTATAATTAATAATTCGCATTCAAATAGAAGGCTTCCATCGTAACATTTGCAATATCAACATGTATTTATTTATCCACGTGAGACAATTGTCACATTTGTGTTGAAAATTAATGTGGCATTGTGGGTCTTGACACTATCACATGATTACTAAATCAAGTTACTGTCCAATCAGACAACACAGATTTAAATTATTTGGCACCCGTTTGAAAGAAGCCGACTGATTAGTAGATTTGTTTTACAAATTACTACAACCAATCACATTAGCGTAGTAGAAATTATGAGATTTAACATTTATGAATAAAAAATTTGGTTAATTTATTCTGTGGAACTGACGGAACAGTGATTACAGTATTAACACAGTACCAACAGGCTACAGCGATTTGAATAAGCACGTGCTTAAAACTGTTCAGAGACGCAAAGGAGAATTCTGAAATAATCCACGCACTTGACGTCAGACGATAAACTTGTCAATTGCAGACATTTTCAACACCAACAGTCAGGAATCCTTTGATGTGCGTCATTATTTGACACTGGAATTCAATTGTTATCCAAGTGTACAGACAGTGTTCCAGACAAAGAATATTATACTGACCCTGTTCAGTGCCATATGACTGATGCCGTGTTCCCTTCAACTCAATTATGGATACTTACCAGGATCGGGAATCGGCCATTTGCGCGAGCGATTTTTTCGCTTGCGTGGGGTCGACTTTACGCGAGCGATACGCGAGCGATTTTACCGCTCGCGCCAGAATGCCAGGCCTGTACCTATACAGTATTATACTTCCTCTTAATTCTTTCGGAGTTTTATTGGCAAGAATGATTTCTCTTTCACATGTAAAGTCTTAGCAGAAACTGGACTGTTATGTCAACAACTTCAACCATATTGCATTAATGTTGTGGCATCTTGACCTGCCAAACCTGGTACCTCCTCTGTAATATTTTCCGTGTAGATTATAGCTAGTATATTGAACCAGATAGATAGGTAGAATTTTTAAGTGCCAGAAATTATACCTGTCTATGCTTCTTTAGGTCTTCCACCTTTGTTCATTTCAAAACTTGGCAACTTGTGACTTTTTTATGAGGTAAATAATAACTTTGTTGATCAGGAGTTTCAGTTTTGAATTTTTGACCTTCTAAACTATGATAACCTTCACTTGGCAGGAAATTGCATACTATGCTATTTCCTGTCAGGTGACCTTCACAAGGATAATTGTTATCATTTTTGCAATTTTTACCCTTTCTGGCACTGTTTTTGGGGATGCTTTCCTGAATTCAGATAATTGTTATTGGTTTGAGTTAATCTTTTTGACAAAAAAGGTTTTTCCCAGTTTTGACTAGAATGAAGCGGGAAAAACTCCTGGTTTTTACCAGGTTTTTACTGGTATTTACCAGGTGGTAAAAACCACCCGGTATTTACCGACCAACCCTGGGGAACCCCAGGGGCTAAAATAAAAAAAATTAAAACGCCCATATTTCCCAGACCACATGGAACAGAGAACTGTTATTTGGAATGAAGCATCCTTAGGACCAGTAGAATGGAATTGTAAATAAAAATTGCCATCGGTTTTGTCAGGGTTCTGTACGGGGGGCATTGAAAAAATGCTGAGTAAGCATATTTGCAAAAATTGAAAATGTTTTCTTCAGAACCACTAATCAGAATCTATTGGTATACAACATCCGTAGGGAGGGGGGTGGGGTGGGGTGGGGGTTTCACATACAAGTATGTTCAAATTAAGCCCCTATGTAATATTTGGGCTCAATACAGGAGCCCAAATAATTAACTTAGGGCAATATTGGGAATAAGCTTTAAAAATCTTCTTCACATCCAACTGGCTGATTCTTTTAATATTTGGTATACAACATCTGTAGGGGGGTCAGATTCATGTTCGTTTAAATTGAGTCCTCAGGTTAATATTTGGGCACCCTATGGGAGCCCAAATATTAACTTAGTGCAATATGGGGAATAATGTTTAAGAATCTTCTTCTTCAGATTCACTGGTCAGATTCTTTTGATATTAGGTATACAACATCTCTAGGGGGTAAGATTCAAGTTTGTTCAAATCAGATCCCTGGGTTGATATTTGGGCTCTTTATTGGAGCCCAAAGTTGAACTTAGTGCAATATAAGAAAATTTCTTTTAAAATCTTCTTCAGGTCCATCAGTCAGAATCCTTTCATATTTGGTATACAACACCTCTAGGGAGGTCAGATTCAAGTTTGTTCAAATCTAGTCCCTGGGTCAATATTTGGGCTCCCCATTGGAGTCCAAATTTTATCTTAGTGCAATATGGGGAATAATCTTTAAAAATCTTCTTCAAATCCATCAGTGAGATTGTTTTGATATTTGGTATACAGCATCTCAATGGGGGTTAGATTCAAGTTTGTTCAAATCAAGTCCCTGGGTTCATATTTATGCCCCCTATGGGAGCCCGAATTGTAACGTACCATTTGAGGGAATTTCTTTAAAAATCTTCTTTTTCACATCCACCAGTCAGAATATTTTCATATTTGGTATACAACATCTCTAAGTGGGTCAGATTCAAGTTTCTTCAAATTGGGCCCTTTGGTTAATATTTGGGCTCATTATTGGGGCCCATAGCTTAAGTCAGTGCAATGTGAGAAAATTTCTTGAAAAATCTTTTTCTTCGGATCCACCAGTCAGAATCTTTTCATATTTGGTGTG
Source organism: Pictodentalium vernedei (assembly GCA_031216915.1). Lineage (NCBI taxonomy): Eukaryota > Metazoa > Mollusca > Scaphopoda > Dentaliida > Dentaliidae > Pictodentalium > Pictodentalium vernedei. The sequence continues at coordinate 299,199,722 of CM062295.1, read as the reverse complement.
TGACATCTCTAGGGGTGTCAGATTCAAATTTGTTCAAATCGTGTCCCCAGGTTAATATTTGGGCTCCATATGCTGGTCACTTACTGATACACTCATGTCTTTTGACAACTGGAGCCAGGTGAGTATTTTAGGCTCACTTGAGCCTCTGGTTTGATTTTGCAATTTTTTTATTTACATGCATCAAATCTTGATCTAATTGTGTCTATGTTTGTGGGCTAGGTCATTATCTGATCAAGAAAAAGATCTCTCTTGTTGTTGGAAAGAGCTTTCATAGAAGTCTTCCATTCCTGGCTAGTCATACAAGAAGTTTTAAAACTTGCCTTGATTCTGGTTTCTATGCTCCTCGAAAATCTGTTCATATTTCTATCCATCAATTTGTCCATTCTAACTTTGTCCATAAAAAAATATTCAATGGACCAACCTTGTTCATACTTTGCACAATAAGTGCTAAAATCTCAAGGGTGTGTCCTGACTGTGACCCAATGACATACGGTAGCTTCATGGTCAAGGTCACAGACTGGGTTTTTTTTTTCTCCATTCTAACTTTGTCTGCTTCCCCAAAAAATGTTCGTTGGATGGATCCTGTTCATGCTTCACACAAGTGTGTCACAAGGGTGTGTCATGGACATGGCCCAGGGTTATAACTCCAAGGTCAAGGTCACAGTCTTGTATGTGTTCGTTCATCCATTCTAACCCTGTTCTGTCTGAAAAGAGTTATTTAATTGACCAATATTGTTCATATTCACACAGTGATTACTGACGACTCGAAGGTTTGTCATGACCATGACCCAAGGTCATAGCTCCAAGGTCAAGGGTCACAGACCATTTGTGTGTTCTAACTGTACAGTCCATTAAAAAATGATTCAATGAACCGATCTTTTTTATACTGCACATGGTGATTACTTGTGTCTCCTTGGTGTGTCATGATCTTGAACCAAAGTCATAACTCCAAGGTCAAGATCTATCTAACCTTGTCTGCTGCATAAACAATGATTCACTGTGCAGATCTTGTTCATACTTCACACAATGCATGCTCATGACTCTACGGTGTGTCAAGGCCTTGACCCAAGGTCATAGTCAAAAGTCAAGGGCACAGACTGTGCATCTGTTCTAACTTTGTCGGGACCTTAAACATTTTTTAGCAGACACATCTTGTTCATATTCACCCAGTGCTTGCTTATGACTGACTCCTGTGTGTGTGTGCTGTGTCATGATCTCGACCCAAGATTTGAACTTCAAGGTCACAGACCATTCACCTGTCATGACATGCCAAAATAAAACAGTATTTGCAGGCTTGTACACAATCTATTTTCACTGTAATTTTGACGTCTACACTTGTTGTACTACAAACAATCACTGTTATGCCTTTTCTTTTTGGCTCATCAGGGAGCATCCATCAGCTCTGCAGATATTTATTTGAGTAACTGATGGTTTCAAAATCTGTCTTTTGTAAAGCTGGTGTTTGATGTTTGAGTCTTCTTCAAAACTTCGGACTTGATTTCAATAAAAAGTTACATGTATGGTTGTGGCAAGTCCTTTTATTTTTGTTTCAGTCAGTTATCCATGAAAGTCATCTAAAGTGGGCAGCATAGGCATAAACAATTGACCAAACTTGACTTCATACCCATGTTTCCGTAAAGATATAGCCATAGATGTTGAAAGTGACCTTAAACACAAATAAATGAAAAGATAAATATCCACTTGTTCCCCCAGTTGGACGGACTGTGTGCAAAAAGTACTTAATTTTAAAATGTAAAAAAGTCTTTTCATGAATCATCTGTATCAATGACTTGAAATTTGGTATTCAGGTTTCTTTTGAAAAACAAAGCCATCAGAACCATGGGGGATCCATACGATCTAAAAATAGAACAAATGACCTTTTTTTCTCCTCTCCTACAAAGCATAAGTAATATGATATTAAATTGGATATTATTGTTCCCCGAAGTTTTTTTTTCGGGGAACTATTAAAATAGCCGGTGTCCGTCCATCTGTCTGTCTGTCCATCCATGCATGTGTGCATCCGTCCATCCCACTTTGGTTTCCCAGTGATAACTTTAGTTATAGTTGGCCAAATCAAACTGGTGTGTAGGTATTTCAACATAAAATACAGGTCAAGTTCAAATCGGGGTGCGGTCCGAACATTTTTGCGATAGATATGCCGCTTCTTCGATTTCAAAAAATTATAGTCGGCCAAATCGAATGAAATTTGGTATGTATTCTTTTAAATATTACTTTTTCAAATTTTTCAAAAAATTTCAACAACAAAAAAAGACTACTTTATGTGACACCTCATTGCAACAAGCACGATGAACATGATATGGTTCTGTTGGAATTTTAAAAAAAATAAATTTTTTTTCATCTGCACAATTTGTGTATTAAGTGGCCTCGTGTGGTTGATTCATTTGGTAAAGGGTTAAAATTTGTCATGATTCACGAGAATTAGTGATGATTTTCACGATTTCCCACTGAGAAAATCAATTTTTTATTCATAAATATTTAGAATTTGAGAGTACTGTTGTATCTCTGTGAGTGCAACATGTGCATATGCTATAGTAAAAAGGAAACGGCATATTTATATACTTATGAAAGTCTAACCTTTAAGAACCCAGTTTAAATTTGGGTGAGTTTCTTGTCATATATGTATGTGTAGAACACTAGGGCTGCAACTATTAATCATGAAACGATTGCATCGTGATTCATTCTCTAATGATATGTATCATGATTTGCTTGCACTGTATCACATGGACCCAAAATTTCATGAATATTTTGTTAATGACACTTCAGAAATGGCCTCATTGTTGACTATTCGCATCCATTGTATGTAGTAGAAGTCTTAATTTACATTGCTCTCGGGTATTTGTTAGCATTGAATAGCACAAACCATTAACCTCATGTGTGAACCTTTATATACTATGATCCAACAAATCACAAATTCCAAGGAAACAGAAGAGTGTGTCACGATGTTTTGTTGTCAAGAAGTTTGAGAAATCAAATTTCATTGAAATGAAGCTGCTTGGCCCAAAACTGTTTGATGATTTGTTATTTAGCTATTGTGTGGGTGGATATTAGACTTTTCCCTCTACTCACCAGCCCAGTAGAAATGTCAGGACTCAAGAAGCAAATCTGCAGCTATGGACCACCGGGTGACCGGGTGGTCCATAACTGCAGATCGCTCATTTTAACTCGGTTGGTTATGGGGAAAAAATGGTTAAAAGTCTTTTAACCCACTGCTCTAATTGCTTCCATTTTAATATAGAATATTTTTGTAAGGATGATGTTCAGGCCTGGCATTCTGAAAAATGCAGGAGAGCAAAAAATCGCTCTCCTCAATCAGCTTAGGAGAGCAATTAGCTTTACACAGCATTTTAAGTATCCAGTAGAACGAACTCATTGAAACTGAAACCAACAGACTACATCAGTGATTTTATTAACTTTACTAAGGTAAAGCGAAATCTTTTAGACATCTAGATGTCTCACTCTACAACCGAACACACACTTGACAAGACCTGTGTGTGTACTCAGACCTGTTGTCCAAGAAAGTCATACGCCTACCACTACCACCTTCAACCCCCCAAGGGGGGTTGAAGGTGGTAGTTGGTAGGCGTATGACTTTCTTGGACAACAGGTCTGCTTGAATCTACAGTCACATCCTGGTGCAAGTGCTTCAAGTGACAGGATAGTAGTAATGGTAGCATATTATAGTGTCAATATTCCTTGAATAATTACCCCTCAAACTGTGATGTCAGTTGTTGAACTTGAAACTGACAGAAAAAAAAATATTGCTGTGACCCATTTTGCTTCCAATGATTGCAACTGTGTTTGGGTATGGTTGCAGCCATTACCTTTTATCACTAAACCACTTTCAGAATGAAATTACGTGATGTTACATGTATGTGACTTCGAAGTTAAATTACGTTTTTGCTTTACAACAAAAATTTAATGTGAGCATAATACATGTAATCTCAATCATCCCAGACCAAAATATTTAGGAGGGCAATTTTTAGCTTTCCTTAATTCTTTCAGGAGGGCAGTAAGGAGAGCTAAAAAATCGCTCTCCTGAAATTGCCAAGCCTGGATGTTGGAGTCAAATGTAGTCATAAGTAGTGGTGAAGAACTTCTAACTCTTTACTCAACGCAGACGATATCAAATTTTATTTTAAATATTTAAAAAATTTCTTTTTAAATTTCAACAACACCATATCAAACCACCCCTCATTGGAACAAACTCGATAGGGTTAACTTTTTACTGGTAAAATAGGACCCTGTCACCAATGCTTGGGGTGGAAGTCCTCTAAAATGGGCAACGTGTATGAATATGAATGATTGACTGAACTTGACTTGATCTCCATGTTGTGGGTCACAATTAGCCATTGTGCAGAAATATGTGACCTTAAACACCAAGAAATAAATAAATAAATAATATAGGGTTAACTCTGGGTAACATTAAATATAAAGTGTTTTTGCAAACGACCTTTCAGAATAATTTCCTGTTTGACAGAGATGTATCATGTCTTGGTAATGATCATTTACAAATTTGTAGAAATTAAGTTTCCATCCACTAATCCACTCTACTCTTTTCAGACATCTTTGTAATGATCATTTCAAGTGTATAGAATTTTATCAACTGGGGACATTTTGAGGGTCTTCTGGTGACACCACTCCACTGCCCACCCCCTCCTTTTAACATGGTTTGCAATGGCTTGCAGGAATCAAAAATATAGTAAAATCTCTCAAACCCCAGCTCTCTGACATCTTACATCTGGTGAATAATGAGAGGTTAATTTTATTAAGAATCTTTATATTTCTTTATGAAATAACAGTGGAAATTTTTCTTGCGATCATATGTGCTTCAGGCCCCACTTCAGACCCCTAACTTAATATATGGTATGCATATCTTTTGAGGTGTACACTAAAGTTTGTTCAGAGGAAGTTTTAGGGACAGTATTTTCAGCTGTTCTGGGAGGGGGCAAGAGTTTATGGCCTGCCCAAAATTGTTAATTTCAGAACTGAGGGCCGTTTGTAAACAACAAACCCGGCCGAACCCCAGGAGCTACTAGAGTTTTTTCAAATGCCCATATTTTGGAAACATCACAAAACAGAGATCTGTTATTTGGTATGAAGCATCCTTTATACCAGCAGAATTGAATGGGCAAAAAAGTTGCAATCTGTTATTTCATAAGCACCCGAAAGGGAATTGAAAAATTGCTGATAAGCAAAAAATAAAAAAATCTTCTCCAGAAATACATTTGTGCTGTGAAAAATTGGTAACTGCATATCACATACTACATGAAAATTCACACTGACTAAGGCCGTAAAAATGCACAGGGGTAGAGTTGTTGACATGTTACATAGGGTCATTAGGGTGCAGGATTCAAGGAACTGATGGAAATAATACTACAATTTACTGAATTGTGGAAAAAATTGTAAAGTGAATTCAAAAAATGAAAACATATTCTATTTTCAGCTAATAGCTTTTTAAGACATTATTTAGCCATGGATGTTGAAAAATGACATTGCTGTCAAATGACTACTATTGTAAAGCTTCCCCAAAAAGATAGCTCAAGAAAAATTGAGTCATGTGAAATCTTTACTGGACCACCATGCTCCCAGTACCTAGATTACATGTCTTAGATTTAGTTCGTGTAGGAATATCTGCCAGCAACAGACCCGGAGTTAATGCCCTCATGTTTCTTTCCTGAGTGTCTTTAAAAACTCTTTTGGGGTGGGTTACTCTGAGAAGTATAATCCTCAGAGCATAACATATTCATGAATTTTATCAAATATGGGTAATGTGTGGGTTGAAAAATCTGAAAAAAGAATTCATGATAAAAAAAATTTAAAATTCACAATCTGGGGGATTTTGTTGCGGGTCACTTTATTTTCTAATTCGTTCTAGTCAAGTGCCTGCACAGACAGATTACACTTTACTAGAAACTAAGCCATAAGTTATGAATAATACATGGTGTGATGATCAACCAGTTCACTCTTATTATACCCCCCTGTTATAAAAGGGATGGTATATAATAGTCATTTTGTCCATTCATCCTTTTGTCCATCTGTATGTTTGTCTGTCTGTCCGTCCGTCCGTCACACTCGTTTCTGGGAAATAACTTTTGTTCTGTTGGTCACACAGTACCCATACTTCATAGGTAGGCGGCTTGAATTGGTATGATGATTAGGATTGCTTTTGGGATCTGTAGGTGAAAGGGGAAGGTCACTGTTACTATAAATAATTTTTTTTTGTTTCCATGCAATAACTTTGGTTTTCTTTTGTGTACGAAGCTATAGCTTCATATTGTGATTCCACTTGAGGTGTCGATCATTGGGATTGCATTTGAGGTCAATAGGTCAAAGGTCCAGATCACTGTTACAGTAAATAGATTTTTGGTTTCCTTGCAACAACTTTTTGTGTACAAAACTATAGCTTGATATTGTGATTGCATTTGAGGTGTCAATAGTTGGGATTGCATTTGGGGTCAGTAGGTCAAGGTCATTGTTACTATAAATAGATTTTCGGTTTCCATGCAGTAAATTTAGTTTTCTTTTATAGTAATGAGCTGTGTCCATCTGTCCATCCATGCATCCATCCGTCCATGCATTGAGACGCCCCATCCGTGCATCGAGACGTCCGTCTGCCCAAAACACTTTGGCATCAAAATTTCAACATGAGTTTGTGTGAATTCATCGTAACCAAATTTGATATGCGGCTTAGTACTTGGGTGATAATGCAGGTTAAGTTTGAAAATGGACATTGATTTTCACCAGAGTGATGGTCCTTTTTTTACTTAGAAAACATGTTTTTTTTGTTATCCAAATTTTAACTTGAGTTTGGATGAATTGATGATAACCAAATTTGGTATAGGGCTAACTTGAGAGGTAGTGCAGGCTAAGTTCGAAAATGGACACTGTCCGTTGATTTTCACCAGAGTTATGGTTCTTTTTCGATTTAGAAAACTCTGCCATCCGTGCATTAAGATGTCCGTCTGTCTGTCCGTCCATCGTACCGCCAGAAACACTTCGGCATCCGAAATTCAACTTGAGTTTGGGTTAATTCATTGTAACCAAATTTGATACACAGCTTACTTGGGAGGTAATGCAGGTTCAGTTTGCAAATGGACATGGTCCGTTGGTTTTCACCAGAGTTATCGTCCTTTTTCAACTTAGAAAACATGGTTTTTGTGTTGTCCGAATTTTAACTTGAGTTTGGTTGAATTAATGTGAATTATTGTCTCTAAAATATAGAAATATGACTAATCTCTGTTAATTGAATACTCCTGTTCATGGAATAATTTTTACTGCCAAAGTGGTTATTCAATTAACAGGGCTCCTCTGTACTGACAACAATCTGATATCCCTTCATCCAATGCGGATAGCAGATGACCCTTAGAAAATAAATTCTTGAGTAACTATATAAAAAAAAAATTGTCAGAAAAACATAGCTCATTACCCCTCTTTGGAATGAGCTTAATGAGCTCGTTCTAATGAGGATTCGTAAGCCTGTTTTTGAGACAAAATTGAAAACATAATAAAATTTGAAATTGAATAGAGATTTTTGTATAATAATGCTTAATGCTGGCTGGCCCTGTCTGTTCCATTAATTGAATCGCCTTCAGATGGCTGAACGTTAAAGGGGGGGGGGGGGGGGGGGTATTTCTCGTGAGCTCCGCTCAATTTGTTTAGAAGCCACAACCAGACCACCACCTAGCAGGGCTTCATACACTTGTTATACTTGATGTGAGGCCCTGAATGTGTGGTTTAGCACACTGATTCCATTTGTTGACATCTAGCTGTGACCTTGACCTTGGTGGGTAGGTCATGAATTTTGTATGCGACACGCCATCTAGTGATTGTCAATATATTGTCTAAGTTTCTTTGTGATATCTCCTTCCACTAAAAAATTTATTGCCCAGACACAAAAATTTGATGAGCATGCTGATTCCATATGTTGACCTCTATCTGTGACCGTGACATTGATGGAACAGTCCTAAATTTTGTACATGACACGTCATCTAATGGTGGTCCATGTGTCATGTAAGTTTTGTTGTGATATTTCCTTCCACTAAAAAGTTATGCCCTAGACACAAAAAAGGTGATGTTATTGCCAATTCCATGCTCTGTGACCGTAACCTTGGGGGGCCAGTTGTCAATTTTGTGTGCGACACTTTATGTGGTGGTGGCACATATGTTGTGTAAGTTTTATCATAATATCTCCTTCCCCAAAAAAGATATGGCCCAGACACGAAAAAGTTGATGGATAGATCCACAGACATGTGGCATCTCACCCAGATGGGCAGAGCCATAACATAATACTTCAGTTTTTTTTTAAAAACGGGCATATAAAAATCAAAATGAAATCTTTCAAAGCCACTTTAATTTCAACAGCACTGTATGATAAACCCAGTGCCAAATGTTATCGCATCAGATTTCTTAGTGCACTTAGAATAGCAAGAGATGTTTGTTTTTAGCACTTGTTATTTGCAGAAAGGTTGACTTACTATTTTTAAAGAAGTCATATCACTTCCGTTGTACTATGTTATTTTTTATGTTAACAGAGTATGTTTGATTACTGCAGTCTGTGTTAATCACAACCTTGTAACTAATTGTTTGTGCATGCGAGTTTTATTTTTATCTTGTGTTTGTTTTAAAAACTTTACATTATTTCAGCTATTGCCAACTTTGTAATGGGCAGTCTGGTATGTTTCTCAGGCTGCATCAAGTTTATTGAGGAGGCTGAAAAATAGTGCAAAGTACTAAGGCTAAACAAAATTAATCTTTTGCTTCTCAGGCAGTGGGGCACTCGTTTTGTCGGTCCGCATTCATCATATTTATTTCGGAGACAAAATTCAAAATGTATAAAACTATAATACGGTGTGATTTTAGCGGTATCGCATCATGATTTGTGATGCAGTATGTCGTATACATTGATACAGTATTGTTATTCTCTTTGCGAAATGTGACACAATCAAGAATGGTAAAAAAAATTTATTTACAAACTATTGGAGAGTGCAAACAGGCACTCTCCTATAATTTGTAATAGAACAAATTTGTGTAAACCAACTATTATTTACGTTTCACTGAATACGAAACATGGGCAAGGAAAATGTTGGATTTTGCACTGGTACCCTCATTTCTTGAAAGGCCTGATTGTGGCTTCTGGCACCTAATCAGTTAACTGGTAGAGTGCTAAGTTATTTTTGGTAATGATAATTTGTTCACATGTCTTTGCCTTGTTACAATTTATGGGAGAGTACCAGTGGGCACTCTCCCATATATTCTAACAAGGCAAACCTATACAGACTATGTAATTTTACCCCCCACAAACAAAGTTTGGTGGGGGGGGGGGGGGGGGGGGGGAGTATACAGGAATCACCCTGTCTGTCTGTCCATCTGTCTGTCTGTCCATCCTTATAAGCGCAATTCCTCCTAAACCGTTTGAAGAATTTTCATGAAACTTTACACAATGGAAGAACTCCATATGAAGATGTGCATGAAGCAATATAATTCCATTCTGACATTTCCAAGGGGAGATAATCTAACTTATACATTTCAGGTGCTATCCATCCTTATAAGCGCAACTCCTCCTAAACCTTTTGAAGAATTTTCATGAAACTTTACACAATGGAAGAACTCCATATGAAGATGTGCATGAAGCAATATAATTCCGTTCTGACATTTCCAAGTGGAGATAATCTAACTTATACATTTCAGGCACGGGGGTATCACTTTGTGAGCTTGATCACAGTTCCTCTAGTTTTCCTTCAAAGATAATATGAATCGTATCTGCTGAACATGAAGCCTTTAAGTTATGGTACCTGGACTTGTGATTAAAGCCTCTACCAGTTAAAAAGCTCATTATTAGTCCCCTAAAGGCATCGCCGGGGAGGGGGGGGGGACTATAGGTTTGCACTCAGTCCATCTGTCAGTCTGTCCGTCCGTCCGTCTGTCAGTCAGTCAGTCAGTCACACTTTAGTTTTCCAGTATTTTTTTGGAAACGCTTCAACGGAATGATTTCATTTTTGGTAAACTACTATAGAATGATGACAGATCAAGTTTGAGTTTCATCTTGGTTGCATTATTCTTGTGTGAGTTACGGCCCTTGGAAATATGGGAAAAAGCACCAAAATATCAGTTTTCCGGAGTTTTTTTGGAAACGCTTCAACGGAATGATTTCATTTTTGGTAAACTACTATAGAACGATGACTTACAGATCAAGTTTGAGTTTCATGCTGATTGCATTATTCTTGTGTGAGTTACGGCCCTTGGAAATATTGAAAAGCGCCAAAATATCAGTTTTCCGGAGTTTTTTTGGAAACGCTTCAACGGAATGATTTTATTTTTGGTAACCTACTATAGAACGATGACTTGCAGATCAAGTTTGAGTTTCATGTTGATTGCATTATTCTTGTGTAAGTTATGGCCCTTGGAAATATGAAAAAGTGCCAAAATATCAGTTTTGTGGTCTTTTTCTGGAACGCTTCAACGGAATGATTTCATTTTTAGTAACCTACTATAGAACGATGACTTACAGATCAAGTGACATTTACACTCTGTCCATTCATCCGTCAGTCTGTCAGTCAGTCTGTCGGTCACCCCCCCCCACCCCCCCCCCCCCCCTCAATTATCTAATGAATACTGCACCTAACAAAGATATTAGTCCTTCCTTCATGGGACATAGATGCGAGTGCAGTTGTGCTTGGTATAGTGCTCACAAAATACAATTAACAAGACTGATTGATTGGTTTATTGGTGTTTATGCCACTATCAGCATCTTTGGCTATCTCATGACCATAGCATAAGGATGAAGTCAAATGTAGCCAGTTGTTATACCTGTGCTGCCCACTCTGGAGGACTTAATCCATCACAGGCATTGGTTCAAATTCCTATTTTACCAGTAATTTATCTATTTATTGGTGCTTAACGCCACATCAGCAGCTAAGGCTATATTGTGGCGATTATTTTTTTTTTTTTTTACCAGTAAAGCAGAACTTGTTTCACTTTTCCACTTCCCATGGCTCCCACATGGAAACAAGACAAAAGATTAACTCACAAAACAATCTGAAGTGTATACATGTACCTCTTTCTAAATTGTACACACTGTGTTCTATTGTTTCTCTTCAGTAACCAGTAGGACTTTTCAAATTTTTAGGCAGTGATGTATTGTACCTGTCATAGGACATGGATTTAAAACAACAGCTTGATTGGTTGACTATGTCTGGATCAAAAGTGTGCACAAATTTTTTGTTGTAGACACTTTACAACACATAACTCAAATTGAAAGAGAAAATATTTATGCTTACAAAATTTACTCTGTTGAAGGGTGGAGACATTATATAGACTCACAGAACACAATATCATCTCTTGAAAGCATAAAGGTGCCATATGAAATGCTAAAGCATTTGATAATTGTAGTTTGCTTCATTTCTGAGTTATTTTAAGTGCAGGCCTGTCATTTTCAAAATTCCAGGAGGGCCATGATGGTTCTCCTTAAATGACCCCAGGAGGGTAATTTTTGGTTCGCCTCAAATGACCCCAGGTGGGTCATTTTTTAGCTCAACTTGACAAAGTATGTTAGTACGTCAGAATGTATGTCCACAATTTCCTTTGGCACACCTCACAGGTTGCATTTATGATCAGATCACTTTGAAACTTGGTATGCTTGTTTGGGGTGACCTCTAGATGGGAGCTATCGATTTTCTTCAATTTCCATCAAAAAATATTTCAATTTGGCCACACCCTACAGGGTACATTATGATTGGATTGCTTTGAAACCTGGTATGCTTGTTTCATTTGACCTCTAGATGGGAGCTCTCGATTTTCTTCAATTTCTGTCAAAAAATGTTGCTGTGGCCAACGTTCTTAGAACTTGTTTAGTCAGACCTCAATATTTCCCTTTGGCACACCCTACAGGGCACATTTATGATCGGATTGCTTTAAAACCTGGCATGCTTGTTTGGGGTTACCTCTAGATGGGAGCTATCAATTTTCTTTGATTTCCGTCAAAAAATGTTGCCATTGGCAATGATGACCTTCAATGAACTTAGTAAAACTTAGTGCAGTTAAGCATCAGTATTTCCCTTTGACACACCCTGCAGGGCACATTTATGATTGGGATCGCTTGCAAACTTGGTGAGCTTGTGTGGGGTGACATCTATATTGGAGCTGTCGATTTTCTCCATTTCTGTAATAAAATGTTGCCGCTGACCTTTGAACATTGTCAGACCTCAATATTCCCTTTAACACAGCCTTCAGGGCACATTTATGATCGGATCAGTTTGAAACTTGGTATGTATGTTCCGTGTGATCTCTAGATGTGAGCTATTGCTTTTTCTCATTTTCATAAAAATTTATTGTCGTTATCACCAACCTTTGAACTTACTGCATTTGTGCATCAACTTATCCCTTTTGCACTCTCTGCAGGGTATATTTATGAATTTCATAAAAAAACCCATTGCCACAAGCAATGACCTTCTACTTAGTGCATTTGTGCATTGACATCTTTCTTTGGCATGCCTCAGAGGACACATTCATTATCAGGTTGTTTGAAACTTTTTAAGCTTATGCAGGGTGGTAAAGATAGGAGCTATCGATTTTCTTGTCATTTCCATCAAAAACTGTTGTTGTTCAGCAACAATCTTTGAATTTATTGCATTTGGTGCATCAACATTCTTTTGACATGGCCTACAGGCAACATTTATAATAGGATTGTTTTTGAACTTGGTGTGCTCATTAGTCAAGAACTCTAGATAAGAGCTGCTGATAAGCATTCATTTCTGTGAAAAAAGTTTACAATAACCTTTGAACATACTGCATTTGTGTATCAACATTCTTCCTTTAGCCAGTCTTACAGTTAACATTTAAAAATGCATGGATTACTCTGACGTTGGGCACACACAATGCTGTTATGTTGAAATTTCATCAAATAACATTGGTACCAATGATCTTCAATTTTGCCATTTCATTTGTAACTTACCAAGTTCAAGTTTGTCAAGTTGAGCTACAGTGTCATTGACAATTTCAGTTGGTTTACAAAGGGCCATTTTTATTAGCTCAACTTTGGCGAAGCCAAATTTGAGCTTAAGCCATGGCCAGTCGTCCCGTCTGTCCATCAAGTCCGTCAACAATTCAATACGGCTCGGGCTAGAGGCCGTATTTATGAACCGGTCTTTAAAAAACTTCTAGGGTACCTTTGTTATGACCGTGGGACGAGAACAAGTGTTTTGGGGTCCGATCCAAAATTCAAGTTGGCCGCTGGCAGCCATTTTGTACAAAATTAAGTGCAGTCAGATTTTTGTGCAGAACTTCCATATGAAAACGCTGATTTGAATAATTTTTTGTATGAATGTTTAGAACCACGGGATACATCACATACAATACGGGTTTTTTTCTCGTGCATAAATTATGCAAATTAGACTAACTTTGATGTTTTTTGGTGTTACTTTCTGCACTTTTAGTGCAAATGCCAATACGGCTCGGGCAAGAGGCTGTATTTATGAACCGATCTTCACAAAACTTCTTGGGTACCTTTGTTATCACCTTGGAACGAGAACGAATGTTTCTGGGTGCGGTCCAAAATTCAAAATGGCTGCCAGTGGCCAAGTGGCCAATTTGTACCAAAATTAAGTCCAATCAGTTTTTTATCACAACTTCTATTCAGCTCGTATTTATGAACTGATCTTCACGAAACTTCTTGGGTACCTTTGTTTTCACCTTGGGACAGGAACAAGTTTTTTGTACACAACTTCTATACGGCTCAGGCTAGAGGCCACATTTATCTTTATGAAACTTCTTGGGTACCTTTGTTATCACCGAGGGATGAGAACGAGTGTTTTTGGGTGTGGTCCAAAATTCAAGATGGCCGCCAGCAGCCAATTTGTACCAAAATTAGTGCAATCAGTCTTTTGTACAGAACTTCTGTATGAAAGTTCTGATTTGAATAAATTTTTGTATGAATGTTTAGTAACATAGAATACATCACATATAGTACAGGTTTTTTACTCGTGCAGAAATTATGCAAATTAGATGAACTTTGATTTATTCAGTGCTACTTATACACTGTAAGTGCACATGTCAATACGGCTCGGGCTAGAGGCTGTATTTATGAACCGATCTTCACAAAACTTCTTGGGTACCTTTGTTATCACCTTGGAACGAGAACGAGTGTTTCTGGGTGCAGTCCAAAATTCAAAATGGCTGCCAGTGGCCATTTTGTACCGAAATTAGGTCCATTCAGTTTTTTGTCACAACTCCTATTCAGCTCGTATTTATGAACTGATCTTCACAAAACTTCTTGGGTACCTTAGTTTTCACCTTGGGACAGGAACGAGTGTGTTTTGGGGTGCCTTTGTTATCACTGTGCTGTGAGAACAAATATTTTGGGGTTCAGTCAGACCCACTCTGGGCCTCAAAGATTTCTTTTCTAGTTTAGCATCTGACTGTCACCCACCTTTACAATACTTCACCTATACATTTGTTACAGGCTACGTTCAGTATTTATGTACAGACTGTTACAATACTTTATATGTACCTTTGTTATCAGGTCATTACCTAGATGTTTGTCATTGCTGTGTCATATACATGTACATGTCTTAACAAGTTGAGCTACAGTGTCATTGACACTTTCATTAGCTTAACTTGACATAGTCAAGATAAGCTATTGCCATCACGTGTGCGGAAGTCTGTGAGTCTGTTCACATTTTCCTTTAGCACGGGCTACACCCCGCAGTTCTTGTCTGATCGTCACAAAATTTCATTTGCATGTTTGGAGTCATGTCTAGATTAGAATGTCCCTTTTTGGTTGCGATCGGTCAACCGGTATGGCTGCCCGAGCCCAAAACCTGAAAACCATTAGCACAGTCTACAGGCTGTATTTATGAAGGGAAGATACCTCTGTATAATGAATGCCTAGATGAGAACGTCCCCTTTTGGGCATGATCTGTCAACCGTGATGGCTGCCCAAGCCCAAAACCCCAAAACATTTAGCACAGTCTGCAAGTCATGTTTAATATGAAGGGATTTCATTGTAACTTGGTAGGATGACTCCTTATGATGTCTAGATGAGAATTTCCTCATTTGGGTGTGATCTGCCAACTGTGACGACTGCCTGAGCCCAAAACCCGAAAACCTTTAGCACAGTCTACAGGTCATATTAATTGAGGAATTTCATTGTAACTTGGTGGGTTGACTTCATTTAATGTCTAGATGAGAAAGTCCCCTTTTGGTCCTGATTGGGCAACTGTGACGGCTACAGGGGGCCCGAAGCCCGAAAACCTTTAGCACAGTCTACAGGTCATATTTATGAAGGGATTTTATTGTAACTTGGTAGGATGACTCCAAATAATGTCTAGATGAAAGCGTCCCATTTTGATCGCGATCATTCAGCCGTGATGGGTGCCCGAGCCCAAAAACCTTTAGCATAGGCAAAAGGTCATATTTATGGAAGGATTTCATTGTAACCTGTTACGTTGACTCCATATAATGCCTAGAAGATGACACCCCTTTTGGTCGTGATTGGTCAACTGTGATGGCTATGTACAGGTGCCCGAAGCCTGAAAACCTTGAGCACAGTCTACAGGTCATATTTATAAAGGGATTTCAGTGTAACTTCGTAGGATCACTCCAGATGATGCCCAGATGAGATTGTCCCCTTTGATTGCGATCATTCAACCATGATGGCTGCCTGAGCCCGAAGCCTGAAAACCTTTAGCACAGTCTACAGGTCATATTTATGAAGGGATTTCATTGTACCTTGGTAGGTTGACTTCATATAATGTCTAGATGAGAACGTCCCCTTTTGGACACGATTGGGCAACTGTGACGGCTACAGGGGCCTGAAGCCCGAAAACCTTTAGAACAGTCTGCAGGTCATAATTATGAAGGGATTTCATTGTAGCTTGGTAGGATGACTCCAAATAATGTCTAGATGAGAACATCCCCTTTTGGTCGCGATCATTCAGCCTTTATGGCTGCCCGAGCCCAAAGACCTTTAGCATAGGTAAAAGGTTGTATTTATGGAAGGATTTCATTGTAACTTGTTAGGTTGACTCCATATAATACCTAGATGATGACGTCCCCTTTTGGTCGTGATTGGTCAGCTGTGATGGCTACAGGTGCCCGAAGCCCGAAAATCTTGAGCACAGTCTACAGGTCATATTTATGAAGGGATTTCATTGTAACTTCGTAGGATCACTCCAGCTGATGCCCAGATGAGAATGTCCCCTTTTGGTTACGATCATTCAACCATTATGGCTACCCGAGCCCGAAGGGCGAATACCTTTAGCACAGTCTACAGGTCATATTTATGAAGGGATTTCATTGTAACTTGGTAGGTTTGACTTCATATAATGTCTAGATAAGAACAGCCCCTTTTGGACACCATTAGGCCACTGTGACGGCTATAGGGGCCTGAAGCCCGAAAACCTTTAGCACAGTCTACAGGCAATATTTATGAAGGGATTTCATTGTACCTTGGTAGGATGACTCCAAATAATGTCTAGATGAGAACGTCCCCTTTTGGTCGTGATCATTCAGCCTTGATGGCTGCCCGAGCCCAAAACCCCAAAACCTTTAGCATAGTCTATAGGTCATATTTATGGAAGGATTTCATTGTAACATGTTAGTTTGACTCCATATAATGCCTAGATGATGACATCCCCTTTTGGTTGTGATTGACCTTGAGCACAGTCTACAGGTCATATTTATGAAGGGATTTCATTGTAGCTTTGTAGGATCACACCAGATGATGCCCAGATGAGAATGTCCCCTTTTGGTTGCGATCATTCAACCACGATGGCTGGTAGAGCCCAAAGCCCAAAAACCTTTAGCACAGTTTACAGGTCATATTTATGAAGGAATTTTATTGTAACTTGGTAAGTTGACTTCATATAATGTCTAGATGAGAACGTCCCCTTTCAACGCAATTGGGAAACTGACGGCTACAGGGGCCAGAAGCCCAAAAACCTTTAGCACAGTCTACAGGCCATATTTATGAAGGGATTTCAATGTAACTTGATAGGATGACTCGTTTTGGAATAATTTCACTGTAACTTGGTAATTTCCGTTGATATACGTTAACTGTGAGGGCCACATACTTTAACTGGGAGGTCATATTAACCCACCCCTCAGCTCTCTAGTACTGTGTACACCTCATATTATTTTTGTCAAAAACATAGCATACAGGGAACAGAAATGAACATATTCCCAATTATCACAATTCTTGTCTTATTTCATAATCCTTTCTTAAACCTTGAACATTATCTTTTTCATCAAACACAACACACAAGTTACATGTAAGCTACATTGTCATTGACACTTTCATTGGTTTAAGGAGACCATGAGTGAAAGCTTGTGTATGCATGCATGACGCAACAGTAGTCTGTGAGACATAATTACAAGAGTGATATATTTCCAGTTGCGAAGTTTACCCATTCAAGCAATTAGAAAGTTGAAAACTACGGGAACGAGTTGAATTCAGGGAATGAACTCATTGAGTAGCATAAATTCAGTTTCAGTTAATGGACGACCATGATAAGGAGATATACACTGGACAAAAATTTGTCTATCGACCTGTAAACACTGAAAATCAAGTTAGTGGCCCAGCAACCCCCCTCTCCCCCCCCCCCCCCAATTCCACCAGTTGGCTCCTCCCACCTCCAAATTAGAAAATAATTTTTGTGATTTCCTTTCCTTAATATAAGTACAGCCCCCAACCCCCAATTGTCATAATCCACCCCCTCCCCACTCTTAACCCCCCCCCCCCCCCCCCCCCCCCCAGATTTCAGACCATGCCATGGCCCCACCACTGGTGGGATCTGCCTTGTACTGTCAGATTTGGGGGGGCTTTGTCAAGATGCAGAATTTAATAAGAAAGGCTACATTTGAACAAAAATCAACATTTCTTCTTTTTTTTTAGGAGTCACTAAGCTCTTACCATTGTTTTCAGAGATAATATTCAATTGTTGTGTGTATTTTGGTAATTAGACATCCCTCCAGAGATACAAAAACGATTTTGTATTTCCTGCTTCAAATGCCAGTGAAATAAAAGAAACAACACAAATCATATTTCTTGTGATTTTGTTAACCCTTTACCCAACCTGAAAAGCAGATGACACTTGCAAAAATAATTCTTGAATAACTAATTTTTTTCATTTTTTGTCTCAAAAACATACGTTATGACCACTCGTTGGAACGAGCTCGTTGAGCTCGTTCCAACGAGGGGTCATAACCTGTGTTTTTGAGACAAAAAATGAAAAAAATAATGAAAATTAATTGGCGATTTTTGAGAATAGCACTGGCCGGTTTTGGCCGTTATGTTAGGTAAAGGGTTAACATTTATTGAAGGAAGTTGTGATATTTGAATCACTTTTGTGAATTACTCACTCCAATATTGTCACCAACATCTCTCCTAATTTCGACTGTAGAGGTTCATTTTTTACAGAATTATATCATTTTTCAGGTTTTTTTTCAGTTATTCTTTCACACTAGTGAATTACCTCCAGTCCAGGAGGAATTGTGCTTTGTTGCCCCCTTCTATCTGTGGAGATTGTCATTTGAAACGACCTATTTTGATGTGCCTTTGATTGAATTAATAATGGTCTGCAGATATCAGGGTTAGGCGGCCATTTACCATCCACAGAATTTTTGCTTTAGGCGGGCGACTGCGGCCCGGGGCGATTGCCTGCCTGAAAATGACAGCCCTGTAAGTGTGACCTTGAAATATGACCATGACCTTGAAATTGTGGACCTGGCAATGGAGTATGACACATCCATGCATTGTCCTTTTTTACCGTGAAGGGGACTATTGGATTGCACTTTGTCTGTCCACCCATCCATCCCCCTCTTCTATTACCACCTGTACCTCAAAGATGCTTTGGCGCTTTTGTTTCAAATTTTCAGATTTGATGGGGCATTAGGAAAAATTGACGCACGTCAATTTTTTCCCCCCAAAAATTTGAGATGGCCGACTGGCGGCCATTTTTGTTGGAAATTGCGTGTAATTCGTTATATGCTCAGAACGTCTGAACGACATTTCTGATTTCAATAATCTTTGGTATGGAGGTCTTGCTAGCAGCATGAGATAAATAACATATCATACGGGTTTTTTTTGTCGTGAATAAATTATGCAGATTAGCCTTACTTAACCTTTTTTCTGGTAATATTTTTGTGCTTGTTATAGTGTGTACAGTTACCACCTGTATCTCAGAGATGCTTTGATGTTTTTGTTTAAAATTTCCAGATTTGATGGGGCATTAGGAAAAATTGATGCACATCAATTTTTTCCGAAAAAAAATACAAGATGTCAGACTGGTGGCCGTTTTTGTTGGAAATTGCGTGTAATTCGTTATACGCTCAGAACTTCTGAACGACATTTCCAGTTTCAAAAGCTGTCATTCGGTTCAACTAATGAGGCAGAAAAATTTTCATCAACTTATTGATAAACCAACTCATGAACTTGGAGGCATTTTTGACTTAGCTTTTACAAATGCTACTACATTAGAATCCTTTAACATTCCTGTGTACTATTCAGACCACCATATCATAGCATTTACAGAAGGTACATAATTCCAGTATCATGGAGCCGATACATTTAATTGGTGTCCCACAGTATCCCCCCCCCCCTGTGTATCTTCCCCTGCGGGGCAAGATACATACATGTAGCCAAACATATCTCAAGTATTTCTCAATACAAGCATGTAATCTGGATATTATTAGAACTGGTTCTACTGATATCCACAGCAATATTTGTTTCATTAAAAAATTGTGACATTTCTTTTGAAAGATGTACACCTCAATACAATACAATTATATTTTTTTTTAAACTGTGTTGGCTAACCCTTCATCTAACACAGCTCTTTAAAAAAAAATTAAATTTCACAATTTTTTTCAGTGCTCGTTATAATTATCAATAAAACTATACAAATATGGATATAAATGAATAAAATTGATGGGCTGGTTCTAATAATATCCATATTTATTTTGTTTTATTGAGATATTTTTAACATTACAAGTGGTCTGTTGGCTTATTTTGGTTAATTTTCAAGTCATTTGATTAATTCTTCTAAAAAACTGTGCTAGCTGAGGGGTTAGCAGCAAAATCAATATATGAATCACAAGAATAGGATGGACATTCATAAGTGTACAAGACTCATAAACGCAAACAAAGTGAGCATACAGTACTTGGACTCAGATGTCTGATATGCATTCCTGCAAATGTTCACATGCTAAGATGACCCTTTTCATCAATATAAGACTTGGAGATTTTCACTGGCCTTATTCTGACTGTTAAGTTGGGTGAAGGTTTAATATTTCACATTCTAATTTGTTCTCCCTATATTAGTTTCGAAGAGACTTCAGTTTTCCATCAACTGATTGAGGACTGGATTACTTTTGGCAGTCTGAATTTGTTCATCAAAATTTGTTTTATTTCAAATTATTGGAGTGTGCCCACAGGCAATAATTTATAATAGAACAAATTTTTATAAACAAAATATTGTTTGACTGAATATGGAACATAAGGGAGGAAAATATTTATAATAGAACAAATTTTTATAAACAAAATATTATGTTTGACTGAATATGGAACATACGAAAGGAAAATGTTGGCTTTTGCACTGGTACAATAATTTTTTTTCGAAAGCCCTAATAGTGGCTTCTAGCACTCAACAGTCAATATCACTAGTAGTAAATATATTGCACAAAAGTTACATGTACATGTATGTGGATTTTGAACATGGCTTATCCAGACCTCATGCAATTTCTGGGATGTCAGACATACTTTTCAATCCAATGGCTCATCAAAACACATTGTTATGGAATTCACAGCTCATCACCATCACACTTCTGCTAGATAAAAATTAATCTTGCCACATAAATTAATCTCATAATATGTGCATTAATATGTGGGTATGCTGGGAAATGTTAAGTTTCTTTCAATTAACTTATTGCTTGCTGAAGGTAAATTTCTTTCAAGTGCAACTATATTTAAGTAACTAAAGTGGTGGCGTGCTAGAAGCCACTTTCATGGCCGCAATGAAAAGTGCTGAAAGCTACTTAAGTGGCTTTTCATTCCTCGGGAGGAGGGGGGGGGGGGGGGGGGCAATTAGACACTTTTTTTGTTTTTCGTCAAAAATGCTTTTTTACAGTTTTGGTTAAAGTTTGTGGTTAAAAACCCAGACAAACACCACCACCCACCCACCCCCACCCTCACCCCATGGTGCCAGTTAGGCATTTTTTTTTCTCTCTGCTCAAAATGCATTCTGAAGGATTTAGACTGACCACATGTGGGAAAAAAAAAGGACTCCCCTAACACACCCCCACGCTCCCCCACCCCACCTCCTCCTCACCCAGGGCCATTCATGCAATATTTTTTCTTTGGTACAAAATGCATTTTTGGCCTGACTGTTTATAGTCAGGGCTATAGTAATGACTTTTGTCCGTCCATCTGTCGGTCCATCCATCAGTCTGTAAACAATTGGTTTCCGACTGATAACTCCAGTTTGAATTATTTTTTGATTTCAACCAAAGTTGATATGTGTATTTTCCAGCTGGTAATACAGGACAGGTTTCAATATAGGTTCCACAACTCCCCCCCCCCCCCCACCCCCACCCCTCCCCCCCCCCCCCCCCACACACACACACACAAACTTGTCACTTAGGCAATTATTCCCAAAATGTATTTTGAAGGATTGGGAGTTATTACATGCAAAAAAGAAAACTGACTCATATAGCCCAACATTGCTGTATGTACTGCATCTTTAATCCTTTACCTAACACAAGTTGTTGCCAACAGTACAAATTATTTTTCTGAAACATCAGATTTTTTCATTTTTATGTGTACCCATACTATGTATGGTACACATAATGCCGGCATCCGGGGTGGCCATCCGTCATTTGTCCATCTGTCTGTCCGCCTGTTCATCTGTCCATCTGTCCGTCCGTCCGGCATTCGTATCCATTTCTTTGGCATTCGATAACTTGAAAAATATTGCTTGGATTGTCAAGTTACTTTATATTTGTCTTCAGGTTACTGATGTGCCAAGCTGTATAGTTTTTGGTGTAAATCTGATAATTTGATCCTGAGATATTAACCCTTTATCCTTCAAATTGAAAATTCCTCCAATCCCATTGGCATTCGATAACTTGAAAAATATTGCTTGGATTGTCTAGTTACTTTATATTTGTATTCAGGTTACTGATTTGCCAAGCTGTATAGTTTTTGGTGTAAATCGGATAATTTGATCCTGAGATATTAACCCTTTATTCTTCAAATTGAAATTCCTCCAATCCCTTTGGCATTCAATAGTCTGTCCGTCTGTCCTCTGGCATCCGTATGCATTTCTTTGGCATTCGATAACTTGAAAAATATTGCTTGGATTGTCAAGTTACTATATATTTGTGTTCAGGTTACTGATGTGCCGAGCTGTATAGTTTTTGATGTAAATCTGATAATTTGATCCTGAGATATTAACCCTTTATCCTTCAAATTGAAAATTCCTCCAATCCCTTTGGCATTCGATAACTTGAAAAATATTGCTTGGATTGTCTAGTTACTTTATATTTGTGTTCAGGTTACTGATTTGCCGAGCTGTATAGTTTTTGGTGTAAATCTGATGATTTGATCCCGAGATGTTAACCCTTTATCCTTCAAATTGAAAATTCCTTCAATCCCTTTGGCATTCGATAACTTGAAAAATATTGCTTGGATTGTCAAGTTACTTTATATTTGTATTCAGGTTACCGATGTGCCATTCTGTATAGTTTTTTATGTAAATCTAATAATTTGATCCGGAGATATTAACCCTTTTATCCATCAAATTAGACACTCCTCCAGTTCATTTATATATGTACCCATACCATGTATGGTGTACATAATGTCGGCATCTGGGGTGGCCCTCCACCATAAGCTTTCTACTAGTTGCGTGTATGGGTACACATCTGACGATTTAATCAGCCTATTTTTGAAATATAACAAAACAAAAATTAAGTGACAATTTACTTATGCAACTTTAGTGAGATAATTAGGATGCAAATCTCATAAATGCAGCATAATGTCAAGGTAAGCTACAGTGCAGTGGAGCCCACTTATAATTAGGATATCTCTTAACTGATTAACCCTGTTACTAGTATTGAATTTAATTTCCCAACACAAAACCATTTACCATACCTCCAGTACAAATTTGACTTGTTGATTGAATATAGGTTATAGTGTAAACCTCCTGTTAATTGAATAAAAAATCATGTAAACCTGTCGGAAATTACCCCGACTCACCCCCGTTTTTCTTTGTTTATAGACCTATTTGGCCTCAGTACATCTAATACAGGCATTTAATCTATTATATCTTGTTTGATCAAGCTCATGGAGCTCTGTCAAACAAGATATAATAGAATAAATGCTAAGTTTATTTCTAGAATACAGGAAAGTGACACAATCCCTGTTAATTGAATACTCTTGTTAATTGAATAATTTTCATTGGCAAAGTGGCTATTCAATTAACAGGGTTCCACTGTATCATTGGCACTTTAATTGTCAGATAAATCACCCAAGTTAATAAAATGGATAAAATACACCCTGCCTTTATTATTATGTAGATTATGAGGCCTAAAACATGAAAGAAACCTATATATGTGAACCTCTGAGGGTAAAGAAATAATAATTGAACAAATAACTGCCAAAATAAAAAAATATGCCCATGCCTCCTTTTCCGCAGCCCCCCCCCCTCCACCCCCCCCCCATATGCATTACAAATATAGCCCAATAAACAGAGTTGGCATAAATGTACTTCTACTTTTCTCCATTTTGTACCTTCTTTGACATTTGACGGGGCTGAATGAGTCCTCAAAGAAGACAAAAAAATAAGACTGACATAGACAATGTATTACTATCTGAGTGCAAAGAGAGAGAGTGTGTGTGTGTGTGTGTGAGTGTGTGTGTGTGTGTGTGTGTGTGTGTGTGTGTGTGTGTGTGTGTGTGTGTGTGTGTGTGTGTGTGTGTGTGTGTGTGTGTGTGTGAGAGAGAGAGAACAGAAATTAAGAGTTTTGTGTACTCCTATCACCCCCTATAAACTCTCTGCACTCTGATATCAGATTGGTCAAGTTTTCAGCATCAAATATTTCCCATAATGCAGTTTTCCATTTAACTAAATATATTTTGTTTGACAGAGCTCTGTCAAACGAGATATAATTGGTTAAATTCATAGTTAAACAATACAAAAATGGAATGATTGGAGAAAATGTTGTTGCACTACCAGTGTTCTAGGGGTTAACTTTCAATCTGTGACAGATTTAAATATACTCCATTATAAACTAAATTCTTCCTACATATATGCACATGTATAATGTTCCAGTAGGTGTACCACAAGTACATTGTGTTTACCTTTTAACATTTATAATTACCAGCTGGAAAAACCAATGCTGTGTTGTAGTTTTAAATCACTGCAAGGGGTATTTTAAAATTGAGTTTCAGCTATAAATAGGATTCCTTAGTTACTAAACTATTAAGGTTTATTCAGGTACAGGACTGAGGAGTATAATTACCTGCATTATTTAGTGATATAAATCCTGGAAAACATTCTTTTGTGGAAATATGTCACTGTATTTGAATGTGTAGTAAATGCAATACATGCCACATGTTTACCCCTCACCTACAGTGCCCAACTCAGATTCAGAGGTCTTTTGGGCAAAACTTGGTTGTGTTTTGTATGCTTTTTCAAATAACATCACCATGATGAGTTATTGGATGAAATAGAATATGCACTCCACGGGTATTTTAATGGCAATCACCTCTCCATGTATATGTACATGCACTGTACAAGTACTAAGAAGTACATGTTAGAATATGGCTGTATGAGACATCATTACATGTACTGTGACAGTTTGGTGGGGTTGTAAACCTGATTTCTCCCTGCTGTGATGGTTCAAGTCCTGACTCTGATTGATAAAATATTCCAAATACATCATCAAGACATGTCTTTGTCAGCTGAGTTTTAAAATATAACCCCAACTGACAAATATTCCCACTACATTATCAAGGCATGCCTTCAAGCTATGGCATACCTTGATGATATAGGTAGAAAACATCTACCTGTATTAGTGAGATGGGATTACAGTTCAAACCTCAGGTGTTCTTGGAAATTTATTAAAATGATAAGAACATCATTGTAATAACCCTGACACACGGACTTTCTAACTTTTTATCCCCCGCATCTGTGCAAAGCTCAATGGGAGTTTTAGTGATCACTTTCCGCCCATCTCTCCGTCGTCCGTCCTTTGTCCAATGTGAACTTTAAAATTGTTGACTTCTACTCATAAACCACTGGACTGAATTGAAGAAAATTTTATATGCATGTTCCTCTTCATATGCCAATTCACATTGTTCAAATAAAGCTGCCTCGCCCATGGAGAGCACCACAAGAGGCATAAGTCTTGTTAGCACTCCCAAAATATTTCTAAAAGCCCCTCCAGAACCTCCAATCAGAAGTCAGAATCTGTTGATATTTGTTTTATACAGCATCCTTAGGAGGTAAGATTCAAGTTTGTTCAAATCAAGTCCCAGCATTCACATTTGGACTCCCCAAGCCTGAATTGTTACTTAGTGCAATTTAAGAAAATTCTTTTAAATCTTCTTCAGATCCACCAGTCAGAATCTTCTCATATTTGATATTCACCATCCTATAGTGGTGTCTGATTCCAGTCTGTTCAAATCTGGTCCCTGTCAGAATCTTCTCATATTTGATATTAACCATCCTATAGTGGTGTCTGATTCCAGTCTGTTCAAATCTGGTCCCTGGTGTCATATTAGTGTTTCCTATAGGGGCCCAAATTGTAACTTCATTTGATATGAGGAATATTCTCTGAAAATCTTCTTCAGATCCACCAGTCAGATTCAGTGGGGTGGGGGGGAAGGGGGGGGGGGGATTCAGAATCAAGTTTGTTCAAATTAAGAGTCTGAGGTCTTGTATGGGCTCCCGGAGCCCAAATTTTAACTTAACGCCGTATGAGAAATGAATGTTCTTTGAAAATCTTCTTCTGATACACCAGTCAGAATTTTTTGATATATGATATATGGGGTCAGTTTCACATTTGTTCAAATAAATCCTCGGGTTCATATTTGGGATCTCTACGCAAATCGAAATTTAGTGAAATATGCGGAATGTTCTTTAGAAATCTTCTTCAGATCCACCAGTCAGAATTGTTTGATATTCAACATCATTAGGGGCATCAGATTCAAGTTTGTTCAAATCAAGTCAATGGGGTCATATTAGAGCCCAAATTTGAACTTAGTGCCCAATACCAGGTGTGAAGAATATTCTTTAAAAATCTTCTTCATATCTAATGGTCAGGATCGGTTTACATTTGGTATAAAGTATCCTTGGGGTCAGATTGAAATATGGTCAAATGAAGTCTCTAGCTTCATATTTGGGATCCCTGTTGGAACCCTAATATTTCCTTGGTGCAGTATGAGGAAATTCTTTAATAATCTTCAGATTCACCGGTCAGAGTCTTTGTATATTTGATATTCTGTAACCTTGGGTGTGGGTGGGGGATCAGATTCACATTTATTCATATCAAGACTCTATTTGGGCTCCCTATGGGAGCCTGAATTTTAACTTTGTACAAAAAGAGAAAAATTCTTTAAAAATCTTCTTTTTTCAGATCCACCAGTCAGAATAATTTGATATTTGGGATATTATATATTGTGGGAGTCAGATTCATGTTCGTTAAAATCAAGTCCCTGGGGTCATATTTTGTGATTCCTATGGGAGCACGAAGTTTAAGTAAAAAAAGGAGAAAAATTCTTCAAAAATCCCCTTCTTCAGAGCCACCAGTTGATATTTTATGTTCATCATCCTTAGGGGTGTCAGATTCAAGATCCAAACCAAGACATGGTTTATATTTTGGGCTGCAAGTGGCAGCTGGAATTTTAACTTAGTGAAATATTTAAAAAATTTTCTTTACATGGATTCATGTTTGTACTCCCTACAGGCCTCCATAGTTTAACTTCATGCAATATGAGGAATATTTTTATGATTTCCGAAAAAATTTCTGGGTAGCATATAGTCACCGCTTTGTCTGTTCTTCTGAAACAAATGGTTTCTGGATGATAACTCTACTTTGCTTTGGTGTACAACCTTTATAATTTGCAACATTACTACCTACCATGAAATGCAAGTCAAGTTTGATTTCCACTGTTATGGCATTTTCCATTCCAGAGTTATGCCTCTTGAAAAGTCGCAAAATGGTAAAATCAATGGTTTCCAGATGACAACTCTAGTTCGCTTTGATGTATTACCTTATAATTTAAACATTACTACCTACCGTAAAATGCAGGTCATGTTCAGTTTTCACCATTATGACATTTACTGTTCCCGAGTTATACCCTTTGAAATGTGGAAAATTGGTAAAGTGATAAAACATTTCTTATGGGATCTTATCAAATGCCGAGGGCATATATAATCAAACATGCTTATATATTCGCCCTAATAAAGCAGTTACCTGTCTTCAAAGGCCAGTTTAATCTTCCCAAGGAGCTTTTAATACTGTTTACTATGTACTGTAACCTTTGTCCTTCCACACATTTTTGTAATTTTTTGCTCAACTTGACAAAAGTCCAGCTGAGCTATTGCTGTCACTTCTTGTCCTTCGGCGTCCGTCCACAAATTCTTTTGGCGCACCACACAGGTCCCATTTTTGATCAGATCGCTTTGAAACATGGTATACTTGTTTGGGGTGACCTCTAGATGGGAGCTATCGATTTTCTTCCATTTCTGTCAAAAAATGTTGCACTGGCAATGGCCTTTGAACTTAGTTCAGTCAGACATCAATATATCCCTTTGGCACACCCTACAGGGCACATTTATGATCGGATTTCTTTTTAAACCTGCTAGGGCTGGGCGGTTTTGAAATTTGCATTTGGGGCCTTGTCAAGACAAGGTGCAGAAATTCACAAGAAAAGCTACATTTTAGCAAAAATCAACATTTCCTTATTTTTTATGGAGTTGCTAAGCTCTCACCCTGGTTTTGGTGGCTAATGTGCAATTGTTATACTTATTTCGGTAATTATCACATCGCTTGAAAATAGACGTGCCCCGTGTTTCTTGATGGTTCCTGCTTCAAATGACAGTGGAATAAGAGGAACACAAATCATATTTTCTTCTGATTTTGATAACTATTGTTGAAGTAAGTCGTGATATACGAATCACTTTTATTGGTAACTCACTCCAATGCTTTCACAATATCTCTCCTAATTTCTACTGTAGAGGTACGTTTTTTACTTTGATTCTGCCCAACATAGAAATTGGGCGAAATGAGCGGTGCCAAGGCGAAGATATTACCAACTTTACTTTGCCCTCTTGGCTGATCCCTTCGTTGATCTTATCTCAGTCAAGACAGGCGATTGATGTTTTTGAAGGGAAACTGCTGTAATGGGATTTGAAAGAAAGTTTGCAATATTGCATCCTGAGATTTGTTGTGTTTACAAAATACACATGGTCATGACAGGGCCCGCACGAATGACCCAAAATGACCCAAAACGGATCCAAAACGACCCAAACTGGACCCAAAACAACCCCAAAACGATCCCAAAACGGACCCGCAACGGAACTGAAATGGACCCGACATTGGTGTCTGACGGTACGTTATCTCGCATTAACGAGTAAACCAACTTCCTGTGTGTGTTTACTTAATTGGTGGGGGGGGGGGGGAGCTATATCCAAGTCTTACTATATGGGAAAAAAAAGACACACTTTTGTTGTTGTTGTTGGGGGGGGGGGGGGGGGGGGGGGAGGGGGGGGGGGGATGCCCTACAGCGTCCATTTTGAATATATATTCGCATGTTCATGCCCCCAGCCTCCAGAAAACGTAAACACGCACAAATTTTACCAGTAAATGGTGATAATCAACAAATAACTCCCTAAAATTTTTTAGCTTTATAAATATATCCCTAATGGTTTCTGGACCCTTTTAGTTAAGTCAGTAAATGGCTAAGCCCATGTTAGTGTTACATGCTGACGAGATGAAGTCATGCTCGGCATGTAGGTTGGCCACTCGCCCCCCCTCCCCCCCCCCGCCCACCGGTTCGTATACAACTCTCCTTTTGCATGTTTTAAATAATCCCCGAGTGCTCCATTTTTTCTTTTCCCTACTACAGAAGTAAGAAACAAACAGCTCCAAGTACTTTTCCTGGCCCCAATTTTCTCCACCACCCCAAAATTTCCATCAGCGCTATACATGAAAATCGCTATTCAGTTTTTTTTTAGATTTTCATTTTTTGCTTCCAAAACATAGGTTATGACCCCTCATTCGAACAAGTGTGTCACGTACCAGTTGTTTTCATCAAATTGTAATCTAAACAACATTGTTTGGATTTGTTCCACAGATTTAAGTAATAAATTAATAATCAGTATGTGATGTCTTGCAATCTCTATATTTCTATCTCCTTTTTAGAGTTGTGTTTTACGATATGGAGTAGTGCTTTAACCGGGCAGGGCAGCCACAATGAAGATAGAGTGCACCGGACGTTTTATGTGCTTCTTTTTTTATATTCACACTTTTTATTTACAACTGTTTTCTCGTTTCAAAGTCGTTTGGGGTCAGGGGGGATTCGTTTTGGGTCCGTTTTGGGTTTGTTGTGGGTCTGTTTTGGTTCGTTTTGGGTCCGCTTTGGGTCATTTTGGGTTCGTTTTGGGTAGTTGTGGGTCGTTTTGGGTGAATCGTTCTGCCAGTCATGACACGTGTTGATTAGAACATCTTCGTATTTGGAATGCAGCATGTGTACCTGACAGACCTGCAGTACTGCGCGATTCCTTAAAATAAGTTCAAATATTATACAAACAATTCCCAATAAGTTGAAAAAAAACTTTCAATAGTTACCTGCCATCCATTTAATAGGATGTGTTCTATTTTAATTTAACCATTTTATTGTTGTTAAAAAACATAACTGCCAATGCGCAGCGTTATCTATGAGCATGTGACTTCAGAGAACGTGTCAGTAGGCGGTTAACATAATTTACTTGTCATTTTTCCCATGTGAACTTTGAGGTTTTAAAACTCAATAAATTTTATGTTTACCTCCAATCTAATTTACAACGTGCCGTACGCAGATGATTTTGGTCAAAGGTAATTTATAATACTTTTACACCATAAATTGTCAGTTAACTTGCAATACCTCTTTGGTCAAATGTGCCCGGTTCATTAAATTTACTTAACGATTCTTGAATTGCATGTGTGGATTTTTACGTAAGACTTTTTAATTTTTCATATTTCATCTGCTGGTGGTTCTGTAGATATTGTTTAAGATACAAGAAATTTGTGGGGGGAGAGGGGATTTGTTGTCAGTCCTCTCGAAGTAAGCATAAATGGCACAGCATTTACCTTTGCCCGACATTTAAGCCTTTGGCATGTGGATGAGTGGTCATAAACTTAACCAAGTCTGCTCTGGGAAATTTGTTGAAACCGAAAGTCACGTTTTTTTGTTAAGGCGGCAGTTCGGTTTCGGTTTAAAAAAAAAAACTGAACCGAACCGAAAAACCGATAAACCGCCCAGTCCTAAAACCTGGTATGCTTATTTGGGGTAACCTCTAGATGGGAGCTATCAATTTTCTTCCATTCTTCTTAAAAAAAATTGCTCTTGCTGTTGATCACATACTGATGCACTCATCTCTTTTGACAACTTGAGCCAGGTGAGCATTTTAGGTTCACTTGAGCTTCTGGTTTTTCATTTCCACAAAACATTACTGTCATTATCACCAGCCTTTGAGCTTAGTGCATTTATGTAGCAACTTATCCCCTTTGCACTCTCTGCAGGGTATATTTATGAATTTGCATATAAAAAACAAAAAAAACATTGTCACAAGCAATGACCTTCAAAGTTAGTGCATTTGTGCATTAACATCTTCCTTTGGCATGTCTCAGAGGGCGCATTCATTATCAGGTTGTTTTGAAACTTTGTATATGCTTATTCAGGGTGACAAAGGTAGGAAGGAACTAGGGCTGTCACGATCAATCGATTAATCGATTGTTGATCGATCACGGCGGAATCGATTAGTATTTTTCGTTGTCGAATAATCGATAAATTGTATCCCGTTTCAGATGTTTAATAATTAAAAGAAAATTTGATGAAAAAACTATTGTTTCTAAAGGTATTGAGTTAAGAAAATCGATGTTAAACCCCAGGAAGCCATTGGAAGCATTTGTCTTCCAGGTACATTCATCAAAGTTTTGATGTTCTGAATCTTTGAACTGTCAGTGTAATAATCAAGACCGGACGGCAGTTGCGCAGATCGCAACTGACGACCGGTCTTGATTATTACACTGACGGTTCAAAAGTTCAGAACATCAAAGCTTTGAATGTACCTAAAAGTTGATCGTCTTCGTTGTTTACTTGGGGTAGGTCAGCTGACTTGAACTTCATTTTTATCAACTTCAAAGAGAGGGAGAGGGGTGGAGGTCATCTAGGTATGATTAATCGATTATTATCAATTATTTGTGACGATTAATCGATTCCTAAATTGAAAAATCGTGACAGCCCTAGTAGGAACTATTGATTTTCTTTTCATTTCCATCAAAAACTTGCTGTCGGCAACAATCTTTGAATTTATTGCATTTGTGCTTCAACATTCTTCTTTGACATGGCCTACAGGGCACATTTATCGTAGGATTGTTTTTATACGCCCGATTTGAAAAAACGGGTCGTATTATGGTATACCGCTATCCGTCTGTCTGTCTTTGAGAAATTTTCATGATTTTTTGGTGGCAAGTATATGTAACCTGACAAGTACACATGTATACTCACATTGTGTGGTTCCCTCTTGTAATTAACAACGGGCGTATCATGCGCTCATGGCGCAGCTGTTTATTGAACTTGGTGTGCACATTAGGCGAGACCTCTGGATAAGAGCTATTGATTAGCATTCATTTCTGTGAAAAAAGTTGCTGTTTACAATAACCTCTGAACTTACTGCATTTGTGTATCAACATTCTTCCTTTAGCCAGCCTTACAGTTTACATTTAAAAATGCATGGATTGCTCTGATGTTGTGCACACACGATGCTGTTATGTTGAAGTTTCACCATATAACATCTGTACCAATGATCTTCAATTTTGCCATTTCACTTACCAAGTTCAAGATTGTCAAGTTGAGCTACAGTGCCATTGTCACTTTCATTTTAAAGTACAAAGTATTTTCAGATGTTGCACTTAAATTATTATTAAACCGTACATTTAGTTTGAACCTTATCTTATATCCACTGGTGTACTTTGACCAAATTTTTCATCACTTACAATCAAGGATGTGTAATGGGATAAACAGTTGAAGGCTTTTCAACAACATACAATATTGTTTATACATGTCAAGTGGAGAATCCAATCTTGGATGGAGAATCTTCAGCAGGAAAGAAATAATGTTTTTTATCGAATCAATTTAATGTGCAATATAATACCTTTTCATTTCTGTCTGTATCAAGCATTAACCAATAATCAAGAATGCAAATGCAGGAATATACCATAGTGTGCTATGCACACAAATGACACCATCTATTTTTTTTTAGGAATAATCTTCTTCAGACTCACCGGTCAGAATCGTTTGGATTTCAGCACCTTAGACTTCCTTATGGAGGGGGGAGAGGGGGGGGGGGGGGGGTGTTGCTGGATACAAGTTTTTACAAATCAAATTCCTGGGTTTAGATTTTGATTTCCCATGGGAGCCCAAATTTCTTAGTGCAATATAATGGATATTCTTTAAAATTGTCTTTCTCAGACCTACCAGTCAGAATCGTCCGATATTTTTGTGTACAGCATTCTTAGGGGATCCAAATTCAAATCCCTAGGTATTTTTACAAATTTGAACACAGTGCAGTATATGGAATATTCTTGAAAAAGTTGCTTGTTCAGATCCACCTGGGAGAATCTTTTGATAACTGGTATACAGCATCCTTAGGAAGGGCAGATTCAAGTTTGTCCAAATTAAGACACTTGGTTTATATTTTGGGCTCCCCATGGGAAGCTGAAGTTTAATTAGTGAAATTGAGAAAAATTCTTTAAAAATTTTCTTCACATCCACCAGAAACAAATTCAGATTTGTTCAAATTAAATCTCAGGAATCATATTTGGGCTGAATTTTAACTCTGTGCAATATGAGAATATTCTTTGAAAATTCTCCCTTTTAGATCCAGCAGTCAGAATCTTTTGATATTTGGTACATAACATCGTTGGGATGGTGATGGGGGGTGGGGGGTCTGAGGGCTCAGATTCAAGCTCGTGTTAATAAAGTGCTTGGGTTCATGTTTGGGCTTTGTAGTGTTAACTCGCCATAGATGCTGAATGTGACCTTAAATCTTTCTTTAAATAACTTTTATCAGGTGAGTGCTTAAGATCCCTTGGGGCATCTTGTTTAATTAGAATGTTCCCACCCCCAACAGACCAAATCAGATACCTCAGATCTCCATTTGTATAACCAACAATATGCGTGACATAATTCCCAAGTATCAAATTATATAGTCCTGAAAGAAAGTACGGGATTTATAAGCAAGGATAATCAATAGAAGATTCCAATCCAGATGAAAATGTCCCAACTAGAAAATTATAAGAATTGCCCAACCTTATTTACACCCCTAGTCACTCATCACGAATAATAATAAAAGACAAGTATTTCAAGATACATGCAGAATATTCTCTGTGTTGAGAGAGACCCCTCCACCACACAAAAATAGAGTGGATACACCTCTTTACTAGAGTTTCCACTTCACTCTTGCATGTACTATATAAATTTACATAGTGATAAGCAGTCATATTTTCTAAGTTGGGCATTTGTGTTGAAAAGAACTCATATTGTCACATACTGTGCTGGTTAACTTCCATGAGGACATTCTGTGAAATAATGTCCAATATAATATGCAGGGTACTTGGATGGAGGAGGTATGGAGTACATGTGTTGTCCTGTATCAGTAAGATGACCTATTAATCACTTGGTATTAATTGAAGAGTTCATATTAATTACCTGAGTTGTGGCCACATAGTTTAATATAATTGGAGTGGTAATCACAGTAAAGTATGTATGAATGTATTACATGTATAATCATCTACATGTTATAATTAATGTACAATACTACTGTATTTGATCCATGTAAATCACATTCCTGATTGTTGCCACAACATATTAACATTTACTCTTTGCCTGCTGCAGTTCCACTTCCCCAACCAGTACAATACCCTGTTGCCTATCAAAGGTAAACAAGTTATCCTGGCATTTGTTCATACAATTTCTCCTTGCAAACAGGAGTCTTCTTATCACTGATTTTTAAACCTGATTCCATTGAATTTTTCATCAAATTCAAGTTGTGGCTGCTTTATAGAAGCCATGACTTGATTTTATGAGAAATTCAAGATAATGGTCAGCACATTTAAGAGTTAATGGCATGGACAATTCTACACAATTTTTGCTCTTGGTTGACAGGCATTCTTACAATCTTTTCACTGGCTTCCAGTCAAGTAATTGCTGCCTCTGTAGGCAGCCAAGACTTTACTAGAAACCATTGGTGGATTACTTTGTATGTTACCAGCAAGTTCACAGAGATCTTAGTGTTAGGGGCACCTGTTCTAATACAGCTAAACTGATCGTCAAAAATATGCTTTTAAGTGAAAGGTGACTTGTGTGCGCAGCTCCTACATTATTGAACTAATTTTGATGAAAACTTCTCAAACATTATGACTAACAAGAAAACATGTGCATATTCTAAAAATGTTTCATCTACGACAATTTTAACCAGGTTATCTCCCTTGAACTTGGATTTATTATGGATTTTCAAATGAGATTCTTGTGTGCGCAACTCCTCCTACATTATTGAACTGATTTCAATAAAACTTCTTAAACATGGTCACTAATGAGTGAACATGTGCATATTTCCAACTGTCCCATCTGTGATGGTTTTTACGAGGTTATTTCCCCTTCAACCGAGAAGATTTTATATTGATTTGTACATGAGTTTTTTGTGTGGGGAACACCACCTTCATTAATGAACCAGTTTTGATCAAACTTCTCAAACATTATGACTAACAAGTAAATTTTTTTGAAATTTCGAATGTAGGGTATATGATTTGTCCAACTAACTCCTCCCACAATCTAATATATAAATGCGAATGTCTGTATCTCTCTCTATCTATCTCTCTATCTATCTTTGTTCTGGGTGAACTCCTCCGATTCTCGACCGATCAATCTCAAATTTTGTACATGGGGAGTAATTCGTCCCTGCGAGTAACATGGGATGGGTGCCGTGCCTGTTCAGGGTGACCTTGACCTTGAAATTGATGACCTTGACCTTTTTATTTTGAAAATGGCTGGGCCGATCAAGCTTCAATTTCATATGTGCGTGTATATTGACCCATCGATGATTTTGACTTTATTGGGGTGCCCGTGTGGGGTGACCTTGACCTTGAAATTGGTGACCTTGACCTTTTGTTTCGACAACGGCAGGGCCGATCAGGCTAAAATTTCATATGTGCGGGTATATTGACCCATCAATCATTTTGACTTTATTGGGGGGATCTTGACCTTTTATTTCGAAAACGGTTTGGCCGATCAGGCTAAAATTTCATATGTGCGGGTATATTGACCCATCGATCATTTTGACTTTGTTGGGGTGATCTTGACCTTTTATTTCGAAAACGGTTTGGCCGATCTGGCTAAAATTTCTTATGTGCGAGTATATTCACCCATCGATCATTTTGAATTTATTGGGTTGTGGGGTGACCTTGACCTTGAAATTGGTGACCTATCGATCATATCTGAGGGTATATTGACATAACCATCTTCTCCCATGCAACGCCGGGTATTCACCTGCTAGAACCTGCCCAGCCGTTTTCGAATTAAAAGATCAAGGTCACCAATTTCAAGGTCTAGGTCACCCCGCACGGGCACCCCGATAAAGTCAAAATGATCGATGGGTCAATTATTGGGGTGCCCGTGCAGGGTCAGCACTCAAATTGATTTTAAATTTTCCCTTAGAGCAAATTTTTGAGAGTGTTCTTCATCACAGAAGGTATTTTTTTCTAAATATATAAAGTATTCAAAATAAATTTTAAATTCATATAAGAAGGAGGGTCTACCATGGTTTCTGAATGTCTTAATTAAATTGAAAAGTGTAGTTGAAAATGTTTTCAATATCTTTCATTAATTAAGCGTTATTAACAATTTGAGGTAAGAAATTGACAAAATATTTCAGTTGTCTCCCTTTTCTTCTGCACTGAGTAATTTTTAGCTTAACTTGACAAAGTCAAGATAAGCTATTGCCATCATGCGTGCGGAAGTCTGTTAGTCTGTGAGTCTGTTCACATTTTCCTTTAGCACGGCTACACCCTGCAGTTCTTCTCTGATCGTCACAAAATTTCATATGCAGGTTTGGGGTCATGTCTAGATGGGAACGTCCCCTTTTGGTCGCAATCGGTCAACCGGAATGGCTGCCCGAGCCCAAAACCCTAAAACCATAATCACAGTCTACAGGTCGTATTTATGAAGGGATTTCATTGTAACTTGGTAGGATGCCTCTGTATAATGCCTAGATGAGAATGTCTCCCTTTGGGCATGATCTGTCAACTGTGATGGGTGCCCAAGCCCGAAACCCAAAAACTTTTAGCACAGTCTGCAGGTCATGTTTAATATGGAGGGATTTCATTGTAACTTGGTAGAATGACTCATGATGTCTAAATGAGAATTTCCCCATTTGGGCGTGATCTGCCAACCATGTCGACTGCCCGAGCCCAAAACCCGAAAACCTTTAGCACAGTCTACAGGTCATATTTATTGAGGAATTTCATTGTAACTTGGTGGGTTGACTTCATATAATGTCTGGATGAGAAAGTCCCCTTTTGGACGTGATTGGGCAACTGTGATGGCTAAAGGGGCCCGAAGCCCGAAAACCTTTGGCACAGTCTTCAGTTCATATTTATGAAGGGATTTCATTGTAACTTGGTAGGTTGACTTCATATAATGTCTAGATGAGAACAGCCCCTTTTGGACACCATTAGGCAACTGTAACGGCTACAGGGGCCTGAAGCCCGAAAACCTTTAGCACAGTCTACAGGTGATATTTATGAAGGGATTTTATTGTACCTTGGTAGGATGACTCCAAATAATGTCTAGATGAGAACGTCCCCTTTTGGTCGGCGGTCATTCAGCCTTGATGGCTGCCCGAGCCCAAAACCTTTAGCAAAGTATATAGGTCATATTTGTGGAAGGATTTCATTGTAACCTGTTAGTTTGACTCCATATAATGCCTAGATGATGATATCCCCTTTTGGTCATGATTGGTCAACTGTGATGGCTTCAGGGGCCCGAAGCCCGAAAACCTTGAGCACAGTCTACAGGCCATATTTATGAAGGGATTTCATTGTAACTTCGTAGGATCACTCCAGATGATGCCCAGATGAGAATGTCCCCTTTTGGTTGCGATCATTCAACCATGATGGCTGCCCGAGCCCAAAGCCCTAAAACCTTTAGCACAGTCTACAGGTCATATTTATGAACGGATTTCATTGTAACTTGGTAGGTTGACTTCATATAATGTCTAGATGAGAACGTCCCCTTTGGACGCAAATTGGGAAACTGATGGCTACAGGGGCCCGAAGCCTGAAAACCTTTAGCACAGATTTATTTTAACACATTGGAATGAGCTCAACATGCTCGTTCCAATGAGGGGTCATAATAAAATCTGAATGGAGAATTCTGTGAATAGCACTGGCCGGTTTTGGCCGTTATGTTGGGTACAGGATTAACCCTGAATACCCCCCCTCCCCCCCCCTCCCTCCCCCCTCTATAGTAAATCCCTTCTGCAAGTTCTGTCTAAGATTCAGTCATCATTACAAATACATGCCTTCACGAATCACCGACATTGATCATTTCGCTGACCCCTCTAGGGATAAAAACATTGTCACATGCTTAAACAGCAGCGCTTTTGTGTTACAAGGTTGTCGATTGGCTTAATGAATACCGGAAACAAGGTTTGTAACTTTGTGTCCATTTATGGAAAATAAACACATGTTTTCAGGTGGTAAAAGTTTGTGAAGACAACGAAATGTTGTAATTCAAAAACCCATTCAAAAACCCATGCGACTCGATTCAGATTACAGCCCTGCTAAAGCCGTATGTGTAAGGCTGTAAGCTAAAAAAATCGAGGCGTAGCAATATGAAAATGTTATCAAACTTTCATTTTGTCAATCGGCGTTTGCCGATGTTTACCCCACCTTCAGAACCGATGGGCGTATCTCAGCCGATGGCCGATTGTATACCTATTAATCGTCTCATCATTAAACTTGAAAACAATACATCCAACAGGTACTGTTATTTTTATGGTTGTTTAGTAATGACTAGAGGATGGTTCCTTTCGATAACCAGCATTCTGCCATGTCCAATATGACCGCCATGGCAACCATATGGGAGTTTTGGTGACTTGATTCTCCACGCAGTAACTTGAAAACAATATATTCATCTTCAATGGGTCGTAAACCAGGAATGTACAATTATTTTTGAAGGAATTATTGACTTTTTGTTCAACTAAAAATTTCTTCACAAACGCAATTTCTTCATAGGTGACCGTATATTGATCCACTGCCGGTGCACTTGTTAAAAATCAACTTGATAGCAATCTTTATTTTGGGTTGGCCCACACATTGTGGGGGTATTTTGTTAGCTGTGCTTATGAACAGGTCTAGATCTTTATGTCTTCTCGATGTTTGGGCACACCTATAAATGGTGTGAAATTGGGATAATCTAAAGGCCTAAAGAAGTTTGAGCCACATCAGGATGTCAGAAGATTTACCAAAATAAAGTTGACCAGTTTAGATATATGGGGATCTGCAGATGAGACTGCCACGAGACTGGGTTAATGTTGTGGTTGGAAATGATTGCTTTTTAATATTATCTCGTTTTGGTTAAGTAATTTTTTTGTGAACAGACTTTATTTTGCTACGTTTTCATTTTCACCTTACGTGATAGGCAGTCGATAATTGTATAACGAAATTTGGAAACTTTTCGAAGCGTAACTGTGACTTGATGGGAAAGGAACTAGTATATACTGTGCTGGGAAAAAAGTTCCGGCTTATACATCATAAGCTAAATACAGAAACATTTATGTCTTATGTCATAGCGGCGATTCCTTTAAATACAAGGGTTTAAAGTTTAATAGATATTTAACTTGCCCTTCTCACCTTTTACATAACTTATTTTGAATAATTCTATTTGCAGATATATGGAGTTTAGGTGTGATATTGTTCATGTTAGTTTGTGGTGCCCCTCCATTCCAGGAAGCAAATGATAGTGAGACATTAACTATGATAATGGATTGTAAATATCATATACCAAGTCATGTAAATAAGCATTGTAAACAGTAAGTATAATATCACTTGATATTGAATCATTATAATATTTATTTATTTTATTTTATTGCGGTTTAAGCAACTCTTTTGACAACCAGGATCACTTCGTGTCGGACAGTTTTATGGGTGGAGGAAGCCGGAGTTTCCAGAGAGAACCACCGGGCAGTGGCCAGCAACTGTTAAGACTCCACAACATATGAACTCCGCACAAGCAAGGTTAGCATTTGTTGATGACAAGTGCACCATTGACATGCAATATGCCTTAGTAAACAGTTCCAACATGCCCCCTCATGGGTAATTGTTTTCAGGGGACTATTAAAATGGCCGGCGTCCATGTGTGCATCCATCCCACTTTGGTTTCCTGATAACTTTAGTTACAGTTGGCCAAATGAAATTAAATTGGTATGTCTGTGTGTCAATATAAAGTACAGGTCAAGTTCAAATCGGGGTGCGGTCCAACAGATTTTGCCTGAATTTTGCCCCTTTTTAGCTCACCTGGCCTAAAAGGCCATGTGAGCTTTTCTCATCACTTGGCATTCCGTCGTCCGGTGTCCGTAAACTTTTCACATTTTTCATCTTCTTCTCCGTAACCGCTGAGCCGGTGTGAACCAAACTTGGCAGGAATGGTCTATGGGAGGTCCTCTACAAACGATCTTCATTTTGCACCCATCGGATGAAAATCATGGCTTCAGAGGCATTCTTTGATTCTGGTTGGTGGATTTTCAAAAATGTTCTCCTCTGAAACTGCCAGGCCAAATGTTTTGAAACTTCATATAAATGATGACTGGGCCCCCCTCTACCAACGATCCTCATTTAATGTTGATCGAGTTGTAAACATGGCCACAATTGCAGCTTATATTTACTATAGAAACCCTATGGAAATCACATTTTCCTCTTCTTCTCTGGAAAAAACTGAGACGATGTGAAAACAAACCTGGCAGGGATAGTCTATGGGAGGTCCTCTACAAACAGTCCTCATTTGGTTCCAGTGGGTTGAAAAACATGCCCGCCAGAGGCATTCCTTGATTCTGATTGGTGGATTTTCTAAAATCTTCTCCTCTGAAACTGCCAGGCCAAATGTTTTGATACTTCACATAAATGATGAATTGTACCCTCTCTACCAAAGATCCTCATTTAATGTTGATTGGGTTGCAAACCTGGCCACAATTGCGGCTTATAGTTACTATAAAAACCCTATGGGAAATCACATTTTCATCTTCTTCTCTGGAACTACTGAGCCAACATGAACCAAACTTGGCAGGGAACGGTCTATGGTAGGTCCTCTACAAACGATCCTCATTTTGTTCCAGTGGGTTGAAAAACATGGCCACCAGAGGCATTCTTTGATTCTGATTGGTGGATTTTCAATTTCAAAAATCTTCTCTGAAACTGCCAGGCCAAATGTTTTGATACTTCACATAAGTGGTGACAGGGACCCCCCCCCCCCCCCCCCCCCCCCCCCACCCCCCTACCAACGATCCTCATTTAATGTTGATCGGGTTGTAAACATGGCCACAATTGCAGCTTATAGTTACTATAGAAAACTATGGGAAATCACATTTTCATCTTCTTCTCTGGAACTACTGAGCTGACGTGAACGAAATTTCGTAGGAATGGTCTATGAGAGGATGGAAATATGTGGCCACCAGAGGCTTTATTCTAATGCTTAACCCAATGCCTCTCTTGTCTGCACGACGATCGGTACTGTTCAGCAAAATACTTGTTTTTTGAGAATCTGGTAAGGGTTGGTTCCAGTTTTCCTCCACTGAGAACTGGGAAAAAAAACCCAAAAATATTGTGTATACAGTACAAGTCAAAATAAGTTGTAGCAGAACTGCAATAAACTAAGTAAACTACTGCTCCTGCCCTGACAAGATCAGAATCTGACATTTTCTGGAATGCCTTCAGTGAGAGCTTTCCAGAAAATGATGTCAGCTTCTGGTTTTATCAGTATAGGAAGAGAAAAGATACATAGTTTATAGGATTATCCTACAACTTATTTTGAATGCTACTGTAAACAAGTGAAGTTAATACATTAAAGGCTCTCAAGTTACTTATCTGAAATACTGATTGATGACAGGTGTATGGGAGTTTTTGTTTATATTCTTTTCTCAGTTGCTGTCCAGCAAAAATAAATCTATGACAAAATTGAAGTAAAATGTGTTTCCTGTAACCCTTTACCTAGCCAAAGCTATTTGAAAGAGAATACTGTCTTGAAAAAAATTGTAATTTTCAAAATATTAACCTTCTTTTACTGAGTTTTGTATTGAAAC
This sequence comes from Pictodentalium vernedei, assembly GCA_031216915.1. Taxonomy (NCBI): domain Eukaryota; kingdom Metazoa; phylum Mollusca; class Scaphopoda; order Dentaliida; family Dentaliidae; genus Pictodentalium; species Pictodentalium vernedei. The sequence goes on along the minus strand of CM062295.1, from coordinate 299,158,095 downwards.
AGAATTCATAAATGTGTGCATTTTCAAGAAATCTTCTTTGAAACTACAAGGCCAAATGTTTTGAAACTTAATGTGACTGATGGCTGTAACCCCCTCTGCCAATGATCCTCATTTAATCTTCATCGGGTTGCAATTATGGCTGCAATTGTGGCTTACAGTTGCTATAGAAACCCTTTTGGAAATCAACGTTTTCATCATCTCTGAAAGTACTGAGCCAATGTGAACCAGACTTGGCAGGCATGGTCTATAAGAGGTTCTCTACAACTGTTACTCATTTTATTCCTGTTGAATGAAAAACGTGGCCGTCAGAAGCATTCTTTGATTCTGATTGGTCAATTTTGAAAACTCTTCTCTGAAACCACAGGGCCAAATGATTTGAAACTTTGCATGGTTGATGACTGGGGCACCCTCTACCAACGTTCCTCATTCAATGTTATCGTGTTGCAAACATGGCCACAATTGCGCTTTATAGTTACTATAGAAGAACCCTATGGGAAATCCCATTTTCATCTTCTCTCTGGAATTACTGAGCCCACGTGAACCAAAACCTGGCAGGAATGGTCTATAGGAGGCCCTCCACAAAGGAACCTCTTTTTGTTCACGTTGGTTGAAAAATATGGCCACGAAAGACATTCTATGATTCTGTTTGATGGATTCAAATGTTTTGAAACTTCATGTGATTGAGGGACTGGGACACCTACCAATGATCCTCATGTAATGTTGATGTAATGTTGCAAACATGGTCACCATTGCAGCTCATCAGTAGTTACCATGGAAAGCCTATGCAAAATAACTTTTTTAGCTCGACTATTTACAGTGAGGGCGAAAGTAATGACTTTTGTCCGTCTGTCTGTCCGTCCGTCCGTCCGTCCGTCCGTCCGTCCGTCTGTTAACTTTTAGAGTTTTGGTTAAAGTTTGTGGTTAAAGTTTTTTACTGAAGGTCGAAGTGGGGTTTTTTGGAGGGTTTTTAGCTCATCTTGACAAAGTCAAGCTGAGCTAATCTCATCACTCTCAGTCCGTCGTCCATCAACACCATGTTTTTGGTCTTCTCCTCCAAAGCCACTGGCCAATTCAAGTGAAAGTTTGTGTGAGTGATGGTCCCAAAGGGGCATTTCATTTTTGTTCAACTCAGCATGCCCAGCCCCATAGGGAGGGAATGGGAAAAAATGCTCCAAAATATTTAAAAAATCTTCTTCTCAAGAACCAGTGTGTACAATGACTTGATATTTGCTATGGAGCTTCCATATGAGGTGTAGAATCAAGTTTGTTCAAACGAAGAATATTTGGCTTTGTAATATGAGGGGTAAGATTTTTGGCCCCGCCCAAAGTTTCTATTTTCTGAACCGATGGTCCGGTATGAACCAAATTTGGTTTGTGGTAGTAATTGGGTCATAAGTACTTGACCCATGCAAAAAAAAAAATTCCCGCAATCCCCATGGGAACCCTGGGACCTAAAAATAGAAATATTTTCAAACGCCCATATTTCCCAAACCCCACGGAACAGAGAGCTTTTATTTGGTATGAAGTATCCTTATGACCAGTAGAATTGAATGGTAAAAAAAATTGCCATCGGTTATGTTAGGGTGTTCTGTAATGGGCATCGAAAAAATGCTGAGTCAGCATATTTGCAAAAATTAAAAGAAATCTTTTCCTCCAGAACCAATCATCAGAATCTTTTGATATTTGGTATACAGCATTCATAGGGGGGGTCAGATAAAAGTTTGTTGAAATAAAGCTCATTGATTCATATTTGGGGCTCGCGACAGGAGCCCGATGTTTTAACATAGCTTAATATGGGGAATATTCTTTAAAAATCTTCTTCATAACCACCAGTCAGAATCTTTTAATATTTTGTATACATCATTGTTATGAGGGTCAGATTCTAGATTGTTCAAACCAAGTTCCTAGGTTAATATTTGGGCTTCCAATGGAAGCCCAAGTTTTATCTTTGTTCAATATGGAGGGTAATTTAAAAAAATCTTCTTCAGATCCATCAGTCAGAATGATTTGATATTTGGTATGCAACATCTCTATGGGGGTCAGATTCAAGTTTGTTCAAATCGGATCCCTAGGTATATATTTGGGCTCTCTATGGTAGCCCAAATTTTTACTTAGTGCAATATGAGGAAATTTCTTTAAAAATCTTCTTCTTCAGATCCACCAGTCGGAATGCTTTTATATTTCGTATACAACATCTCTAGGGGGGTCAGATTCCAGGTTGTTCAATTTGAGTGCCTAGGTTAATATTTGGGCTCCATATGGGAACATGAAATTTAACTTAGTACAATATGAGGGAATTTCTTCAAAAATCTTCTTCTTCAGATTCACTTGTCAGAATGCTTTCACATTTGGTATACAACATCTTTAGGAGGGTCAGATTCAAGTTTGTTCAAATCGGATCCATAGGTTAATATTTGGCTCGCTATGGTAGCCCAAATTTGAACTTAGTGCGATTCGAAGAAATTTCTTTACAATTTCTCTTCTTCAGATCCAACAATCAGAATGCTTTCATATTCGGTGCACAACATCTCTAGGGAAGTCAGATTTAACTGTGTTCAAATCAAGAGCCTGGGTTAATATTTGGGCTCTCTATGGGAGCCGGAATTGGCCATTTTGCTGAAAAATTAAAAATTTTGTATTCAGTACCCTCTAGAGGTACTAAGATTAATCAACATAGGTTGTATCAAGGGGCTTCATAGGGGAACTCTACATTTTACTTATGATCAACTGAAGAAAAGGCATGATGCCCAGATTATTTTTGTCACTCCTGAGGGACTCAAGGATTGACAGTGTAGCCTATGGAGATGGCTTGCTTAATGTAGACTCATTCTTGGACTCTGTTTAAATTGTGTTCTGTACAAGATGAGTGCTTCAGGCCCCATGGGGCCTCTTGTTTTGTTTTTTTTCCTGTTTAGTTGACATTTGGAGTTTTGGTTAAAGTTTGTGGTTAAAGTTTTTTTATTCAACCTTCAAGTACAGGCTATACCCGGTAGTTCTTGTCTGATCGTCACGAAATTTCATATGCAGGTTTTAGGTCATGTCTATATGAGAACGTCCCCTTTTGGTCGTGATCGGTCAACCGGTATGACTGCTCGAGCCCAAAACCCGAAAACTATTAGCACAGTCTACAGATCGTATTTATGAAGGGATTTCATTGCAACTTCATAGAATGCCTCTGTATAATGCCTAGATGAGAACGTCCCCGTTTGGACATGATGTGTCAACCGTGATGGCTGCCCAAGCCCGAAACCCAAAAACTTTTAGCACAGTCTGCAGGTCATGTTTAAGATGGACGGATTTCATTGTAACTTGATACGATGACTCTGTATGGTGTCTAGATGAGAATTAACCCCCATTTGGGAGTGATCTATCAACCGCCACGACTGCCCGAGCCCGAAACCCGAAAACCTTTAGCACACTCTACGGGTCATATTTATGGAGGTATTTCATTGTAACTTGATAGGTTGACTCCGTATGATGTCTACATGAGAATTTCACCATTTGGGCATGATCTGTCAACCGTCACGACTGCCCGAGCCCAAAACCCGAAAACCTTTAGCACAGTCTACAGGTCATATTTATGGAGAGATTTCATTTTAACTTGATAGGTTGACTTCATATAATGTCTACATGAGAAAGTCCCCTTTTGGACGTGATTGGGCAACTGTGACGGCTACAGGTGCCCGAGGCCTGAAAACCTTCAGCACAGTCCACAGGTCATATTTTGAAGGGATTTCATTGTAAGGGATTTCATTGTAACTTCGTAGGATCAATCCACATGATGCCTAGATGAGAATGTCCCCTTTGGTTGCGATCATTCAACCATGATGGCTGCCCGAGGCCAAAGCCCGAAAACCTTTAGCACAGTCTACACGTCATATATATGGAGGGATTTCATTGTAACTTGATAGGTTGACTTCATATAATGTCTACATGAGAACGTCCCCTTTTGGGCAACTGTGACCGCAACAGGGGCCCGAAGCCCCAAAACCTTTAGCACAGCCTACAGGTCATATTTATGGAGCATTTCATTGTAACTTGATAGGTTGACTTCATATAATGTCTAGATGAGAACGTCCCCTTTTGGGCAACTATGACGGCAACAGAGGCCCGAAGCCCAAAAACCTTTAGAATATTCCACAGGCCATAATTATGAAGGGATTTCATTGTAGCTTGGTAGGATGACTCCATGTTTGTGGTTAAAAACCCAGACAAACACCCCTACCCCCCCCACCCCCCCACCCCAGCCCACCCACCCCTCCCTATTAGGCTTCTTTTTTTTCTTCTTTTCTCCAATATGCATTTTGAACTATTTACATTTACTACATGCGGAACCTTTTTTTAGCTCAACTTTGACGAAGTCAAATTTGAGCTATTGTCATGGCCCGTCGTCCGTCGGCCGTCTGTCCGTCTGTCCGTACGTCAACAATTGGCTATGGCTCGGGCTAGAGGTCGTATTTATGAACCGATCTTTACGAAACTTCTTGTTACCTTTGTTATGACCCTGGGACGGGAACGAGTGTTTTTAGGTGTGGTCCGAAATTCAAGATGGCTGCCAGTGGCCATTTTGTACCGATGATGCAAAAATCAGTTTTTTTGTACAGAACTTCTGTATGAAAGTTCTGATTTGAATAAAGTTTTGTATAAATGTTTAGTACCATGGATACATCACATATAATACGGGTTTTTTTCTCGTGCGTAAATTATGCAAATTAGACTGACTTTGATTTATTAGGGTTAGCTGTAAGTGCCAAGCTGCTATGGCTCGGGCTAGAGGCCGTATTTATGAACCGATCTTTACGAAACTTCTTGGGTACCTTTGTTATGACTGTGGGACGAGAACGAGTGTTTTTGGGTGCGGTCCGAAATTCAAGATGGCTGCCAGCCGCCATTTTGTACCGACGATGCAGAAATCTGTTTTTTTGTACAGAACTTCCATATGAAAGCTCTGATTTGAATAATTTTTTGTATGAATGTTTAGTACCATGGGATACATCACATATAATACAGGTTTTTTTCTTGTACGTAAATTGTGCAAATTACACTAATTTTGATGTTTTTTGGGGTTACTTTCAGCACTGTAAGTGCAAATGCCAATACGGCTCGGGCTAGAGGCCGTATTTATGAACCGATCTTTACGAAACTTCTTGGGTACCTTTGGTATCACCGTGGGACGAGAACGAGTGTTTTGGGGTCCGGTCCGAAATTCAAGATGGCCGATGGCAGCCATTTTGTACAAAATTAGGTGCAATCAGATTTTTGCACAGAACTTCCATATGAAAGCCCTGATTTGAATAATTTTTTTGTGTGAATGTTTAGTACCATGGGATGCATCACATATAATACGGGTTTTTTTCTCGTGCAGAAATTATGCAAATTAGATGAACTTTGATTTTTTCAGTGCGACTTACACACAGTAAGTACACATGTCAATACGGCTCAGACAAGAGTCTGTATTTATGAACTGATCTTCACGAAATGTCTTGGGTACCTTTGTTATCACCTTGGGACGAGAACGAGTGTTTCTGGGTGCGGTCTAAAATTCAAGATGGCTGCCAGTGGCCATTTTGTACCGAAATTAGGTCTAATCAGTTTTTTGTACACATCTTCTATACAGCTCAGACTAGAGGCCATATTTATGAACCAATCTTTACGAAACTTCTTGGGTACCTTTGTTATCACCGTGGGATGAGAGCGAGTGTTTTGGGGTGTGGTCCGAAATTCAAGATGGCCACCAGCAGCCATTTTGTACCAAAATTAGTGCAATCAGTCTTTTGTATAGAACTTCTGTATGAAAGTTCTGATTTGAATAAATTTTTGTATGAATGTTTAGTAACATGGAATACATCACATATTGTAAGGGGTTTTTTTTCGTGCAGAAATTATGCAAATTAGATGAACTTTGATTTATTCAGTGCTACTTACACAATGTAAGCACACATGTCAATACGGCTCAGGGTAGAGGCTGTATTTATGAACCGATCTTCACAAAACTTCTTGGGTAGCTTTGTTATCTCCTTGGGATGAGAATGAGTGTTTCTGGGTACGGTCCAAAATTCAAGATGGCTGCCAGTGGCCATTTTGTACCGAAATTAGGTCCAATCAGTTTTTTGTCACAAGTTCTATACAGCTCGTATTTATGAACTGATCTTCACAAAACTTCTTGAGTACTTTTGTTTTCACCTTGGGACAGGAACGAGTGTGTTTTGGGGTGCCTTTGTTATCACTATGCTATGAGAACAAATATTTTGGGGTTCAGTCAGACCCACTCTGGGACTCAAAGATTTTTTCTAGTTCAGCATCTGACTGTCACCCACCTTTACAATACTTTACCTATACATTTGTTACAGGCAACGGTCAGTATTTATGTACAGACCGTTACAATACTTTATATGTACCTTTGTTATCAGGTCATTACCTAGATGTTTGTCATTGCTGTGTCACATACTATACATGTACATGTCTTTGTCTTGACAAGTTGAGCTACAGTGTCATTGACACTTTCATTTAAACTTACGTACCCCCCCCCCCCCCCCACCCCACCCCACCCCCACCACGCCAGGGGCCAATTAGGCACTTTTTTTTTCTTTCGTCAAAAATGCTTGTTTACAGTTTTGGTTAAAAACCCAGGCAAACACCCCCCCCCCCCCCCCCCCCAATTAGGCTTTTTTTTTTTTTATTTCCTCCAATATGCATTTTGAACTCTTTACAGTCACTACATGCAGAACCTTTTTTTTCCTTTTGTTAAAAATGCTTCTTTACAGTTTTGGTTAAAGTTTGTTGTTAAAAATCCAGACAGAAATTTACACACACCCCCACCCCCCCCCCCTATCCTCCCCCCCAATTAGGCATTTTTATTTTCTTTCCTCGAATATGCATTTTGAACTATTTACAGTCACTTCATGTGGAACCTTTTTTTTCCTTTTGTCAAAAGTGCTTCTTTACAGTTTTGGTTAAAGTTTGTGGTTAAAAATCCAGACAGAAATTTACACCCCCCCCCCCCTCCTCCCCCCCAATTAGGCATTTTTAGCTCACCTGACTGAAAGTCAGGGTGAGCTATTCTGATCACTTTTCGTCCGGCGTCCGTCGTGAAGGTGGTGTTTGGGCTTTTTCTCCCAAACCACTGGCCGCATATTAATGAAATTTCATGTGAGAAGGGGTTGTGTCTGCGGACACCGATTTTTTGTCAAATTAGGTTTCGGCTCACATTGAGCAGAGGGATGGGCAAAAATGCTGCAATTCTTAAAAAATCTTCTTCTCAAGAACCAGCAATAGCAGAGACTTGATATTTGGTATGCAGCTTCCTTTTGAGGTGTAGACTCAAGTTTGTTCAAGAGAAGTTGGAGGGGCAATATTTGACGATGTTAAAGGAGGGGCAAAAATTTTGGCCCCGCCCCAAATTTCTATTTTCCAAACCGCGAGGCCGATTTGAAGCAAATTTTACATGAGTGCTTATTGGGTCATAAGTACCTAATTTATGCCGAAATTTTTTTCCCCGTGGGAACCACAGGAGCTGAAAATAGAAAAAAATGAAAACGCTCATATCTCCAAAACTACACGGCACTGAGAATTCTTATTTGTTGTGAAGCTTCCTTAGGACCAACAGAATGGAATGATAAAAAAAAATTGCCATCGGTTTTATCATGGGGTACTTTTTGGGGTGTTTGAAAAAGTGCTGAGTCAGCATTTTTTAACACTGTGGGTAATGGGAAAAACATAAGACTACTTTTCTCCGAAAGCACTGCTCCAAAAGCTTTAAAATTTCACATATAACATCTTTGGAAGATTGTTTCACATGTTTATTGAAATGAATTGCCTGGGTGGATATTTGGGCTCTCTATGGGAGCCCAAATGTTTAAATTTGTGCAGTATGAGGAGTATTTTTGAAAAATCTTCTTCTTCAGATCTAGCAATAAGAATGTTTTGATATTTGGTATGCAGCATCCTTAGGGGGGTGAGATTCAAGTTTGTTGAAGCCAAATCCCTGGGTTGATATTTAGGCTGAAAATTTGGGGTCCCATTGTGGACTTCGAAATTTTGGACCAAAATCCGAAAAAAAATTTTTTTTGTTTTTATGCGTTTCGGTCAATTTTAAGACAAAAAAAATTTTTTTTTTCCCCCTGATAATTTGGGGTGCGGGTGGGACTTAGAAAATTTTGGACCAAAATCCGAAAAATTTTTTGTTTGTTTTTTATGCATTTCTGGGACAGTCGGGCTGCATGCGTGACATCACTCTAGTTATATGTAGTTCCAGCTGAACAATTACAGGCTCTGTAGAGCCTCTAGTTCTACTTCAAAAATTCATTTTTAGCTTAACTTGACAAAATCAAGCTGAGCTATTGCCATCACTTCTCGTCCGTTGGCATATGTATGTACGTTAGTAAGTTAGTATGTATGTCCACAATTTCCTTTGGCACACCTCACAGGTTGCATTTATGATCAGATCACTTTGAAACTTGGTATGCTTGTTTGGGGTTACCTCTAGATGGGAGCTATTGATTTTCTTCAATTTCTGCCAAAGAATGTTGCCGCAGCCAACATTCTTAGAACTTAGTTTAGTCAGACCACAATATTTCCCTTTGGCATACCCTACAGGACACATTTATGATTGGATTGCTTCGAAACCTGGTTTGCTTGTTTAGGGTGACCTCTAGATGGGAGCTATCGATTTTCTTCAATTTCCATCAAAACATGTTGCCACGGCCAACGTTCTGAGAACTTAGTTTAGTCAGAAGACCTCAATATTTACCTTTGACACACCCTACAGGGCACATTTATGATTGGATTGCTTTGAAACCTGGTATGCTTTTTTAAGGTGACCTCTAGATGGGAGCTTTCGATTTTTTTCCATTTCCGTTAAAAAATGTTGCCGCAGCCAACGTTCTTAGAACTTAGTTTAGTCAGAAGGCCTCAATATTTACCTTTGGCACACCCTACAGGGCACATTTATGATCGGATTGCTTTGAAACCTGGCATGCTTGTTTGGGGTGACCTCTAGATGGGAGCTATCGATTTTCTTCGATTTCTGTCAAAAAATGTTGCCAAGGCCAACGTTCTTAGAACTTAGTTTAGTCAGACCTCAATATTTTCGTTTGGCACACCCTGCAGGGCACATTTATGATCGGATTGCTTTGAAACCTGTCATGCTTGTTTGGGGTGACCTCTAGATGGGATCTCTTGATTTTTTTCTATTTCGAAAAATGTTGCCACTGGCAATGACCTTCGATGAACTTAGTAAAAACTTAGTGCAGTTAAGCATCAATATTTCCTTTTGACACTCCCTGCAGGGCATATTTATGATTGGTTTGCTTACAAACTTGGTGTGCTTGTTTGGGGTGACATCTATATGGGAGCTGTCGATTTTCTTCCATTTCTGTCAAAAAATGTTGCCTCTGACCTTTGAACTTGGTTTAGTCAGACCTCAATATTTCCCTTTAACACACCCTTCAGGGCACATTTATGATCAGATCACTTTGAAAATTGGTATGTGTGTTCAGGGTGACCTCTAGATGTGAATTGTAACATAGTACCATATGAGGGAATTTCTTTAAAAATCTTTTTCACATCCACCTGTCAGAATATTTTCATATTTGGTATACAACATCTCAAGGGGGGTCAGATTCAAGTGTGTTCAAATCGGGCCCTTGGGTTTATATTTGGGCTCTTTATTGGGGCCCATAGTTTAACTCTGTGCAATGTGAAAAAAATTTCTTAAAAATCTTCTTCAGATCTACCAGTTAGAATCTTTTCATATTGGGTGTGTGACATCTCTAGGGGTGTCAGATTCAAGTTTGTTCAAATGGAGTCCCTGGGTTAATATTTGGGCTCTGTATGCCGGTCACTTACTGATACACTGGTCTCTTTGGACAACTTGAGCCAGGTGAGCATTTTAGGCTCACTTGAGCCTCTGGTTAATTATTATAATTAACCCAGTACCAATTAAAATTTTGCTGATGATGATGTTTATTACCTGGTAAATTTATGATTGGATTGCTTACTAACTTGGTGTGCTTGTTTGGGGTGACATCTGTATGGGAGCTGTCGATTTTCTTCCATTTCTGTCAAAAAATGTTGCCTCTGACCTTTGAACTAAGTTTAGTCAGACCTCAATATTTCCCTTCAACACACCCTTCAGGGCACATTTATGATCAGATCACATTGAAACTTGGTATGTGTGTTCAGGGTGACCTCTGGATGTGAATTGTAACATAGTACCATATGAGGGAATTTCTTTAAAAATCTTCTTTTTCACATCCACCTGTCAGAATATTTTGATATTTGGAATACAACATTTCAAGGGGGGGGGGGGGGGGGGGGGGTGGGGAGGGGGGGCAGATTCAAGTGTGTTAAAATCGGGCCCTTGGGTTTATATTTGGGCTCTTTATTGGGGCCCATAGTTTAACTCTGTGCAATGTGAAAAAATTTCTTGAAAAATCTTCTTCAGATCCACCAGTCAGAATCTTTTCATATTGTGTGTGCGACATCTCTAGGGGTGTCAGATTCAAGTTTGTTCAAATGGAGTCCCTGGGTTAATATTTGGGCTCTGTATGCCGGTCACTTACTGATACACTTATCTCTTTGGACAACTTGAGCCAGGTGAGCATTTTAGGCTCACTTGAGCCTCTGGTTAATTATTATAATTAACCCAGTACCAATTAAAATTTTGCTGATGATGATGTTTATTACCTGGTAAATGCTTGCACGGGCACCACTCCCCACGCATAGATTATGACCAGTCCACAGTGTCTGCACTGTATTACTTTGATGCTTTATTTTTCAGACTTATTATGCGGATGTTAATACGAGATCCTTCAAAGCGAGCCACACTTAGTGAAATCATGTTGAATCCTTGGATTAGTGGAGGCAGCATGTCGACAAGTCCCCCTATACAGATGCCACTCATATCCAGAGAGCTGATATCAGCTGATATACAGAACTATGTGATAGAGAAGATGTATGAAGGGAACATAGCAAATAGGGAGGAAATAATACAGTTTGTATTCATTATTTGATGACAGTTTTCATTTTTGTTGTGAAAATTAGATAGTTTTCATTCTAGAACTCAAAAACCAGACATAGATTGTGTCTTTTGTCGGTGCATTTCATTAAAAAAGTTATTAGGCCATTTGTAGCCTGCAACAGTTGTGTTGTATTCTTGATGAAGGACATACACTTTTGTTGCTAATGTTCTTCCAGCGATGTCAGTGGATACCAACTACAATAAACAGAGAATGATTTTGTTCTTGCCCATGAGAGGACGTAAGCTCATACTTTGATTCACTTTTCCAGTAGACACCGGAGGACATAATATAATGAAATAAAATAAAAATTGATGGCATATTTAAATATTAGTATGCCATGATGCAATATCTTAGAAAAGTAGCAAGCATTTTTTTTTAGCTCAACTTGACAAAGTCAAGCTGAGCTATTTCCATCACTTCTCGTCCGTACGTACATCCACAATTTCCTTTGGTACACCTCACAGGTCGCATTTATGATCAGATCACTTTGAAACTTGGTATGCTTGTTTAGGGTTCCCTCTAGATGGGAGCTATCGATTTTCTTCAAGTCCATCAAAAAATGTTGCCGCGGCCAACATTCTTACCACTTAGTTTAGTCAGACCTCAATATTTCCCTTTGGCACACCCTACAGGGCAAATTTATGATTGGATTGAATTGAAACCTGGCATGCTTCTTTGGGGTGACCTCTAGGGAGCTATCAATTTTCTTCAATTTCCGTCAAAATATGTTGCCGCGGCCAACGTTCTTAGAACTTCATTTAGTCAGACCTCAATATTTCCCTTTGGCACACCCTACAGGGCACATTTATGATCGGATTGCTTTAAAACCTGGCATGTTTGTTTGGGATGACCTCTAGATGGGAGCTATCGATTTCTTTCCATTTCCGTCAAAAAATGTTGCCACGGCCAACGTTCTTAGAACTTAGTTTAGTCATACCTCAATATTTCCCTTTGGCGCACCCTACAGAGCGCATTTATGATCGGGTTGCTTTGAAACCTGGCATGCTTGTTTGGGGAGACCTCTAGATGGGAGCTATCGATTTTCTTCCATTTCTGTCAAAAATTGTTGCCACGGCCAACGTTCTTAGAACTTAGTTTAGTCAGACCTCAATATTACCCTTTGGTACACCCTACAGGGTACATTTATGATCGGATTGCTTTGAAACCTTGCATGCTTGTTTGGGGTGACCTCTGGATGGGAGCTATCGATTTTCTTCCATTTCCGTCCATCAAAAAATGTTGCCGCTGGCAATGATCTTTGAACTTAGTTTAGTCAGGCATCAATATATTCTTTTGGCATGCCCTACAGGGCACATTGATAATCAGATCGGTTTGAAACTTTGTTTACTTGTTTGGGGTTACCTCTAGATGGGAGCTATCGATTTTCTTCGATTTCCGCCAAAAAATGTTGTCACTAACAATGACCTTCAATGAACTCAGTAAAAACTTAGTGCAGTTAAGCATCAATATTTCCCTTTGACACACCCTGCAGGGCACATTTATGATTGGATCGCTTGCAAATTAGGTGTGCTTGTGTGGGGTGGCATCTATATGGGAGCTGTCGATTTTTTTCCATTTCTGTCAAAAAATGGTGTCACTGACCTTTGAACTTAGTTTAGTCAGACCTCAATATTTTCCTTTAACACACCCTTCAGGGCACATTTATGATCAGATCACTTTGAAACTTGGTATGTGTGTTCAGGTTGACCTCTAGATATGAGCTATTGCCTTTTAGCTCATCTTGACAAAGTCAAGCTGAGCTAATCTCATCGCTCTCCGTCTGTCGTCCGTCAACACCATGTTTTGGTCTTCTTCTCCAAAGCCACTGGGCCAGTTCAAGTGAAAGTTTCTGTGAGTGATGGCCCCCGCAGGGGCATTGCATTTTTGTTCAACTCGGCATGCTCAGCCCCAAAGGAAGGGAGTGGGGGAAAATGCTCCAAAATATTTTTAAAATCTTCTCATGAACCAGAGTGTACAATGACTGGATATTTGCTATGGAGCTCCCTTTTGAGGTGTAGAATCAAGTTCGTTCAAACAAAGTTCGTGAAGAAATATTTGGCTTTGTAATGGGAGGGGTAAGATTTTTGGCCCCACCCAAAATTTCTATTTCAAGAACCGGTGGGCCAACTTCAACCAAATTTGGCATGTAGTTTAAGTAGGTCCTAAAACCCCAGGGGCTAAAAACAGAAAAAAATTCAAAAGCCCATATATCCCAAACCAGGAGGAACAGAGAACTGGTATTTGGTATGAAACATCCTTAGGACCAGAAGGAGGGATTTCTAAAAAAAAATTGCCACCAGTTCAATCGGTGCCTGGAAGAGGGTATTGAAAAAATAATGAGTCAGCATTTTTGCATAGTTTTATCCCTGGAGGATTTCATTCACAGAAAATTTTGATTGACATATTGTGTTCTTAAATAAACAAAAATTCTGTTATGAACATGATTTAATCTTGTTATTACAATCTGTCAATTCTATGTGTGGGGGGGGGGGGGACTGTTTGTTTTAGAAAGATTTTTATTTATGTTAAATTAACCATTTCAGTCCTGGAAAACATCTGATACCTGTATGCATGTCTTTAATTTAACCCTCTGAAGGCTGCAGTGTGGGTTCCAAAGATTTTTTATTGATGCCATGAACAAACAAAAAACCCTTTCAGTACAGTACTGTTTTTTCTGGTTTCTTGGAAAATAATTGATCTGATTACTGTCTGAAGATCTTTAATTTAACCCGTTAAGCTCATGACGTCAGTGTGTTTTTTTTCCAAAGATTTTTTTCTCTCATGATGTTCTCTTTCTCTACTGATTTCATGTTGAATGAACCCTTTCTATGCTGGAAAACATTTATCTGATTCCTGTGTGCATGTCTTTAATTTAACCCTCTCAAGACTGCAGGTCTGTAGCAGGGAGTTCCAAAGATTTTTAGTGAATCTTGGTAAAGTCAAGCTGAGCTAATCTCATCACTCTCCATCCGTCGTCCGTCAACACCATGGTTTGGTCTTCTCCTCCAAGGCCACTGGGCCAATTCAACATACATGAGATTTTTCCGAGGATCCGCGGATTTCCGCTTTTGCGTATTTTCCGATAATGAAGTGTAAAAATATTACGTTAAAAAGCAAAATTTCCACGCAAAGAACGTCTAAAAAGACGAAGGGTACGAAATATTGGGGCGAATCTGTTGGGAGCGTTTTGCGAGTACCACTCTTCTATTGATTATGCCCAATTGAACGCACCATCGAGAGCACATGTTTTATGTTCTGCTGCTAAATATTATGCACTTTTTATTTGTAATTCTACTTGGATTTCCAATACTATTAATCAAAATGCGGAGTGACATTATTGAGCGAGAAAGTGATTCATTAATTGATGAAAAGGGGATAAAAAATTCTTGGAAATGGTCATGGATGGAATTAAAAATTATCAATCATGACGAAACGGAATATGTCAATGAACACATACGAAAAATTCGTGCCAAAGGGAAAGCTTATTGTAAACTCTGTGATTTGGAGATAAAATACGGAAGCCGTGGTAAGCCGGCGTTAATCGACCACATTAAGTCTGCAAAGCATCAAATTAAAAGGAAAATAATTTCCCAGGTATGTAACCTTCACTTTTAGAGGACCCACTGCCATATTGAGGACTCGCTTTTGCGGGTCCAGCTCGTTTCGTTTCCGGGACGTTTCGTCCCCATGGCAGGGTGGGATTTTTTTGTACCCAGCTGGGGACGAAACGTCCCAGTTAGTTTGTGGCAAAATACTTAATCGTTTTAATATCCTTGAAAAATACTTGTGCAGACCTTATTGTTCCGAAATATTTAAAATTAAGTTCTGCACAAGACAAGTACACCACATGTCCTGTTACAAGATGGGTTGGAAGAAAACTGACACAGATTCTTTTGTCTCCCTAAAACGTTTTGTGTCAATTCAAGGGATGAGTGTTCCCGTACCCCGTGGGTGTGTGTGACCCACTGTGTGTGTGTGTGTGGGAGGGGTGGGGGGGGGGGGGGGTCTTGCTACATACGTAACACTGGCTGGTGTAGCCTATTGCAACCATCAGTCCTTTTTCATAGCAGAAGTTCTTGATGAAAGTTGTAAAAGAATATGAATTTTTTCGACATCCAGTTTATGTTTAATCAAATTATCTTAAGTGAACCACCAATACTACTCAGTTATAAATCTTAAAATGCTTAGGAATGGCCAAGATTTAATCTCCGAGCACTTACAACCCCAGAGCTTCCAGGGGCCTAGCGGCCCCTGGAACCCGGCTAAAAAAAATTTCAACTCGCTTCGCTCGGCCAAAAATTTTTCACCTCACTATGCTCGGCAAACATTTCCTCTTTTTCTATCTTTGACCAATCTCATGTATGATTCAATTGAAAGTTTGTGTGAGGGATGGTCCCGAAGGGGCATTGCATTTTTGTTCAACTCAACATGCTCAGCCCCATAGGGAGAAAGTGTGTGGAAAATGCTCCAAAAATATTTTTAAAAATCTTCTCATGAACCAGTGTGTACAATGACTTGATATTTGCTACGGAGCTTCCTTTTGGGGTGTAGAATCAAGTTTGTTCAAACAAAGTTCGTGAAGCAATATTTGGCTTTGTAATGGGAGGGGTAAGATTTTTGGCCCCGCCCAAAATTTCTATTTTCTGAACTGATGGTCTGGTTTGAACCAAATTTGGTATGTGGTATTATTGGGTCATAAGTACTTGGCACATGCAAAAAAAAAAAAAAATTCCCACATCTCTATGGGAACCCTGGGAGCTAAAAATAGAAATATTTTCAAATGCCCATATTTCCAAAACCACACGGAACAGAGAGCTGTTATTTGGTATGAAGTATCCTTAGGACCAGTAGAATTGAATGGTAAAAAAAATTTGCCATTGGTTATGTTAAGGTGTTCTGTAATGGGCATCGAAAAAAATGCTGAGTCAGCATATTTGCAAAAATTTAAAAAAATCTTTTCTCCAGAACGAATCCTCAGAATCTTTTGATATTCGGTATACAGCATTCATAGGGGTGTCAGATACAAGTTTGTTAAATAAAGCCCATTGGTTCATATTTGGGCCCAATATAGGAGCCCAAATTTTTTACACAGGGTAATATGAAGAATATTCTTTAAAAATCTTCTTCAGAACCACCAGTCAGAATCTTTTAATGTTTTATATACATCATTGGTATGAGGGTCAGATTCAAGATTGTTCAAACCAAGTCCCTAGGTTAATATTTGGGCTTTTTAAATTTTAACTTTGTTCAATATGGGGATAATTTTTAAAAATCTTCTTCTTCAGATCCACCAGGCAGAGTGCTTTCATATTTGGTATGCAACATCTCTAGGGGGTTCAGCTTCAAGTTTGTTCAAATCAGATCCCTAAGTATATATTTGGGCTCGCTATGGTAGACAAATTTTTACTTAGTGCGACTGAGTGCGATATGAGGAAATTTCTTCAAAAATCTTCTTCAGATCCACCAGTCAGAATGCTTTCATATTTGGTATACAACATCTCTAGGGGGGTCAGATTCCAGTTTGTTCAATTCAAGAGCCTGGGTTAATATTTGGGCTCCATATGGGAACCTGAAATTTAACTAACTTAAATTAGTACAATATGAGGGAATTTCTTCAAAAATCCTCCTCTTCAGATCCATGAGTCAGAATGCTCTCATATTTGGTATACAACATCCCTAGGGGGGCAGGTTTAAGTTTGTTCAAATCGGATCCATAGGGTAATATTTGGGCTCGATAGCCCAAAGTTTAACTTCGTGAAATATGAAGAAATTTCTTTAAAATTTCTCTTCTTCAGATCCAACAGTCAGAATGCTTTCATATTTGGTACAGAACATCTCTAGGGAGGTCAGATTTAACTGTGTTCAAATCGAGAGCCTGGGTTAATATTTGGGCTCCATATGGGTTGCCGGAGTTGGCCATTTTGCTGAAGATTTAAAAAATTTGTATTCAGTACCCTCTAGAGGTGTGTAACTAAGATTATTCCACATAGGTTGTATCAAGTGGCTTCATAGGGGAGCTCTACATTTTACATTATGATCAACTGAAGAAAAGGCATGATACCCGGATTTTTTTTGTCACTCCTGAGGGACTCAAGGATTGACAGTGTAGCCTATGGAGATTGATTGCTTAATGTAGATTCATTCTTGGACTCTGTTTATATTGTGTTCTATTCAAAATGAGCGCTTTAGGCCCCGTGGGGCCTTTTGTTATATGTTGTTCCAGGTGAGCCATTACAGGCTATTTAGAGCCTCTAGTTTTATGCCCTGGCCTCTTTGAGGAGGGGGCGTTATGTTATCACCATGTCGGTTGTCCGTCTGTTAACTTTTTGCATTCCGTCAATTAACTAAAGTTCTACCAACCGAATCTTTACCAAACTTCATATGTGGGTTAGGTATGATGAGTGGAAGAAGCCTATTTATTAGTCGAGTTGTGACGAAGTCAAACTCGACTTATAGTTTGGTGAATGGCGGGCGGGGGGGCTGGCGGGTGGGTGGGTGTGCGGTCGTAAACAATTGGTTTCCGGATGATAACTTGATAGTGGTTCAACTCACATTCATTAAACTTCATACGTAGGTTGGTCTTGGTGGGAGGAAGAACCCTATTGATTTTGGACATGCTACGTCGAAGGTCAAGGTCACAGTGACCTTGAACGTAGTAAATCTTAAACAATTGGTTTCCGAATGATAACTTGATAATGGTTCAACTCGCATTCATGAAACTTCATAGGTAGATTGGCCTTGGTGAGGGGAAGAACCCTATTGATTTTGAACTCGCTACGTCAAAGGTCAAGGTCAACGTGACCTTGAACATAGTAAATCACAACAATTCCTTTCCGGATGATAACTTGATAGTAGTTCAACCTACATTCATGAAACTTCATAGGTGGGTTGGCCTTGGTGCAAGGAAGAACTCTATTGATCTTGGACTCACCAGATCAAAGGTCAAGGTCACAGTGACCTTTAACATAGTATATCGCAACAATTGGTTTCCGGATGATAACTTGATAGTGGTTCAACCTAGAGTCATGAAACTTCATAGGTGTGTTGGCCTTGGTGCGAGGAAGAACCCTATTGATCTTGGACTCACCAGGTCAAGGTCACAGTGACCTTGAACATAGTATATCGCAACAATTGGTTTCCGGATGATAACTTGATAGTGGTTCAACCTAGAGTCATGAAACTTTACAGGCGTGTTGGCCTTGGTGCGAGGAAGAACCCTATTGATGTTGGACTCACCAGGTCAAAGGTCAAGGTCACAGTGACCTTGAACATAGTATATCGCAATAATTGGTTTCCGGATGAGAACTTGATAGTGGTTCAACCTAGAGTCATGAAACTTCATAGGTGTGTTGGCCTTGGTGCGAGGAACTGCTGTCACAACTCGACATTGGATCGGTGATCCTGAGTGGCATTTTTAGCTCATCTTGACAAAGTCAAGCTGAGCTAATCTCATCGCTTCCCGTCCGTCGTCCGTCTTCTGTCGTCCGTCGTTCGTCGTCCGTCAACACCATGTTTTGGTCTTCTCCTCCAAAGCCACTGGGCCAATTCAAGTGAAAGTTTGTGTGAGTGATGGTCCCAAAGGAGCATTTCATTTTTGTTCAACTGAGCATGCCCAGCCTCATAGGGAGGGAGTGGGGGAAAATGCTCCAAAATATTTTAAAAATCTTCTTCTCAAGAACCAGTGTGTACAATGACTTGATATTTGCTATGGAGCTTCCATATGAGGTGTAGAATCAAGTTTGTTCAAACGAAGTTCGTGAAGTAATATTTGGCTTTGTAATAGGAGGGGTAAGATTTTTGGCCCCGCCCAAAATTTCTATTTTCTGAACCGATGGTCCGGTATGAACCAAATTTGGTTTGTGGTAGTATTGGGTCATAAGTACTTGACCCATGCAAAAAAAAAATTCCCACATCCCCATGGGAACCCTGGGAGCTAAAAATAGAAATATTTTCAAACGCCCATATTTCCCAAACCCCACGGAACAGAGAGCTTTTATCTGGTATGAAGTATCCTTACGACCAGTAGAATTGAATGGTAAAAAAAAATTGCCATCGGTTATGTTAGGGTGTTCTGTAATGGGCATCGAAAAAATGCTGAGTCAGCATATTTGCAAAAATTTTAAAAAATCTTTTCTCCAGAACCAATCATCAGAATCTTTTGATATTTGGTATACAGCATTCATAGGGGGGGTCAGATAAAAGTTTGTTGAAATAAAGCTCATTGGTTCATATTTGGGCTCTCTACAGGAGCCCGAAGTTTTAACATAGGGTAATATGGGGAATATTCTTTAAAAATCTTCTTCTTCAGAACCACCAGTCAGAATCTTTTAATATTTGGTATACATCATTGTTGTGAGGGTCAGATTCTAGATTGTTCAAACCAAGTCCCTAGGTTAATATTTGGGCTTCCTATGGAAGCCCAGATTTTATCTTTGTTCAATATGGAGGGTAATTTAAAAAAATCTTCTTCTTCAGATCCATCAGTCAGAATGCTTTGATATTTGGTATGCAACATCTCTATGGGGGTCAGATTCAGGTTTGTTCAAATCAGATCCCTAGGTATATATTTGGGCTCACTATGGTAGCCCAAATTTTTACTTAGTGCAATATGAGAAAATTTCTTTAAAAATCTTCTTCTTCCGATCCACCAGTCGGAATGCTTTTATATTTGGTATACAACATCTCTAGGGGGGTCAGATTCCAGGTTGTTCAATTCGAGTGCCTAGGTTAATATTTGGGCTCCAATGGAAACATGAAATTTAACTTAGTACAATATGAGGGAATTTCTTCAAAAATCTTCTTCAGATTCACGTGTCAGAATGCTTTCACATTTGGTATACAACATCTCTAGGGGGGTCAGATTCAAGTTTGTTCAAATCGGATCCATAGGTCAATATTTGGGCTCGCTATGGTAGCCCAAATTTGAACTTAGTGCAATTCAAAGAAAATTTCTTTACAATTTCTCTTCTTTAGATCCAACAGTCAGAATGCTTTCATATTCGGTGCACAACATCTCTAGGGAAGTCAGATTTAACTGTGTTCAAATCAAGAGCCTGGGTTAATATTTGAGCTCTCTATGGGAGCCAGAATTGGCCATTTTGCTGAAGAATTAAATATTTTGTATTCAGTACCCTCTAGAGGTACTAAGATTAATCCACATAGGTTGTATCAAGGGGCTTCATAAGGGAGCTCTACATTTTACTTATGATCAACTGAAGAAAAGGCATGATGCCTAGATTATTTTTGTCACTCCTGAGGGACTCAAGGATTGACAGTGTAGCCTATGGAGATGGCTTGCTTAATGTAGACTCATTCTTGGACTCTGTTTAAATTGTGTTCTGTACAAGATGAGCGCTTCAGGCCCCGTGGGGCCTATTGTTTTGACCATGATGTGCCAAAGGTCAAGGTCTAAATACACTTGAAATTGGTTTCCGCTCTATAACTAAAGTTTTGTAAGACTGATCTTGATATAAGTCAGTATGGAGGTTAGGTATGGTGTGAGGTAGAACCCTATTCATTTTGATGTTGATGTGCCAAAGGACAAGGTCACTGACCTTCAACATTAAATGTACTTGAAACAGATTTCCGCTGCATTCCGTCAATTAAGTGAAGTTCTACCAGCTGGATCTTTACCAAACTTCATGTGGGGGTTAAGTATTATGAGTGGAAGAAGCCTATTTATTTTGACCGTGATGTGCCAAAGGTCAAGGTCTAAATACACTTGAAATTGGTTTCCCCCCTACTAAAGTTCTGCAAGACTGATCTTGATGTAACTCAGTATGGTGGCTAGGTATGGTGTGAGGTAGAACCCTATTCATTTTGATGTTGATATGCCAAAGGTCAAGGTCACTGACCTTCAAAATTACATGTACTTGAAGCAGGTTTCTGCTGCATTCTGTCAATTAACTAAAGTTCTACCAGCCAGATCTTTACCAAACTTCATATGTGGGTTAGGTATGATGATTGGAAGAAGCTTATTTATTTTGACCATGATATGCCAAAGGTCAAGAACACAGTGACCTCCAATGTTAAATACATTTGAAATTGGTTTCTGCTCTATAACTAAAGTTCTGCAAAACTGATCTTGATATAACTCAGTATGGAGGTTACGTATGATGTGAGGTAGAACCCTATTCATTTTGATGCTGATGTGCCAAAGGACAAGGTCACTGTGACCTTCAACATTAAATGCACTTGAAACCAGTTTCTGAGGACCAATCTTAACGTAACTTCATATGTGGATTAGGTATGATGAGTGGGAGAACCCTATTCACCTTGGCACTGATGCGACACAGGACAAGGTCACACTGACCTTCAATATTAAATGTTCTTGAAACAGGTTTCTGCTCTATAACTAAACTTTTGCAGGACCAATCTTAACTTAGCTTCATATGTGGCTTAGGTATGATGAGTGGAACAACACTATTTATTTTGTCCATGATGTCCGGCATCTGTCATCCATCTGTTAACTTTTTACATTCTGTCAACTAAAGTTCTACTAGCCAGATCTTTACCAAACTTCATATGTGGGTTAGGTATTCATGCCATGTGCAGTGTAAGTGTTGTATAGCAATATCTTGCTCCAATAAATTGTTACACAATAGTTTTTTGTACACTGCGTAAACAAGCTGATTCATTTAGTTTAAGTATGATAATCTTACTATCAGCACTTTTCAGTTGAGCCATAATAATGGCTTCCAATGCTCAACCAGTCAACTTGAATTCTGAAAACCACTGTCATGACTTCAAAGAAAAGTGAGGATACCATGATAAAGTCTGCATTTTGTTGCCTTCATTTTTTCTTTATTGGAAAACTGCTTTTTCTCCTACCGTAAAACTGTCCGATGCATGACCCAGGCTGTTAAAAATTTCATTAAAATCCAAATAAATAAATAGTGGAAAATTAATTTTATTTTGTTCACATAGTTTTGCTTTATTAGAAATTATTGGAGAGTGTTTGCGAGTACTGTCCTACAGTTTGTAATAAAATAAATAAATAAACAAATCCAAACCAAAAAATAATCAAACAATCCACCAGTTTTTCTCTATGCGTTCGAAAAACAATAAAGTGAGAATTATGTGAAGTTTCCTAATATGTTTGGAGAATTTTATCCATGAAAGACATGATAATAATGTTATAGTGGTCTGTAATCTGTCAAAGGTTCATCATCCTTCATTCATTACATAGTTGTAAATGTTTTTCTTTTTTGTAATACTGATCCATGATCAGATAAAAGTTTGTTGAAATAAAGCTCATTGGTTCATATTTGGGCTCTCTACGGGAGCCCGAAGTTTTAACATTGGGTAATATGGGGAATATTCTTTAAAAATCTTCTTCTTCAGAACCACCAGTCAGAATCTTTTAATGTTTGGTATACATCATTGTTATGAGGGTCAGATTCAAGATTGTTCGAACCAAGTCCCTGCGGAAGCCCAAATTTTATTTTTGTTCAATATGGAGGGTAATTTAAAAAAATTGTCTTCTTCAGATCCACCAGTCAGAATGCTTTGTATTTGGTATGCAACATCTCTAAGGGGGTCAGATTCAAGTTTGTTCAAATCGGATCCATAAGTTAATATTTGGGCTCGCTATGGTAGCCCAAATTTGAACTTAGTGCAATTCGAAGAAATTTCTTCACAATTTCTCTTCTTCAGATCCAACACTCAGAATGCTTTCATATTTGGTACACAACATCTCTAGGGAAGTCAGATTCAACTGTGTTCAAATCAAGAGCCTCTGTTAATATTTGGGCTCTCTATGGGAGCCAGAATTGGCCATTTTGCTGAAGAATTAAAAATTTTGTATTCAGTACCCTCTAGAAGTGTGTAACTAAGATTAATCCACGTAGTTTGTATCAAGGGGCTTCACAGGGGAGCTCTACATTTTACTTTATGATCCACTGCAGAAAAGGCATGATGCCCAGATTATTTTTGTCACTCCTGAGGGGCTCCAGGATTCACAGTGTAGCCTATGGAGATGGCTTGCTTAATGTGGACTCATTCTTGGACTTAAAATTGTGTTCTGTTCAAGATGAGCTCTTCAGGCCCCGTGGGGCCTCTTGTTAACTATATGCTACGAGACATTTTATTGCACAATATTTAGCCCAATTCGACCCCAGATGTGTATGTTTCAAAACAATAACAAAGATCAGCTGATCATTTCTTCAAGGTGACGTGATGCGGCATAGTGTGACGTCATTTAGGAAGCTACTGAGGGATATTCCTTAATATCCATCGAGTCGATGGATATCGAAAAATATCTTTTATATAATTTGCGATAATTCACAGGCTGACATATACTAAAAGCATTTAGCTTCATGCCGAATCCACTTCCATTATAATTGTATGATCTTTTGTAATACTTAACTGGTACATTATTCTTTGAAAATACATACAGTTTAACTCCTTGCATGCTGCTGGTTGGTATTCCTGCCAAAGACAGAATTTCTCTTGCCACAGAAGCATAATTTGGACAAATTTAATCATATTTTCCCCATGTAAATTAAATGGATTATTTCAGCATTGATTTCTTGAGTAAATTTAGATGAATTTTTCATCTAATCTAGTCATGGCTGCTTCATAGTAGCCATGACTAGATATGATGAAAAATATCTTGAAAATTCTCAGCAGGTTAAGAGTTAAACTAAATCCCTAGCTGCCTCATGGTAAAACATGATGCTTGAAATTTCAGTATTTTAACATTAATGTGCAGAGGTTTAAAATGTTACCAAATAAAAATTGCTAAATCTGCGGCCACGGGGTTATACAATAAAAGCATTTTTCACATTTTTCTGCTTTTTCATTTTTTTGCAATGTCAGCAGGAGGGGCAGATACACAAGTTTTAAAGCCCCTCGGTTCATATTTGGGCTCAATACAGGAACCCACCTGGATGCAAAATGAGAAGTACTCTGTAAAAAATCTTCTTGAGAACCACCAGTCAGAATCTTATTAATCCTATTGGAGCCCAAATTTTAACTTTTCCAATATGAAGAATAATCTTCCCTCTTCTTCAGATGCACCAGTCAGAATCTATTCATTTGGTATACAGCATCCTGACAGAGACTGATTCAGTTTTGTTCACATCAAGACCCTTGATTAATTTGAGGAATATTTTTTTTCAAATTTCTCACGAACCGCCATTCAGATATATTTATCCAATCTTTTGATATATGGTATACACCATCCTTAGGGGATTCAGAGTCAAGTTTGTAAAAATGAAGTCCCTGGGTTAATAATATTTGGGCTCCCGTTTGTAGCCTGAAGTTTAATTTAGTCCAACATGATGAATAATCTTTAAAAATCTTTGCCAGAACCACTCTTCAGAATCTTTTAGTATGGTATACAGCATCCTTACAGGGGTCAGATTCAAATTTATTCCTGTCAAGTCCCTTTCTTTTGGAGCCTGAATTTTAACTTAGTGCAATATGGGAAATAGTCTTTAAAAACCTTCTTCAGACCCAACAGTGTGAATCTTTTGATATTTGGTATGCAGTATCCTTATGAAAGTTAGATTCATTTTTTTCAAATTAAGTCTCTGGATTAATATTTGGACTCCCTATGGTGCCCAACTTTTACGTTAGTGCAATATGAGGAATATCTTTTAAAATGTTCTCATAAAACCCCCAGTCAGAATATTTTGGTACATGGTATACACCATCCTTAGGGGTGTCCGATTCAGGCTTGTTACAATCAAGTTCCTGGGTTAATATTTGGGTTCCCTGTTGGAGCTCAAATTTCAATTTAGTCCAATATGAGGAATAATTTTTAAAAATCTAGTCAATATAAGGAATAATCTTAAAAAATCTGCTTCTTGGGATACACTAGTCAGAATCTTTTGATATTTGGTATACACCAGTCTTAGAGGAGTTAGATTCAATTTGTTCAAACAGTGTCCCTGGTTTGATATTTGTGTTCCCCACAGGAAAGTCCCTGGCTTAATATTTGGGCTTCCCGAGGGAACCCTAATTTTAACTTGATGGTAAAGAGGAATATTCTTTGAAATCTTATTTTTAACCACCATTCAAAATGTTTTAATATTTGATATACAACACCCTGGTCGGGTTCAGATTCAAGTTTGTTCAAATCAAGTCCCTGGAGTCATATTTGAGCTCCCTGTGGGAACCCAAATTTTAACTTAGTGTAACATGGCAAATAATCTTTAAAAATCTCCTTCTTCACATCCACCATTCAGAATCTATTGATATTTGGTACAGCTTCTTGTGGGTGGAGAAGGGGGGGGGGGGGGGGGGGGGGGAATCAGATTCAAGTTTGTTCATATAAAGTCTCTAGGTTGATATTGGGGCTGCCTAGTTTTTAATTACTGGAAATCTGGGCATTATTTCTGTGCTAGCACCCCAGTACTGGAAACAAAATCATCTGACGTAATAATAACACTTTGGTCAGTCGCGGTGAACAACAGAGTTATAAATAATAACATGGCTTCATTCCTCTGTAGTGTTAACTCGCCATAGATGGTAATTAAATCCTGTCAGTTGAGTGCCCCAATTTTAAAACATTTTTAATTCTATTCAACCTCACTTAAACAGTACAACATTGTTTACACCGATTTACGGAAATTTCTCTGAATCAAATAAAATAGTTGGGCCATTTTCTTTGTAAACCAAATCATTCAGTGTTACATGTTCTGGAAAATCTCAAATATTTCTTTATAGTAAGTTGCAACTGTGTACACACATGTGCACAGCTAGAATTATCACTAGAGAGATATAATCAATTGAGTGAATTGATTGAGGATAACATTCCAGCACATTGAACTAGAAATTATAAAGTTTTACTGTGAGGATCTTTTGAACCCGAGAGGCCTTTTTCTGGTCCAGGAACATGATATGTCATAATTTCATTTTGTAGGAATACTCGGATGGCTGCTAAGTGAGTGTGTTGGATAGACCAATCAATAGTTTTAACATGCAGCCCAGAGGCTGCACATTAAAAATATTAATTGGTCTACCCCCAAATAATGAATATGGACTCCTCCAATTGCTGCCATTGAACCTCCATGGAAGATACTACCAGTGTTCAAAGGGTTAACAACAAAGATTCTGGTGCAAGTTTTAGTTTATTTAATACCAATATTTAAATGAAATAAAGTTCTATTTTTGTCCAAGAACATGCTGAAGGCTAATTTTATTATTCACATTAAAAACTGAAGCCTTGTATTCTTAGCTCAACTTTGGTGAAGCCAAATTTGAGCTTTTGTCATGGCCCGTCGTCCGTCTGTCTGTACGTCAACAATTGGATACGGCTCGGGCTAGAGGCCGTATTTATGAACCGATCTTTATGAAACTTCTTGGGTACCTTTGTTATGACTGTGGGATGAGAACAAGTGTTTTTGGGTGCGGTCCGAAATTCAAGATGGCTGCCAGCCGCCATTTTGTACCGACGATGCAGAAATCTGTTTTTTATACAGAACTTCCATATGAAAGCTCTGATTTGAATAATTTTTTGTATGAATGTTTAGTACCATGGGATACATCACATATAATATGGGTTTTTTTCTCGTGCGTAAATTGTGCAAATTAGACTAATTTTGATGTTTTTTGGTGTTACTTTCAGCACTGTAAGTGCAAATGCCAATACGACTCGGGCTAGAGGCCGTATTTATGAACCGATCTTTACGAAACTTCTTGGGTACCTTTGGTATCACCGTGGGACGAGAACGAGTGTTTTTTGGTCCGGTCCGAAATTCAAGATGGCCGATGGCAGCCATTTTGTACAAAATCAGGTGCAATCAGATTTTTGCACAGAACTTCCATATGAAAGCGCTTAGTTGAATAATTTTTTGTGTGAATGTTTAGTACCATGGGATACATCACATATAATACGGGTTTTTTTCTCGTGCAGAAATTATGCAAATTAGATGAACTTTGATTTTTTTAGTGCGGCTTACACATAATAAGTACACATGGCAATACGGCTCAGACTAGAGCCTGTATTTATGAACTGATCTTCACGAAATGTCTTGGGTACCTTTATTATCACCCTGGGATGAGAACGAGTGTTTCTGGGTGCGGTCTAAAATTCAAGATGGCTGCCAGTGGCCATTTTGTACCGAAATTAGGTCTAATCAGTTTTTTGTACACAACTTCTGTACGGCTCAGACTAGAGGCCATATTTATGAACCAATCTTTACGAAACTTCTTGGGTACCTTTGTTATCACAGTGGGATGAGAGTGAATGTTTTTGGGTGTGGTCCGAAATTCAAGATGGCCACCAGCAGCCATTTTGTACCAAAATTAGTGCAATCAGTCTTTTGTACAGAACTTCTGTATGAAAATTCTGATTTGAATAAATTTTTGTATGAATGTTTAGTGACATGGAATACATCACATATTGTGAGGGTTTTTTTTTCATGCAGAAATTATGCAAATTAGATGAACTTTGATTTATTCAGTGCTACTTACACAATGTAAGCACACATGTCAATACGGCTCAGGGTAGAGGCTGTATTTATGAACCGATCTTCACAAAACTTCTTGGGTACCTTTGTTATCACCTTGGGACGAGAATGAGTGTTTCTGGGTACGGTCCAAAATTCAAAATGGCTGCCAGTGGCCATTTTGTACCGAAATTAGGTCCAATCATTTTTTTGTCACAAGTTCTATACAGCTCGTATTTATGAACTGATCTTCACAAAACTTCTTGGATACCTTTGTTTTCACTTTGGGACAGGAACGAGTGTTTTGGGGTGCCTTTGTTATCACTGTGCTATGAGAACAAATATTTTGGGGTTCAGTCAGACCCACTCTGGGCCTCAAAGATTTCTTTTCTAGTTTAGCATCTGACTGTCACCCACCTTTACAATACTTCACCTATACATTTGTTACAGGCAACGATCAGTATTTATGTACAGACCGTTACAATACTTTATATGTACCTTTGTTATCAGGTCATTACCAAGATGTTTGTCATTGCTGTGTCACATACTATACATGTACATGTCTTTCTCTTGACAAGCTGAGCTACAGTGTCATTGACACTTTCATTTTTAGCTCACCTGACTGCAAGTCAGTGTGAGCTGTTGCCATCACTTGGCGTCCATCATCCTTTAACTTTTGCAAATTTAGCTTCTCCTTCACAGCCATTCAGTCAAATTCAAACATATATTGCACAAACCATCCCTGGAGTATACCCTTTCTATTTTGTTCAAATGAAGCGGCTACCTTCTTCGGGCTCTGGTCAATGATGCCAAAGCCTAAAAATCTTTAAAAATCTTCTTCTCATGGACCGCCAGAGAGATTGCCTTGATATATGGTATGAAACACTCTTTGGTGTTGAAGATTAAAGTTTTTTCAAGGGAAGTTGGTAGATGGGCTCTCTGTGGACATTTACCCATTTTGGGCTTCGCCCAAAATTTCTATTTCAAGGACCGATGGGCTGATTTGAACCAAATTTGGCATGTAGTATAAGTGGGTCCAAAGTACTTGATTGATGCCCCAATTTTTTTTTTTTGTAGCCCAGTGGGTACCCCAGGGGCTAAAAATAGAAAAAAATTCAAATGCCCATTTTTCCCAAACTGCATGTAACAGAGAACTTGGTATGAAGCTTCTTTTTGACCGGTAGAATGAATTAAAAAAAAAATGGCCATCGGTTGTGTCAGAGTGTTCTGAAGGGGCGTTTGAAAAAATGCTGAGTCAGCATATTTGCAACAATTGAAAAAAAATATTTCTTCACAACCGCTGATCAGAATCTTTTGATATTTGGTATACGTCATCCGTAGGATGGTCAAATAAAAGTGTGTTCAAATCAAGTCCCTCGGTTCATATTTGGGCTCAACACAGGAGCCCAAATAATTAACTTAGGGCACTATGGGGAATAAGCTTAAAAAATCTTCTTCTTCAGATCAAACAGTCAGATTCTTTTGATACTTGGTATACAACATCTCTACAGGAGTCCGATTGAAGTTTGTTCAAATTGAGACCCTGGGTTAATATTTGGGCTTCCTATGGGAGTCCGAATATTAACTTGGTGCAATATGGGGAATAATCTTGAAAAATCTTCTTCTTCAGATCCACCAGTCAGATTCTTTTGATATTTGGTATGCAGCATCTCTAGGGGGGTTAGATTCAAGTTTGTTCAAATGGGATCGCTGGATGAATATTTGGGCTCTTTATTGGCGCCCAAATTTCAACTTAGTGCAATATGAGAAAATTTCTTAAAAAATCTTCTTCTTCAGACCCACTAGTGTGAATCCTTTCATATTTGGTATGTGACATCTCTAGAGGTGTAAGATTCAAATTTGTTCAAATCGAGTTCCTGGTTTAATATTTGGGCTTCCTATGGGAGCCTGATTATTAACTTAGTGCAATATGAGGGATATTCTTTAAAAATCTTCTTCTTCAGATCCACCAGGCAGATTCTTTTAATATTTGGTATGCAGTATCTCTAGGGGGGTTAGATTCAAGTTTGTTCAAATGGGATCCCTGGATGGATATTTGGGCTCTTTATTGGAGCCCGATTATTAACTTAGTGCAATATGAGAAAACTTTAAAAATCTTCTTTTTCAGACCCACTAGTGAGAATCCGTTCATATTTAATATGTGAATCTCTAGAGGTATAAGGTTCAAATTTGTTCAAATCGAATTCATGGGTTAATAGTTGGTGTGATGTCTAGATGGGTGCTATCAAGTATGTCTGAATTTCGTTGAAAAACATGGCCACCATCAGCCATCTTGGATTTGGCATATAAGTTATCAACAGTTGCATAGTACACCCTACAGGTCACATCCCTCACTCAGTCTTTTTCAGATTTCATATGTAGCCTTGGTGTGATGGGTTTTTTTGTAGAAACTTAATTGAGTGACTTATTACTGGAGTTTTCTATTTAGTTCAGTCCCTTCTTGTACAAGTTGAGCTGCAGTGTCATTGACACTTTCATCTTGTACTTGTCATTAATCACAGTTTCCAGGAGCACTATCATGTCTGTGGTTTGAAAACGTGAAGCATATTTTTAAAGGAACTCTGTTTATTATTCCCACTAAGGTCTGAGGTTTTGGTGAAGGGTTAAGTGACTGTAAATGTACATTTTTATCAAACTTCCGGGTCATAAAAACCCTTGACCTAATCTCTTCTTTGAGATCATTCCCACTGTAGTTGAAATGTGATATGTTCTCTCTGATTTCCAGATCTCTAGAAAAGGATGCTTATGACCATATAGCTGCAACGTACTACCTCTTAGCCGAACGAAAAATGAAGCGACAACAACAAGAAATGCAACAGGCAGCACAACGGCTGCAAAGTAAGCAATCACAATCACAACAGTCTGCTGGACAGAATGGAAAACCTCACTTGGAACCTCTTTCACTCTCACCTCGGTATGTATAGCACAAAATCATTTCTTTTCTTTGTAGATAGAATAAAATGACCTAGAGGTTAGTAATTGGTAAATAGAACCTTGTTGGAAAATTTTACATCACTTTCTTTAGATGTCTGTTTGTAATCATTTGTCTGCTAGTGAACTTTATTCAACATTTGTATAATGCTGTGAAATAAGATGCCTCTGATCTATGGAACCATTGTTCTCTTTCAAAGAGTTATCTTTATGTACACAAGGACATGTACCATGATTTTTCAGCTACATACGTCATTTTAATTTTTTGGTTTTAGTTTTGTAAGCCATTTGCAAGCCAGAAAATAAGCAGACTTTCATTTGCAAAATGAGGTCCCCATAGGGTGAATTTAGTGATGCTACCCTGCACAGCAGGGTAGCATCACTAAATTTACCCTCTATGAACCGTAATCTGAATCAAGGTCTCCAAACTAAACAGAAAGAGGTACCCAGAGGATAAATTGGCCCACTGTATGGGATAGCATCATCAAATTCACCCTCTGGGGACCTCGTTTCTGCAAATATCAGACTGCTTATTTTCAGGCCTGGCCATTTGTAATATTCTAATGCTTGTCTTTTCACCTGATCTGTGGTGAACCTTGTTTGTGGAGCCAAAGTTGGTTGAGATCTGAGGCTCCTGAGAGGTATGCAGTGGTGTCAGTAATGGGAGTTTTGTGGGGTGGGATACACATTCCCCGATACTCTGTTCAGTTGGCACATATTCATCTGAATTTTAGTCTCAGATATCGATCCTCTTTTGCTTTCTCTTTCTTACAAGATTTGATACTTGGATTTATGACACACACACACACACTCAGTAGTACCCAATTCACAAACCTGGAAATACCACACAAACAATCGTTTAGGTTACATGGGGGTTACATCAGTTGTGAAATAGGCAAACAAACTGCAATTTATGATAATCCTATCGCCATGATAGACTTACCTTAGCTGCTGATGAGGCATTAAGCACCAATAAATAAATATGATAGTCATACAACATTACTTTATTGAATTGCTAATCTCACATGTTTTTCAGAAATACTTGACAATCTTTTGGAACTATCTTGACTCAACGGTTGAGCATTGCATCCACATTATGAATAGAATGGTGTGCTGTTTCTATCTTAAAAGAAGTTCTGCCTAAAGAGAAAGCAACAACTTATGTGCGATCTCGCTTTAGCAAGATTGTGCGTTTGTTGTTGCTATTTATTTTTACAGAAATCCCGTCAAGACGTAAAACTGAGAAACAACCTTTTTCCTATGGTTTAACACCATGCTATATGGCATAATCTGCCAATGGGACATGATATAAGCCCTTTATTTCCAGGCCTGAATTCAGGCTTATGGAGGCCCAAGCATGACCAATATGTAGTACCGGTATGGTATATGTTAACTCTTAGACGCCGGGGAATCAGAATGAATTATTGAACAAGACATACCACGGAAAACTTACAGTAAAGCAGGTGCTTCTAGTCAAGTGTCGTCTGCTTATTCAGGCAGACGACACTTGACTAGAAGCACCTGCTCAGTGTTTAATTCTCCCCCAGGCCAAAGATAGCTGAACCGTCACAGCCAGATTACCTGTCGTATTACATCACAGGCAAGAAAACTTGACTCCCGGCTTCTAAGAGTTACTTGAATAATATGTGGTGTCTACGACTGTTACATGTATATTTTATATATCTTGGTTACTTCAATAATTCTCTTCTGAAAACAAACGCTTTCTTCTGCTCCATTAACTGTATATTTTTTAATTATAATACTGTCTGACTAATATTCCAACTACATCATCAAGACATGGTTCCAATGAGGACATGCCTTGATGATTAAACTGAAATATTTCATCAGTTGGGACCTGAATCATCACAGTTGGTTTGTGATGTTGCAATAGATGCTGAAAGTGACCAGAAAAGATGTTAACTCTTTGAACTCTTGTGGTATCTTCCATGCCAGTTCAATAGCAGCAATTGGAAGAGTCCATATTCATTATTTGGGGTAGACCAATTAATATTTTCAGTGTGCAGCCACAGGGCTGCACGTTGAAAATATTGATCGGTCTATCCCACACATTTACTGAACCGCCATCCTGTTTAATGATGTCATGACAGTTTATCTCCCTGGCCGGAAAAATGGCCGCTCAGGTTCAAAGGATTAAAATACTTGACTGTGATTGACAGAAAACAAACATTTTGTTTTGAGGAAATTGTTCTAATTAGAGTGCTGAAATAAATCCTTTTTGTCAGCTATTCCAGTACTGTGATTGCAAAAGTTGTTTCTCGATCAGATTGCGATCTTGTCACGACACACTTCACCAGTGGGTTGACGTATCATAATCAAAATATTGTACAATCAAGGCCGAGGGAGCATGTAGGCTCAGTGGATATGGCATTGGACTTAAACCGAAAGGTCCACAGTTTTATCCCTACCAGGGGTAACTGCATTGTGTCCTTGGACAAGGCACTTAATCCCAATTGCCCATGTGGGGGCATGGTGGCACTGTGTACTAAGACACACTGCACACATCGATGGTCCACTTGTCTTCTACTAATGCTAAACCTGCTTCGGGTATTCTGGTTTCCTCCACCCATGAAACTGTCCGACACAAGGTGACCTTGGCTGTTGAAATTAAACCCCAATAAAAACAAAATTTAAAGATCAAGACTGAATCAGGAAAAATGATAATAGTATTTCTGTTTCAGTGTTCTTATATTTCTTTTGGAGAATAATATTCTATCATGTTATGACGGGGGCATAGCTAGGATTTCCTATTTAGTGGTGGGGGGCACAATTTTTGGGGGGATGCCAGGTCGATATATGCCACAGGCATATCCAAAGGCCGTAGGCTTGAGGTGGGGATGAATATGACCTTCCCATTGGTGGGGTTTGGGGAGCTCCTCAAACCCCTGCCAATGCGAGGGACATACCCAAGCCCATCTCAGGCCTGCAGTACCCCTCTCCCATTGGTTGGTTTCCCCCCCCCCCCCCCCCCCCCCCCCCCCCCTCTGCCCGAGAAAATTTAGAAAATTCAATGCCCGAGACTGAATCTGGGACCCTGTGATACTTTAATTTTCCCATTTTGAGAGGAAGAGGGCACAGTAATTTTTAGGGGGCCCCCTAGGTCCCCCCCCCCCCCCATCCCTCCCTTGCCTATCCCACTGGGTTATGGGGAAGAAAGTGTAAAGAGAATTTCAACCAGATCCAGATACAATCCGGTCAAAATTCTATGTTCACTTCTGGAATCACAGTACCATACATAAACAAGTCGGTATTTATATGTTTTTAACTTCATGTCATTCTTCTGTCCTCTTTCAGTGGCACTGCACAATGAAGTTAGTTGATACTTCACACACAGCTGACACTGCACTGGGTAAAACTGCTATGTGAATAGACTAGACTGTTAGAAGGCATTTTTTTGGTGTAGAGCGCTGTTGAAATGCTTAATGTTTTATTGTACCATCAGGTTATCAAATTTATTTCCAATGACAGTTGACTCTTTACACATGGCAATTTCTACAGTATGTTGGCCATATTTTTCTTTTTTCTTGTCAGATATTTTTTCATTATATTTTCAGCTGAGTCCAGAAGTCACTTTTATCCTTGTTGGAGTATGACTGATCAATTCTTTCTTCTTAAAGTCTCTTCCACACAAACATGTCGGTTCTTCCAAATCATTAATTACAAATCATAGGAAGTAACTTGAGAAAAGATCAATGTCTGAGACATTATTTGCTCAGTTGGTCCCACTAATTTGAATAGTGCTTTATAGAATAACCTTGTTGCTGGGACGTAGGAAGCAGTGGGAACGTGGTCCTTTAAAGAAATAGAGAAAAAGATTAGGCCAATGTTATTTTTTTATCTTTTATCTTTGCTAAAATATTTTTACATATTTTTATACGCCCGTTTGAAAAAACGGGACGTATTATGTTATGGCGTTGTCCGTCCGCCTGTCCATCTGTCTGTCCGTCCGCCCGTCCGTTTGGTTTCCGAACAATAACTTTAGTATTTGTTTTCCGAGCGGCTCCAAATGTGGTATGTGGTTTAATCACAACAAAATACAGGTCAAGTTCGAATATGGGGTCGGTCCGAACATTTTTTGCCTGAATTATGGCCCCAGTTGGACTTAGAATTCGTCAAATATTTGGTTTCCGGATGATAACTTTAGTATTTGTTTTCCGATCGGCTCCAAATGTGGTATGTGGTTTAATCACAACAAAATACAGGTCAAGTTCGAATATGGGCTCGGTCCGAACATTTTTCACCTGAATTATGGCCCCAGTTGGACTTAGAATTCGTCAAATATTTGGTTTCCGGATGATAACTTTAGTATTTGTTTTCCGATCGGCTCCAAATTTGGTATGTGGTTTAATCACAACAAAATACAGATCAAGTTCGAATATGGGGTCGGTCCGAACATTTTTCACCTGAATTATGGCCCCAGTTGGACTTAGAATTCGTCAAATATTTGGTTTCCGGATGATAACTTTAGTATTTGTTTTCCGATCGGCTCCAAATTTGGTATGTGGTTTAATCACAACAAAATACAGATCAAGTTCGAATATGGGGTCGGTCCGAACATTTTTTGCCTGAATTATGGCTCCTGTTGGACTTAGAATTCGTCAAATATTTGGTTTCCGGATGATAACTTTAGTATTTGTTTTCCGATCGGCTCCAAATTTGGTATGTGGTTTAATCACAACAAAATACAGGTCAAGTTCGAATATGGGGTCGGTCTGAACAATTTTTGCCTGAATTATGGCCCCTGTTGGACTTAGAATTCGTCAAATATTTGGTTTCCGGATGATAACTTTAGTATTTGTTTTCCGATCGGCTCCAAACTTGGTATGTGGTTTAATCACAACAAAATACAGGTCAAGTTCGAATATGGGGTCGGTCTGAACAATTTTTGCCTGAATTATGGCCCCCTGTTGGACTTAGAATTCTTCGTCAAATATTTGGTTTCCGGATGATAACTTTAGTATTTGTTTTTCGATTGGCTTCAAACTTGTTAGTCTTTTTCTCAAATGACCGTAACATATATATATATGCCAGTATAAATTTCTCGCACTCTAAAAAAATTGCAAATGTGTTAAAATGGTACAATTTGAACAGTTCACGGGCGTATGATGCAATGCCCAGCGGTGCTCTTGTTACATCATAATACCACTGCCGAAGAATTAAGTCCGTGTGGAGGGGAGCAGGATGAGTTGGTCACCTGAAACTTGTATATCTCTTTTGTGTACTTTGTAGTTTTTCATGTTTAAATTGCATTTTTTTCTCCACGGAAGTAACATACAGCTGAAACTGGTCTTTGGGTATTTCTCTCTGAACTTCCCAAGGATCAGTGTCAGTCACAGGTATCATTGGTCAGAATACATCTACAGCATTGTCGCCATGGACTGGTCATAATCCATAATAAAGCAGTGATGTCCACGCATGCATTTACCAGGTAATAACAATCATCATCAGCAAAATTTTAATTAATGAAGCACCGGGTTGTACCCGGTGCTTCATTAATTAAATTTTTGATGATTATTCCTATAATTAGTGTTTGGAATCTAATATCATTGCGTCTGTGGAAAGTGACCAGACCACAGCGGCTGTACTGTATGAGAATTGGTTTGTGGATAAACATCAAATGTGTTGGAAGATTTCAGGTGAAAGTCCTGGAACATTCTTGAAAATTTCCTTGAAAGTCCTGGATTTCTTTTCAAACAACCCTGAATGACAACTGGGTTGAGATAATTTGAATAAAATGGATTTATACATTTAATTAACTGGCACACATTTTCAGTATTAAAAACAAAATTAAAATACCCAAATGTAAATCCTGTACCTTTCTCGCATCCCTCTGAAATTCTTGGTTTCTTTGCACACATCCTGCCATTTGATGGTTAAAAAGTCATAACTTTTGAAAGTTTTGATTAAGAAGTATTTTACTTTCAATGAGTATCTTTTGTTATGCATTTTCCCATTGGATGAGAAGTTTGAAAACTTTTTCTTGAGCTCTGAAAGAAGGGAGAACTTTGATAAGTTTTGACAATACGGCCATTAAAAAAAATGTCTATGTTCTCAGGCAATTGAGCCTCAAATTTTTTATGAGGACGGGAGGCTTTCTATTTTTATTTTTTTATTCTGATATCTGAAAAAAGATACCCTAAAAATTATATTCACATTTCTGGAAGACATCTTTTACAAACTTCAGACTGGTGTTATTTTATCGCATATATTGCGAAATGCTTCAATCAACTTGGCTGTTGACGACATGCCAAAGATGCTTCCTTGTAGGATTATGTTCAGTCCAGCACTAATATGAAAGATAATATTAGCATTTTCATCAAAAGTTGTTAAATTCGAAGCATGAAAATACAGAGGAAAATGGGAAGAGGAAGTTGAAGTACCACAGAGAAATGTGTACCGATTCTCAAAATTCCAATCTGAAAATACTGGGAAAAATTTTTTTGATTTTTTGACTTGACAAAATTGTTTTGTTTTTTTTTTACTGGGTATTATTTTGACGGGGTGGAAATGTAATGATGCAGAGCGGTTCCTGAGAGCATAGACTTTTTTAATGGCGTAATATACTTTATTTTCATGAGCAGTGCATAATTTTGTATTTCATCATCCAGCTGAGGGACATCAGCCCAAACACCCTTATTGATTAACTTCACACAGTTCATATGTTTCTGGAAATGTGTGTAAATATCAAAATTTAACAGTTTTCGAAAAATTCCTGGAAAATTTTGTCAAATATATGGGGGTTTTTAGCTTCTGTACTTGCTGTCTTGACATAACTCCAATTCTTGACATCATTTCTTTGGAACCTCGGAGAGCCTCCCAAGAAATGAATTCAAGGG
Organism: Pictodentalium vernedei; assembly: GCA_031216915.1. Lineage (NCBI taxonomy): Eukaryota > Metazoa > Mollusca > Scaphopoda > Dentaliida > Dentaliidae > Pictodentalium > Pictodentalium vernedei. Next base: position 299,120,871 of record CM062295.1, on the reverse strand, counting down.
TTGGGATTATCAACAAAGATTTAAAGTTAGAGAAATTATACAAGTCATTTTATTTTATTACTGTGCCGGGTATGTTTCCTGCATTTGAGTTAAGGAAAACCCTTGAAATTGCTGAAGGCCATTCAAGGTCTTGAAATCATAGAAAATGGGCGAGGAGCCTCAGAAAAACCTTGAATATTCATGAAATAAAAATGTTGACGGCGTGCATTGTCATAACTCAGTAGTTTTATATGCCATAGATTGTGAAGTCATAACTGGGAGCCTCTGATGAATACCCCTCAGGAGAATGACTAGAGGGTCCTAGTTAGGACATGTGAAGATGGGGCCTTGAAAGTGTCTCTTGTAGGGCCTTGAAAAACATTGTAGAATGGTTAGAAATGGCCTTGAATAGCCTTGAATTTTATCCATCCTTCCCTTCAGAAACCCTGTTCGATGATCAGAGATGATTCAGATAATTCCAAGAGGTGGTCCTGGAAAGTGCTTGAAAAATTCTGGAAAGGCCTGAAAAGTTTCTTTTTCTCTCAGATATGTATAAACCCTGCTTCAAAAACTCAACGACTCAACAAGCAGATTCACAATCCATGGAGTGTACTACTGATTTGGACATCAGGATTCTGCTGGTCATCCGAGTGAAGATATAGGCTCAGGGTAGATTCTCTGAAGTAGTTTTTCCCATGTTGTGGTTTGTTTGACTCAAGATAGAGCTCATTTTATGTGAATTTCATGGTTTGTTTTTTTTGGCAACATGAGGTGATTTATGTTAAAGGTTGGTTAAACAAACATTTTATGATTTGTTTCAGCTTTCACATTGAATATTTTGCTGCACTGTGCTGTGCTGCACTTGTGTTGTTAGCTCTCTTTCATCTGTATTTTTTTCTGTTCTGTCATTCTTTAGCTGTATCAATTCTTGAAGACCAAAGCGAACAACAGAAAGTGAAGGTTTACATTTCTTGAGGTGTGTTCACACTGTAACAACAATTTGGATGATAAATGATAACTATAACTTTAACTACTAATCAGTATCCCAGGGATGACACTGTTTTTGATTAAAACCACTTTGTATACACCATTTTGAAAAAACCCAGGATGTATTATGTGATTGGTTTGTCTGTCCAGGCATAAATCCAAAGAGGGGGTCATATTATGTGATTGGCTTGTCTGTCCATGCATAAATCCTTCTGTCCATCCATCCATCTATAAACTTTTCCGTTTCTGACTAACTTGAGTTTGGATTTATAGATCAAGACCAAACTTGGTTTGTGCCTCAGTTATATCAAAATACAGGTTCAGTTTGAATTGGGGCTTAATTTGATAATATTTACAAGAATTATGGGTCTTTCCGACTTAGAAATTGCTTACCGGATATATTATGCAGCGCCAGGTATAGCTCTTGTTAATGTTTAGGTTTCTTGATAGGAGCGTGGTGGCGTTGTGGTAACCGGTTCTCATCAGTTCACCGAAGTTAAGCAACGTCGAGCTCGGTTAGTCCTCGGATGAGTGACCGTGTGAGTGATTGATTCGGACTCCTGTGTTGTGTCCTTGGGCAAGGCACTTTACCCCGATTGTCCACATGGGGGCACGATGACGCCGTGTACTGAGGCGTACTGCACGTCGATGGTGCACATGTCTTCAACCAATCCTAACCCTGCCTGTGCTGCTGTGCAGAGTTACGATGTTGGGGAGCTGGAAGCTGCTCGTCGTTGCTCGGTGGTTCTCTCCGGGTGCTCCAGCTTCCTCCACCCATAAAACTGTCACGGTCATGATTAGCCATTGTGCATAAGTATGTGACCTTTAACACCAATAAATAAATAAATAAATAGGTTTCTTTATCAAATGTCCTTTAATCATTCATGTTCAGCTCTTTTGGAAATAATGCAGAATGAGCTGTAGTTTACCTTTTACGTAACATTATGGGCATAACTGGCCAACACTATTCACATAAAAATACTTCACATTCTATTATTTTGTTCATTTTCAGGCTTAAAAACATAGCTCATGAACCCTTATTTGAACAGGATCATTCCAGTGATGGGTCATAAGCTATATTTTTAAGGCAGGAATGGAAATGTTTATCTGTTCCCGATATTTTTTTCATTTTACAAGTGTTGTTTGCTGTTTGTGTTAGGTAAATGGTAAATGCCTTTCAATTTTCATGCATTCATGGACATCATTGTCCATCATTCATTATGAACGTTACATTTAGTGTCTTCTCCAAAACTCTGGACCATTTTCAATAACATTTGTGTTGATGTTTGTTGTCTCAAACAATTGAAGTTAAGATGAAGATGCTGAACCCCATGGAAGTGGGTAAGGTCATCGCCCAAGCAAATTTTTGGAAAAATGAATTCCTTCTCATGACCAAGTTGACGGAATGATTTGATAATTTCTGCTTTACTAGTAAAATCAGACCCATTAATCAATGCCTGGGGTGGAAGTCCTCTAAAGTGGGCTGCATAGTTATAAACAATTGGCTAAATGTCGCTTTATACCTATATTGAAGTTATGATATAGGCATAGATGCTAAAAGTGCAGAAAGATGTGACCTTAACCTTTACCTAACATGAAAAGCAGACAACACTTGCAAACAAAATTCTTGAATAAATAATTTTAAAAAATTTTTGTCTCAAAAACATAGGTTATGACCCCTCATTGGAATGAGCTCAACAAGCTCGTTCCAAAGAGGAGGTCATAACCTATGTTTTTGAGACAAAAAATGAAAAAAATAATGAAAATTAATTGGCGATTTTTGTGAAGAGCACTGGTCGATTTTGGCCATTATGTTGGGTAAAGGGTTAAACACCAATAAATTGTGTTTGTTTTCTTGAGGTAACAAGATGCTCTTCTATAAAGCTCTTTGTATCATATATTATTTGTTTTAACTCCTACAGGCCAAATTCCGACTTTGATCATTTGTTACTGCAACAGAACAGGTGACCCAAATGCTGTCTCCTGGTTAATTCACAAATTGCATTCAGAGTAAAAGTATCTTTTCAATAGCTTTTAAGCAAATCTTGGCTGCCTGTACAGGCAGTCAAGACTTGCCAAAAACAACTACAAAAAGCCACAGGATGTGGAGTATCAAATTGTAGTAAAACTGTATAAAATTCTCAGTGCTCTAAAGGGTTAATCTTTCTATCACTACAGTTATTGTTATCAATATCACTGTGGTCTGAGTAATCATTTCAACTACAATCCACCATTTTTCTCTATGATATATAGTTAGTGTTTATTGTTACAGTTGCTGTTACAGTTTGTGAATGCTTGTCAGGTTTGAGAAAACACCAACAGGGCTTTACTGAAGTATTCAAAGACTCGATGGTGCCATTTGTCTTTTTTAGGCTCTAGAACAAGAATTTAATTCAACAGTAAATTCCATTTTATTTATATAAATTGGGGGCGCGGTGGCTCAGTAGTAGAGGTGCAGGCTACAAGCCGAGAGGTCCTCGGTTCGAATCCCACCTGCGGCTACCACGTTGTGTCCTTTGGGCAAGACACTTCACCCCCATTGCCCATGTGGGGGCACGGTGACGTCGTGTACTAAGACATACTGCACATTGATAGTGCACTTGTCTTCAACCAATGCTAACCCTGTTTGTGTGGAGTTAGTATGTTGGGGAGCTGACAGTTGCTCGCCGTTGCTCGGTGGTTCTCCCCGGGTACTCCGGCTTCCTCCGCCCGTAAAACTGTCATGGTCATGATTAGCCATTGTGCAGAAATATGTGACCTTAAACCCCAATAAATAAATAATAAATAAATTTATATAAATTGGGTTTTTTTTTTTTTTTACATTCTGTTATTCAGGTTTACCTCTCGCAAGCTCCAAAAAAATTCAGTAGGGTGATTTAAAATAAAATGAAAGGAATTCAAAATAAAAATAGTTTCAAGCCCCACAGAATTTCACTATCCTGAACTAAAATATTTTGTATCAAATACCTCTACCTCTGAATGACATGTAAATTGCATCTTCATTTTGACAAATTCTCAAAATAGAGAGATATATTATACACAGACCTGACACTGTGGTATATTAAGTCTGTCCATTGATATTTGTACTATACACTCACCATTTTTAGCTCAACTTGACAAAGTCAAGCTGAGCTATTGCCATCACTTCTCGTCCGTCGGCGTACGTACGTACGTACGTACGTACGTACGTACGTACACAATTTCATTTGGCACACCTCACAGGTCGCATTTATGATCAGATCACTTTGAAACTTAGTATGCTTGTTTGGGTTGACCTCTAGATGGGAGCTATCGATTTTCTTCAATTTCCGTAAAAAATTGTTACCGCTGCCAACATTCTTAGAACTTAGTTTAGTCAAACCGCAATATTTCCCTTTGGCACACCCTACAGGGCACATTTATGATTGGATTGCTTTGAAACCTGGTATGCTTGTTTAGGGTGACCTCTAGTTGGGAGCTATCGGTTTTCTTCAATTTCCGTTAAAAAATGTTGCCACGGCCAATGTTCTTAGAACTTAGTTTAGTCAGAAGACCTCAATATTTCCCTTTGGCACACCCTACAGGGCATATTTATGATCGGATTGCTTTGAAACCTGACATGCTTGTTTGGGGTGACCTCTAGATGGGAGCTATCGATTTTCTTCAATTTCTGTCAAAAAATGTTGCCGTGGCCAACGTTCTTAGAACTTAGTTTAGTCAGACCACAATATTTCCCTTTGGCACACCCTACAGGGCACATTTATGATTGGATTGCTTTGAAACCTGGTATGCTTGTTTGGGGTGACCTCTAGATGGGAGCTATCGATTTTCTTCAATTTCCGTCAAAAAATGTTGCTGTGGCCAACGTTCTTAGAACTTAGTTTAGTCAGACCACAGTATTTCCCTTTGGCACACCCTACTGTAGGGCACATTTATGATTGGATTGCTTTGAAACCTGGTATGCCTGTTTAGGGTGACCTCTAGATGAGAGCTATCTATTTTTTTCCATTTTTGTCAAAAAATGTTTCCGCGGCCAACGCTCTTAGAACTTAGTTTAGTCAGAAGACCTCAATACTTCCCTTTGGCACACCCTACAGGGCACATTTATGATCAGATTGCTTTGAAACCTGGCATGCTTGTTTGAGGTGACCTCTAGATGGGAGCTATCGATTTTCTTCCATTTCCGTCAAAAAGTGTTGCCACTGCCAACGTTCTTAGAGCTTAGTTTAGTCAGACCTCAGTATTTCCCTTTGGCACACCCTACAGGGCACATTTATGATCAGATTGCTTTGAAACCTGGTATGCTTGTTTAGGGAGACCTCTAGATGGGAGCTTTCGATTTTCTTCAGTTTCCGTTGGAAAAATATTGCTGCTGCCAACGTTCTTAGAACTTAGTTTAGTCAGACCTCAATATTTCCCTTTGGCACACCCTACAGGGCACATTTATTAGCTCAACTTGACAAGGTCAAGCTGAGCTATTGCCATCACTTCTCGTCTGTCGGCGTACATACGTACGTACGTATGTTAGTACATACGTCCACAATTTCCTTTGGCACACCTCACAGGTCACATTTATTTTCATTTCCTTTAAAAAAATTATTGTCGTTTTCACCAGCCTTTGAACTTACTGCATTTGTGTAGCAACATATCCATTTAGTGCTCTCTGCAGGGTATATTTATGAATTTCCATAAAAAAGAGAAAAAAACATTGCCACAAGCAATGATATTCAAACTTAGTGCATTTATGCATTAGCATCTTCCTTTGGCATGCCTCAGAGGGTGCATTCATTATCAGGTTGTTTTGAAACTTTGTATGCTTATGCAGGATGACAAAGATAGGAGCTATCGATTTTCTTTTCATTTTCATCAAAAACTGTTGCTGTTAGCAACAGTCTTTGAATTTATTGCATTTGTGCATCAATATTCCTCTTTGATATGGCATTCAGGCCACATTTATCAGGATTTTTTTTTTAACTTGGTGTGCTCATTGGGCGAGACCTTCAGATAAGAGCTATTGATTAGCATTCATTCCAGTGAAAAAAGTTGCCATTTACAATAACCTCTGAACTTACTGCATTTGTTTTTCAACATTCTTCCTTTAGCCAGTCTTACAGTTTACATTTATAAATTCAAGGATTACTCTTGACATTGTGCACACACAATGGTGTTATGATGAAATTTCACCAAATAACATTGGTACCAATGATCTTCAATTTTGCCATTTCACTTATATCTTACCAAGTACAAGTTTGTCAAGTTGAGCTACAGTGTCATTGACACTTTCATTATATGAGTGCAACCAATGGATCCCAGAAAATTTAAATCATGATTACTGATGTGCGTGTTTACACTCTTTCTTTTTTCATATGAAAGACAAAAAAATTTTGTCAAAGCATTACTGAGCTTGACCTCATCAAAGAAATCAGGTATTGCTGTACTGTTGGGACGTCATTGTCACCATAAATTAGCTTGCTTAGCAACCAGACCTTATTAAGCTTCTCTTGGGAGTGTGGTGGCTCAGTGGTTACAGCATTGGACTTTAAACCAAAAGGTCCACAGTTCTATCCCTGCCAGGGATAACTGCATTGTGTCCTAGGGCAAGGCACTTAATCCTGATTGGGGGGACATTCGTGCTATGTCCTAAGGTGTTATGCACATCGATGGTGAACTTGTCTTTTGTCAATGCTTTCCATGCTTGTTTCATACTCAGAACATTGAGGGGTTCTCTCTGGGTACTCCAGCTTCCTTTACCCGTAAAACTCTCTTGACTAGTGTTCAACTGATGATCAGAACTGACCACAACAAGTGGCCAATTATGGGCAATCAGATGACAATGGCAATGGCTCCTGGAACATCGGTTCAGTACAATTGTTGCCAAGCATTTTGTGATGATTCATTAATCGCATTTTATTATCTTTTGCAATTGTTCAATTGTTAATGTAAAATGATGTCGAAGATACCTTTCAGTAAAGTTGAGAAACAACTACAATGTGTATTCTTATCTCTAGACACCCCTTTACAGGATATACAAGTTAAACAACATGTAAAGCTTACAATAGGGCATACTTGCGGCATTCGCCAGTTCATACTGGAAAAGTGAGCGTTGAACTCCATTGACTCAGGTTGCAGTAAAATTACCAGCCGCACGCACTTTGGCGATAAATGTGGCTCTGAGAGCCACGTTTACCACCCATGTGTGCATGACTTGTAATTTTACTACGACCCCAGTCAACAAAGTTTGACACTGTGAAACATGTTCAGTTTAATGTAGTTCTTTCGAGCCTCGACTTGTCTAGTAGTGCACGGTATTACAATCTGAATCGGCTAATTTTAAGCTCAGGATAACCGGTAATTGGACCGCAATCATTTTTGGTAATCGGTTGAACACTAATCTTGACACAAGGTCACCCTGGCTGCCGAAAGTGCCATTAAACCCAATTAAAAAAAAAGAAAAATATTAAGCCTATCAGCACCAAGTTCCCAAATGGTACTGCCATATGTAATAGCAGGAAAATCATTTGGACAGATGCGTTTTGTATTTCTTGGGAAGTTCAGTAATAATTTAATCCATTAGCCCTGTGGACTGATGTATTAAATTAGTGCTGTTCCCCATAACTATTGGCTGTTCATTATGTTATTTGTTGTTTGAACGCCCAAATCTCTTTTACTCAGAAATTATTATGTGTACCATATTGAAAGGGTTAATATTTTAGAAATGATTCTCCATAACCAAAAAATTCAAACTCATTTCTGACTTGCAAAGAGTCTTTGAAACTTATATTTCCAAAGTACAGACTTAATGAGTTTTATTACCCTCACATAACTGTTTGTTTATTCTAGGTCTTCAAGAGTTAGGGATGTATCTTTTTCATTTACTGCCTTGTCTATTCTAATTTCTGAGTATTTTTTGTTTCTGTACATAAAGCAAAATGAAAGAACTGAAGAAGACTAAAACTGCACCAATAAATTCATCACATGAATTGGAGGTGCCACCTACTGAACCAATCTATTTCACGACACCTTCTGAAAATGCTGAAAATCGCCATAATTTTATGAAAAGCTTGACAACCAGTATGACATTAGACAGACGTAGTCGAAAAAAATCAGATCCAACTGTGGGAAGTGTCAGTCCAAGATCTGGTATCAGAAAACTTCGGGTTGTCACCCCTCCTCCAACACCTACCATGGAGTCTGCAGATGAGGAGAAGTCATTTAATCCCATTTCAAAAATTGCCATACTGAGCTCGTTTTTTGAGAGAAAAGCAGCTGTCATAGCAGGGAAAGTACCTGAGCCAGACAGGAAAACTGGATTGTTTAATGTTAAGACGATCTTAAAGTCGAACAGAACGTAATTTCTTTCTGTCTTCTAAGCATGGTTGGAAAATAGATTAGCAGTTTTTTGCAAGCTTTTTTGGACCATTCCATTTTGTGTTTTCCCCCATTCTTAACAGTAAATTGTTTTCTTTCACATTAGATATCAAGTGTCAAGCATGCATTTCATACACAAATAACCAACAGTGATACTGGTAAGAGTTGTTATTAAGTGTTTTTGCTAACAAAATTTAATTTTCAAATACAGCATGCAGATGGAAATAGCATCTCATTTTTTAATATTAAGGAAATTCCGAGTTGGCCTTGGGCCAATTCCATAAAACGTTACAATTGTATTTTCCTTAAATTAAATGATTTTCACCCTTTATCAAACCCCCGCAGGAACCCCGGGAAGTGAGGGAGTGCTTGTTTACTGCAGTAAACAAGCTCCATTTTACTGGTAATATAGGATCCAGTCACTAATGCTTGGGGTGCAAGTCCTCTAAAATAGGCAACATGGGGTATAAACGATTGACAGACCTCGACTATTCTCCATTTTGTGGTCATGATTAGCCATTGTGCAGAAGTATGTGACCTTAAATACCAATAAATAAATAAATAACCCTCTATCACATGCTCATGAGATGAAAATTTGTTATTTCAATAATATTTCTTCAAATTTTTCAAAACATTTCAACAAAACCACACCGTGTGATCCCTCATTAGAACAAGCATGATGAGGGGTCACATGGACTGTTTTTGTTGAAATATTTTTGAAAATAAATTTTTCAATCATTTAATTTGTAAATTAGGTGACCATATGCAGCCGATTCATTAGGTGAAGGGTTAACCCTTTACCTAACGAGTCACCCGCATCCAGCAGCGTAATTTGTAAATTGAGCAGTTGGAAAAAATGAATTTTCAAAATATTTCAACAAAACCATATCATGTGACTCCTCACATGATATGGTTTTGTTGAATTTTTGTTAAAAAAATAGTAATTAAAATAATAAATTTTGATATTCTCTTTGTTGGATAAAGGGTTAAATGCTTAAAATGAATAGGACCTGTTAACCAGCACCTGGGATGCAAATCCTACGAACTAGCCAGATAGGAATAAACAGTTGACTGAATTTGACTCGATACTTGTGTTTTGGTTATGATATAGTCATAGATGTTAAACGTGACCCTTGAAACGAATAAGTAAATTAATATATAAATAAACAAACAATCCTGATTGAATAATATTTGCGAATTAATTGTTCAATCAACAGATATTTGGTCACTTTTCTCTATTCTAAAGATAAACTGAGGATATATTCTGTTATATCTTGTTTGACAGAGCCCAAGGAACTCTGCCAAACAAGATACAGTGCAACCCTGTTCATTGAATAGCCTCTTTGCCAATGAAAATTATTCAGTTAACAGGAATATTCAATTAACATGGATTGTGTCACTTTCCTGCATTGCAGAGATAAACTTCACATTTATTCTATTATATCTTGTTTGACAGAGCTGCATGAGCTCTGTCAAACAAGATATAAAAGATTAAATGCCTGTATTCAATGTACTGAGGCCAAAAAGGTCTATAAACAAAGGAAAACTGGGGAGAGTCAGGGTAATTTCTCAACAGGTTGCAAGGTTTTTTATTCAATTAACAGGAGTTTATTCTATAACCTATATTTGATTAACAGGTCATATTTGTACTGGAGGTATGGTAAATGGTTTTGTGTTGTGAAATTATATTCAATTAACAGGGTTATTCAGTTAGGATATCCAATTAAGTGAGCTCCACTGTATAATAGCCTAAATCCCCACATTAGATGTAACAAGGCCAAAAATGTATGTAACTGTGGGGAATTCAGTGGTTGTCACAAAAATTCTTTGACACATTTCAAGATTTTTGCAAGGTTTTTTTTATTCAATTAACAGGAATTTACTCTCTGACCTATATTCAATTAACAGGTCAAATTTATGCTTGAGAACATTCTTAGTGAGATTGTGATTTGTAAAATGTCAGGAGTTTACGAATTCAAATCAACGTGGCTAGAAATAACACAACCCCCATATTGGTTGTTACTTGAAAATGTGGATGGTCGCAGTGCAAGGCAAACGTGTGTGAAGTCTTTCTTATCATATATGTGTAATCAGAAAGTCGCATAACTTCATTGAAATGCCAAAAAAAACACTTATCCTTCAAAATATAGAATGTTTTGTCTGTAATGAGGTGTGACACAGCAAAATGCGGTAATGGTATTTTCTAAATGGATGAAGGTAATATGTCAGGCAAAGTTGATCAATACATCTGGTAAATCTTAATGATTAGGCCACCAAGATTAATACAGTGGAGCTTACTTAATTTGACATCTGTCAAGAGAATAACCCTGTTAATTGACTAGAATTTCCAAAACACAAAGCCATTGAACCAACCCTCAGTACAAATTTAGCATGTTAATCATATATAGGTTATAGAGCATACTCTTGTTAACCCTCCACGGACTAATTTAAAATTACAGGTGAAGTTGCTCAATCCATCTGCTAAATCTTATTGATTAGGCCCCCAAGATTAATACAGCGAAGCACTCTTAATTAGATATCTCTCAATGGAATAACCCTGTTAATTGAATAGAAATTCCAAACACAAAGGCATTTAACCAACCTTCGGTACAAATTTGACATGTTAATCGAATATAGGTTATAGAGTAAACTGTTAACCCTCTGCGGGGGCATGGTGCCTCAGTCGGTAGAGGTGCAGGCTGCAAACCGAGAGGTCCTCGGTTCGAATCACATCTGTGCCAACCGCGTTGTGTCCTTGGGCAAGACACTTCACCCCCATTGCCCACATGGGGGCACTGTGACGTTTTGTACTAAGGCATACTGCACACCGATGGTGCACCTGTCTTCAACCCTGCTTATGTGGAGTTAGTATGTTGTGGAGCTGACAGTTGCTTGCCATTGATTGGTGGTTCTCTCCAGGTACTCCGGCTTCCTCCACCCATAAAACTGTCATGGTCATGATTAACTATTGTGCAGAAATATGTTACCTTAAACACCAATAAATAAACAAATATTAACCCTCTGCAGACTGATGTCGGAATTATGAAATTTCAAGCGGCAAATTTTTCCCATAATGTCACTTGAAATTTAACCAATTCAGTCTTGTTTGACAGAGCTCATTGAACTCTGTCAAACAAGATTGAATTGGTTATATTCTCAGTTGAATTAAGGAAAAAAATTGTTTCTTGAAAGTTTGCAATATTGACATCAGTATGTGGAGGGTTAATGAATGAACAATCTTGAAATGTGTCCAAGAGTTTCTCTTGACAACCACTGAATTCCCCGCATTTACATACAATTCAGGCTTCATTACATCTAATGTGAGGATTTAATCTATTATACAGTGGAGCCCACTTAATTGGATATCTCTTAACTGAATAACCTTGTAAATTAAATATAATTTCCCAACACAAAACCAGTTACCATACCTCCAGTACAAATTTGACATGTTAATTGGATATAGGTTATAGAGTAAATGCCTGTTAATTGAATAAAAAAGCCGTCGAGAAATTACCCTGACTCTCCAAACTTTTCATTTGTTTATAGACCTTTTTGGCCTTAGTACATCGAATACAGGCATTTAATCTATTATATCTTGTTTGACTCCATGAGCTCTGTCAAACAAGTTATAACAGAATAAATCCTCAGTTTATCTTTAGAATAGAGAAAAGTGACTAAATATCTCTTGATTGAATACTTCTGTTAATTGAATAATTCTCAGTGGCAATGCAGCTATTCATTTAGCTGGGTTCCTCTGCAGTAAAACTGTAGAAAAATGAGAGTATTTATATTTGTCCTTTTTAAGTACCTTATACAATTAACCATAGTGTCCCCGAAAAGAGCCTGAATATTTGTTTTTCCACTTTTGTAAGTGCCCCAATTTTAGATACTATTTTTCAAGTTGAATATGGATATTTCATGTAACTTTGACCAATCTTTACCATCCCATCTTGGAAGATTATCTGAAAAGATAAACTCTGAAAACAAAATGGCTATTGTTAACTTGTGTAGTACATGTACTAAATCATTTTTGTGAAGGAAAATTCATTCATCAGTATTCACTAATTGTTTTGTTACGATCTATTGTAGAATACTCATGTGCTCTTTCTCATGATATATTGTAACAAAGAAATTTCACATTGACAGTCTAGTATTTATTTTGGGCTGATAATGAAAACACATGCTAAAAGTGTAACTTTATCATGGCACCTTCTTTGTTTAATGAAGACCAAATTTGAGCTTCTATCTCTCATTCAGTGGAATGTGAAGAAACAAAATGTACTGCAAGTTTCACGTTGATTGCACATGATATAAATTATTCTATTGCAGAGGCTCCACTCGTGTCGGTTATTACAGTACCAAATTAAGTGGATGGAGACCACAAGCAACCCTGTAATTGTCTTGTATCTATAAGTATATCGAATGCTAATTCTAGACTGCTTAAAATGTGTGCCCTCCCTCCCCCCTCCCCTTATTGCTTGTTATCCCCCAGCGATGAAGTTTGGAGGGGATGATGAAATGGTGTAATTCCCTCTGTCTGTCATACATATTTGGTGCTAAACTCCTACATTTCTCGTTGAATTTTTACAAAATTTGGTGTGATGTGTCTGTATGAAGCGTACATATGCACGTGGAAAGAAATGTTTGATTCCACTTATTCTTGCAGAATTGTAGCCCTTTTTAGCTCACCTGGCCTAAAAGTCCATGCAAGGTTTTCTTATCACTTGGCATCCATCATCATCCAGTATCTGTAAACTTTTCACATTTTCATCTTTTTCTCTGTAACCGTTGAGCAGGAATGGTCTATGGGAGGTCCTCTACAAACGATCCTCATTTTGTTCCCGTCGGATGAAAAACATGGCTTCCAGAGGCATTCTTTGATTCTGGTTGGTGGATTTTCAAAAATCTTCTCTGAAACTGCCAGGCCAAATGTTTTGAAACATCATATAAATGATGATTGGGACCCCTTCTACCAACGATCCTCATTTAATGTTGTTCGGGTTACAAACATGGCCGCAATTGTGACTTACAGTTACCATAGAAACCCTATGGGAAAGCACATTTTCAACTTCTTCTCTGGAACTACTGAACCAACGTGAACCAAACATAGCAGGGATGGTCTATGGGAGGTCGTCTACAAACGATCCTCATTTTGTTCCTGTGGGTTGAAAAACATTGCTGCCAGAGGCATTCTTTGATTCTGATTGGTGGATTTTCAACAAGAATCTGCTCCTCTGAAACTGCCAGGCCAAATGTTTTGATACTTCACATAAATGATGACTGGGCCTCCTCTACCAATGATTGTCCCCCGACCCTTCGGGGGACTATTGTAATCAGCAGTGTCCGTCCGTCCGTCCGTCTGTCCGTGCGTGCGTGCGTCCGTCCGTCCGTCCGTCAGTCACACCCTTGTCCGGATGATAACTTTAGTTTGGATGACTTTACTGAAACTAAATTTAGTATGTCGCTTATTTGGGTGGAAATGCAGGTCAAGTTCGAAAATGGGCACGCTCCACTGATTTTTACTGGATTTATTCCCCTTTTTCGACTTAGAGAATACGGTTTTTGTGTTGTCCGGATGATAACTTTACTTTGGATCATTTGATTGAAACGAAACTAAGTATGTGGTTTAATTGGTTGGAAATACAGGTCAAGTTAAAAAATGGCCATGCTCTGCGAACAAATTGCATCCTAACAGCTCCCTTGAATTTGCCATCTTGGTCGGGGACCGGGGGCGTTGCCCTTGTTCTCATTTAATGTTGATCGGGTTGTAAACATGGCCACAATTGCAGCTTATAGTTACTATAGGAACCCTATGGGAAAACACATTTTCATCTTCTCTGGAACTACTGAGTTGACGTGAAAACAAACCTGGCAGGGATGGTCTATGGGAGGTCCTCTACAAACGATCCTCATTTTGTTCCTTTGGGTTGAAAAACATGGCCCCCACAGGCAAACTTAGATTCTGATTGGTGGATTTTCAAAAATCTTCTCCTCTGGAATTGCCAGGCCAAATGTTTTGATATTTCACATAAATGATGACTGGGACCCCCTCTGCCAATGATCCTCATTTAATGTTGTTCGGATTTTGTAAACATGGCCACAATTGTGGCTTATAGTTACTATAGAAACCCTTTGGGAAATCACATTTTCATCTTCTTCTCTGGAACTACTGAGCTGACATGAAAACAAACCTGGCAGGGATAGTCTATGGGAGGTCCTCTACAAATGATCCTCATTTTGTTCCCATGGGTTTGAAAACATGGCGCCAGAGGCATTCTTTGATTCTGATTGGTGGATTTTGAAAAATCTTCTCGGCTGAAACCACAGGGCCAAATGTTTTGAAACTTTGCATGGTTGATGACTGGGAGCCCCTCTACCAACGATCCTTATTTAATGTTGATTGGGTTGTAAACATGGCCAAAAATGTATGATTTTTTTTTAAATTTGGTTTGAAATATGAGTTTGAAGTTAAGATGTGTATGTGGAAAGGAATTTTAGATTCTTCAGAGTTATGCTTCTTTTTTTCATTAAATGCCTGTCACAAATGTTTGTCTTTTAGCTCATTCTACATTTGTTATTGGATTTTTATGAAATTTGGTGTGACTTATGAGTGTGAAGTGTGGATATGCTAGTGGAAAGGAATTGTTTATTTTGCATTTTTTTCTTGAGTTAGTCCCTTTTTATCATTGAATGTCCATCACAGATGTTTGTCCATTTAACTCCTACATCTCGTATTGGATTCTTACAAAATTTGGTGTAAAGTTGGAGTATAAGGCTAACATGTGCATGTGGAAAGAAATTTTTGATTCCCCACAGTTTACCAGAGTTATGTCCCTTCTTATTATTAAATATGTGTCACAAATGTTTGTTCGCTTAAATGCACTTACATTTCTTTGTGAATTTTTTTTGAAAGTTGGTATTGTGTATGACTGGATGTGTGGATGTGCATTTGGAAACGAATTTTTGATATTGCAGTTTTTTACCCCTGAGTTCCTGGGGCTTCTGGGGCTTGCATGAAAAACCATGGGTGGCAAGGTTGGAAGTGTGCACTATGAGGCTAGGATTATAGATGTGAGTGCAACTAGAGCAGGGCTAGTTACTTTGATTCATGACTTGTATCTATTGAGAGGGCAGGTGCAGATGTGAGTGCTGCCAGTTGTATGGAGCTGTATAGGTGCTCGTGGACAAATTTGGTTGATGTTTGCTTTGATTGCCTGAATCCTATTATGACGGACAGTGGTGCAGGGCATGATGTGAGGTGCACACAGGCATTGTGGACTTAATATGGGGTAGGGGAAGTTGGTGGGGGGGGGGGGTGAAGCTTTGTTGGAGCTCATGGGGAAAATATTGGTGTGTTGTGCATTTGCCTGGTTCTATTCAAAGTGTTTACACAAAGATGTGGGATGAAATATGGAGTAATGTTAAGAATGGTTTTTGATTAGAGGTCATCCACATGTTCCAGGCTGAACAGAGGGGAGGGGGGGGGGGGGAGGACTTTGTTGGGGGCAAACTAAAACTTTGTTAACCCTTTACCCAAAGTAATGACCAAAACCGGCCAGCGCTGTTCACACAAATTGCCAATTAATTTTCATTATTTTTTTCATTTTTTGTCTCAAAAACATAAATCATGCCCCCTCTTTGGAACGATCTCATCAAGCTCGTTCCAATGAGGGGTCATAACCTATGTTTTTTAGACAAAAAATTAGTTCTTCAAGAATTTTGTTTGCAAGTGTTGTCTGCTTTTCATGTCAGGTAAAGCGTTAAATGTGCGAACTAACCCATCAGTAACCAGTGGAAATTCTGATATAAAAACATTTTGGGCTGTTGTAAATTCGCAGTACACATGAACTTGCCTCTGTTACCAGGGGGGAGTTGTTGGATAGAGTAAAGCATACTAGAGTTGATGATAAACTGTAACAGGATGGGTGTAGCTATCTTCACTAGTTGCCACCCAAGGAAGATACAAATCTATATTTTATTAAAAATAAGATCACTGCTGAAGGCCATCATGTTGTTGGGCAGTGGATTACTGTGAAAAACACAATTAAACTCTGACCTTATGAATTATCGATGTTGTGGCGTATTTTGGTGCAGAACTCCA
Organism: Pictodentalium vernedei; assembly: GCA_031216915.1. NCBI lineage: Eukaryota > Metazoa > Mollusca > Scaphopoda > Dentaliida > Dentaliidae > Pictodentalium > Pictodentalium vernedei. Next base: position 299,104,457 of record CM062295.1, on the reverse strand, counting down.
ACGGAATTGATAGTTGTGAAAAATGAAAGCCGCTCTGAAAGGGGTAAACTTCCAAACATGACGGCAGTTTTGACAAAGTTATATATGTTATTTCATGAAGAATGTATATATACACACATGTAAAGTGAAAGACATTTTGTTCATATAATTTATATGAACATTGTATGTCTGAACTGAAGACTACCAATTCTGTCAGCATGTTACCTTTGTAAAAGAAAAATACAATAGCTTGTGAAATTAATTCAGCATTAATTAAAGGCATTATTCTGTATGCTGTCTTACTAATATGTTTTTTTTTTGTTGTTCAGTTTTTTTTTATTTTAACACATGCCTCTGTTGGTTATTTGTTGTTGAATTGTTTTTTTTCCCTCATTTGTTTCACTGTTCTGTCTGATACAACGGTTGTAGTGTGAAAATAGATTCAACCCTTTACCTAACATAACTACAAAAAATGTTCAGCTGTATTCACAAAAATTGTCATTCAAATTTTATTATTTTTTTCATTTTTGCTTCTAAAAAATAGCTTATGACCCTCATTGGAACGAGCTCATCGTGCTCATTGCAACAAGGGTCATAAGCCATGTTTTGGGCGGGAAAATTGAAAAAGTTTTCAAAACATTTGCCACTACTGTCATCTACTATTTATGTTGAGTAAAGGGCTTAGCCAGTCAGTCCAGAATTATACTTATCTGATGGCCACTTTGAATCTTTTAAACCGTAACTTCATTTTTTCAGTCTTTGAGTTTCTGGGTTTAATCAGTGAAAACTGGTGGAGGTAATGCCCTAAAATGCTTTGCATACAAGACAAGACAGATAGCTAATTTTTATACTCGAGTCACACTCTTAATTTAAACCTGAAGTTTCTCTCCTTTCCATTTATCTTAAATAAAAATTATGATCAAAATATTCCTTATATTACTTTGGTGGATATTGCATTCTAATGCATATGAATTAAGAGAAATTATGTGGAGAGTGGATTGTAACCAAATCACCCATGGAGTGGAGTTATCACCCAAAGTATCACTTTCAAATCCTGTACTTATGGACAAAAAACACAAGTAATGTTTCAGCCAATGGACCTCCTCGTTTAACCCAGAGGTCCATTGGTTGGAACTTTGCTTGTGTTTGTTATGTTTTGCAACAAATTTGCAATTAATGCTTGGGTGGAATCTCAACTCGACAGGTGATTTAGTGATAATACACTCTCCATGTACTGCGACTGCTGGAGCTCTGTTCAGTGAGAGAGGTCATAAGCTATGTTTCTGAGGCAAATTAAAAAAAAGGCATTTTTTTGTGAATGGTGCAAACAAGTTATGGTCCAACATAGGGCAAAGGGTTACCAAGCATTGAACAGAGTGAAACAAAAATGATATTTTTCAGTTTGTCCTGATAAAGTTTTCCATAACTCTATTTTAATTGAAACTCTTGTTTAATCCTTAGATGCAGTTTTTTTTATTACCTGCGTCGCCAGCGGCAGAGAAGGTCGAGTAACCACTCGACTCTGTCTGTCAGTCCATCCGTTCCATCAAGGTTTTCTTGGCTTCTATAAAAGGGAATGATTTTATATTTGGTCTGCTGCTTCATAATGATGAGTTGTATTGTGTAAGCAATTCTCAGATCTGCTGTGCAGCCACTTTCTGTTTGCCGATACATTGAAATTTTACGGTACCCACTGAACATTGAAATTTTTCGTCAAACTTTTCTCAGCTTCTATGCAAGGGATTGATTTTATATTTCATCTGGAGCCTGATAATGATCAGTTGTATCGTGTATGCAATTTTCAGATCTGCCGTGCAGCCACTTCCTGTTTGCCGATTCAGTTGCATGCAGCGACGCAGGTCCAGACCCGGTATTGGTCTTGGCTTGTTTAATTATAGCTTTGAAGCATTTGAGGGTTAAGGAAGGGATTTTTTTTCTTACTGCTTTTGGAATGGTACCCTAGACCCATCCAAGTGGGAAATTCACTATCTTGGGAAGAAGTTGAGAAATATGAAAAGTTGTGGAAGAGTACTTTTCCCTTATCTATTCCAGGTTTAGGATTTTGGGTATCCGTGCTCGTAAATGGCAAAATGTAGACGAAATTGTTTTGGGATTATGTCCCATAAGCAGACACTGTGTTCCACGAGACAAATCTGTGTAGGAGTATATTTAAGGAAATGGAAAAGAGAATGTTATACTGTTTTTACATTAATTTGCATTTTCAGTTTCAGTCTTGAGGGTTAAAATTGAATGAATTTAGCCTTAGTAATGGTGCAGTTTTAGTAAAGAATAACTTTTTAAAGACACAGAGTTTGGTGGTATGCGTCTATTAATTTTAGGCTTTGGTATAGGATGATGTGACAGGCATGTTTTTGGGCTTTGCCTCTCTTCTCAGTTTGCTTGTTTTTGCTATACCACTGTTGCTATATGCTATCAAGAAGTATTTTACTACTTGTACTACATTTCCATTTCAGTACTTATCATGCAGGTTTTATGAGGATGAGAATTCTCAACTAATTTATTGGATTAGCCTGATTATTGCCCCATCCCCCCCACCCTCCTCCAATTTAAATTTACATCTAAATTGTCTTTCAGACATTTTCGACTGAGTTTATGGAAATAATGGGAAGACAACCAATATTTTGTATGTTTTATGGGAAAAATCATTTGTGGATGAAAATATAGGAATTACGAGCCAACGGGAATAATGTTGCTGCCCACGAGATTAAAGTTTGCACAAGTTCTCAATACTTTTAAACAGTTGTAAATACTCTTTGGATAGCTGATCCACTCTATCATTTTTTAGTCTTAATCTTTTGTCCCCATGCTGTTTTCGCACTCATCATAAATTTTTTCAGAATTTTTTCTTGTCCACACAAGAATTTAAAAATGAAATGTCTAATCAATCTCATATTTTTTATGATGTGTTAACATTGACAACGGGAAGGTTTCTTTTGATAATCAGTATTTTGGATAACATCCATGATGGTTGCCATGATGGATTTTTTTTTTTTTTTTTTGGTTGTCTCCACAAAAACTTGAAAATCAAATGTCCTGTGGATCCCAGTTTTTCTATTCTAGTGAATTACGGCAACATGGGTACAACAAGGGACCTGTTGATCAGTATTCTACTATAGCCTTCATGGCTGCCATCATTGATTATTTGTAACTTTTGCTTATCCATGCAATAACTTGAGAACCAAATATTCAGCGAATCCAATGTTTTATGATGTATTATTCATGACTAAATGATGGTTTCCTGTGATTATCAGTGTTCCCAATTATCCAGTCTGGTTACTGTGGAAAACATCCTGGATTTTTGCTTGCAAGAGCAATAACTTCAAAAACAAGTTAAATGCCCAATATTCACCCCTTTTATGGTGAATTCATGATGAATAGAGGAAGGTGTGTTACAACCAGTAGTGTATAAATTTACCAGTAATGTCGAAATCGACCAGTAATGTCGAAAAAATTAACCAGTAATGTCAAAATCAACCAGTAATGTCGAAAAAATCGACCAGTAATGTAAAAATCCGTAATGTCGAAAAATTAACCAGTAGTGTCAAAAAGTGACGACCAAAATGACAATTTTTGCGCAAAAATTTCAATATTTTTTGGGGTTGCTCAAATTGTACTTTTGCCTATATTTATCGACTTGTAACCCCCCGTGGGAACCCTGGGAAGTTAAGCAGTGCTTGATTACTGTGGTAAACAAGCTCTGTTTCACTAGTAAAATAGGACCCAGTCACTAATGCTTGGGGTGCGAGTCCTCTAAAATAGGCAACATGGGGTATAAATGATTGACTGACCTTGACTTTATCTCCATGCTGTGGTCATGATTAGCCATTGTGCAGAAGTATGTGACCTTAAACAACAATAAATAAATAAATATCGACTTTTAACCATTTTCGCGCAAGTTTAAACACATTTACCCCAGTAAATATGGAATTTTATGTTTAACAATTATTTCCCTCTTTCATATGCACAACATATCCCATCCTATTTGCTCTCTCTCTCTCTATCTCTCTCTCTCTCTCCCCTCTCTCTCTTTCTCTCTCTCTCCTCTTTCTCTTTATCTATGTCCCCTCTTTCTATCCCATGTCCCTCTGCCTTTGCCCCCCTCTCTCTCTCTCTCTCTCCATCATTCTTTCTATCCCCCTCTCCGTCTGTCTTTGCCCAGCTCTCTTTCCCCATCCTGCCCTCTCTCTCTATCTGTCTGTCTGTCTGTCTGTCTGTCTGTCTGTCTGTCTGTCTGTCTGTCTGTCTGTCTGTCTGTCTGTCCCTCTGCCTTTGCCCCTACCTCTATCTCTCCTTCTCTCTCTCCCCTCTTTCTCTCTCTATCGCTCTCTCCCTATCCCCTTTTCCCTCTGTCTTTGTCCAACTCTCTCTCTCTGTCTCTCTCTGTCTCTCTCTGTCTCTCTCTCTCCCTCCTTCCCCCTCTCTCTCTCTGGATAGATAATGAATTGATACGACGCTGAAATATTTAGACCAGTATTTCGCGCTCGCACAGATAGACATACAGTCACACAAGTAGGCTGGCAAGTGTGTAGGCAGGCAGGTTAGCAGCATCCAGGCAGATGGACAGAAATCCAGACAGACAGATAGCAGTGTGGCGTGTGAAAAATAACCCCTAGACGTGGATAGACAACTGAATGACGGAAAGACAGGCAGACCTACATACAAAGATTGATTGGTTGGTTGGTTGATTGATTGATTGATTTCGTTTACGACACTTAGTTTAAAGCACGCGCACCAGACATGTGTCATTTCGGCATGTGGCTTAGCACACGAAGTCAACGTGCACCTGGGATAAAGTGTCATTCCCAAGGACACAACTTAACTGACCTCGTCAGGTATAGAACCCAGATATTCATCGAATTGAATTGCGAGGCAATTTCTCGATTGAGCTAATAGTGCTCCCCATGTACATGCGGGTGCATGCTGGTGACGCAGACTGACTGATTGATGGATGTAGGTAAAATGACAGGTAGCAAATTGGTAGAACTAGATGATAGACATGTAGCAAATATCGGGTAGTGACTGACATTATAATAGTCAGTCATTAAAGCACACGACCAGGGGTGTCATAGGGGGGGGGGGGGGCTATACCCCCCTTCCCTGTCGGCAAGTGTTAGTGCTCCTCATTTTGGTCGTCACTTTTTGACACTACTGGTTAATTTTTTGACATTACGGATTTTTACATTACTGGTCGATTTTTTCGACATTACTGGTTGATTTCGACATTACTGGTTAATTTTTTCGACATTACTGGTCGATTTCGACATTACTGGTAAATTTATACACTACTGGTTGTAACAAGGTGCCTTGACAACCAGTCTTCTGTCATATCTCATGTGGTGCCATGGCTGCCATCTTGGAATTGTGTAATGTTTTCTTGCCTGAGCAGTTGTGCAGAAGGGACAGTTCCTGGCAAAGTGAAAAATAGGGTAACTGCAAGAAAAACCCTTTTTTATACCCCCATCGTGGGTATATAAGAATTGTCTTGTCCGTCCATCCATCTGTCCATCCATTAGTCCGTCTGTCCAGGCTTAGCAGAGGTACATTGTGGGGTTTACAATTTAGGGTCAGTGGTACTTGTGGGGTTGGGTAAGTACAGTGGCCACTTTTGGAGTTATTTTTTGCACTGTGGAGCTAATTTTTTGACCTTGTGGGGTTAGGGTTTAACATGGGGAAACACTCCACAAGTAAGAACGTCCATCTGTCCGTCCATCCCGAAATTCAATCATGAATAACTTGTAAAGTACTTGGTTGAGTAACTTGATATTTGGTATACAGGTTATCCTATTGCTGTATACCCATAGTGAAATGATGGTGCCGTTCGAGATTTTATTGCCAGAGTCATTGCCCTTTATGGCCTTAGAATTTGTTCGTCTTGAAATTAATTCACGAATAACTGGCAGAGTACTCAATGGAATGACTTCATATTTGATGTGCAACTCAATCTTATTGATGCCTACCCACAGTACAAGGTCCGTCCATCTGTCAGTCCATCTGTCCATCCATCTGTCCGTCCATCTTGAAATTCAATCATGAATAACTTGTAAAGTACTTGGTTGAGTGACTTGATATTTGGTATGCAAGTGTATCCTATTGCTGTATACCTATAGTGAAATGCAAGTGGCGTTTGAGATATTATTGCCAGAGTCATTGCCCATCTGTCTTTCCATCTACGTCCCGAAATTCAATCTTGAATAACTTGTAAAGTACTTGGTTGAGTGACTTGATATTTGGTATGCAAGTGTATTCTATTGCTGTATACCCATAGTGAAATGCAGGTGTCGTTTGAGATTTTATTGCCAGAGTCATTGCCCTTTATGGACTTCGTATTTGTATATACCCAAAAACTGTATCATCTATAGTCAGGCTTGCATATAGTCAGGCTTGCATTGTTAAATAAGCGGGGGTATTTTTTGTGTCACCATACGTTGACACTTTATTTTCCTTTCCTTTTCTGAGTATCAAAATGAAGTATCTATACAATGTGCTAACATATTTTTAAAAATCGACTTGATAGCAATCTTTATTTTGGATTGGCCTGCACATTGCGGGTGTATTTCGTAAGCTGTGCTTACGAACAGGTCTAGTTCTCTTCACTCATTCACATTGTTCACCCTTCTTATTGGTAATCCCACCTGTAAGATTGACTGGAGGAAGACTCTCTGAAGGTGCTTTCCAAGAATCCTTGTTGGGCTAGTATCCTTGTAGGAACAATAAAGGATATTTTTTTTTTACATTTGTGTAGCAGGGCCCCTATTACTCCTTGAATTCCTTGGAAGTCCGTGAATTTAGAAATCCCTTACAGTGGACCTCAATGGACTGAATAATAATGATACCTTCCTAAAAACCGTTGAAAAATGAGATGTCAGTTGATCAGAAAAAATGTATTTCAGCATTGATTGCCTCACCCTCATTGAATATCTTCCTAATTATCAGAACCATTCTTCTGATTGTGGGTATGATTGTTATATGACAGTAACCTTTACCTAATAAATTGGTTGCATATACCTGTGTAATTTACAAAGTGAGCAGTTGAAAGAAAATTATTTTTCCCAAAATTTAAAACCATATCATGTGACTCCTTATTTTCATTGTTGTTTTGCATATGTACTAAGCAAGTTAAGTTCCAACCACACATGCATTTATTGCTCATTAATATGTAAGGATTCAGTGTTCAAATGATGTATTTCTATATGGTGGTTTGTCCATGATGTAATTCAGTGATTTCATTCACATTAACATTTTTTGTCTATCTCGTCCTAACATGGACCAAAACAAGGCCATAATTTAGTTTTTTTTTCCTACAAGACATACCAAACTGAATAAAATAAATTATGGTCTTACAGTCCATGTTTTTATCAACACCTTTTCATTCAAGGAAATTGAGAATATCTTCCTTTTGGAAGTGGATGTGTTGCTGTCTGAATCACTGCTGGTACAGTACAGACTGATCACCAACGACCAAAACAAATGGGCTTTATTAAATCGATATTTACATGACATATGCATTGCCATTGTTCATCTTGTGTAATTGTATCAAAAACTCTTGGTGATGAGGAAGATTGGCAATTTGCTCTATGCATAAGTACAGTAGGACCTGTCTTGAAAGACCACCCTTTTGTCAGACAAAAGTGGTCTCTCAAGACAGGTCGTCTCCCATGACAAATTCATTACAGAGTAAAACACCAATCCATCCAATGTGACAGAGGTGGTCTCTAAGACAGGTTTTACTGTAGTAAGAAAGGTAAACAAATTGTCGTATGCATTGATGGTTAGAAAAATAAACAAGTTGTTCTGTGCATTGGTGGTTAGGAAAATAAATGAATTGCTGTATGCACTTGGGGCTTTTTACATCTCCCCAAAGTCTCTTCCTTGAAAAAACATGAAAAGTCAAGATTATTTAAAAGCATCAAACAAAATAATGACTTAAAAATCATTCAAAACATTAATGTCCTGATAAAATAGAAAAACGGGGAATGGTAAGTATTTGATTTCTACCTATGCAAGCCCAATATTTGAAAAAAAATGGGAAATGGTTAGTATTTGATTCTGTGGTTTGACATGAGAACCCATTAGGCTAAAAAAAAGTGTTTTGATTCTAGACAACTTCTCATTGAATTTGAAACAACTCATTGGACATTTTTATTGCCTTTCAGTGTCTTCCAATATTAGTATAAACTCAAGGAGACCTGAAACATTTTACATTTTTTGATTGATGCATATTTATTTAGTTGCATCTCCAATACGTTTGACTTGTTACAATTTATGAGAGTGCCTATAGGCACTCTTCCATAAATTCTAACAAGGCAAATCCCCATAGATTAAGTACTTCTACTTAAAGATAATATGAAGAGCACCAAAAGAATATGAAGCCTTTGAATTGCAGTACCTACAGTTTGTTTTTAGCTCATCTTGACAAAGTCAAGCTGAGCTAATCTCATCGCTTCCCGTCCGTCCTCCGTCGTCCGTCAACACCATGTTTTGGTCTTCTCCTCCAAAGCCACTGGGCCAATTCAAGTGAAAGTTTGTGTGAGTGATGGTCCCAAAGGGGCATTTCATTTTTGTTCAACTCAGCATGCCCAGCCCCATAGGGAGGGAGTGGGGGAAAATGCACCCAAATATTTTAAAAATCTTCTTCTCAAGAACCAGTGTGTACAATGACTTGATATTTGATATGGAGCTTCCACATGAGGTGTAGAATCAAGTTTGTTCAAACGAAGTTCGTGAAGTAATATTTGGCTTTGTAATAGGAGGGGTAAGATTTTTGGCCCCGCCCAAAATTTCTATTTTCTGAACCGATGGTCCAAATTTGGTTTGTGGTATTATTGGGTCATAAGTACATGACCCATGCAAAAAAAAAAATTCCCGCATCCCCATGGGAACCCTGGGAGCTAAAAATAGAAATATTTTCAAACGCCCATATTTCCCAAACCCCACGGAACAGAGAGCTTTTATTTGGTATGAAGTATCCTTATGACCAGTAGAATTGAATGGTAAAAAAAAATTGCCATCAGTTATGTTAGGGTGTTCTGTAATGGGCATCGAAAAAATGCTGAGTCAGCATATTTGCAAAAATTTTAAAAAATCTTTTCTCCAGAACCAATCATCAGAATCTTTTGATATTTGGTATACAGCATTCATAGGGGGGTCAGATAAAAGTTTGTTGAAATAAAGCTCATTGGTTCATATTTGGGCTCTCTACAGGAGCCCGAAGTTTTAACATAGGGTAATATGGGGAATATTCTTTAAAAATCTTCTTCTTCAGAACCACCAGTCAGAATCTTTTAATATTTGGTATACATCATTGTTATGAGGGTCAGATTCTAGATTGTTCAAACCAAGTCGCTAGGTTAATATTTGGGCTTCCTACAGAAGCCCAAATTTTATCTTTGTTCAATATGGAGGGTAATTTAAAAAAAATTTCTTCTTCAGATCCATCAGTCAGAATGCTTTGATATTTGGTATGCAACATCTCTATGGGGGTCAGATTCAAGTTTGTTCAAATCAGATCCCTAGGTATATATTTGGGCTCACTATGGTAGCCCAAATTTTTACTTAGTGCAATATGAGAAAATTTCTTTAAAAATCTTCTTCTTCAGATCCACCAGTCGGAATACTTTTATATTTGGTATACAACATCTCTAGGGGGGTCAGATTCCAGGTTGTTCAATTCGAGTGCCTAGGTTAATATTTGGGCTCCATATGGGAACATGAAATTTAACTTAGTACAATATGAGGGAATTTCTTCAAAAATCTTCTTCTTCAGATTCACTTGTCAGAATGCTTTCACATTTGGTATACAACATCTCTAGGGGGGTCAAATTCAAGTTTGTTCAAATCGGATCCATAGGTCAATATTTGGGCTCGCTATGGTAGCCCAAATTTGAACTTAGTGTAATTCGGAGAAATTTCTTTACAATTTCTCTTCTTCAGATCCAACAGTCCGAATGCTTTCATATTCGGTACACAACATCTCTAGGGAAGTCAGATTTAACTGTGTTCAAATCAAGAGCCTGGGTTAATATTTGGGCTCTCTATGGGAGCCGGAATTGGCCATTTTGCTGAAGAATTAAAAATTTTGTATTCAGTACCTTCTAGAGGTACTAAGATTAATCCACATAGGTTGTATCAAGGGGCTTCATAGGGGAGCTCTACATTTTACTTATGATCAACTGAAGAAAAGGCATGATGCCGAGATTATTTTTGTCACTCCTGAGGGACTCAAGGATTGACAGTGTAGACTATGGAGATGGCTTGCTTAATGTAGACTCATTGGACTCTGTTTAAATTGTGTTCTGTACAAGATGAGCGCTACAGGCCCCATGGGGCCTCTTGTTAGAGGAATGTTTTATTTTTCAAATTAGAAATGAATTTATTTCTGTGTGTAAAAAGACAGCCAAAATCCTCTCCATATTTGCTCAATTTTTGGCTAAATGTTTATTACCTAATGCCAATTCAGATTTGTTCAAATGAAGTTGCCCCTCCTCCTGGGTGGTGCCACGCCCCCAAGGGGCACCAAAATCTTTGTAAATCTTCTTCTCATGAACCAGCAGTAGCAGAGACTTGATATATGGTATGCACCTTCCTTTTGAGGTGTAGACTCAGATTTGTTCAAGAGAAGTTTGAGGGATAATATTTGGCATTGTTATGGGAGGGGCAAAAATTTTGGCCCCACCCCTAATTTCTATTTTCTGAACTGAGAAGCCGATTTCAACCAAATTTTATGTGAGGGCTTATTGGGTCATGAGTACTTGATTTATGCAAAAAAAAAATTTCCCGCAGCCCCGTGGGAACCGCAGGAGCTAAAAATAGAAAAAATTTAAAACGCCCATATCTCCAAAACTGCACGGCACCGAGAATTTTTATTTGGTGTGCAGCTTCCTTAGGACCAACAGAAAGGATTGGTAAAAAAAAATTGCCATCGGTTTTATCATAGGGCACAGTTTCGGGACTTTGAAAAAGTGCGGAGTCAGCACTTTTTAACACTGTAGGCAATGGGAAAAAACATTAAAAAATCTTCTCCAGATCCAGCAGGCAGAATCTTTTCATATTTGGTAAGCAACATTGTGGGGTGGATCTGATTCAAGTTTGTTCAAATCGGCCCCCTGGGTTTATATTTGGGCTTAGTATACGAGCCCAAATTTGAACTTACTGCATTTCAGGCAAATTTCTTTGAAAATCTTCTTCTCCAGATCCAGCAGGCAGAATCTTTTGATATTTGGTATGCAACATTGTGAGGTGGATCTGATTCTATTTTGTTCAAATCGGCTCCCTAGATTCATATTTGGGCTCACTATAGAAGCTCGAATTCGAACTTAGTGCATTTCAGGCAAATTTCTTCAAAAATCTTCTTCTCCAGATCCTGCAGGCAGAATCTTTTGATATTTGGTATGCAACATTGTGGGGTGGATCTGATTCCAGTTTGTTCAAATCGGCCACCTGGATTCATATTTGGGCTCACTATAGAAGCCCAAATTCAAACTTAGTGCATTTCAGGCAAATTTCTTCAAAAATCTTCTCCAGATCCAGCAGGCAGCATCTTGTGATATTTGGTATGCAACATTGTGGGGTGGATCTGATTCAAGTTTGTTCAAATCGGCCCCCTGGGTTTATATTTGGGCTCAGTATAAAAGCCCAAATTTTAACTTAGTGCATTTCAGGCAAATTTCTTTGAAAATCTTCTTCTCAAGATCCAGCAGGCAGAATCTTGTGATATTTGGTATGCAGCATCCTTAGGGGGGTGAGATTCAAGTTTGTTCAAGCCATGTCCCTAGGTCCATATTTGGGCTCACTGTGGGAGCTTGAATTGTAACTTTGTTCGAAATGAGGAATTTTCTTAAAAAATCTTCTTCTTCAGATCCAGCAGTCGTAATGGTTTGATATGTGGTGAGTAGCATCCTTGGGGGGGGGGGGGGGGGGGGGGGGGGGGGAGGGGGGGATTCAAGTGTGTTAAAACCAAGTCCATCGGTCCATATTTGGGCTCCCTGTGGGAGCCCAAATTATAACTTAGTCAATATGAGGAATTTTTCTTTAAAAATCTTCTTCTTCAGATTCAGCAGTTGGAATGTTTTGATATTTGGCATGGAGCAACCTTAGGGGGCTGAGATTCAAGTTTGTTCAAGCCAAGTCCCTTGGTTCATATTTGGGCTCACTATGGGAGCCTGAATGACAACTTAGTTCAAAATGAGGAATTTTCTTTAAAAATCTTCAGATCCAGCAGATGAATGCTTTTGATATTTTTTATGCAGCATCCTTAGGGGGGTAAGATTCAAGTTTGTTCAAGCCATGTCCCTAGGTCCATATTTGGACTGATTGTGGGAGCTCGAATTGTAACTTGGTTCAAAATGAGGAATTTTCTTTAAAAATCTTCTTCTTCAGATCCAGCAGTCGGAATGTTTTGATATTTGGTGTGCGGAATCCTTAGGGGTGTGAGTTTCAGGTTTGTTAAAGCCAAGTCCCTGGGTTCAAATATGGGCTCCCTGTGGGAGCCCGAATTATGACTTAGTTCAATATGAGGAATATTCTTTAAAAATCTTTTTTAAGATCCACTGGTCAGAATATTTGGATATTTGGTTTCAGCTTTTCTTAGGAGGAGCAGATGCAACTTGTGGAAATCAATTCTCTGGGTTGATATTTAGGCTACCATGTCAGGTGAGCGCCCTCAGGCCCCCTGGGGCCTCTTGTTTTTTTTCCCCATGGGAACCCCGGGAAGTAAGCAGCACTTGTTTACTGTGGTAAACCAGTTCCGCTTTACTAGTAAAATAGGACCCAGTCACCAATGCTTGGGGTGTGAGTCCTCTAAAATGGGCAACATGTCGATCAACGATTGACTAAACTTGACTTCATCTCCATGTTGTGTCACGATTAGCCATGGTGCATAAATATGTGACGTTAACCACCAACAAACAAACAATATCATTTTTAAAATTTTTTCAAAACATTTCAACAAAACCGTATCATGTGACCCCTCATTGGAACGAGCTCAATGAGCTCGTTCCAATGAGGGGTCACATGATATGGTTTCGTTGAAATATTTTGAAAAATTTTATTTTTTCAACTGCTCAATTTGCATATTACGTGGGCAGATGCCGGTGATTCGTTAGGTAAAGGGTTAAATTGGAAATATCTATCTCCAGAGTAACATCTTGAAATACTGGTATATGTAAATTAAATTTTATTGCAAATTGCTCTCAAGAACACATATTTTCTTACTTTTTTAATGGCTCAGATTCCTGAATATTATTGAATAAAAGATTTTCAAACAGACCTGGGGGGGGGATGTTTATTCATAGTGTTGAATAATTAAAAAACATTCATCTTTGCCTTTAAAACATAGGTTATCATCCCTCATCAGAATGAGGGCTTTCAGCTTGTTACAGTTAGGAGTTCTAAGATCTGTTCTTAAGGCTAAAATTGAAAAGAAATGAATACAATTTGCTTCTTGAAATTTCAGTATTCTGACATCAGTTTGAATTAGGGTTAACCATTTCCAATCAGCTTGGGTTCCAAATACCATTGTGAATGGTGACTTTTGTCACCAGGCACTAATACGGCTGGTTTATATGGCCATTTTATTATGCAAAAGGTTAACCCCTTTATGCAATGGACAAATTATTTAAATTTGTTGTTTTAATTATTTTTTTTTACCTGCGTCGCCAGCGGCAGAGCAGGTCTAGTAACCGCTCGACTCCGTCCATCCATCTGTCCATCCGTCTGTCCATCAGTCCGTCCGAAACACTTCTTCTGTCAAAGTTTTCATGGCTTCTATGAAAGGGAATGATTTTATATTTGGTCTGCTGCTTCATAATGATTAGTTGTATCGTGTAAGCAATTATCAGATCTGCCGTGCAGCCACTTCCTGTTTGCCGATACTTTGAAATTTTACTGTACCCACTGAACATTGAAATTTTCCGTCAAGGTTTTCTCGGCTTCTATGCAAGGGATTGATTTTATATTTGGTCTGCTGCTTCATTATGATGAGTTGTATTGTGTACTCAATTTTCACATCTGCCGTGCAGCCACTTCCTGTTTGCCGATACTTTGAAATTTTACTGTACCCACTGAACATTGAAATTTCCATCAAGGTTTTCTCGGCTTCTATGCAAGGGAATGATTTTATATTTGGTCTGCTTCTTCATAATGATGAGTTGTATCGTGTAAGCAATTTTCAGATCTGCTGTGCAGCCACTTCCTGTTTGCCGATACTTTGAAATTTTACTGTACCCACTGAACATTGAAATTTTCCGTCAAACTTTTCTCGGCTTCTATGCAAGGGATTGATTTTATATTTGGTCTGCTTCTTCATAATGATGAGTTGTATCGTGTATGCAATTTTCAGATCTGTCGTGCAGCCTCTTCCTGTTTGCTGATTCAATTGTATGCAGCGACGCAGGTCCAGACTAGGTATTGGTCTTGGCTTGTTCTCAGATGTTTTCAAAAATTTCAACAAAACACTATCTTGTGACCCCCCTCATTGGAATAAGGACAGTGAGCCAATTCCAATGAGTGGTCACATGATATGTTTTGTTGAAAGTTTTTGAAGAAAAATTATTTTTCAACCAATCAATTTGTAAATTGTGCAGCTGGATGCCACTGTTTCGTCAGGTAAAGGGTTAACTTGGCATGTTCTCACACTGAATTTTAGCTTCATGGCAATTTTAGAAGGCAGTACTGTTGTACACTGTTAATCTAATATATAAATGCGAATGTCTGTATCTATATCTCTCTCTCTCTCTCTCGCTCTCTCTCTCTGTCTTTGTTCCGGGTGAACTCCTCCGTTTCTTGACCGATTGACCTCAGATTTTCTACCTGGGGTAATTCGTCCCTGCGAGTAACATGGGATGGGTGCTGTGCCCGTGTGGGGTGACCTTGACCTTGAAATTGATGACCTTGTCCTTTTATTTCGAAAACGGCTGGGCCGATCGGGTTAAAATTTCATATGTGCGGGTATAATGACTCATCGATCATTTTGATTTTATCGGGGTGCCTGTGCGTGGTGACCTTGACCTTGAAATTGGTGACCTTGACCTTTTATTTCGAAATGGCTGGGCCGATCGGTCTAAAATTTCATATGTGCGGGTATATTGACCCATCGATCATTTTGACTTTATTGGGGTGCCCGCGTGGGGTGACCTTGACCTTGAAATTGGTGACCTTGACCTTTTATTTCGAAAACGGCTGATATAACCATCTTCTCCCATGCAGTGCCGGGTATCACCCGCTAGTGCTTAATAAATCCACACTATACTACAATCAGATCAGGACAATAAAGAAAACAAATTGTCATAATGAACTACCATATGCTCAGAAGCAGCTTGCACTTCATCCCAAACTCATTGATGTAAAACATCGTACATCATGAGTGTATGTGTATATATGTTCTTTCCAGAACAGTTGTTGGAACTCTTTGGATTTTCAGTTGTCAATCAAGGTTACAGAATTAGTTCAGGTCTTCTAACTATTTCAGCATTTGAAGTAGATCAAAACGTTTTGTAGTGCATGGTGAATTAGGAATACATAAAATGAAAAAAATGCGACCAAATTTTCAGTGTTTTTAGCTATCCTACTTCAATGAAGTGGTGTCACCCTCCCCACTCTCCCCTCCCCAGGAACCCTGGGAAGTGAAGCAGTGCTTGGTTACTCTTGATAAACAAGCTCTGTTTTGCTGGTAAAATAGTACCCGGTCACCAATGCTTGGGGTGAAAGTCCTCTATGGATGTGAACAATTGAAAAAAACTTGACTTTATCTCCATGTTACAATCACGTTTAGCCATTGTACAAAAATATGTGACCTTAAACGCCAATAAATAAAGGTATATATAATATACGTATAGTTCAGGAATTTGATGCGGATTTTAAGTCAAAACTTAGTTATTTTCTTGTTGCAACAATTAGTATTTAGGTCAGCTTTTATGCACTTTGTAGTGTCTTAACTTCTCATTATGGTATATACACAGAATGACATGCATGCAAGCCAGAAAATAAGCAGACTGACATCTGCAAAATGAGGTTCCCAGAGGGTGAATTTAGTGGTGCTACCACCCTGCATAGCAGGGTAGCATCACTAAATTTACCCTCTGTGAACCTCAATCTGAATCAGGGTGTCAGAACTAAACACAAAGAAGTACCCAAAGGATAAACTGGCCCACTGTATGGGATAACATCATCAAATTCATCCTCTAGAGACCTCATTCTGCAAATGTCAGACTGCTTATTTTCAGGCCTGCATGCGGCTGTGAATGGGTTAACCCTTTACCTAACATGAAAAGCAGACGACACTTGCAAAAAAAATTCTTGAATAACTAATTTTTTTCATTTTTTGTCTCAAAAACATAGGTTATGACCCCTCGTTGGAACGAGCTCGACGAGCTCGTTCCAACGAGGGGTCATAACCTATGTTTTTGAGACAAAAACTGAAAAAATAATAAAAATTCATTGGCGATTTTTGAGAATCGCGCTGGCCGGTTTTGGCCGTTACGTTGGGTAAAGGGTTAATCGATATGGCACAAGTGCCAGCACGGAAGGATAAAACGACAGGCAACAGGCCTTGAGTTTTATCTTTATGCAATGGCACAAGTGCCATATCGGTTAACCCATTCACACGCATGTTTCATTCTGTGTTGATTACATGCCTTCACATCTACATAAACAATTATTAGAAGGACACTCAGCAATTCATTTGACAGCTATCAAGTTATTTCACAATCGGTTCATTTTCACAGGATTAATCGTCTGCTAATGTTTACAAACACGTGTGAATTTGGGGGAATTCTAAATAGGCCAAACATGTGGTGTTCGTATGTTTGTACTATTGTAGTACATGCATATTTGAGCTAGTTCTATCCTATTTGTTATCATTGTGCAGCTAATAATGATTGGTTTGAACTCTCCCTTCTGAACTTTAGAAGTAATTTTTTCACAAAGATGTTTTATTTAGTTTATTGTCTTTGCGATAGCTTATTAGAATGCAATCGCTTCATTTAAGCTGCACAACTTATGTGATTGTATGTCAAATGGAAATTCCAAGTAGGCAGGGTTATGTTATGTTTTGACAGATGACATTATCATCCAAAAATAGTCTTGTCATGTGTGTGGAACGGTTTTTCATTTTCTGCATGGTTTAGTGTTGCTGTAGATGTGGATTTCATGGAACAGGCTTGTAATAAATTGTTTTGTTTGAGGGATATCTGTAGATATTGATCCTTCTGTATGCCCAAATTTTATGAAAACATTTGTCAAAATATTTTCCTGTGGGAAACCCGGGTAGTGAAGCAGTGCTTGTTTACTGTGGTAAACAAGCTCTTTTTCACTGGTAAAATAGGACCCAGTCACTAATGCTTGGGGTGCGAGTCCTCTAAAATAGGCAACATGAGGTATAAACGATTGACTGACCTGACTTTATCTCCATGTTGTGGTCACGATTAGCCATTGTACAAAAGTATGTGACCTTAAACACCAATAAATAAATAAATTTGTCAAAATATTCATATTTTTTCTAGAGCTAGGCAATTTTAGGTTGTAAAAGTTTTTGTTGAGGTGAGTTTTGTTTCTGTGGATCTTTTCAGGTGATTGGTGTTTTAGACATAGGTTACTGAAGACCATTGCAGTAATATTTAACCCTTATTTTGTTGATTAGTTAGCTATTATCATATACGGTACAGATTTTTGCTAGGTATTTTTGTTTTTCTGAAACTTCATGATAATTACAATATATCACATTAAAAATTAAATATATCCATTATTTGGGGTGATATAAACAAAAATGCAGCTTCAAGGAGCTTTCTTGATATTGGATCGACCGTATCAAGATGGATGTTGGTGTGTAGATGGGATGTGACATCCCTCTTATTAACTTAGAAGCAACATAATGACAGATCAATTGATATAAAAAATGTTAACATCCAACATTTGTTTTCTATCGAAAATGGGGAGTTTAAATATCAGTCAGAGACACAGTGGCTCAGTGGTTAGAGCATTGAACTTTGAACTGAAAGGTCAACAGTTCTGACCAGCTGCAACTGCTTTGTGTCTTTGCACAAGATACTCAATCCTGTTTACCCATGTGAAGCATTGTGGTGCTGTGTTCTAAGGCATACCGCTCATCGGAGGTGCACTTGCCTCCAGCTGCTGCTAAACCTGCTTGTAGAGAGTTATTACATTAGGGAACGTGATGGCTCAGTTGTTAGGGCAATGGAATTTCAAAGTGAAAGGTCCATGGTTCGATCCCCGGGGTAACTATGTTGTGTCCTTGGGCAAGGCACTTAATCCCAATTGTCCACGCATGGGCACGGTGGTGCTGTGTACTGAGACATACTGCATGTTGATGGTGCACATGGTGCACTTGTCTTCAACCAATGCTAACCCTGCTTGTGCAGAGTTAGTATGTTGGGGAGTCTGACAGTTGCTCAGTGGTTCTCTCTGGGTACTCCCGACTTCCTCCACCCATAAAGCTGTCCAACACGAGGTGACCCAGGCTGTCGGAAGTGTTGTCAAACAGTATGAGTTAGTATGTTGGGGGAGTCTGACAGTTGCTCGCTGGTTCTCTCTGGGGTAAATAGCCAGTGTTATGTCATAGAGGACAGTTTTACCAGTGGAGGAAGGTGGACTTAGGTGGTGGGGGCTTTGCTCTCCCATGGCATTGTACTTGTTTTATACCGGTAACTGATTTGTGACAGCCTGCAGATACTTTCCCATGAATAAAATTAAACAAATGCACATGAAACAAGCTATTAATTGAAAATTGAATATATTTCATAAGCTAAACTTGACAAAGTCAAGATAAGCTATTGCCATCATGCGTGTGGAAGTCTGTTAGTCTGTGAGTCTGTTAGTCTGTTCACATTTTCCTTTAGCACGGGCTACACCCCGCAGTTCTTGTCTGATTGTCACGAAATTTCATATGCAGGTTTGGGGTCATGTCTAGCTGAGAATGTCCCCTGTTGGTCGCGATCGGGCAACCGGTATGGCTGCCGGAGCCCAAAACCCGAAAACCATTAGCACAGTCTACAGGTCGTATTTATGAAGGGATTTCATTGTAACTTGGTAGGATGCCTCTATAATGCCTAGATGAGTACGTCCCCTTTTGAGCATGATCTATCAACCATGATGGCTGCCCAAGCCCAAAACCCAAAAAACTTTTAGCACAGTCTGCAGGTCATGTTTAATGTGGAGGGATTTCATTGTAAATTGGTAGGATGACTCCTTATGATGTCTAGATGAGAATTTCCCCATTTGGGCATGATCTGCCCACCCTGACGACTGCCGAGCCCCAAACCCGAAAACCTTTTATCACAGTCTACAGGTCATATTTATTGAGGAATTTCATTGTAACTTGGTGGGTTGACTTCATACAATGTCTAGATGAGAAAATCCCCTTATGGAAGTGATTCGGCAACTGTGACGGCTACAGAGGCCCAAAGCCCGAAAAACCTTTAGCACAATCTAGAGGTCATATTTATGAAGGGATTTCATTGTAACTTGGTAGGTTGACTCCAAATAATGTCTAGATGAGAACGTCCCATTTTGATCGCGATCATTCAGCCTTGATGGGTGCCCGAGCCCAAAAACCTTTAGCATAGGCAAAAGGTCATATTTATGGAAGGATTTCATTGTAACCTATTAGGTTGACTCCATATAATGCCTAGATGATGACGTCCCCTTTTGGTCATGATTGGTCAGCTGTGATGGCTACAAGTGCCCGAAGCCCGAAAACCTTGAGCACAGTCTACAGGTCATATTTATGAAGGGATTTCATTGTAACTTCGCAGGATCACTCCAGATGATGCCCAGATGAGATTGTCCCCTTTGGTTGCAGTCATTCAACCGTGATGGCTGCCCGAAGCCCGAAAACCTTTAGCACAGTCTACAGGTCATATTTATGAAGGGATTTCATTGTAACTTGGTAGGTTGACTTCATATAATGTCTAGATGAGAACGTCCCCTTTTGGACATGATTGGGCAACTGTGACGGCTTCAGGGGCCCAAAGCCCTAAAACATTTAGAACAGTCTACAGGTCATAATTATGAAGGGATTTCATTGTAGCTTGGTAGGATGACTCCAAATAGTGTCCAGATGAGAACGTCCCCTTTTGGTCATGATCATTCAGCCTTGATGGCTGCCCGAGCCCAAAAACCTTTAGCATGTCTGTAGGTCGTAATTATGGAAGGATTTCATTGTTAGGTTGACTCCAAATAATGCCTATATGATGACATCCCCTTTTGGTTGTGGTTGGTCAACTGTGATGGCTACAGGTGCCTGAAGCCCGAAAATCTTGAGCACAGTCTACAGGTCATATTTATGAAGGGATTTCATCGTAACTTCATAGGATCACTCCAGATGATGTCCAGATGAGAACGCCCCCTTTTGGTTGCGATCATTCAACCATGATGGCTGCCCATGCCTAAAGCCTGAAAACCTTTAGCACAGTCTTCAGATCATATTTATGAAGGGATTTCATTGTAACTTGGTAGGTTGACTTCATGTAATGTCTAGATGAGAACAGCCCCTTTTGGACACCATTAGGCAACTGTGTTGGCTACAGGGGCCCAAAGCCTGAAAATCTTTAGCACAGTCTACAGGTGATATTTATGAAGGGATTTCATTGTACCTTGGTAGGATGACTCAAAATAATGTCTAGAGGAGAACATCCCCTTTTGGTCGCGATCATTCAGCCCTGATGGCTGCCCGAACCCAAAACCCCAAAACCTTTAGCATAGTCTATTGGTCATATTTATGGAAGGACTTCATTGTAACCTGTAAGTTTGACTCCATATAATGCCTAGATGATGACATCCTCTTTTGGTCGTGATTGGTCAACTGTGACGGCTTCAGGGGCCCGAGGCCCAAAAACCTTGAGCACAGTCTACAGGTCATATTTATGAGGGGATTTCATTGTAACTTTGTAGGATCACTCCAGATGATGCCCAGATGAGAATTCCCCTTTTGGTTGTGATCGTTCAACCATGATGGCTGCCAGAGCCCAAAGCCCCAAAACCTTTAGCACAGTCTACAGGTCATATTTATTAAGGGATTTCATTGTAACTTGGTAGGTTGACGTCATATAATGTCTAGATGAGAATGTCCCCTTTGGACGCAATTGGAAAACTGACGGCTACAGGGGCCCGAAGCCCGAAAACCTTTAGCACAGTCTACAGGTCATATTTATGAAGGGATTTTAAGGTAACTTGATAGGATGACTCGTTTTGGAATAATTTCACTGTAACTTGGTAACTTTTGTTGATATACGTTAACTGAGAGGGCCACATACATTAACTGTGAGGTCATATTAACCCACCCCTCAGCTCTTTAGTACAGTGTACACCTCATATTATTTTTATCATAAACATAGCATACAGGGAACAGAAATGAACATATTCCCAATTATCACAATTCTTGTCTTATTTCATAATCCTTTCATAAACATTGAACATTATCCTTTTCATCAAATACAACACACAAGTTAAGCTTCAGTGTCATTGTCACTTTCATTTTGTGGTAGCACGTTGTGGTAGTCATTCAGCTCCTTGCTTGCTGCTGGCAGATATTCCTGTGAGGACACCAGTATTCTTGCCAACAGAAAGGTATAGTTTGGCTTCTGTTCAACAGAATGCATAACTTGTAAATTTGACCAGTCATATCACAAATCATAGCTGAACATCATTTGTTCAAATTTTTAATCAAGTCCAGTATGGCTGCTTAACAGCAGCCATGACTGGTTTTCATTAAAAACTACCAAGAAAATACTCAGCAGGTTAAGTTTTAACCTTTACCTAACAGTGCACCAAAAACAACCAGAAAATTAACTGGAATAAGCCTACTACAGCCTAAAATATCTCTGACGTTTCTTAATAAAACCATACAAATATGGATATCATTAGAACCAGCTCATCAAGCTGGTTCTAATGATATCCATATTTGTATGGTTTTATTGAAAAACTGTGAAATTTGTTTTCGAAAAATGTGAAATTTAATTTATTTTTTTAATACTACTGTGTTTGGTAAAGGGTTACCAAGTCCATTCCAACTTTGAGAGATGGAACTAAGAGATTTACTAGTCCATCAAAAAACAAACAGGTTAGACCTGCTCAGTGTTCTTGCTAGCCGGAAACTGTCATGCCAAATTTTTATCCATTCTGGATATTTTAGTGCCGAACAAAGTGTTTACATGCCCAGACACTAATGGGTAGGGAGGGGTGTGTTTTTTTGTTGTCTAATCCGAATAAATTGATCAAGTTTTGAAAAATGAACTGGGAAGTATTTCAAGAGTGAACAGGCAAATTGGTCATGGAACAAATCTGGCACAACATCGAAAGTTCTCACAAAATCCTTGCCAGGCGAAAAGGGCGATCACCTTATTAAGTTACATCTATTCCAGTGATTCAGTGACTGGTTAGACTGAATGATGTTGGTACATGCACTTGTAGCACTGTGATAAGAACAGATTAATTGACTTATTTGAGTCCTGCCGACTTTTGGCGGAAAACCTATAGTAATCACTGTCTATCCATCTTGACGTCCATCCATCTGTCCGTCAGCATATTCCTATGTCGTACGATAACTCAAATTTCCTTTGACCAATTTTCATAATATTTATACACAATATTGAAATTGATCAAATGAAGCTCTCTTTCATTTTTGACGGTTTTCGTTTTTTCTTTCCAGTGTTAATGGACTTGAATCTTTGAAAAACTGGCAATTTAAACAGCATATTCCTATGTCATGCAATAACTCAAGTTTCCTTTGACCAGTTCTCGTAATATTTAATCACAATATTGAAATTTATCAAAAGAAGCTACCTTTCATTATTGACCGTTTTCTGGGTTTTTTTCTTTCCAGAGTTATTATATACCCTGAATAATAACTGGAAAAAACTGGCAATTTTTTACATGCTGTATAATAACTAAATAATGCTTCCACTGAATCTCTTGAAATTTTATAGCAATGTTACAATCGGTAAAGGCAACACCTGTTTCAATTTTTACGATTTTCAGGTTTATCATTCTGGCACAATGGGACTTTAATCGTAAAAAATGTGTCTGTCAGCATAATCCCATGTTGTACAATAATTCATGTTTCCATTGACCAATTCTCATAATATTTATACACAATATTGACATTGATTAAATGAAGCTCCCTTTCATTTTTGATGTTTTTCTGTTTTTTCTTTCCACAGTTATGGGACTTGAATCTTCAAAAACTTGGCAATTTTTTACATGTCCTATGATAACTCAATAATGCTTTCACCGAATCTCTTGAAATTTTGTCGTAATGTTACAATCAGTAAAGGCAACACCCCTTTCAATTTTAACACAATTTCAGGCTTGTCATTCTGGAATTATGGGACTTTAATCATAAAAAAAATGACAATTTTTCACATGTCATATCATTACTCAAGTTTGTTTTCACCGATTCTCTTAGTTTATATACACACTATTAAGATTGATCAAACGAAGCTCCCTCCCTTTCAGTTTTTGACAATTTTCAGATTTGTCATTCCAGAATTATGAGACTTCACTGGCCTTTCAAGACAGGTGGTCTCTCAAGGAAAATTTTACTGTACTGTGCACTGTTCGAAGTGCAAACCGTTTCAAATGCAGGGCCCACAGTGATGCCCCCACCCCCTCCCCCCCTCCCCTCCCCCCCCCTCATCACATTGCATCTAGTTATGTTCGAAGTGCAAACCGTTTCAAATGCGGAGCCCACAGTGATGGCCCCCATCACCTTGCATCTAGTTACTGTTAATCCACTGTTTTTATAAAAGGCACCATTTAATTTGTTAAATACACCATACCATTGAGAGTCACTCACGAGTCTCCCGCAATGGTATGAAGTATTTATTAGCTCCACCTGACAAGTGTCTGTGGAGCTTTTCTGCTAATGCATTGTCCATCCTCTGTCTGTCCGCCATCCATCTGTCGTCAATATTTTCTTTGTCCGGGCCACTACTTCTTAACCACTGAATATTTTTTTATGAAACTTTATAACTATATGTATTATCAAAAGACAGTGTGTCACGAATTATAATGTGGTATGTACCCTCCAAGGTCAAGGTCACAGGCCCTATATTGAGGTGACAGAAATCTTTGACATTTCACTGCCACTTTTGACCGGTCCATATAATTTAATATAACAGACAGATCTTATTCATACTTGGTACAGTTATTGCCCATGATTGAAAGTTGTGTCACAACTTTGATCCAAGGTCATATTATCAAGGTCAGTGTCACGGAGTCAGATAGCAGTATGTTGATATTGTTATACATTCCTTGTCCGATCCACATAACTTGGTATGATTTACAGATCTTATTCATACTTGGTACAATTATTGTTAATGACTGAAAGGTGTGTCGCAACTATGATCCAACATCCTATCCTCAAGGTCACAGACAGCAAAACTTTGATTTTGTTATACAGCCCTTGTCATTGAATATACCTTGGTATGATTGACCTTAAACACAAATAAATAAATAAATAATGTCCAAAGACTATTTCTAGCACCTTATTGACAAAATCACTGGGTTTGAGTGTGTTTTGTGAAAATCGCTTATTGTTTCCACCTTTATTGCCAGCTGACCATTCCTTGTACCAGAAGTAATGGAATATTTTTGTATGTTTGTTTCCTCATCAATCTCGCTCTTCACGCAATGGTTTTTCTTAGGAGAAAGGAAATTTTTTGGTACCAAAATTTTAGGCAATGGAAGATTTTTGGTGCCAAATCAATATTTTTAGAGCAATTGGCTCCTGCCATCATGAACACTAGACCTGCTTCACTGCCCATAATATCTGAAATTGAAAAAAAAAAAAATCATTTTGCATATAGTGGCTGCATTGCATCTTTAGTCCGTGAAAAAATACTTTTAAAATTTAATTATTTTTGACTTTCTGAAGGGTGAGAACAAGAGTTATCACTGACATGACAACCCCTGTTGGTAGTTCCGAAGAAAAGTATTCATGGTAATATTCTTCATTAGTTGCTTCTTTTGTTTGCTTAAAGTAATTGTCTCGCACTGCATCTTCCATATTCAGCCTATCACCTGAAGAAAAATATAATTCTTCACCACTCATTCACTTGTCATTGTTTATTATATGTTTCAATCATTGTTTTCTGATTTTGTGTCAAGTATTTTATTTTCAGAAATGAATTGTTCCCCCAATTATAAAATTCTACCACTTTCACTTCAGTCCAAAAGAAAACAGGAAATAGCATGACTTTTTGAAGTGGCATTATGCATCTTGAAAAAAACTAACCACGCTGTAATATCTAGAGTAATTCTGCACCAGATCTTCCTTTATTTTTATGAGAATTTAAAACTAATGTTTTCACATAAACCTTTATACTGCCTCTGCACAGAATAGAATTCTCTGGTTGTTTCCTGTCAAGATATGTTTAAGAATGAAAAAGTTAAAAGAAATGTTACAAAAGTCCATGTTCTATAATTTCCCAAAGGGATTTCTATTTCTATTCTGTAATTGCTTTTTATAGGGAGTAAAGTCTTTTTCATTACTACCATCTCCTTTAACCCTTTACCTAACATAAAAAGCAGACGACACTTGCAAAAAAAATTCTTGAATAACTATTTTTTTTTCATTTTTTGTCTCAAAAACATAGGTTATGACCCCTCATTGGAACGAGCTCGACGAGCTCGTTCCAATGAGTAGTCATAACCTATGTTTTTGAGACAAAAAATGAAAAAATGATGAAAATTAATTGGCGATTTTTGAGAATAGCGCTGGCCGGTTTTGGCCGTTACGCTGGGTAAAGGGTTAAAGAATGAATACTATAAAGAACTCTACCCTTAAATTATGCATGCAGGTTTTTATGAATTTTTTTCTAGACTTTGTCTACATTCTATGTCTTTGCAGTTGTGTGTAGACTAGTCTTGCGTGCATATACCTAAGTGATCAAAGGGGGATTTGGATCTTTAAAGGTTACCAGTACAGTGGCAATTTAATGTACCTTACATGGGAGTGTATAACTTCTAAAACACCTCTAGAGTGAAGTTTTCACCTGGGCAAAAACACAACAGTACTGTGGAATAGCATTTGAAGGACAAAACTCCAGTAAAGGGAGTCAAGTTCCTTCAGGGATTTTTAGTTTTAAGCTCATTAATTTTACAAGGATTGGTGAGCAAGTTCCACAACTTATATTAATGCCTCTCCTTGGCACAACAGGGAGCCAGGTATGTGAGATAATCTGCATAGTGGCAAATGCATGGCCGCGTTCTTGAATTCTAGACCGGGATCTTCAGCCTACACAATGTGTGTCTCTCTTCACAAATGGGACAGCCATTTTATGTCACCACTCAACTGGACAGTACACTGTGATGTCAATCCCACAATTGATGCTGCTAGAGAACTTTCCCTGCCATACTTGATCTGTGAACATCTGGCCCGAGAGACCATTGTACTTATCCACTCAGCCTACACACTCTAACAGTCAGGAGGTCTGTTGGCTGAACTTTGTGCTTCTGTAGCTTTTTTTCCACAGAATTTAAGTTTTTAATCTTTTACCTAACATAATGGCCATAAAAAAATGCTATTCTTATATTTTATTACACGCCTATCCTATGAAATCCCCATCTACAGCAACACTAAACCATGAGGAAAATGAAAATCTGTTCCACACATGTGTGGAACGGAAATCGTTGACAGACTATTTGTAAATAGAAGCAAAATTTCACTGAAATTTTCTATAAATCTTGCAACACAATTACAATTTGAATCGCTAGCGATAGCTGAAAATCGTCCCCTGAGTTCCAGTGTGTTCTGTCACACAGAACACATTGGAACTTGGGGGACGAAATAGAAACTCGGATTCCCCTCGCAAATTTGGTTAGCGATAAAATGTATTCTTTTTGTTGATAGTTTTCAAATGAATTGCTGAGTGGCCTAATAATTGGTTTTATAGAAATGAAGGCATGTAATAAACTCAGAATGACATGTGCGTGTGAATGGGTTAATCGATTTGGCACTTGTGCCATCGCAGAAGGATAAAACTTGAGGCCTGCGGCCTCTCGTTCTATCCATTCACGCTACAACTCGTGCCATATTAATTAACCCATTCACACACACGTGTCGTTCTGTGTATTTAATATTTTGTCTCAAAAACGTAGCAGGGTAGCATCACCAAATTCACCCTCTGGGGACCTCATTTTGCAGATGACAGTCTGCTTATTTTCAGGCTTGATGTGTTAGCTCTTTTGCTTTTAGCTGGCTTCACTTGCTTTCATTTAACATTACTTTGTCGGCAATAAATTGACACCTGGTATATGACCGTTGTTTTTTAACATCAGACACAATATTATTGATTTTAAAGAAAAACTTATCAGTTTCCCGGAAGTTCTTGTTCACTAAGGTAAACAAGTGCTGTTTTACTAGTATAAAAGTTTCTTTTATACCGCGGGTTGCTATATGTATTCCATGTTGCATGATACAATACAGTCATTGAGAAACGTACTAGATACACCATACATGGAATCTGAATTACTCATAAAATCATCATGTAAGAAACAAATCTCATTGGACCTTATGCATCTCAGTGGAATTATGGCGTGAATGATAGGCTTTTAAATGCTTCAGGGCAAAACAGTGTCAAGCAAGAAAGTTATCAGACCTCTGAAGTTGATATTTTTCTTCATTCACTTAACTTCAAGTCTTATGGTCTAAAAACACAACTCAGCTTGTGTACAGGAGTCCAGTGTCAATAGCCCTTGGTGGAATTTTTCATGCATACAACAAAAATACCACCTCAGATCATTGATTCCTGTTCCCCATAATTCTCGAACTGCCAGTACTTGATACACCAAATTCTGCATGAGAGAACCTATTTAAAAAACTTTCAACAAATGTTGAGTGCCTAAAGTGTGTGGAAAGTAGATTTATACTAAAACTCTTGCAGAGTGTAGCTTCCACCTGGATAATAACAGTCAATTCCAGTACAACATAAGGAAAAGCAGATTGTTAACCAAATGCCCACATGTCCATTGTCTGTAACGCCACTTTTACTTACACTTTTTATCCCCTGAAAATATTTGGGGGGCTATAGCCAGAGACTGGGTTGGGTTATATTCTCTAATAGAAGTTCCACAAGGTGAAGATCACAGTGACTTTGAACTTGGAAGTTTTCCAGGGGTTGGTTTCCACTCCCCAATGAAAACTCTGCTGTGCCAATTGAAACCAAACTTGACATGTGAATTTTGTATGATGAGAGAAAGAACCCTATTTATCTTGAGGTCATTGCACCAAAAGTCAAGGTGACTGTGAGCTTTAACTAACAAACTTTTCTGTTTTCCAGTCTAATTGAATTTGCCCTGAGCCAAGCAAATTCAAACTTAACGTTGGTTTGATATGAGAGGAAGAACCCCATTTATATTGGGGGGGGGGGGGGGGGGTGGGAGGGGGGGGCATTGTTCTAAAGATCAAGGTCACAGTGACCTTTAACTGACAAATTTTCCTGGTTTGTGCTCTCACTGCTGTATCAGATGTTTTTTTCAGGAGGATTTGCAACCCTTGATGGCCAGTTTCATTTTTGCAGACATTGAGGTTTGAGGTTTTTATCCAGGTGGAAACAACATTTTATGGGTGTTTTTGTTGTAATCGACTCACTATGGCCTTTTTTGGAATTTTTTATTTGTGACCAGTAAATTAGAAAAGGTGAGAAAAAGATTAACACTACCTCAGCATTTAAGAACAACACATTCACGTTAATCAAATTCAGTACATGGAGACACATCAGATCTCCAGACCCTTTGGTAATCCTTTACTGCAGAAAACAAGTTCTGCTTCACTGGTAAAATATGACCTGGAACCAACACCTGGAGTGGAAGTCCTCTAAAGTGGCATCATGGGTAGAAACGATTGGCAAAACTTTACTTCATACCTATATTACAGTCATAAGAGATGCTGAAAGTGACCTTTTGCATAACCACTACTAACAAGTGAGCATTCGCATATTTCCTATTCAACTTGCAATAATTCCACCAAGTTATCTCCACTTAACCCTTTACCCAACGAATCACCCGCATCCGCCCGTGTAATATGCAAATTCAGCAGTTGAAAAAATATTATTTTTCAAAAAATTTCAACAAAACCATATCATGTGACCCCTCGTAGGAACGAGCTCGTCGAGCTCGTTCCAACAAGGGGTCACATGATATGGTTTTGTTGAAATTTTTTGAAAAATTTGAAAAAAATCATATTTAAAATAATAAAATTTGATATCGTCTGCGTTGGGTAAAGGGTTAAACTTCAATGATTTAATGTAGATTTCTGTATGAGATTCTTGTGCACACAGGAATCTCAAACTGTAATCTACATTAAATCATTCACAACTCCTACATTTACAGTACATGGAGAGTGGATTGTAACTAAATCACAAACGGAGTGGAGTTATCACCCAAAGTATCACTTTCAAATTCTGTACATATGGACATGAAACACAAGCAGTGTTTCAGCCAATGGACCTCTGGGTTTAACCCAGAGGTCCATTGGCTGAAACTTTGCTTGTGATGGTTATGCTTTGCAATAAATTTTCAATTATTGCTCAGGTGGAATCTCCACTCTGCGGGTGATTAATGATCATACAATCTCCAGGTACTGTATAACTAGTTTCTTGAAATCTTCTGAAACTTAATCACAAACAAGTGAACGTGTACATATTTAAAAATTTACAGTTGCCAATGATTTTAACTCTGAACCCACTGAATAATTTTAAACTATTTTTTATCATATCTAGTCATGGCTGCTATAAAGCAGCCATGACTAGATTTGATAGAAAATTCATGAAAATTTGACTAAGAAAATATTGGTCAAATGTTCCCACTCACATGTATCAACCAGTGAACATGCACATCTTTCAGAATATTTAAGCTGCGATAACTTCAATCAAGTTATCTCCTCTTAAGACTTGGATTTTGTACAGATTTTACACAAAATCACTTGCAAGTGGACATGCACATATTTCTAAAGTTTTAAACCGATAATTTTGAGCAAGCTGTCTCTGGTTGAATGTAGTTTTAATATAGAGTTCAGTTTGAAATTTTGGGTTGTACAACTTCTATATTCATCAACTGATTTTGATGAAGCTTCTCAGAGACGCCTACAAGTAAGTCATTGTCCACATATTCCATAATTGCGAAGCTCCACATTGAGCTGCATTCTGGAGAACCTCAAGTTACAGTATTAATCACCTTCACTGATAGTTCTAGTTGTAATCAGCAGTGTCCATCCATCTGTCCGTGCATGCGTCCACCCGTCCGTCCGTCCGTCCGTCCGTCCGTCCGTCCGTCCGTCTGTCCGTCCGTCCGTCACACCCTTGTCCGGATGATAACTTTAGTTTGGATGATTTTACTGAAACTAAATTTGGTATGTGTCTTACTTGGGTGGAAATGCAGGTCAAGTTCGAAAATGGGCACGCTCCACTGATTTCTACTGGATTTATTCCCCTTTTTCGACTTAAAAAATACAGTTTTTGTGTTGTCTGGATGATAACTTTTAGTTAGGATCATTTGATTGAAACGAAATTTAGTATGCCGCTTATTTGGGTGGAAATGCAGGTCAAGTTCGAAAATGGGCACGCTCCACTGATTTTTACTGGATTTATTCCCCTTTTTCGACTTAGAAAATACGGTTTTTGTGTTGTCCAGATGATAACTTTACTTTGGATCATTTGATTGAAACGAAACTAAGTATGTGGTTTAATTGGTTGGAAATACAGGTCAAGTTAAAAAATGGCCATGCTCTGCGAACAAATTGCATCCTAACAGCTCCCTTGAATTTGCCATCTTGGTCGGGGGACCGGGGGCGTTGCCCTTGTTTTGTACTAGATTTGAATGAAGAAAAATTCATGAAAATTTGACTGAAGAAAATATTAGTCAATTGTATGCACCCACATATATCAGCCAGTGAACATGCACATCTTTCAGAATATTTAAGCTGCGATAACTTCAATCTTGTTATCTCCTCTTAAAACTTGGATTTTGTACAGATTTTACACAGAATAACTTACAAGTGGACATGCAAATATTTCCAAAGTTTTAAAGTGATAATTTTGAGCAAGCTGTCTCTGGTTGAACTTAGTTTTAATATAGAATTCAGTTTGAAATTTTGGGGTGCACAACTCCTACATACATCAACTTGAGATGCCCACAAGTAAGTCATTGTTCACATATCCCATAATTTCGAAGCTCCACATTGAGCTGCATTCTGGAGCCCCTCAAGTTGCAGTATTAATTACCTTCACTGATAGTTCTAGTTTTGTATTAGGCTGAGAGGGTTAAGTATTTAAATGAAAAATAGATGCTATCTTTGTCAATTTTATAATGATTGTTTCCCACCTGTCAGATTTTGATATGATGATATACTTGAGACTTACAATTCAGGAAGTAATTAATTGAATGAATCAATATGGGCAAACTGTTAATCCTTTTTCAAAAGTAACTGCCATACTGGGCCATTGCTATTCACAAAAATCACCATTCAACTTTTATTTTTTCTTCAAACTTTTCCTCCAGAACCTTGCTAGCTTATACCCCTTTACTGCAATGTGTTTTGTTTTTGAGTCAAAAAATAAATTGTTTGGTTAATCAAATTATTTTGCAAGTGTTGTCTACTGGTTATGTTAGGTGAAGGGTTAAGTCTGCATTTTCTGATTATAAGAGTGCCAATATCCATTTCAGAGCTGACCGTAACCCTTTACCCAATGCAGATGATATCAAAATTTATTCTTTTAAATATTATTTTTTCAAATTTTTCAAAAAATTTCAACAGAACCACATCATGTGACACCTAGTTGCAATGAGCTCGATGAACTTGTTCCAATGAGGAGGAGTAACATGATATGGTTCTGGTTCCCAACCGTAGGCTGAAATAATTGGCTAAATTTGACTTCATAGCTATGTTACGGTCATGATTTAGCAAAAGATTTGTAAAGTGACCTTAAACACCAATAAATAAATAACTAGATTTTCAACAGATATTTTACCCCCCAAAAATTGAGAAAATTTGCTTTTTTATATAAAAAAAGGTACCGATAATTGTAAAAAAAATGCCTCTCTGTTTAGGATGATATTTAGTCTGAATTATTCCACTAGAAAAGCTTGTTACTGAGTTTTTAACTCACCGAAGGAAGCTTAACTTTTTCACTTGTCGTCGTCCGTCGTGAACTTTACATCGACTTCTCACCAACTACTGGATGAAATTGAACCAAATTTGGTGTGCATCTTCCTTATCATATGTCAATTCAAGTTTGTTCAAATAAACTTGCCACGCCCACAAGGGGCATAACTCTGATAGCACCCATAAATTTTTCAAAAATTAAAAAAAAATCATCTTCTTCAGACTTGGAAATTTTGGATAAAAATTTGGAATTTTTTTTTTTTATGCGTTTTTAGCTCACCTGACTGAAAGTCAGGGTGAGCATTTCTTATCACTCTTCGTCCGTCATCCGTCTGTCGTCCGTTGTCCTGCGTGAAGGTGGTGTTTGAGCCTCTTTCTCCTAAACCACTGGCCACATTTTAATTAAATTTCATGTAAGTAATGGTTATATAGGGGCATTTTGATTTTTATGCAAATTAGGTTTCGGCTCATATTGAGCAGAGGGGTGTGGAAAAAATGGCCAAATTTTTTGAAAATCTAATGAACCACCAGTAGCAGAGACTTGATATATGGTATAAAGAGTCCTTTTGAGGTTTAGAATCAAGTTTGTCCAAGAGAAGTTTGTCGGGCATTATTTGCCTTCGTTATGGGAGGGGCAAATATTTTGGCCACGCCTAAAATTTCTATTTTCAGAACCGTGAGGTCGATTTGAACCAAATTTGATAAGAGATGATAATGGGTCATATGTAGTTTTGATTGATGCAAAAAAAAATTTTCTCATTGCCCTGTGGGAAGCTCGGGAGCTAAAAATAGGAAAAACCTTGAAATGGCCATAGCTCCAAAACTACACAGCACAGAGAATTCTTATTTTGTATAAAGCTTTTATCCAGTAGAATAGAATGGTTAAAAAAATCCCTATCAGTTTGATCACAAAGTACTTTTTTCAGGACTTTGAAAAAGTTCAGAGTCAGCACTTTTTAACACTGTAGGCAATGGGAAAAAGATTGAAAAATCTTCTCCAGATCCATCAGGCAGAATCTTTTGATATTTGGTATGCAACATTGTAGGGTGGATCTGATTCAAGTTTGTTCAAATCTGTCCCCTGGGTTCATATTTGGGCTCAGTATAGGAGCCCAATTTCGAACTTAGTTCATTTCAGGCAAATTTCTTAAAAAATCTTCTTCTCCAGATCCAGCAGGCAGAATCTTTTGATATTTGGTATGCAACATTGTGGGGTGGATCTGATTCAAGTTTGTTCAAATCGGCTCCCTAGATTCATATTTGGGCTCACTATAGAAGCTTGAATTCGAACTCAGTGCATTTCAGGCAAATTTCCTTAAAAATCATCTTCTCCAGATCCAGCAGGGAGAGTCTTTTGATATTTGGTATGCAACATTGTGGGGTGGATCTGATTCAAGTTTGTTCAAATCGGCCCCCTGGATTCATATTTGGGCTCACTATAGAAGCCCGAATTCAAACTTAGTGCATTTCAGGCAAATTTCTTAAAAAAATCTTCTTCTCCAGATCGAGCAGGCAGAATCTTTTAATATTTGGTATGCAACATTGTGGGGTGGATCTGATTCAAGTTGGTTCAAACCGGCCCCCTGGGTTTATATTTGGGCTCAGCATAGGAGCCCAAATTTGAACTTAGTGCATTTCAGGCAAATTTCTTTGAAAATCTTCTTCTCAAGATCCAGCAGGCAGAATCTTTTGATATTTGGTATGCAACATTGTAGGGTGAATCTGATTCAAGTTTGTTCAAATCGGCCCCCTGGATTCATATTTAGGCTCAGTATAGGAGTCTGATTTCGACCTTAGTGCATTTCAGGCAAATTTCTTCAAAAATCTTCTCCAGATCCAGCAGGCAGAGTCTTTTGGTATTTGGTATGCAACATTGTGGGGTGGATCTGATTCAAGTTTGTTCAAATCGGCTCCCTAGATTCATATTTGGGCTCACTATAGAAGCTTGAATTCGAACTTAGTGCATTTCAGGCAAATTTCTTAAAAAATCATCTTCTCCAGATCCAGCAGGGAGAGTCTTTTGATATTTGGTATGCAACATTGTGGGGTGGAACTGATTCAAGTTTGTTCAAATCGGCCCCCTGGATTCATATTTGGGCTCACTATAGAAGCCCAAATTCGAACTTAGTGCATTTCAGGCAAATTTCTTTAAAAATCTTCTCCAGATCGAGCAGGCAGAATCTTTTAATATTTGGTATGCAACATTGTGGGATGGATCTGATTCAAGTTTGTTCAAATCGGCCCCCTGGGTTCATATTTGGGCTCAGTATAGGAGCCCAAATTTGAACTTTGTGCATTTCAGGCAAATTTTTTTGAAAATCTTCTTCTCAAGATCCAGCAGGCAGAATCTTTTGATATTGGGTATGCACCATGCTTAGGGGGTGAGATTCAAGTTTGTTCAAGCCAAGTCCCTGGGTTCATATTTGGGCTCACTGTGATAGCCTGAATTATAAGTTAGTTCAAAATGAGGAATTTTCTTTAAAAATCTTCTTCTGATCCAGCAGTCGGAATGTTTGGATATTTGGTATGCAGCATCCTTAGGGGGGTTAGATTCAAGTTTGTTCAAGCCATGTCCCTAGCTCCATATTTGGACTCACTATGGGAGCTCGAATTGTAACTTAGTTCAAAATGAGGAATTTTCTTTAAAAATCTTCTTCAGATCTAGCAGTCGGAATGTTTTGATATTTGGTGTGCAGCATCCTTGGAAGGGGGGGGGGGGGGGGGATTCAAGTTTGTTAAAGCCATTTCCCTGGGTTCATATATGTGCTCCCTGTGGGAACCCGAATTATAACTTAGTTCAATATGAGGAATATTCTTTAAAAATCTTTTTTTTTTTAAGATCCACTGGTCAGAATCTTTGGATATTTGGTATAAGCTTTTCTTAGGAGGAGCAGATGCAACTTGTTGAAATCAATTTTCTGGGTTGATATTTAGGCTACCATGTAAGGTGAGTGCCCTCAGGCCCCTTGGGGCCTCTTGTGTTCAATTTTGAGACGGAAAAAAAAAAAAAAAAATTTAGCCTGAAAATTTTGGGTCCTGTTCGAACCCGAAATTTCAGAAAAAATTCGGAAATTTTGGAGGGGATTTTTTATGCATTTTATTCAATTTTGAGATGAAAAAAAAAAAATTTACAGCCTGAAAATTTGGGGTCCAGTTCCAACTTGTTTTTAAAATCATCTTCTTTAGACCCTGCAGTTGGCATGCTTTCATATTAGGTATACCACATCTCTAGGACAGTTAGATTCAAGTTTGTTCAATCCTAGTCCCTGGGTTGATATTTAGGCTCCCTATGGGAGCTGAAATTTGATCTTGTGCAAAATAAGGAAATAGAAAATAAGGAAATGGCTTTAAAAATCTTCTTCTTCAGATCCAACAGTCAGAATCCTTTCATATTTGGTATACAACATCTCTTGGAGGGTAAGACTCAAGTTTGTTCAAATCTGGTCCTTGGGTTATTAATTTGGGCTACCTATGGGAGCCTGCATTTTAACTAAGGGCAATATGAGGGAATTTCTTTTAAAATCATCTTCTTCAGATCCACAAATCAGAATCCTTTCATATTTCATTTACAACATCTGTAGGTGGGTCAGATCCAAGTTTGTTCAAATTGGGTCCCTGGGTTAATATTTTGGCTCCCTATTTGAGCTCAAAGTTTAACTTAGTGCAGTGTGAGGTGATTTCTTTAAAAACCTTCTTCAGATCCACCCGTCAGAATTCTTTCACATTTGGTATATGACATCTCAAGGGGGATCAGATTCAAGTTTGTTCAATTTGAATCCCTGGCTTTATATTTGGGCTCTATGGGGTGGGGGGTGGGAGGGGGGGGGGGGCATGTCAGGTTTGTTCAAATCCATTCCTAAGTGTTTTTCCATAAAGTTTGCCTCTCATGACTTCATTCCTTTGTAGTTTTGATGAACCATGTCTGACTGAATGTGACCCCAAATACTTCTCTGAACCACTTTTGCAGGTGAGCGATTAAGGGGCCTCTCGTTAAACTCACCTGGCTGAAAGTCAGTACAGGCTGTTGCTGCCATTTGGCGTCCATCAGCCTGAGGCTGTTAAACTTTTCATTTCAGTCTTCTTCAGATCTATTGGGACAAATCTAGACACAAAATTTACAAAACGAGCAGTCGAAAAAAGATTATTTTACAAAAAATTTCAACAAAACCATATATGATCCCCCACATTGGAAGAAGTTTGTTGGGCTCATTCCATTGAGGAAGTCACATGATGTGGGTTTGCTGAAATGTTTTGAAAAATTAAAAAAAAAAAATTATTAAAATGACAGATTTTGTTATCGTGTGAGTTGGGAAAGAGGTTAAAAGAGTTGATGCCATGATATTGTTCTCATATTCTTTGCATGCGAATCATATTAACTTGTTGAGTGCTAGAAGCCACTATTGGGGCTTTGAACAAGATGAGAGCACCAGAGCAAAAGCCAATATTTTCCTTGCTCATGTTTCATATTCAGTCAAGCACAAATATTTTGTTCATATCAATTTGTTTTATCGCAAATTATTGAAAGAGTGCCTGTG
This sequence comes from Pictodentalium vernedei, assembly GCA_031216915.1. Classification (NCBI taxonomy): domain Eukaryota; kingdom Metazoa; phylum Mollusca; class Scaphopoda; order Dentaliida; family Dentaliidae; genus Pictodentalium; species Pictodentalium vernedei. The sequence continues at coordinate 299,067,812 of CM062295.1, read as the reverse complement.
TGCACTCTTCAATAATTTGTAATAAAACAAATTTTGATGAAGAAATTCAGACCTTTTAAAATAATGTAGCCCTCAACCAGTTAAGCAAGAAACAAAGGTTTTATAGTATGGATTTGTTTTTTTGGTAATGCTGTATCCGTTTACTCTTGACCTAACGCAAAAGTTGTATCTGGCCAGTCTTATTCACAAATATCCCCATTAGAGTATTATTCCCATGGCAAACCCAGGAAGAGCAGCAGTGTTTGTTTACTGTGGTAATCAAGTTCTGTTTTACTGGTAAAATAGGACCCATAACCAATGCCAGGGGTTGAAGTTCTCTAAAGGGGCAGCATGGGTATCATACGTATGTTGCAGTCGTGATGTAGCCAAAGATGCTGCAAGTGACCTTAAACACCAATAAATAAATAATTCAGATATTATTTTTTGCCTGCACTACACAAGGTGTCCCAGGCTGTCAAAAGTATCATTAAACACCAATAAATAAATAAATAGGTTTGAAGGACTTTGCAAGTTTACTACTTAGCACCAGTCCAGAATGGAAAATGAGTCCTCAGAAGGCATCAGCCTTCAAGATTTTTATCACGTTGCACTGGTTATTTCAATTTCTGATACAAGAGTCTAAAAAAAATATGTATATGTACATTTGGGCATACCATTGTCACACAGTACATTTGAACTTGCCAGTGCACTTCCCAATAAATTTTTTTAAAAATCTCTATCTCAAAGTTTATGAATGATAAAGCATTAGGCCTAAAAAAAGTTAAAAGTCTGTTTCTCAGGCCCTTCTGCATGGTCCTTTTGGCTGCGGCAAGCTCTCTTTTCATAACCAATGCAAACTTAAAAATTAAATGGTTTATGTCTGATATTTTACCCAAGTTAAATTTGTCCCTTGAGTGCAACAAGGCTTTGCAATGCTTTAGTTTTGCAAAGCCTTCTTGCAATCAAGAGATGAAATACACGAGATGAAATACACCACCTGTTCTGTAGATTATGAGATCTAAAACATAAAACAAACCAAAAACATAAATTTTTGATGGCAAAGAAATAATTACAAAATTACAACATAAAATAAAAAAATGCCTGCCCGCATGCAATTTTGGCTTGAAAAACAGAAGAGCTACTTTGTGGGGCCTTACAGAACCCTAATATTAGCTATTAGCACTAAACAAGTTTGGCATTTGTTACTTCGATTTTTTCAGCGAAACATGATTTGCAACTTATAATCAGAGTGTAGTTCCAGTTTGTTGTGAGGTTAGATTTTTTTTTTATTAACCAACTGCATCTTCATGGCTGATATTGCACCATTATTTTATATACTTGGAAGCATGGATCTTTGCTTTTCTATCCCAGACACAGCTTTCACATTTTGAGAACTAGGTTATCAAAGTTAGAAATGTTGGATAGAGTGGAACAAGCCGACTTAATTGTTTAGTGATGATTAGATAATTGGCAACTAAGAGCCATAACCAAGTTGTACTATGTTATCAAAATGTTAAACTGGTGATATTTGTAATTATTTCAGGAAAGAGAATATTTACCAATTTTACTGCTTCATGCTAGTTTCTCGCTGAAATAGGAATTCTTTATTATAACCTCAGTTCAAAGAAGTGTGTCTGTGAGGGCTATACTCTAGTCACCTTGTATGTCAGAAATTCTTGTGTGCAACTCCCCTACCTTTTTGAACTGATTTTGATGAAACTTCTCAAACATTATGACTAACAGGAGACATGATCATATTTCAGAATTTTTTATCCTCAGCTATTTTTACCAGGTCACCGCCCCTTCAACTGAAAGATTTGAAATTGATTTCTGGATGACATTCTTGTGTGTGCAAGTCGTTCTACATTTATGAACCGATTTTGATGAAACTTCTCTACTTATTTATTTATTATTTATTGGTGTTTATGACCACATATTTCTGCACAATGGCTAATCATGACTATTGCAGTTTTACAAGTGGAGGAAGCTGGAGTACCCGGAGAGAACCACTGAGCAATGACGATCAACTGTCAGCTCCCCAACATACTAACTCCATCCAGGTGCAGTATGCCTTAGCACACAACGTCATCGTGCCCCCATGTGGTCAGTGGGGGTGAAGTGTCTTGCCCAAGGACATAATGTGGTTGCCGCAGACGGGATTCGAACTGAGGACCTCCCGGCTTGTAGTCTGCACCTCTTCCTACTGAGCTACCGTGCCACCGCTGAAACTTCTCTAATATTATAACTAACAAATGCACACATGTATATTCCAAACCTTTTGATCTGCATCGATTTTAACCAGGTTATTGCCCCTTCAACTTTGAACATTTAACCTAGAATATTTAATATAGATCTTTATTTGAGATGCTTTTTGTGCAACTTGTGCCACATTTATGAATCAAATTAGATGAACTTCTTAAACATGACCACTAACAAGTGAATGCGATCATATTTCAAAATATTTAATCTGCAATGATGATTTTAACCATTTATATCCCCTAACTCAGATTCATTATGGTTTTCCAAATGAGATTTTTTGTGTGCCTCCACATTCATTACTGAACTGATTTTGATGAAACGTTTTAAACAAGGCCACTAACAAGTGAACATGTGCATATTTTAGTTTTAATCTGTGATAATTTTAACCATGTTATCCACCCTTCAACTTAGAATATGTAATATAGTATTTATGCATGAGATTCCTGTGTGTGCAACTCCTACATTAAAGAACTGATTTTGCAGAAACTTTTCAAACATGACCACTAACAAATAAACATATGCATGTTTCCAAATGTACAAGCTGTGTCAATTTTAACCAGGTTATCTCCCATCCACCATAGATTTAATGTAGATTTTGTTTATGTATTGAATTGAAACTTTTCAAACATGACCACCAAGTGAACCTGTGCATAGTGCCTTAGAATATGGTTTTGTATCTTCTGAACTATAAATGTGTATATTATTATATTATATAGTATATTATTATAGCCCAGAATTTTTCGGTAAACAATTACAGTGAAAGTAGTTGTACAGTATTATGAGGACTAGGCTATTTTTGGTGGTCTGAATTTGTTATTCAAAATTTGTTCTATTACAAGGCACTCTACAATAATTTGTAATATAAAAAATTATATAAACAAAAACATTATTTGGGTTTAACTTGGCCCCTGCGAATATGGATTTTTTTTTTTACTCTACTTTTGATGTCTGAGTCGACTGAATATCGAATTCGAACCTAGTTAGCCAAGATCTGGTGTCCAAGTGCGGTTTTGTACACAATATTTCCAGTTTAAAATAGAATAGCCACATTAGGATTGTTTTAGCATTGTACTGATGATTTATCTATATATTCATGCTAACATTCAACAGTTTGTACGTTAACAATGCAGCACACTTTTGAACGCATTGGTTGAATAGGAGACAAAAAATCTGTATGTACTTGTGATTGCTTCACTCCCTTCTTGACTTTAAGCTTGGCATCATGCGATCTTATCTTATCATGAAGCGATGGATGCTTCATATTGAAGTGTACCAGAGGCAAGATATAGTCCCTGTCGCTGGAGTTTTGTACGAAGTCTTACATGTATTACACGTGTATGTAACCGTGGCTTTACACACTGTAAAATATGAGTGTATTACCGATGTCGTTTGGAATCATGCGACACGTGATTCTAAATGACATTGGTAATATACTGTAACTTCCGTGTTGATGATGTGGTTACGGTTCATGCTCAATTCCTTGCATTTTAGCCAGTATTAAATGTACGTATATCGAGACATTTAATAATTTTTTTTTCATATTCAGTTTTTATATTTGTAATTTTATTTTCGACTCAAATTCAACTTGAATTTGTTGATCGACTCGACTTTGACTCGAACAATAGAATATTTGCAGGGGACTGGGATCAAATGTTTATTAAACATGAGCAAGGAAAACATTGGCTTTTGGTCTGGTACCCTCATTTTTTTTAAAGCCCTGATAGTGGCTTCTAGCACTCAACCAGTTAAGGGTGTACGGTGTCTGGTGTTTAGAGCATGGACCTTTAAACCGAAAGGTCAGCGGTAACTGTATTGTACCCTTGGGCAAGACACTTAATCCTGATTGCCCACATGGATGTTTCGTGTCACTGTGTGCTAAGGCACACTGCATGTAGATGTTGCACTTGCCTTTAGCTCCTGCTAACTATGCTTGTGCAGAGCTAGTAAGTTGGAGACTCTTGGCAGTTGCCACTGTTTGATTCTTCTCTCTCGGTACTCCAGCTTTCTCCCCCTGTAAATCTGCCTGACACCATGTCATCCCGGCTGTTGAAAGTGTCATTGAACCCCAACAAACAAACAAAAAAACCATGATCACAAAAGTGGTCTTTTTCCTCAACAGATTGCATTCAGACCATGACACGTTATCACCAGTTTTCGTAAATAAAAATGTGTAGAAAATTAACACCACATATCAACAATATAAAACACATTTCGGTTTCTGTATTCTCAAATTTCTTTTTCGACAGGGTGTTGTGGGCAAGGATTTCAATCGAATTGCAAAACCAGTCATGATCCAATCAAAATTCTCTGCTTTTATGATCTCAGTATACCCTAAACTTTTCTGTTAGTCCAAGATCAAGTACAGTGGAACCCTGTTAATTGAATAGCCACTTTGCCAATGAAAATTATTCAATTAACAGGTGTATTCAATTGTGTCACTTTCCTGTATACCAGAGATAAATGGCGCATTTATTCTATTATATCTTGTTTGACAGAGCTCCATGAGCTCTGTCAAACAAGATGTAACAGATTAAATGCCTGTATTGGATGTACTGAGGCCAAATAGGTCCATAAACAATGGAAAACTGGGGAGAGTCAGGGTAATTTCTCCACAGGTTACAAGATTTTTTTTTTTATTCAGTTATCAGGAGTTTACTCTATAACCTATATTCAATTAACAGGTCAAATTTGTTCTGGAGGTATGGTAAATGGTTTTGTGTTTGGAAATTATATTCAATTCACAGGGTTATTCAGTTAAGGAGATATACAATTAAGTGGGCGCCACTATAGTGTGGTGGAATGAAAAACTAGTTGCCCTTTTTCTTTTGAGGTAAATGATTTACAAATGATTTGAGCATTCACCCTATTTGCACAGACTGTTCTACTAAGATAACAAATTCTGCTCTTTGAACTATGGCACAGATTTCTGTAAAACTTCACAGGTCTCAGTCCAAGAGTCTGTTTTTCGAATGAATCATACATACCTTTCCTCTAATTTTCCTTTTGTTTTTATCTGTGGCTGTCTTTTAGTGTCTGCCTCACTATAACAGACCTAAGAAGTTCATCACTATCCTATCATTTTACTGTATTTCTCTCCATACATGTGTGCGCAGAAGGTTAACCCTTTACCTAATGAATCTGCCATATCAGCTCACGTAATTTACAAATTGAGCACTCACAAAAAATTATTTTTCAAAATGTTTCAGCAAAATTCATTTGATCCTCCCCATTGGAACAAGCTCATTGAGCATGCTCCAGTGAAGGGTCACATGATTTGATTATATTGAAATTTTTTGAAAAATTTGGATAATAATTAAAACAGCAAATTTTGATATCATGTGCGGTGGGTAAAATGTTAAATGCCAGTAAATAAAGGAATATTTTTAAAGATAGTGAAGCAGTATCAGTGTTCAGATCCACAGGTATGAGTAGAAATGTTGGTTCTTGTTTTTGGTCGAGTTGTGTTAACAACCAAGACCTATGGTATTGCGACGGTTGGTGTGCAGGCGGATGGACGTCCGGGCGTCTTGTACTGTTAACGCAATAACTTGAACAAACGTTCTCCATTTTGGCTAATATTTGCCATAGAGGTCTTTTTCAATAATATCTTGAACAAGCACGAAAACTGGCACTGCCCAGTTTTTCAGTACAGAGTTATGGCCCTTAATTAGTCAATATTTTCAAATTTTTGGCTCGTTAGCACAATAACTTGAACAGACATTCTCCAATTTGTCTAATATTTGCCATGCAGGTCTTTCACAATAATATCTTAAACAAGTTCGAAATGTAGCCCAGCCCAATTTTTTGTTGCAGAGTTATGGCCCTTAATTCATTACTTTTTACAAATTTTGAGCTCGTTAGTGCAATAACTTGAACAAACGTTCTCCAATTTGACTAATATGTGCTATACAGGTCTTATGCAATAATATCTCAAGCGAGTTCAAAAACTGGCCTGGTCAGAATCTTTGTTACTAAATCATGGGACTTAATTAGTCAGTTTTTGCGTATTTTGAGCTCATTAGCACTATAACTTGAACAAGCATTCTCCAATTTGACTAAATTTTCCATACAAGTCCTTTGCAATAATATCTCAGGCGAGTTTGAAAACTTGCCTGCTCCGATTTCTCATTACAGAGTTATGGGCCTTAATTAGTCCATTTTTATGAATTTTGAGCTTGTCAGTTTGTACGAGTTTTGAGCTCAACATGATGACATTTCTGATTTCAATAGATAGTGCATGAAGATAGTATTCAGAACTCGATGCCTGCTTCTCCGATGTTCACTTCTTGTTTAGAGTGCTCATAGACACTTTGATAATTTGCACTATAAGTATTGATGTGCATCTCTTTATATCTTTGTCTGTTTTGCTTACAAGCTCCATTATTTCCAAGAATATTGAGGACGTTTTGCACTTGTGGGTCATCTTTATCTTGGGTATATGGGCAGGGTGAATTTTACGTACAACATTCCATTATGGCATCACTAAAGTCACATATTTACACTTGAGCAGCACTGGGTATATTTGCAAAATAGTTTGTTAATAAACATAAGCAAACTGTCATTTGCAGTTAAGCTATAAAGCACATGTAAAAATTTTAACATCTTCGCTGCAAGGCACTTCTCCCTGATTGTCCACATGGAGGCACGATGATGCCGTGTACTAAGGCGTACTGCACGTCGATGGTGCACATGTCTTCAACCAGTCTAACCCTACCTGTGCTGCAGTGTGGAGTTACGCTGTAGGGGAGGTGGTGCTCGTCGTTGCTCAGTGGTTCTCTCTGGGTACTCTGGCGTCCTCCACCCATAAAGCTCACTGACATGATATGACCTTGGCTGTTAATGTGTTGTTACACCCTAATAAATAAATAAATAAATAAATAAATAACATCTTCGCAGCTGAAAGCGAAGATTGTCACATATTATATGATGATTATCTATATGTTCTGGTATGCGATAATATTAATTGTTGGAAAGGGCTCAGAGAGCATTTTCCAACAATTAATCAGATGATAGAATTACAAGTATGAAAGCGAAGATTGTCACATATTATATGATGATTATCTATATGTTCTGGTATGCGATAATCAAACCTACCATCTGATTAATTGTTGGAAAGGGCTCAGAGAGCATTTTCCAACAATTAATCAGATGATAGAATTACAAGTATGTCATAAATTTTATTAAACTTCCTCGCATACAGGCATACATGGAGGTCCTCCATATGTGGGCATGGTTGTAAAAGGGTTAAAATCAAAAATATTTTACTTTCAGAAACACAGGCATTCAAAAATGTGTTGAGAATCAGTGAAATATTAATTGCTTTGAAGTAACCATAAGGCATTTACATGAAACTGAAATCCATATAGCATAATATTGTCCATACTGTAAAATCAACATTTTTCCCAATTAACAACTATTAACTTCCAGTTTTGAAATGAGAAATGAAATTTATTTTGCAGTATATATACAAGTTACAAATAATTGGAGATAAGTACAGAGGCTAAAACTAGACTGCCTGGAAATAGCATAGCCTTAGTGCTGTCTTTCTACCATTCCCATATAAATAGGTTTCGAATCGGAACCCTTGGAAGTTGATCCAAGCATGTTTTCTGTGGTAGCTAGGCATCTTCTATTTTACTGATGTTGGGACCCGGTAATTAACTGATTGCATGCTAAATTATTTTTCAAAGGTGAATTGAAACATGGGTATTTTTTCAAAGATACCACACTACCACCAACAAGAGTAGCCTTAGCAAGATTTTATTCAGAGATAATTAAAGTTGCATGGTATTTCAATATACCAAATACTTTCAGTATTGAAAACCATACCTTACCATTGCCGTGAGTGAATAAAATATTCAGTATACCGAAAATCTGGTATTACCCTGGTATAGAATAATACCAAGATGATCAAACACAACAAACAGTAATTATGCTATTATGGTATTACATCATAATTCTAAGATACACATGGCTTACTAACATGGCCATGACTCATGAGGAATGCCCAGTTCATTACAACCGTGGAACTTAACAAGAAGGTTAAAATAACAAATCAAAGTTGGAACTTGTGGAATATGACTGGCGGTACGGTAGCATTCAGCAAAACGGCATATTGCAGTTCTCATTTTTATTTTCCATTAATGTACTGACATTCAGAAGTTATATGTTGTTTCTGCATGCGTTTCAATTAACCAACAACCACAACCCAAACAGGAAAGAAACGAAAATGCTCCAATATTTACGTCAACAAAAGGTACACAAAAGAATATTTAAAACTAATTGACGGAATTTGTGAGAGATCACATCTTTCTGATCCCAGCTAATTAATATTCAAGACGTAAGGTCATGAGTGAGAATTGTGGAATATTGTTGACATTTCATTTAACTGTGCCATTCTTTGTTTGTTTTAGATGTTACACAAACAGTTAAACCCAATTTTATTTCACAAAAGTTATTTAGTGTTTTATTGATAATAAATATGTAAGTTTCAACTGTTTATTTATTACCTGCGTCTCCAGCGACAGAGCAGGTCTAGTAACCACTTGACACCATCTGTCAGTCCGTCCGTCAGTCCATCCGAAACACTTCTTCCGTCAAAGTTTTCTTGGCTTCTATGAAAGGGAATGATTTTATATTTGGTCTTCTGCTTCATAATGATGAGTTGTATCATGTATCTACTTTTAAGATCTGCCGTGCAGCCACTTCCTGTTTGCCGATACTTTGATGTCTGTTCATCTCTGTAATCAATTGCATGCAGCGACGCAGGTCCAGACTCGGTATTGGTCTTGGCTTATAAAAAATTAGAACATAATTTATCGAATTATTTGAACACTTATAACCACAACAGAACCACATTCCTGATTGAATCAAATTATTCAATAATTCAGTATACCACGGTATATTTTCTTTGACCGCAGTATATTTTTATCCCAGTACCTTGCAACTCTGTAAATAATAGTTTTGTTACAGTTTATTGGAGAGTGCCAGTAGACACTCTCCAATAAATTGCAACCAAACAATTTTATACAGAAATTTTTTCTTCCACTGCTCAGCAAGCATCGAGATAATGCATGAAGTGTAAAACCACCAAAGTGACTTCCAGAACTTTTCAACAGAGCCATAATAGTGACTTCTAGCACTCAACCAGTTAATGCCTTTGAAATCAATGAAGTGGTAACATAAATACAAATAATTGTCTAATCTTGCCTTCTATTCTCATGCTGCAGTTGTGATATAGCCACAGATGCTAAAAGTGACCCCGATAAGCAAACAATTCTTAACTGCCCAATTTGCAGTAAAAATTAAGTAGTCAGAAAAAAAATGCAAGTTCTTCATGCCATTTGTGTGTCATGATAAAGAAATAATTCTTATTTCGTAGTCATTTTGAACTGAAACTACTTTGGAGACATTTTAGAATTATCAGCTTCTGATTTGTCTGTAACTTCTTGTCTGTTCCATTTTTGTCACCATTTTTTGATAGAATTTTTAGCTCACCTGACTGAAAGTCTGGGGTAGCTTAAGTGATCACTTTCTGTCCATCATATGGTGACCGTCCAGCATGAACTTTCCATTATCGGCTTCTCATAAACCACTAGGCCAAATCGAACCAAATTTGATGTGCATGTTCCTTTTCATATGTCAATTCAAGTTTGTTCAAATAAAGTTGCCAAAGTTTAACTTAGTGCCATATGAGGCTATTTCTTTAAAATTTTCTTCAGATCCACCAGTCAGAATGCTTTTATATTGGGTATACAAAATCTTTAGAGGGGTTAGATTCAATTATGTTCAAATTGATTCCCTAGGTTAATATTTGGGCTACCTATGGGAACCTGAATTTTAACTTAGTACAATATGAGGGAATTTCTTTAAAAATCTTCTCCAGAACCATCTATTAGAATCTTTTGATATTTGGTATACAACATCTCGAGTGGGGTCAAATTCAAGTCTGTTCAAATTGGGTCCCTGGGTTAATATTTGGGCTCTCTATTGGGGAGGGGAGGGGGCTGCAGTGAAATAACAACCCTTCGAAGTTTGGCAGTGCTTGTCTACAGCTGATAGAATTGGAAGCAGTCAGGAAGACACAGGATAATTATCATCTGACACTGACACCAGAGTTATGAATAATTTCATGACTTCATTCCTCTGTATTGTTGATGAACCATGACTAACTGAATGTGACCCAAAATACTACTTTGAACCACTTTGTCAGGTGAGCGATTAAGGCCCATTGGGACGTCTTGTTGTATAAGAAATTGATTTGGGGGTGGGGGGGGGGGGGGTGAGATGGGGTGAATGATTAGCTATGACACAGCAGCCAGGATCATATCCTGGACAGTTTTATGTGTGAAGGAAGCTGGAGTACCAAGAGTGAACTATCTGGCAACAGCAAGTAACTGTGGACTCTCCAACTTACTAACCCGGGATGGGCAGGGCTAGCAGCGGTTGACGGCAGGTGTACCATTGTCCTGCTCTGCATCTTAGTAGACAGTGCCATCATGCGCCCACACAGGTAATGAGGATGAAGTAACTTGCCCATGGACACAATGCAGATGATGTGGGTCAGAATCAAATATTGACTTTTTGATCTCAAGCCCAATGCTTTAACCAAAATAGGTAACTACTTTAGTCTACCTTGACTTTCAAACAAGTGTTGCGGTCATGATATGGCCATGGTTGCTGAAAGTGACAAATAGGTAGTACAAACATCAACACAGCAGGAACTATGGATGTAAACAGTTTGCAAATAATTGCTTTAATTCTTTGCATAATTTTGAAACTTATTTGTGATCACTTCAGTGGACTGAGTGACTTGTAAACTACATATTTTCGTGTTGAGTTAGAAAAACATTCTGCAGTAAAATAAAAAAAAAAACCAGTGTAAGTTGATCAGAACTGTTATAGGTATAATGAGTTACGGTGATTCAGTTATATTGAGCTATGTGGGGGTCCTCAGTTTGTTAGATAAAGGGTTAATGTACTGATGTTAAAACACTAAATTTACAAGCAACAAAATTTCCCTATGATGTTCTTGAAATTTAACCAATTCAGTCTTGTTTGACAGAGCTCAGTGTCAAACAAAATTGAATTTGTTAAATCTCCAAGATGCATTATGAGAAAACTTTACACCTTGAAATTTTGATATTTTGATATCAGTGTTCAGAGGGTTAACCCTTTACCCAACGAATCGGCCACATCCACCCACGTAATATGCAAATTCAGTCAAGCTCGTTCCAATGAGGGGTCACATGATATGGTTTGGTTGAAATTTTTTGAAAAAATTTTTAAAATGATATTCAAAATAATACATTGCGTTGGATAAATTAAAGGGTTAAACAGTGTTAGATAAATACAGAGAGGAAGAAAAATTGGATTGTTCTTCCAATGCAACTCCAATCTTGTGTAAACTTTGAACAGTGTTTGGGTATAATCCAACCTTGCATCTATTTTTACCAATTTATTACTTAAACAGTTTTTTTTAAGAATGAATTTGAAAGGAATCCTTTGTTTCTAATATACAGCAGACTGTGCAGACACACTTGTTTAGGAATTCCTGCCAAGCCAGTAAACTATGTTGCTTATTTTGTTGAATGTTTATTAACCATTGTTGTGCTGGATTATTTATTCGTCAAAGTAGGAGATCAGCTTTGCTGTGGTTTCTAAATATGGTCTTCAATAGCTCTTGCTTTTCTCTGAAGACTGAATTTTCACCCTTGTTTCCACTGAAAAAACCCAGAAATTCCTAAGAAGAACTTCCTCCATAGTAAAACTGAAGACTATTCAGACAGTTTAAGTGCTCCTCCTGTGATTTCCCTTTGTATGTCACCTTCCCCATTGGAACCCCAGGAAGTGGAACAGTGCTTGTTTATTTACAAAAAATTGCTATCGGTTTTGTCATTGGGGTGCTGCATGGGGTTGCCTATTTTAACACTGTTGGCAATGAGAAAATTCCGAGTCATCATCTTTCTTGTGCTCCATCAACTAAGTATTCTTCTTCAGAACCTTTGATCCAAATCTAAACTAATTCGGTACACAGCATCTGGGTGGAGTATACTCTTCGGAGTTTTTTTCCCAAAAAGTTTCTACTCCCCTTGGGGCTGGGGTTAATGGCTCCAAAGCGTAAAATGCTTTAAAAATCATCTCATAAACCACTCGCAATAATGATTAGATTTCTGGTATGGAACTTCCTTTAGTGATGCAGATTGAAGTGTGTTCACAGGAACTCGGTAAGTCAGTATTCGGGCTCCCTGTGGGGGGGGGGGGGATGCCTATTTTGGGTGCCACCCAAAATTTCTGTTTCCAGAACCAATGGGCTGATTCGAACCAGATTTGTCATGTGGTATAATTGGGTCACAAGTACTTGATTGATGCCCAAAAAATATTTTTCCACAGCCCCTTCGGAAGCTCAGGAACTAAAAATAGAAAAGATTTTGAACTCCCATACTGCACAGGCCGAATATTGTTTTTTTGGTATGCAGCTTCCTTAGGATCACTGGAATCAGATGGACCAAAAAAATTGATGTCAGGGGATATCCATTTTAACACTTTGCAATGGAAAAATGCTATATCATCATCATCTTGTGCTCCATCAACTCTGTATTCTTCAGCACCTTTGGGCCATATCTAAATTAATTTGGTGCAAAGCATCCTGGTTGAGTATACTCTTCTGAGGTTTTTTTCCCAAAAGTTGCTACTCCCCTTAGGGGTCTGGGATTTATGCCCGAAAAGCTTAAAAATCTTTAAAAATCTATGAACTATTAGTTAGAATGCTTGGATATCTGGTATGGAACTTCCTTTGGTGGTAGAGATTAAAGTATGTTCAAGGCAAGATGGTAGGTTAATATTATGTAATAGTTACTAATTGAGGTGGAGGTATTCATGAAATTGAACAACCTGCCAACATGCGGTATACAGCACATTGGCAAGTTGTTCAAATTCATGAATACCGACAGCGAGGTTAGTAACTTACTTACACGCCAATTCACAGAACGCATGGACCCAAGTATGGTAAGTGAGTACAGGTATTCAAGTGACGTCACTTGAAAACCTAGTCTATTGTTCTATTGGGTATTTCGCGTCTCTTACCAACCCGGAGAAGACAAAAGAATTTGGTGTGTAAGAAAAGGTTAACCTTTTTTCCCTCCACTCGTATTCAACTTTCAAAGTTCGTAATATTCAGGTTTGTAATTTTTCAGTTTTTATACCCCCAAAAGATTGAAGTGAAACTTGACATATGGGTTTGGCATGATGAGAGGAAAAACCCTATTTATTTTGGGATCATTGTGCCAAAGCTCAAGATTACACTAACTTTGAATTTGAACAATTTCGGGTAGTTGGTTTTCACTCTCTGATTAAAATCCCACTTGGCAGTGGAAACCAAACTTGCCATGTGGATTGGATATGATGAGAGGCAGAACCCTATTTATTTTGGGGTCATTGTTTCAAACCTAAAGCACACAGTGACCTTTAACTTGAACATTTTTCGGAGTTGGTTTCCACTCTCATAATTAAAATTCTGTATTGTCCATCAAAATCAAACTTGACATGTGGGTTCACTGGGTTCGGCATGATGAAAGGAAGAACTCTATTCATTTTGGGGTCATTAAACAAAAGGCCAAAGGGTTTTTTGGGGGGCTGTTCCTGGTAACCACCTGTAGTTTTGTCTCATTTCAGTTTTTTTTTTTTATGCCCCGGCTTCTTTGCGGAGGGGGCATTATGTTATCACCATGTCCGGCGGCATCTGACCGTTAACTTTTTGCTTTCCACCAATTAACTAAAGTTCTACCAACCAGATCTTTACCAAACTTCATATGTGGGTTAGGTATGATGAGTGGAAGAAGCTTACTTATTTTGACTTTGATGAGCCAAAGGTCAAGATCACCGTGACCTCCAATGTTAAATACACTTGAAATTGGTTTCTACTCTATCAGATCTTTACCAAACTTCATATGTGGGTTTGGTATGAAGAGTGGAAGAAGCCTATTTATTTTGACCATGATGTGCCAAAGGTCAAGGTCACAGTGACCTCCAATGTTAAATACACTTGAAATTGGTTTCCGGTCTATAACTAAAGTTCTACCAACTGGTTCTTTACCAAACTTCATATGTGGGTTAAGTATGATAAGTGGAAGAAGCCGATTTATTTTGACCATGATGTGCCAAAGGTCAAGGTCACAGTGACCTCCAATGTTAAATACACTTGAAATTGGTTTCCACTGTATAACTAAAATTCTACCAACCGGATCTTTACCAAACTTCATATGTGGGTTGGGTATTATGAGTGGAAGAAGCCTATTTGTTAGTCGAGTTGTGATAAAGTCAAACTTGACTTACAGTTTGGTGAATGGCGGGCGGGCGGTCTTTGTGAACAATTGGTTTCCGGACGATTACCCGATAATGGTTCGACCCACGTTCATGAAACTTCATAGGTAGGTTGGCCTCGGTGAAAGGAAGAACCCTATTTATTGTGGACTCATCTCATCAACAGTGAAGGTCACAATGACCTTGAACATACTAAATCATAAACAATTGGTTTCCGGATGATAACTTGACTATGGTTGACCCCACATTCATAAAACTTCATATGTAGGTTGGCCTTCTTGAGAGGAAGAACCCTATTTATTTTGGACTCAAGAGGTCACAGTGACCCTGAACAGTAAATAAAAACAATTTGTTTCCGAATGATAACTTGATAATGGTTTGACCCACATTTATGAAACTTCACAGGTTGGTTGGCAGCAGTGAAAGAAAGAACCCTATTTATTTTGGAGTCGCTAGGTGAAAGGTCAAGGTCACAGTGGCCTTCAACATAGCAAATCCGTAAACAATTGGTTTCCGAATGATAACTTGATAATGGTTCAACCCACGTTCATGAAACTTCATAGGTAGGTTGGCATTGGTGAGAGGTAGAACCCTATTTATTTTGGTCTCGCAAGGTCAAAGGACAAGGTCACAGTGACCTTGAACATAGTAAATCGTAAACATTTATCTCGGGATGATAACTTGACTATGGTTCAACCCATATTCATGAAACTTCATATGTAGGTTGGCCTTCTTGAGAGGAAGAATGCTATTTATTTTGGACTCACTAGGTCAAAGGTCACAGTGACCCTGAACATAGTAAATCAAAACAATTGGTTTCCAGATAACTTTATAATGGTTCGACCCACTTTCATGAAACTTCATAGGTAGGTTGGCATCAGTGAGAGGAAGAACCCTGTGTATTTTGTACTCGCTAGGTGAAAGGTCAAGGTCACAGTGACCTTCAACATAGTAAATCATAAGCAATTGGTTTCCGGATGATAACTTGATAATGGTTTGACCCACATTCATGAAGCTTCATGGGTAGGTTGGCCTAGGTGAGTGGAAGACCCCTATTTATTTTGGCCTTGCTAGGTCAAAGGTCAAAGTCACAGTGATCTTGAACATAATAAATCGTAAACAGTTGGTTTCCAGATGATAATTTGATGACAGTTCCACCCACATTCATGAAACTTCATAGGTAGGTTGGCATTGGTGCATTTGGAATGACTAGGTCAAATGTCAAGATCACAGTGACCCTTCACATAGTAAATTGTAAACAACTAGTTTATGGATGATAAGTTGATAATGATTAAACCCAGTTTTGTGCTGTCACAACTCAACATTGGATCGGTGATCCTATCGGCATTTTTTTTACCATAATGTGCCAAAGGTCAAGGTCACAGTGACATCCAGTGTTAAATACTCTTGAAATTGTTTTCTGCTCTATAACCAAAGTTCTGAAAGACTGATCTTGGTTTTTAGCTCGCCTGACTGCAAGTCAGTGTGAGGTATTGCCATCACTTGGCATCCATCGTCTGTTAACTTTTGCAAACCTGGCTTCTTCTCCACAGCCATTCAGCCAAATTCAAACATGTATTGCACAAAACATACCCTTTCTATTTTGTTCAAATGGAGCGGCTGCCTTCTTTGGGCTCTGTGTAATGATGCCAAAGACTAAAAATCTTTAAAAATCTTCTTCTCATGAATCACCAGAGAGATTGCCTTGATATATGGTATGTAACACTCTTTGGTATTGATAATTAAAGTTTGTTCAAGAGAAGTTGGTAGATCAATATTTGGACTCTCTGTGGGAACATAGCCCCTTTGGGCTCAGCCCAAAATTTCTATTTCAAGAACTGATGGGCCGATTTGAACCAAATTTGGCATGTAGCATAAGTGGGTCCAAAGTACTTGATTAATGCCCGAAAAAAAGTTTTTCGTTGCCCTGTGGGTATCCCAGGAGCTAAAAATAGAAAAAAATTCAAATGCCCATATTTTCCAAACTACACGGAACAGAGAACTGTTATTTGGTATGAAGTATCCTTTTGACCTGTAGAATGGATTAAAAAAAAATGGCCATCGGTTGTGTCAGGGTGTTCTGCAGTTGCATTTGAAAAAATGCTGAGTCAGCATATTTGCAAAAATTGAAAAAAACTTTTCTTCAGAACCGCTGATCAGAATCTTTTGATACTTGGTATACAGCATCCATAGGACGGTCAAATACAAGTGTGTTCAAATTGAACCCCTCGGTTCATATTTGGGCTCAACAGAGGAGCCCAAATAATTATTAACTTAGGGCATTATAGGGAATAAGCTTTAAAAAACTTCTTCAGATCCAACTGTCAGATTCTTTTGATACTTGGTATACAACATCTCTACAGGGGTCAGATTGAAGTTTGTTCAAATTGAGTCCCTGGGTTAATATTTAGGCTTCCTATGGAAGCCCGAATATTAACTTGGTGCAATATGGGGAATAATCTTGAAAAATCTTCTTCTTCAGATCCACCAGTCAGATCCTTTTGATATTTGGTGTGCAGCATCTCTAGAGGGGTTAAATTCAAGTTTGTTCAAATGGGATCCCTGGATGAATATTTGGGCTCTTTATTTTAGCTCAAATTTTAACTTGGTGCAATATGAGAAAATTTCTTTAAAAATCTTTTTCGGATCCACTAGTGAGAATCCTTTCATATTTGGTATGTGACATCTCTGGAGGTGTAAGATTTGAATTTGTTCAAAGCGAGTCCCTGGGTTAATATTTGGGCTTCCCGTGGGAGCCTGAATATTAACTTCGTGCAATAGGGGTGATAATCTTTAAAAATCTTCTTCTTCAGATCCACGAGTCAGATTCTTTTGATATTTGGTATGCAGCATCTCTAGGGGGTTAGATTCAAGTTTGTTCAAATGGGATCCCTGAATGAATATTTGGGCTCTTTATTGGAGCCCAAATTTTAACTTAACTGCAATATGAGAAAATTTCTTAAAAAATCTTCTTTTTCAGACCCATTAGTGAAAAGCCTTTCATATTTATTATGTGACATCTCTAGAGGTGTAAGGTTCAAATTTGTTCAAATTGAGTTCCTGGGTTAATATTTGGGTTCCCTTACTTATTGTGCAATATATGCATGGGGAATTATTGTTTAAAATCATCTTCAGATCCAGCAGTCAGATTCTTTTGATATTTGGTGTACAACACTTCTGGGAGGGTTAGATTGAAGGTTGTTCAGGTCCCTTCGTTAATATTTGGGCTTTTTATTTAAGCCCTAAGTTTAACTTACAGCAATATGAGAAAATTTCTTGAAAATTCTTCTTCTTCAGATCCACCAGTGAGAATCCTTTCATATTTGGTATGTAACATCTCTAGGGGTGTCAAATTCAAGTTGTTCAAATCGATTCACTTGGTTTTTTTTAATTTGTTTTTTTTTGGGGGGGGAGGGGGGGGGGGGAGGGGGCTAGAGAGAACCACAGTAGTTCAAAACAAAACAAAAATTTTGTTCGGTTGTTGTTTTTTTTAATACTTCACAGAACAGAGCTTACTAGGAAGCTAGTGCTCGCGAAAAAAAACCTTCCAGGTCCACACTCATAAAATAATTCCCCATACTGACTAAAATAGAGTAGATTTTCTTTTTTATTATATACTACGAGACATTTTATTCCACAATACTCAGCTCAATTCGACCCCAAATGCGTACCTTTCCAAACAATAACAAAGATCAGCTGATCGTTCCTTCAAGGCGACGTGATGCGGCGTAGCGAGACATCATTTAGGAAGCTACTGAGGGATATTCCTCAATATCCATCGAGTCGATGGATATCTAGAAATATCTTTTAGATAATCTGCGATAATTCACAGGCTAGCATTATAATAAATACTTATATTTTCTGTTTGCAAATTCATTAAATTTAATTCATTTTGAGTGTCATGCCAATATGTTGGCATATGTTTTGGTACTTTGCATGCAGAAGTGTATTACATGTGGATGTCCATCAACCCAGTGGATCACCTTAAATAAAATTTCCTCTTTTTTGCATGTGACTGTTCATATCCTGATGTTTGGATTTTACACTTTTTACTATTCATCAACATCATGATTTTAGTAAATTGAGACTCGGCATGATCAGCTTGTATGTACATTACATTTGTGGACTGACTTTATTTTATGTAGCAGTGAAGTTGCAAATAGGACCCTGCGAATTGGACTGTCTCCATTCGTTTCGAATGTGAAACAAATTGCGTGTTTAAGGTTCAATTTCAAACAAAATTTGAATGAAATCAGACATTCAGTCGGTATATGTGGTGACCGTGTAGATCACAGTTGACACGTCTCTGGCATTCCCATTCTTTCAAGTTCATGTATTGTTGAGCCGTCTGTACAACTGATACACACGTATACATTCTGACAAAACGTCTGCTTCATTCCCCTAATGATTTTATTTGTGACCGGCTACTGACTTTTAAAATAATAACCACCTCACAGCTCTAACTGACCAGTTATTCTAGATCTTGATATTAACGTAATTAATTGGTGAGAATTAATGACCACATATGATGATGTACATGAAAAGAATGGACATAAGTTTCCATGATTGGCATTGGGATATTCAATTTCAGTATTCAGTGGTCATGTATTTGAAAATCGAAACGAATCAAATTGAACAAACAATCTGAAATTTAAACCTAATTTGAAGATTCGCATGGCCCTAAGTTGCCAGCCAGTATTGCCTCTAAGACAATAGACTTAAGTGCTTTTATTTATTTTAGAATGATGAGAGGAAGATGTTTTATTTTTGCTTCTATTGATATGATGCACTGTTGGTTAGAGCAGAGAGGGAAAATCACCCCATCTCCTTCCCATAAATTTGTGATGTTGTATCTCGTAACTTTTTAACCAAAACAGAAGAAACTTCAGAAATAGGCTGCAGAAATCTGGAATGCTAAGCTTGTCTTTATAATAGAACTTCAACATTTTTGCCAAAACAGATTAACTTCAGAAATAGGCTGCAGTAATCTGAAATGCTAAGATTTTCAGATAATAGTACTGCAGGGATCAGACATTTCAGCCAATTTGCTATTTTCTGTAAATTTAGTTACTTGCTTAAAATTGTGAAATTTCATTTTTTTATGAATTTAAGTCTTTCTGATCATTTTCATGTAAATTTATGGAAAAAGAAATTTTACAATTTTAAGCATGAATTTGCTGAAATAAAATATCTGTCAACTACTAATATGACTCCTTACCTGACACAAGTTGCTGATGAGACTTACAAATGGCTTATTTATTTATTTATTTATTTATTTATTTATTTATTTATTTTTCTATTTTTACATAAAAATATACCCAATAAGCTGATGTTCCAATGAGGACTCTTAAGCTATGTTTATTAGACAAAAATTGAAAACAATAATAAAATTTCAGTGGTGACTTTCAAGAATAATGCTGGCTGGATAGGGGCTGTTATGTTAGGTCAAGAGTGAACTCTTGTGTCCAATAATATTTTGCACTCTCCTTGGAATCCCGGGAAGTGTTGCTGTGCATGTTTACTGCAGTAAACAAGTTCTGCTTGGCTGGTAAATTTAAAATAGGACCTGAAATTCATGTCAGGCTGAAAGTCCTCGAAAGTAGGCAACATAGGTTTAAACGATTGTCTAAACTTCACTTCACACCTCTTTTGCAGCCATGATGTACAATGTAGCCCAAAATGCTGAAAGTGACCTTAAACACTAATAAATAAATAGTAATATTTTGAAGAAACATTAATGCCATGCACTCAACTTAAAACTTAAATTTGCTTGCAGTCACTCATGTGATAATTCTGATACCCAACGAAAATAGTGGGTGTGCTCTGTGTAGTTCATTTGATCCCACCATAGATTGATTGCATGAACTGCAATTTTAGTGAGATTACAACAAAATAATATTAAACTGTTTAACTAACACAAATTGCAGATGACACTTGCCCAAAAATTGTAATAAATAGAGAATATCTAAGCTATTTTAATGAATAACGCGAATCATCTAATGAGTGTGGACCTGAAAGCAATAACAAAGTTCAGCTGATTGTCAAACCTGTACTAGCCAAATCACTCAAACATAAAAAATAGTCCCACTTTCCACGATAATTTAACGAACTAATTGTTTAACTCACTGATGAAATTTAATAATTATAATACTACAAATGAGAATATTCTCATATTTTTTGTCAATGTTAATTTTTCGAACAATTTAAATGTCAATTTACAACAAGGAATTTGAAATTGAGTGCACCGATTCATCAAAAAAAACCCAGCTTCCTGGGCAAACCGATCAACAATGTCTTAGAAAAGTTGCCCAGTTTGAGGCTCATTATCACTCTCAGAGTCACCTTCTGAACATCTAATTATTTTACTTTATTATTTTATTATTATTATAAATCAAATTTTTCAGTCATAGAATCACCAGAATGTCTTGGAATAGCATGAACTTCTGGTACTGCTGGTTAAGACTGCACTGAATCACTTGTAACAGTATCAAAGGCGAAGTTGAGGTGCCAAAGGTTGACGTCATTTAGGAAACTACTGAGGGATATTCCTCATTATCCATCAAATTGATGGATATCAAGAAATATCTTTTAAATAATTTGTGATAATTCACAGGCTAGCATATAATAAATACATTGGGGCCCACTTAATTGGATATATCTTAACTGAATAACTGTTTTAGTTGTAAATACAAAACCATTTACCATACCTCCAGTACAAACTTGATCTGTTAATTGAATATAGGTTATAGAGTAAACTTCTGTTAATTGAATAAAAAATCTTATAACCTGTCGAGAAATTGCCCTGACTCTCCCCAGTTTTTCTTTGTTTATAGACCCATTTGGCCTCAGTACATCAAATACTGGCCTTTAATCTATTATGTCTTGCTTGACTGGGCTCATGGAGCACTGTCAAACAACATATAATAGAATAAATGCTTAGTTTATCTCTAGAATACAGGAAAGTGACACAGTCCCTGTTAATTGAATACTCCTGTGAGTTGAATAATTTTCATTGGCAAAGTGGCTATTCAATTAACATGGTTCCAGTGTATAAATATTTTTTTTGCCTAAAAAACGTGAAGGCTTGTGATACTTCACAGGAATAAGATTGTTCCATTGAGGGGCCAAAAACAAGGCTTTTGAGAAAATTTTTAAAAATAATAAAATTTAGAAGGGGATTTTTGTGAATAACATAGACCAGTTATGGTTAACCTTATACCCAATGCACACATATCAAAATTTATTATTTTAATTATTTTTTTCTCAAATATTTCTAAAAATTTCAACAAAACCATATCATGTGACCTTTCTTTGGAATGAGCTCCACAAGGTCACATGATATGGTTTTGTTGAAATTGTTTTAAAAATAATATTTTTTCAACTGCTCAGTTTGTAAATTTTGCAGATAGATATGCACCCAACTGGCTTGGTAAAGGATTCAGGTAATGATAATACTCTTGAATTTTATTTATGCTTGGATATATGGGAACCAGGTTTTAATCAAAAAAGGTTAAAAGAACAAATATTTTATTGACAGTGTTTATTTTATGGTAATACTCCTTCAAGGCTGAACAATTTTGTATTTTGATTTGTTTTTCAGCTTTCTTGTAGAACATTTAAGGAATGATTTTTTAAAATATTAAAAGTGTTATGCATGATTTAATAATGCCAGTGTCATTTCGACTGACTAATGAGTAGGAAAATGATTGAAGCATTAAAGTCTTGTTCAATTTTAAGAAAACTTGTAATTTTATCATTTCCAGAGATAAGAGTTTTCGTTCATTTCAGGTATATAATTGTATTTTTGGCATGTTCCCTGAGGTCATAAGCTGCGGGTTGGAGGCAAAAAATGTAAACTAACTTTTTGTTGTTTAACCCTTTACCCAACATAACGGCCAAAACCGGCCAGCGCTATTCTCAAAAATCGCCAATTAATTTTCAAAATATTTTCATTTTTTGTCTCAAAAACATAGGTTATGACCCCTCGTTGGAACGAGCTCGTCGAGCTCGTTCCAACGAGGGGTCATAACCTATGTTTTTGAGACAAAAAATGAAAAAAATTAGTTATTCAAGAATTTTTTTTGCAAGTGTCGTCTGCTTTTCATGTTAGGTAAAGGGTTAACCCATTTACCCAACGTAACCGGCCAGCGCTATTCTCAAAAATCACCCAATTAATTTTCATTATTTTTTCATTTTTTGTCTCAAAAACATAGGTTATGACCCCTCATTGGAACGAGCTCATTCCGATGAGGGGTGATAACCTATGTTTTTTTTGACAAAAAATGAAAAAAATTAGTTATTCGAGAATTTTGTTTGCAAGTGTCGTCTGCTTTTCATATTAGGTAAAGGGTTAAAAAAATGTTGAGGCCATTGTCATCCTCTAGTCGTGTTAGGTAATTGGAGAATTTCTGTAGAGGTTCTCCACTATACTGAAACACTTTGATATTTGGGAACAGTGAGGCTAACAATTTCTAGGACTTGTTACTACCTGCGGTAACCGCATTGTGTCCTTGGGCAAGACACTTCACCCCCATTGCCCACATGGGGGCTCGGTGGCGTTGTGTACTATAGCGTACTGCACGTCCATGGAGCACCTGACTTCAACCAATGCTAACCCTGCTTGTGTGGAGTTAGTATTTTGGGGAGCTGACAGTTGCTCGGTGGTTCTCTCCGGGTACACCGGCTTTCTCCACCCGTAAAACTGTCGTGGTCATGATTAGCCATTGTGCAGAAATATGTGACCTTAAACACCAATAAATAAATAAATAGGACTTGTTGCAGAGTTAGTATGGAGGTAATATTTGACTGCACATCAGTAATAAGTGGAAGAATGTCCTTGGTGAGTTTCTGATGTGACAAGTACATGTGATTACAGGGAAGGCTGGACTATTGCCCAGCTTCTAATAATATCATTCCTAACATAACAATTAGTTGTGTTCATTGCTACTAGCTAAATTAGCTAGTAGTAATGAAAACAATCACTTCTTATATAAGGATATATATATAATACCTATATTAGTATGAAAATACTACCCCCCATTGCAACAATATGGTTTGTTGACATTTTTTGAAAAATACTCCTTTAACATCTAAATTTGTATATTATGCAGGCAGATGTATCCAATTTGTTAGGTAACAGTTAAGGACGGATTTAACAAGTAAATAGTTATTTGGTTCCTTAACACTTTACCTAATGAATTGGTTAGTAGGTACATAGAGGTGCAGTCTGCAAGCCGAGAGGTCCTCTGTTCAAATCCCACGTGGGGCACGGTGGCATTGTGTACTAAGGTATGCTGCAGGTCGATGGTGCACTTGTCTTCAACCAATGCTAACGCTGCTGATGTGTAGTTAGTATGGGGCATTGTGTACTAAGGTGTACTGCATGTCGATGGTGCACTTGTCTTCAACCAATGCTAATGCTGCTGGTGTGGAGTTAGTATGTTGTGGAGCCTGACAGTTGCTTGGTGGTACTCTCTCTGTACTCCGGCTTCCACCACTCTTAAAATTGTCTGACATGAGGTGACCCTGGCTGTTGAAAGTGTTGTTAATCCCCAGTAAATAAATAGTGAATCAGTTGCGTCTGCCCGTTTAATTTACAAATTAGGCAGTTGAACATTATTTTTTTTAAAAACATATCATGTGCCTCCCCTCATTGGAACAAGCCCATCATGCTCCAATGATGTGGTTTTGTTAAAAAAAAATTGAGAAAAAAACAATAATTATAATAATAAATTTTGATATCCTGTGCATTTGCTAATGGGTTAACCCTTTACCCAACGAAACGGCCAAAACCAGACAGCGCTATTCTCAAAAATCGCCAGTTAATTTTCATTATTTTTTAATTTTTTGTCTCAAAAACATAGGTTATGGCCCCTCATTGGAACGAGCTCATAGAGCTCGTTCCAATGAGGGGGTCATAACCTATGTTTTTGAGACAAAAAATGAAAAAAATTAGTTCAAGACTTTTTTTGCAAGTGTCGTCTGTTTTTCATGTTATGTAAAGGGTTAAAACAGATTTATTTTTGACAGTGGTTGTTTGTCAAACCACATATATGCACGTTGGAGACAACACTAACATCTGCAATCAGTTGTTGAATAATTGCTGATATATTTCGTTTTATTCTCTGTTTTCATGAGTACCTGTTATTCTGGGACATCTCATCTAGAAAGTTCTCAAGAATCATTGTCCTGAGCTGTTACCGTCAAAACCGTATCAGCTAATAAAGTAACTGAAAGAGAAAATTTTCTTGCTTTTATCCATTGGCCTAATTCGGCTGTTATTTTAATTCTAGTGAGATAAGAGGAATTACTTGGCTGGAAAGATAACTTAATTTATGAGTGAAGGGAAAACATTAACTGCATAATTTATAAACTAGCGCCAAAATACACATCAGTTAATCCTTTGCCAAACACAAATAGGCGATGACACTTTAAAAACATTTCTCGAACAACTGAAAATATTGACGTTTTTGTTCAAAATATAGCTTATGACCCCTCATAGAATGGTCTCACTGAGCTCATTCCAATGACTCCTCATAGGATGGTCTCACAGCTCATTCCAATGACTCCTAATAGAATGGTCTCACTGATATCATTTCAGTTAGTTGTCATATGCCAAAAATTGGAAATATATTAACATTTCAATAGAGATTCTGTGAGGAGTGTTCAGAGAGGAGTGTTATTTAAAGGGTTAATTCCTTGCATGCTGCTGGCAGATATTGCTACCCAGCACAGAATATCTCTTGCCACTGAAATAAGTATAATTGGGACACTTCAATCACATTTCCTCTCTGTAAAATGAAGGGAATTTTTCACCAATGATTTCGTGAGTTGAATTGAGATAAATGTTTCATCAAATCTAGTCATGGGCTGCTTTGCAGCAGCCATGACTAGAGTTGATGAAAAATATCTTGAAAATTCCCAGTGGGTTAAGTGTTAATAGAAATTTTTTTATCTCATCAATTCATTACCGCCCAAAATGCTGCAGTGTATTTGTAAATAAACAACACACTGTATGACCATGTACAGTGACAAAGTTTCTATTTTCCCTGCACTTTTAAATTGAAACTGCCATACAGTACTGTGATCACAAAAGTGGTATTTTTTCTATCAGAAAATGGGTCAAATTTGGATACACTTAAAAGCCAGTCGATCGAGATTACATTTATTTATTTTTTGGAGTTTAACAATTTTTTTGACAGCCATGGTCACATCATGTTGGACATTTTTCTGGGTGGAGGATGCCTTAGAAAACAGGTTGAAGACAGGTGCTGTATGCCTTAGTACACAGTGCCACTGTGCCCCCATGTGGGCAATCAGGGTTAAGTGGCCTTGTCTAAGCATACAATGCATTTACTCCTGGTGGGGATCGAATTGTGAACCTCTCGGTTTAAAGTCCAATGCCATAAGCACTAATCCACCATGCTCCTGTCGAGATTACATAAATAAAATTTGTGAAATCAAGACCAAATCACGAAATATAACCAAAAATAGTATTTCAGATAATATGTTTTTGCATTTCTTTTCAAACAGGAGATTGCACAATGCTCCAGGGTGCCTGTGGGGGTCTTAAAAAGCTTGAAAAGTTTTGAATTTGAAAAAAGAAAATTAAAAGCCTTGAAAAATCTTGAATTTGAAGTTCCAATCTTGAAAAGTCTTAAATTGATAGAAGTCGGTTAATACGTCCGAGGTGCTGTATATTGTGAACATGGACTGCCCAGAACCTGTGTTTTGCAATGCCTGTCCTTTGGAATGAAAAGTCTTGAATTCTCTTTTTCTCTTACCTTGAAAAGTCTTGAACTCACATTGAAAAGAGTCTTGAAAAGTCTTGAATTTTCCCCTCCCCAAACAGCAGGAACCCTGTACTGTGGAGTGAAAAGAGGGAAGATAATTATGATCAAATCGAGACACAGTTGGGATCGATCGAAATTCTCAGTCCAAGTTGTGATCGCAGTTCTTACTAACCCTTTACCCAACGTAACGGCCAAAACTGGCCAGCGCTATTCTCAAAAATCGCCAATTAATTTTCATTATTTTTTTCATTTTTTGTCTCAAAAACATAGATTTTGACCCCTCATTGGAACGAGCTGATCGAGCTCGTTCCAATGAGGGGTCATAACCTATGTTTTTGAGACAAAAAATGAAAAAAATTAGTTATTCAAGAATTTTTTTGCAAGTGTCGTCTGCTTTTCATGTTAGGTAAAGGGTTAACAGTGTGAGTATATGGTAAAAAGGGTCTCAAATTTGTCCACGTGGGGGCACGGTGGCGTTGTGTACTAAGGCGTACTGCACATCGATGGTGCACTTGTCTTCAACCCATGCTAACCCTGCTTGTGTGGAGTTTGTATGTTGGGGAGCTGACAGTTGCTCGGTGGTTCTCTCCGGGTACTCCGGCTTCCTCCACCCGTAAAACTGTCACAGTCATGAATAGCCATTGTGCATAAATATGTGACCTTAAAACACCAATAAATATCAAATTTGTGACTTTTATATGAAAGTTGTGAGCCCCGTCCTCTAAGCTTGATTTGAACCCCAGAAAACCTTGGTTACAGTGAAATTCTGTGACTCAATTCATAAATTCCAAATGCAATCATGATTCATTTGAATTCCTCTACCTCTGATTACAATGCCTTAAATGCTGTGCCATTTTAATAGGTTGTGGGTAACTAAAGGAAATTCATTATTTCTGTCCTTGATGTAACGTCAAAGCCATTTGTGACACTTTTACTTGTGCCAACTGATAGAGTGATAGATTAACCCTGAAGTCCTCAGATTAATTTTACATCAAAATCTACCGTATATACAGTAACATAGCAGCAGATGACTTAACCCTTTACCTAACATGAAAAGCCGACGACACTTGCAAACAAAATTCTTGAATAACTAATTTTTTTCATTTATTGGGTTAAAAACATAGGTTATGACCCCTCGTTAGAACGAGCTCGTTCCAACGAGGGGTCATAACCTATGTTTTTGAGACAAAAAATGAAAATATTTTGAAAATTAATTGGCGATTTTTTAGAATAGCGCTGGCCGGTTTTGGCCGTTACGTTGGGTAAAGGGTTAACAGTGTTTCTAGATTCTTCTTGGCTGCCTGGACAGGCAGCCAACAATGATGTAAAAACACTGTCAAGATAAATGCATCATATCGGTAGACTTCTCAAGGTAGAATATACTTGGAATGATGTTTTCAAAGCCATATAAAAGGAGCAGTTTGAGGCTGTATGGGGACTTACGGGTTAATTTTAGATGTGAGAATTGGTTCACACGGGTTTGCCTTGAAACAATTTATTGGAGGTGCCTGTATATATACAGGCATCCTCCACCAAAATTGAAACAAGGTATCAAGCAGTTCCATTTGAATTAAAATTTCTACCTTTAGTAGAATGAGGCACATCCAATTTATATGAAGCTTTATATGAAGCCTTTTAATGGAGACACCAGCACTTCAAGCACACAACCAGTTAACCCTTTTCCCAACATAACGGCCAAAACCGGCCAGCGCTATTCTCAAAAATCGCCAATTAATTTTCAAAATATTTTCATTTTTTGTCTCAAAAACATAGGTTATGACCCCTCGTTGGAATGAGCTCATCGAGCTCGTTCCAACGAGGGGTCATAACCTATGTTTTTGAGACAAAAAATGAAAAAATTTAGTTATTCAAGAATTTTTTTTGCAAGTGTCGTCTGCTTTTCATGTTAGGTAAAGGGTTAAGGACTGGTAAAATTCAAAGCAACAGAAGGGAGTGCGGTGGTTTAGTTGTTAGGATTTCAAACCAAAATGTCCACGGTTTGATCTTGATAAGTGGTAACTAAACTGTGTCTGGGGCAAGGCACTTAATCCCCATTCCCCCTGTGGGGCCATTGTGGCACTGTGTACTAAGGCATACTACATGTTAATGTTACACTTGCAGTCAACCAGTGCTCACCCTGTTTGTGTGGAGTTAGTACATTGGGGAGTCTGACAGTTGCTCACCACTGCTCAGTGTTTCTCATTTTGCTCTTAACTGGCTGAATGCTAGAAGCCACTATCATGGCTCTTTTGAAAAGTGTTAAAAACCACTTCAGTGGCTTTATGCTGTACATCAGTTTGTTCTTTGCTGAACAGAAGAAAAAAAATTGTTGATATAAATTTGGTTGGTTGCAATTTATTGGAGAGTGCCAACAGGCACTTACTAATAAATTGTAACAAAACAATTATATAGGAACAATATCTTGGTAAACTAAGGCTCACATTGCTGGTAGAATGGTATCTTTGAATAAAATACTCATGTTTCAAATGGCCTTTTTAAAATAATATGGAACTCTACCAGTTAAATAACTAAAAAGAACAAATTTAGTTTAAAAAAAAACAAAGCTAAACTCCCCCATTGTGCTCATTCCCACTAGGAGTCAAACGCTATAATTTGGAGCCAAAAGTTTTAAAAATGGTAAAATTTGAATGGTGATTTTTTTTTTTAGAATATGCCATTATGTTATGTTATGGTTTAATTGGTACTGCTGGAAGAATATTGCTTGTCGAATGTAGCATGGTTTTGTAATTGTTCATTATCCAATGAGGTATTTCATAGGAAACATCAAACAATGAGGTTGCTTCATAGTTGCCTCAATTGGAATGAATTATTAAGAAGTATATATATCATAATGTGTTATTTTTTATTCTGTCTTTTGCAGTTCACAACCTAAAGATCCATCTAAAGAAAAGACCTGTGGACTTATTCAGTCTCTTGTGTCTCCCATTTCTAATCATTCTCAGCCTTCCTCTGTTCCTGATCGACCAAAAAGTCCAGATTCCCTTGTTTTGAGGAAGTATAGTCTCATCAAAGAAGAATCATTTGAAGATGAGATGGAAGATCTGAGTGATAAAGGGCAGGACATTATAGCTACAAAATCCTTGGATAACTTGGATGAGATGTCACCAAATAAATTGCTAACGCCAGCAAGCAGTGCTGATAATATTTCAGGACGTAGGCCACTCATTTCAGTGGCAAGTTCCCCTCAGCTCCTCAATCAAATTTCTGAGGAGAATGAATCTGAAGAGGAGGATTATGTACCCTCAAAGTTACCATCAAGAATATTAGGCAGGAACAGTGTAGCATCACCAGAAATGTTGCGTAAATTTGAACAGAGGAAGAAAAGACGTGGAACAGGTCAAAGAGGAACAAGTTGTAGTAGTTCAGATGCTAGTGATACAGATGACACTGAGGGCAGATCGCGTAAAGATAAATTGAAACATCGGTTCATTCACCGACGAGACAGTAGTGATCATTCAAGTGATACAGATGGCCCAAATGGACATGGTGGAAATCTTGGTGGTGGTCACCATTTCAGTAGTAATGGAGGAGGTCAAGGAGGCAGTGGTGGAAGTGGTGGCAAGAGCCAGAAAAAGGACAAAGGGGATAAAGGTGGCAGTAGTGGCGGTCACAAAGGTGGACACTCTCGCCACCATGGTATGCGTGAAAACCATTCTCACAACACCAACACTCTGACCGCAGGGGCGAGTGACTTCAGTATGTCATCAGCTGTATCTTCATTAAGTTTAGGTAGTACAATCAGTAAAAGTAGCCAGAAGTATATACTGGAGGAAGATGAAGGGGAGAAGGAGAATCTGAGGGATTCTTGGACATACAATGTTAACTCATCCACCTCACATAGAAGTGATTCTGAGTATAGCAATGACAAGACCTGTTTTTATATTGGCAAGGAAGATAAATTGTCAGTATGTTCTGCAGACTGCTCATTGCATCATCGGAAGCAAAAGCGATCCAGTTCTAAGATGAAGACAGATATAAACAGTAATGGCCTGCACCCTAATTTGTGCAAACCCCCTGGCATGCAGCATGTTCCAATTGAGACAAAATGTTGCTCTGTTGTTTAACGTTAGTTCCTATTAATTCTGCCCATTATAATATTTGATCATTACCCTATTAAAAGTAGAAAGTTTGTTTCTTCCAGTCAAAAGATATGTGTCTCATTGCTGGAACTAGTATTGTTTATATACTCATTCCAAGAAACACTATGCTTTTGAAGTCTGAGAATAAAATCTCGAATTTTGTCATAACCTATTTACTGTTCATCTGGATATAAAAAGAGGACCAATTACAGTGCAGGGATCGTGGACGGGTCAAAATCTATGGGTGGGCATTTTTCCATGCATATAATTCAGAGACACCTAGCGAAATTTCCACCAATCAAGCCCTGGGGTAATCCGGTGCTTCATTGGTGGAAATTTTGCTCAGTGTCATAGTGGATCATCTCTGAATTATATGTGTGGAAGAAATGACAACCATGGATTTTGACCTCTCCACAATGGCCCTACTGCAGGACAGTTCACAGATTTTGAAAGCATCTGCAGCAAGCACAGGGGGCGTCATCTGTCTTAGGGAGTTTGAGCATTGAAGAGAGGGGCCTTACCACAGGAAAATGTTAAAACAGTGCTGTCAAATAAGTTGATAAGACACAACTTTTTGGTGAACTGTTAGTAGTTCCAGACAAACAACTTTTCATTTATCTGTTTTATCATTTGGATAACCACCAGAGGAACGATAAAATCGTTACTCTCAAATTTTTTGGCCTGGAAGTGAAAGCTTGAAATGACAAACGAAGTGTGAAAGTGTAATAATTTTTTAAGAAAGTATTTTTGGATGAAGTGTTAACATTACTCTTATACCAGTGGGGAGTTCAGTGCTGAATAAATTAGAGTTATCCCTTGTGGAGACACTTGCATAAAAAAAATTCTTCTATGAAACATAGCTTTTGACCCCTCATTGGATCAAGCTTCATTGGCTTGTTCCAGTGAGAGGTTATTAGCTATATTTTGGACACAAAAGTTGAGAAAAAAAAATGATAAAATTTGAATGCCGATTTTTTTTAATTAGTGCTGGCCAGATATGGCAGATGCACCCTAAAATCCTCAGATGAATTTTTTTTACTATAATATCATAATAAATACTGTATAAAAATGTATGTAGCTTCAGATGACTTAAGTTAATGATATATCTACATCATTGTTGGTTGCCTGACAGGCAGCCAACAATGATGTAAAAACTTTGTCCTTCTAAATATGGCCTACTTGTAGGGTTCTGAAGGAAGAATACACTTGGGGGCAACGATTTGAAAGCAACATAAAAGTGGAAGTTTTGGCTGTATGGGGATTAACAGAGTATCAGAATTCCAGATAATATTTTGGACAATGGATATTTACGATTGAACTTTTTTTAAATGACAAGAAATTCAAATTGTAATTTACCCCTTGCAGTGAGCCTGTGTGTGTCAGATCTAGTGTTTTTTGCCTTTTGTTTGTGGTACATGTTGAGAAGTTGAAACAAATATTTTTTTATTGATTCTGAACAGAACCGATCAAAAAGTCTAACCAGATATCATTTTTTCCAACTTCTCGACTTGTTCTGAGTGCCTGTAATTACAGGAATGGATGTTTTTCTGATTGGAAACAACAGTGTTTCATGCATGTGATAGATTTCCAATATCTGCTTTTTTCCAAAATTTGAAGCATACTTATTTGAATGTCCCCAAACTATTTCCAAATTATTTTTGCTATACACCAATATAGTTTAACCCACTAACACTAATGTTGAATGCAGGCTGCAAGCCGAGAGGTCCTTGGTTCGAATCCCACCTGCGGCAACCATGTTGTGCCCTTGGGCAAGACACTTCACCCTCACTGCCACGTGCGAGCACGGTGGCGATGTGTACTAAGGCATACAAACAATGCTAACCCTGCTTGTGTGGAGTTAGTATGTTGGGGAGCCTGACAGTTGCTCGCCATTGCTCGGTTCTCTCTGGGTACTCTGGCTTCCTCCACCCGTAAAATGGCAGACACGAGGTGACCCTGGTTATCGAAAGTGTCGTTAAACCCCAATAACTAACTAACTAACATATGTCGAAAAATAAAAATTTCAAGCTTGTAATTTTTCCCATCAAGCAACTAGAAATTAAACCAATTCAATAATGTTTGACAGAGCTCTTTGAGCTCTGTCAAACTAGATTGAACTAGTTAAATACCTAGTTGCATTATGGGTCAAATTTTCTGCTTGAAATTTTGGTATTTTGACATCATTGTGTAGGGGATTAACTGCAATACACATCTTATTTGGAGTTCTGGAATATTCCTGTTAATTGGATGTTTTTTGACTCCAGTAATCATATGTCCAATGGAAATATCTTCCGTTTATTGCTATTGGTTTTATAAGGGATCTGTTATTGTATTAAAACATTTGTATTTTGCAAATTTGGAGAAATTTTCAAATACTTCATGCCTCGAAAACAATTTGGCTTCAGGTCTAAAGAATTGAATATTAAATTCATTAAATCTTCTTTGACAGAGCTCACTGAGCTCTGTCAGTCTCAGACTAGATATACTGCATTAAATTCTTCAACAAATTTTCTCAACAAAATTGAGGGTACTGGAATGGGCATTGCATTTTGTAATAATGTCAGGACCTACCAGACGGCCTTATGGGAAGGACTGATGGGGCCAACTACAGCAACCTATGAGTCTATTGTAAGTTAGCTGGTTGAGTGCTAGAAGCCATCATCAGGGATCAACTGAAAAGTGCTGAAAGCCACTTTAGTGGCTTTACTCTGTTTGCACTAGTTTGTTGTTGGTTCAGCAGAAGGAAAATATCAATATAAAATTGTTTTGTCACAATTTATTGGAGAGTGCCAACTGGCACTTGCCAATAAATTGCAACAAAATGTTTGTTTATGAGCAATATCTTACTAAACTAAGACTCCTTTTGCTGTGTGATATCTTTGAAAAAAATAGTCCTGTTACAAATGACCATTGAAAAGTAATTTGGCTGTCGACCAGTTAATTATGTTATTCGCACTAGGCCTTCTGATAGAACTTGTGAAAATATTAATGGGGCCTAGCAACCTAAGTCACAAGAAATTGTAAGGCTTGTTGGAATATACCTGTTATTTAAATAATTTCTGCTGACAATTTGACTTTTGATTTAACCTTAACTTAAAGCAGCAATCCTTAATTTTAAAAGTTTGGCAACCAGGTGTCCCAACGTATAGACATTTATGTGGGAGTCGTGCTGACAATAATCAAATTACCACAAAGTGGGATACCCTTGTAGGATGGGACATATCAAGGTGGCAGTGCACAAAGAACAAATTCGACAAAAGGTTACATATTGTCTTCAAACGAATCTCCGTGGCATGTTTCCGATGTACAATTTTGCATTGCTATGGGGAAAGAGTCCCTAGCATTCTCGCAAAAACACTTTCTCTTGCTAACAGTGCTAAAAATAGTATTTGTTCCATAATGGGTGTCAGGTGTGAACATATTCCCTACTCGAGATTTCCATTTTTTCGTTCATTTCAGACCTTTTGACCGCGGCTTTGAACTTCTATGGATTATCATGGATAAATTAGATTACTGGATACCTTTGGAATGAAACTTTTCATCTCTAACACCCACTTTAGAAGCCAAATACAATTTTAGATGCAGTTAGCATGAGAAAGTATTTTTGCAAGAGTGTTAGGGACCCTTTTTCACATAACTGTAAATTTATGGTGAGTGACATTTGAAGACAATATGTAAAACTGCCGTCGATGTTGTTTTTCCTCCTCCACCATCTTGATATGTCCTGTCCTTCATGGGCATCAAGCCAGAAAATAAGCAATCTGTCATTTGCAGAATGAGGTTCCAGGAGGGTGAATTTGCTGAGGCTATCCCATACAGTGGGCCAATTTATCCTCTGGTTACCTCTTTCTTAGGTTTGAGACCCTGATTCAGATTGAGGTTCACACGGTAAATTTAGTAATGCTACCCTGCACAGGGTAGTATCACCAAATACACCCTCTGAGGACCTCGTTTTGCAGATGACAGTCTGCTTATTTTCTGGCTTAATGGGCATCCAACAGTGTACCATCGCAATGTTTAATATTCATTAATGAATTATTTTTGTTTGTTTGAATATTTACTGCTGATAATTTTACTATTGTTCTGGTAACCCTCAGCCTCAATTCCTGCTTTTATGAATTTATGTCCTCGTGGGGACCCCTGGAAGTAAATCAGTACCTTTCACTGCGGTAAGTAAACAGGCTCTATTTTACTGGTAAAATAGGACCCACTCGCCAATGCTTGGAAGTTGCAAACCCTCTCTAAAATGGGCAACATGGCTTATTAGCGCTCACCCCTGGTCTTGAGTTGATACCCATGTTGTGGTCATGATTAGGCATTGTGCAAAATTATGTGATCTTAAACACCAATCAATCAATCAACAAATAAATATGAATTTATGGCTTCAGAACAGGTGGCCCTACATTCAGTTATGAAGATGTCCTGCTGACGATAGGTTGATTGCTGTGGATGTGGTTTCTTGTGAAGTTTTTGGTGCCTAAAAGGCTTTACTAGAAATCACAACTAAACTGCTTGATCTGCAGGTTGTCATCTGGTGGGAATTAGGAAAATTGTCCTTAATGATCAGGCAGGTAGACATCATCAGCCCACATCCTTACTTGTTAGATCAGTGGAATCAGAGGACCCTCTCAACAAAGCTGCACCTTCTGGACCACCAGGTATTTTCTTTTTGGATCCACAAGTTTCTGCTGGTAAAGTAAGTAAATGTTACATCAGTAGATGTCCATATGACAGAGGGTCAAGTTGCATATCACCCATTGCAAACTGAGTATAAAAAACTTTCCAGCTGGTGAATGGCTGTTATTAATTCAGTGCAACTGCCATTAACTAACTTTCTGCATTCTGGTGACAAATATTTCTGCCAGTAAGAGTTAAATTCATCAAGCAAAATTACATTTTTCCAGCCAGTTAATTGTTTTCATGTAACCTTGTGTATTTTTGTGGAAAGAGCTCTGAATTTTTCCTTCACATTGATGATGCGAGAGAGTAATGGAAATTGCTCAGAGCATTTTTCAACAGTGTGTTACGTGTCAACTTATTCACAGCTTAACCCTTTACCCAATGCAGACCATATCAAAATTTATTATCTTAAATATCATTTTTTAGCTCAACTTTGACGAAGTCAAATTTGAGCTATTGTCATGGTCCGTCTGTCCGTACATCAACAATTGGCTATGGCTCGGGCTAGAGGTCGTATTTATGAACCGATCTTTACGAAACTTCTTGTGTACCTTTGTTATGACCCTGGGACGGGAACGAGTGTTTTTAGGTGTGGTCCGAAATTCAAGATGGCTGCCAGTGGCCATTTTGTACCGATGATGCAAAAATCAGTTTTTTGTACAGAACTTCTGTATGAAAGTTCTGATTTGAATAAAGTTTTGTATAAATGTTTAGTACCATGGGATACATCACATATAATATGGGTTTTTTTCTCGTGTGTAAATTATGCAAATTAGACTGACTTTGATTTATTTAGTGTTACTTTCAGAGCTGTAAGTGCCAAGCTGCTATGGCTCGGGCTAGAGGCCGTATTTATGAACCGATCTTTACGAAACTTCTTGGGTACCTTTGTTATGACCGTGGGACGAGAACGAGTGTTTTTGGGTGCGGTGCGGAATTCAAGATGGCTGCCAGCCGCCATTTTGTACCGACGATGCAGAAATCTGTTTTTTGTACAGAACTTCCATATGAAAGCTCTGATTTGAATAATTTTTTGTATGAATGTTTAGTACCATGGGATACATCACATATAATACGGGTTTTTTTCTCGTACGTAAATTGTGCAAATTAGACTAATTTTGATGTTTTTTGGGGTTACTTTTAGCACTGTAAGTGCAAATGCCAATACGGCTCGGGCTAGAGGCCGTATTTATGAACCGATCTTTACGAAACTTCTTGGGTACCTTTGGTATCACCGTGGGACGAGAACGAGTGTTTTGGGGTCCGGTCCGAAATTCAAGATGGCCGATGGCAGCCATTTTGTACAAAATTAGGTGCAATCAGATTTTCGCACAGAACTTCCATATGAAAGCCCTGATTTGAATAATTATTTTGTGTGAATGTTTAGTACCATGGGATGCATCACATATAATACGGGTTTTTTTCTCGTGCAGAAATTATGCAAATTAGATGAACTTTGATTTTTTCAGTGCGACTTACACACAGTAAGTACACATGTCAATACGGCTCAGACTAGAGTCTGTATTTATGAACTGATCTTCACGAAATGTCTTGGGTACCTTTGTTATCACCTTGGGACGAGAACGAGTGTTTCTGGGTGCGGTCAAAAATTCAAGATGGCTGCCAGTGGCCATTTTGGACCGAAATTAGGTCTAATCAGTTTTTTGTACACATCTTCTATACAGCTCAGACTAGAGGCCATATTTATGAACCAATCTTTACGAAACTTCTTGGGTACCTTTGTTATCACCGTGGGATGAGAGCGAGTGTTTTTGGGTGTGGTCCGAA
This sequence comes from Pictodentalium vernedei, assembly GCA_031216915.1. Taxonomy (NCBI): domain Eukaryota; kingdom Metazoa; phylum Mollusca; class Scaphopoda; order Dentaliida; family Dentaliidae; genus Pictodentalium; species Pictodentalium vernedei. The sequence goes on along the minus strand of CM062295.1, from coordinate 299,030,893 downwards.
ATTCAAGATGGCCACCAGCAGCCATTTTGTACCAAAATTAGTGCAATCAGTCTTTTGTATAGAACTTCTGTATGAAAGTTCCGATTTGAATAAATTTTTGTATGAATGTTTAGTAACATGGAATACATCACATATTGTAAGGGGTTTTTTTTCGTGCCGAAATTATGCAAATTAGATGAACTTTGATTTATTCAGTGCTACTTACAGAATGTAAGCACACATGTCAATACGGCTCAGGGTAGAGGCTGTATTTATGAACCGATCTTCACAAAACTTCTTGGGTACCTTTGTTATCTCCTTGGGATGAGAATGAGTGTTTCTGGGTACGGTCCAAAATTCAAGATGGCTGCCAGTGGCCATTTTGTACCGAAATTAGGTCCAATCAGTTTTTTGTCACAAGTTCTATACAGCTCGTATTTATGAACTGATCTTCACAAAACTTCTTGAGTACTTTTGTTTTCACCTTGGGACAGGAACGAGTGTGTTTTGGGGTGCCTTTATTATCACTGTGCTATGAGAACAAATATTTTGGGGTTCAGTCAGACCCACTCTGGGACTCAAAGATTTTTTCTAGTTCAGCATCTGACTGTCACCCACCTTTACAATACTTTACCTATACATTTGTTACAGGCAACGGTCAGTATTCATGTACAGACCGTTACAATACTTTATATGTACCTTTGTTATCAGGTCATTACCTAGATGTTTGTCATTGCTGTGTCACATACTATACATGTACATGTCTTTGTCTTGACAAGTTGAGCTACAGTGGCATTGACACTTTCATTTTAAATTATCAAAAAATTTCAACAAAACCGTATCATGTGACCCCCTCATTGGAACGTGCTCGACAAGCTCGTTCCAAAGAGGGGGTCACATGGTATGGTTTTGTTGAAATTTTTTGGAAAATAGTATTTTTAGAGCTGCTGATTTTGCATATTATGCGGCCGGATGTGGCAGATTGGTTGGGTGAAGGGTTAAGTGGTTGTACTCTTCAGACTTCTTTTATGATCCGTACAAGTCCTTAAAAATGTTATTAACTAAAAATATAGAAACTTCAACCCTCTGCAGACTGACGTCAAAATAACGAAAATTCAAACATCACTGTTTTCCGATAATGCAACTAGGAATTTAACCAATTCATTCTTCTTTGTCAGAGTTCAAAGAGTGTTGTCAAACAAGATTGAATTGATTAAATTCCTTCTGGCATTATGGGAAAAATTTTTATATGAAATTACATCAAATTCTGATGAATATCACATCTTTTTTGCCTTTGTGTTATCTCCCTTACATCAAAAAGTTTGTGAGATTGAACATGTAAGAATCTATTTATGAAGCATCTCTTTATTGCTTGAGTGCTAGCAGCCTATATTTGAGCTCTCTTAGGGAGTGCTGATACCAAGCCTGGAAATAGGCAATCTGTCATTTGCAGAATGAGTTCCCCGAGGGTGAATTTGCTGTTGCTATCCCATACAGTTGGCTAGAATCCCCCAATTTATACTCTGGGTACCTCTTTTCGTTTTGTCCTGAGTCCTTGATTCAAATTGAGATTTACAGAGGGTAAATTTAGTAATGCTACTCCGCTGTTCTGAAATAATTTGGAGTGGTAAATATTTTTGTAGGAAACCACTAACCAGATATTATATTATTGATAATTCAGACTTTAGAGTAAACTTATGTGAAAACTGTAACCAGTGAAGTTACTTTTAATGGAATTCTTTTGTGCTAATTCTAAATATTTTATCTTAGGCCTAAAAAAATGAAAAATCTGTTTCTCAGGCCCTCATGCATGGTCCTTTTGGCTGCTTCATGCTCTCTTTTTATAACCAATGGAAACTTTAAAAAAATCAAAATTAAATGGTTTACGTCTGATATTTTACCTGGACTGAGAGTCCTCTAAGGTGGACATCGAAATTAAAAATGATAGGCCAAACTTGACTTTATTCTTCTGTTGTGGTCATGATGTAGCCATAGATGGTTAACAGGATTTGAAACTCCTGTAAATATAAACAAATAAATTGCAATAATAAAAGTTCTGGTTTACCTCTTAACCAACAAATTGGCTGCATCTGCCAGTGTGATATACAAATTCAAAGGCTGAAAAGAAATTTTTTTTAAAAATTTTACCCAAACCATATCATGTGATCCTTCATTAGAACAGGCTTGACAAGTTTCAACCAAAATGACAAGCAATTTTATGAGTTCGAAAATGAAATAAAAAATTAAAATGCCAGGTAATCCTTTACCCAACGAATCAGCCACATCTGCCCACGTAATAGGCAAATTCAGCAGCTGAAAAAAATACTATTTTTCAAAACATTTCAACAAAACCATATCATGTGACCCCTCTTTGGAACAAGCTTGTCAAGCTCATTCCAATCAGGGGTCACATTATATAGTTTTGTTGAATGTTTTTGAAAAATTTATAATAATAAATGTTGATATCATCTGCATTGGGTAAAGGGTTAATCAATGCACCCAATATCACAATTTATTATTTTTAATTATTTTTTATAAAAAAAATTGTTTTTTTTTAAATTTCAACAAAATCGTGCGACCCCCACATTAAAATGAGTTTGTTTCAATGAGGGGTCACATAATTTTATTGGAAGTTTTCGGAAAAATTAATGTTTTTTCGAAAGTGGGAAGGATGAAGCTGATTCGTTAGGAAAAGTGTTAATCAAGTTATTGCAGTTGAGAGATATAAGATAAATCAATCATAAACATTATGTATATGTACAGAATGTTTTATCAGAGTCTCACTCTTGTTTGTAGGGCTATATTTCAACTTGTCAAGATATTACCTTAGAAACAAGAGCCCTCCTCTGATACAGCATTTTGTACATAAACATAAACATAATGGTAATGATACATATATATATATATAAAATTCATCATGATAATAAATATTGAAAAACTGTTTATCAAAACTGCACTTTAAACTTGTGCTGTCATCATAATTTAGCCATAGGTTTTGAAAATGACTTCAAACCCCCAGAAAGAAACAAACAGACCTTTTACTTCTGGAGTATGCTGATAATTTTTTTTTCCTGTGGCGCCACAGGTGATAATTAAAATATGTGAGAAAGTGTCTGTGGAGGAATAAATAATATTTTGTTGAATTATTGATGGATAGAGAATCAACAGGTGTAATTATTATATTTTGTATAAAGTGTATAGTAATTTATGTTGTACATGGTTATGTATAGTATTTATTTTTTAATCTGGAAAGCATTTGCAGCTAACTCAAGGACATTCAGTAGTATTGTGTATAATAATCCCATAAGAATTTTTATCTTGAAAGAGAGACATGTTTCAGTATTTCTGCCGAATCCATATTTCCAAGCTGACGTATTAAATGCCATATTTTTCTTCAATTCATAATTTTATTTTTGCTGCAAGAAATATTTTACCCAATGGGCCTGCACTTATGAATCTAATTTTTTTTTTTTTAGGTAAATGTTCAGTCTAGCAAAGTACATTTTATACTTACCAATAAATAGTTAACCCTTTACCTAACTCGAAAAGAAGATGACACTTGCAAACAAAATTCTTGAATAGCTATCTTTTTCATTTTTTGTGTCAAAAACGTAGTTTATGACCCTTCATTGTAACAAGCTCAATGAGCTCGGTCCAGTGAAGGGTCATAAGCTATGCTTTTGAGAAAAAAAAATGGAAAAAATAATGAAAATTGAATGGTATTTTTTGTGAATAAAGCTGGCCGATTTTTGGCCGTTAGGTTGGGCAAAGAGATAACCTTTTATCTAACATAAGTACCCCATGTGGGAAACCCGGGAAGTGAAGCCATGCTTGTTTACTGCGATAAATAAGTTCCACTTTACTGGTACAATGGGACCCGGAACCAACACCTGCGGTGAAAATCCTCTAAAGTGGGCAACATAGGTATTAAAAGCTTAGCTAAACTTGACTTTAAACCTGTGTTGTGGTCAGGATGTAGCCAAAGATACTGAAAGTGACCTCAAACACCAATAAATAACTAAATAAATCTAACATGAATAATATACAGCACTGGCCCCAAAGCCATGTGAATAACAAATTTTTTTCCTCAAAACAATCTCTGTTTTTAAGCAAAAGCAGAAAAAAATAGATTGAAGAAATTTATTTATTTATTGTTTATTTATTGCAGTTTTAACGGCACTTTTGACAGCCAGGGTCACCTTGTGTCAGACAGTTTGGAGGAATCCCGAGTATCTTGAGAGAACCAGCAAGCAACCATCAGACTCCCCAACATACTACCTCCACACAAGCAAGATTAGCATTGGTTGAAGACCAGTGCATCATCGAGGTGGAGTATGCCTTAGTACACAGCACCACCATGCCCTCACATAAGCAATCGGGATTAAGTGCCATGTACAAGGATACAATGCAATTGCCCCTGGAGGGTTCAAACCATGGGCCTTTTGGTTTGAAGTCCCAATTCCGTAACCACTGAGCAACCTCCCTCCTGAGTGGAGAAATAAATGGAACCACGAGAACTAGACTGGTGTGCACACCAAAAAAGAGACACTGATGGTTATTTGCTTATTTGCGCCCCTTTGGGAACCACTGGAAATGTAGCAGTGCTTGTTGACTGTTGTAAGCAAGTTCTGCTTCACTAATAAAATAGGCCCGATAACCAACACCTGAGGTGGAAGTCTAAAGTGGGAAGCATATGTATCAAGGATTAGCTAAACTTGACTTCATATCTAAAGTGTGGTCATGATATGGCCATAGATGGTAAAAGTGATCTTAAACATTTTTGTAGGTCCAGTGCAACTTGGAAGTTTGTGCAACCCCCCCCCCCCCCCCCTCCCCGGTGCACACACACACACACACACACACACATACACATACACACTTTTAATGTACTTGCACAACCTCTGATTTGAATATTCACTTGTATAGTATCAATAGTATAGTATCAAGTTCTGCTTCACTAATAAAATAGGCCCGATAACCAACACCTGAGGTGGAAGTCTAAAGTGGGAAGCATATGTATCAAGGATTAGCTAAACTTGACTTCATATCTAAAGTGTGGTCATGATATAGCCATAGATGGTAAAAGTGATCTTAAACATTTTTGTAGGTCCAGTGCAACTTGGAAGTTTGTGCAACCCCCCCCCCCCCCCTCCCCCGGTGCACACACACACACACACACACACATACACATACACACTTTTAATGTACTTGCACAACCTCTGATTTGAATATTCACTTGTATAGTATCAATAGTATAGTATCAAGTTCTGCTTCACTAATAAAATAGGCCCGATAACCAACACCTGAGGTGGAAGTCTAAAGTGGGAAGCATATGTATCAAGGATTAGCTAAACTTGACTTCATATCTAAAGTGTGGTCATGATATAGCCATAGATGGTAAAAGTGATCTTAAACATTTTTGTAGGTCCAGTGCAACTTGGAAGTTTGTGCAACCCCCCCCCCCCCCCTCCCCCGGTGCACACACACACACATACACATACACACTTTTAATGTACTTGCACAACCTCTGATTTGAATATTCACTTGTATAGTATCAATAGAATATACAAACTTAACCCTTTGAAAATATTGATTGGTCTACCCCAAATAATGAATATGGACTCATCTAATTGCTGCCGTTGAACTGGCATGGAAGATACCGCTAGAGTTCAAAGGGTTAACATAACTAATCAGCCAAGCACATGCACAAATTCTGCCTGACAAATTTTCTTCATTTTTTTACTTCTGTAACATAATGTGCCAGTGGAAAGAAGTTGTATGACCCCTGAGGAATGGTTTCTCATTTTTCTCTCACTGATAAAAACAACACCTCCCATTGCTTCGATAGACCATCATCCTTATCTATTAAATTAGAAAAGTCATTCAGCCACATATTAGATATAGACAAGTTTTCACTGGATAATTTGGAAACTCATGGTGTAGAAGATCTCCATTTAAAAAAATGCATGTAGATACACTCTGTAAAATACTAATATCTGTATTTTATTAACACTTTACCTAACATGACAAGGTGGTGATACTTGATAAAATTATCTTGTATAACTGCAAAACTGATTTTTTTCTCCCAGATATAGCTTATGAGCTTGTGTTGGAACAAGTACATTGAGGTGTTTCCAATGAGGAGTCAAAAGATATGTTTTGGGTGCAAAAAATTTAAAATAAAAAAGTTGAATGGTGATTTTAGTGCATAATGGTGTCAGGATGTGGACCCTGTGTTAGGTTCAGGGTTAACTGGTAGAGTACTAGAAACCACTATCATGACTATTGAAAAGTGCTGAAAATTATAAAAGACCCAATATTTTATACTTTAGTCATTAGGCCTAAAAAAATTAAAAATCAATTTCTCAGGCCCTCCCGCATGGTCCTTCTAGCTGCTGCATGCTCTCTCTTTATAAGCAATGCAAACTTGAAAAAATAAAAATTGAGTGGTTTTTGTCGGATATTTTACCTAAGTTAATAAAATTGTCCTCTCGAGGGCAACAAGGCTTTGCAATGCTTTAGCATTGCAAAGCCTTCTTGCACTCAAGGGATGTAATACACCACCACCAATGCTATTCTGTAGATTATGAGGCCTAAAACATAAAACAAACCAAGAACATCAACTTTTTAATGGCAAAGAAATAATTACAAAAATAAAAAACCATCTGCCAGCATGTAATTTTATAAAAAAAAATGGCCTGAGAAACAAGATCTACTTTGTCTGATGTTTGCTCAGCTGTAGAACAAAAAATATTTATTAAAATTGTAACCGATCAATTATTTATTAAGAAAAGTTTGCGAAACCAAGGCTTGCTCCCCTTAATGGTAGCAATAGCATCTTTAAAAAAAATAGTCATGTTACAAATCGCCTTTGAAAAGTAATTAAGCACTCTATTTATTTAGTATTTATTTATTGATGTTTAAGGTCACATATTTATGCACAATGGCTAATCATGACCGTGACAGTTTTACGGGTGGAGGAAGCCGGAGTACCCGGAGAGAACCACCGAGCAACGACGAGCAGCTGCCAGCTCCCCAACATTGTAACTCTGCACTGCAGCACAGGCAGGGTTAGATTGGTTGAAGACATGCGTACCATCGACGTGCAGTATGCCTTAGTACACGGCGTCATCGTGCCCCCATGCGGGCAATGGAGATGAAGTGTCTTGCCCAAGGACACAACGCGGTTGCCGCAGGTGGGATTCGAACCGAGGACCTCTCGGCTTGCAGCCTGCACCTCTACCTACTGAGCCACCGCGCTCCCAATTAAGCACTCTACCAGTTAAATCATAGGATAACTATTCTACAGAATGAGGAGCAGGGGAATTATCACAAACACACCTGCAGAGGGGATTTTCACTGAGTGAAGACTCAGATTCTGTGTGTAAACTAATGCCCCACGAATCTCAAATTTTGAGTGAAATTGAGTTGGGCAGAGGATTTTGAATCAAATCTTGAATCGCATCTCACCACTTATCTAGTTGTAAAATATTGCATCTTCTTACAGTCATAAAATATAGCAAATATTTTAATTCTTCTCTCATGCATTGTACAGTGGAACCCTGTTAATTGAATAGCCACTTTTCCAATGAAAATAATTCAATTAACAGGAGTATTCAGTTAACAGGGAATGTCACTTTCCTGTATTCTAGAGATAAACTTTGCATTTATTCTATTATATGTTGTTTGACAGAGCTCCATGTAATAGATTAAATGCCTGTATTGGATGTACTGAGGCCAAATAGGTTGATAAACAAAGAAAAACTGGGACGAGTTAGGATAATTTCTCGACAGGTTTCAAGATTTTTTATTCAATTAACAGGAGTTTACTCTATAACCCACATTCAATTAACAGGTCAAATTTGAACAGGAGGTATGATAAATAGTTTTGTGTTGGGTACTTATATTCATTTAACAGGGTTATTCAGTTAAGAGAAATCCAATTAAGTGGGCTCGACTGTATTCCATGACGACTGTTTGGGTAAGTCCATCAAGAGGCAAAATTTTCCAGAAACAGAACCACATTGTTTCAGAGACGGAACTTACTAGAACTCTATTATCAGGTCTTTTGTACAGGAGACCTGATGATAGAAGAATAGTTCAAGAGGAGACACTTGGTAGGATTTTGAGAACATCTCACAATTCGAAAATGTCTAAATCACCATTACTGGAATCAGGTCCAATCATTATGATTTGGCCCAATTTGAATCGAATTGAATTTTGAAGTTTCATAGAGTCCCAGTGGAAAAGCCCAAGAAGCAGGAGTAATTTTTCACTCAATGGTCATGCAGGTTGACCCTGGCAGTTAGATGGCTGAAACTTTTGTTTCACTTTATATGTTTTATCACAATATATGAATAATTGCTTTAAGTGCTGTCAAATATAATATAATTGTGGTTAACCCTTAATCGAATACAAATGCAAGACTACACATGCAAAAGTAATACCGAAAAATGGAAAATTTTCCTTTTTTTTCATCTTAAAAACATAGCTTATGACTCTTCATTGGAACGAGCTCTGTGAACTTGTTCCAATGAAGGGTTGTAAGCAACATGCATGTTATCAAGGAAAATATTGAAAAAATATATGGAGTTTTCAAAATAGAGTCCTGAAGATAAACAGTATTTATATGCAGGCTCTATTGTCTTTTGGGGCTATACAGGCAACTTAAGTACCTGATAGAACACTAGACTAGGTATTCAAGTGTCGTCAGTTGAATACATATGGTTCACTGAGTACACCTGAGTTTGTGCCTTTTGTTGATTGAACAAAGGACAGGGTGTAAACTTGTAAGTTATCACCCTCGCTTTTTGTATTTCATGAATTTGAACAACCTGTCCCATGAAGTAACACAGGCATGTCCATTTGAGGCGAACAGCCGTTTGGGTCGCATGGAGGTTACCCAAGATGAAAAAATGGGTCGCGCCAAATTGTCGCGCGGAATATTCGCCAAGTTGAATGATCTAGTATAAATGAATGGTGGAATGATGTTGAGCATCAATCAATCATCACTTGCACAGGTGTTTGCATCTGCCCGAAGTATAGCTGCTCTGTTGGCCAATTATTGGCCAACAGAACAGCTATACTTTGGGCGTATGAAAACACCTGTGCTTGTGATTGGTTGATGCTCAGCATCTTTGTAAACTGTTGATCATCTTAAGATATAACATAGGTACAAAATCAAGAAATAACAATAATTCATGTCTCTGCCTCAAATTGTGTTCATGGAGGCCATACTATTCTGCACCATGTTAGCCCATGCCACGATTAGGCTATATTTCCATCTAATTTGTATCTGAATTGCTGCAACACAGCCTCATTATTGTCCCTATGGATTCATCTCTATTCATCAGGGTTTTGCCCATAGGAGCAAGATCTTGGCTATGAGACAACAGTTTATATATAAGCATAGTTGTGATACATATATATTTAGGTTACCTAACTGGTTATCTGAATCAAGTACAGGGGAACGTAAGATGGGTTACCAAAGCTCAAACCAGGTGAACGCTAAATGGGTTACGAAAAATTTTGAAAACAGCTGGCCTGTAACATCTCTGTGTACCTCAGGACAGATTGTTTAAATTCATGAAATGCCTCCAGCTCAATTGGAAACGATTACTCAGACACTCATTTCTACAATGACTAGCAGATTGTGTCACAAGTCATAGCCAGAATGAACTTATCATCAAGTGAGTTAGCTTTTTATTACACACCTGTTCTTTGAAATCCCCATCTACAGCGACACTAAACCATGCGGAAATTGAAAATCTGTTCCGCACACGTGTGTGGAATGGAAAACGTTGACTGGCTATTTTTAAATAGAACCGAAATTTCAATGGAAGTTTCTGCAAATCATGCACCGCAATTCCAATTTGAATTGCTAGTGATAGCTAAACATAGTAAAATGGGTTCCCCTTACAAATCTGGTTGGCGATAAAATGTGGGGTTTTTTGTTGATATCTCGTCCCTTGAGTTCCAATGTGTTCTATGTGCCTACTGGCACATAGAACACGTTGGAACTCTGGGGAGGAAGCAGGCACATAGACCACATTGGAACGCGGGGGCAAGTTGTCAAATGAATTGCTGAGTGTCCTTCTAATAATTGCTTTCATAGACGTGAAGGCATGTAATAAACACAGAATGACACACGTTTGAATGGGTTAATCGATATGCACTTGTGCCATTGCAGAAGGATAAAACTCTAGGCCTGCAGCCTCGCGTTTCATCCTTCTGCGCTGGCACTTGTGCCATATTGATCAACCCATTCACACACGTGTGTCATTCTGTGTATGTACCTCTTGTACAGATATTTTGTGAATTGTGAAATTTCCCAGTGAATGTTCAATGTGCTGCTTTAACCGTTCCCATTATTAACCCTTTACCCAATGCACAAGACTTCAAAATTTATTATTTTAATCACTGTTTTTTGAGATTAAAAAAAAAAAATTCAACAAAACCACTTCATATGACCCTGCATCGGAACGGGCTCATTTCAATGAGGGATCACATGTGGTTTTGTTGAAATGTTTTGGAAATTTTTTATTTTTCAACTGCCCAATTTGTATTTTACATAGTCACTTTGTTAGGTAAAGGGTTATGGCAAATCTGGCAAAATTGTTGTCATTTTATTGTATAGTGCAGTTGTAGTTGAATTAAGAATTGAACATGACTTTCCATTTTGTTGAGAAGCCAGTAAGCATAATCAATAATTGGGATTTTCCGCAAAGCTGAAGAATTCACGCTTACGATAATATCCCAGGTTTCTAAATCACTACATTCCAATATCATATACCTCTGCATTTTATTGAGTTTGAGTCAGAAATATATAATGTATATGATGAAATGTTCTCATCTCGCAAAAGCATTAATTATAAAATATGGTACAGGGCCCCAAGTAAATTGTGAATGTTTTTCATCTTTGTGTATTGCAGAACTCATTATCAGTAGTCCACTTAACCCTTTACCTAATTAATTGGGTATACATCTGCTCACAGACTTTACAAATTAAGGAGTTGAAAAAAAAATTTTTTTGAAGCATATTCAGCTAAATCATATCATGTGACCGCTCATTGGAATGAGCCTGATGAGCTCGTTCCATTGAGAGGTCGCATGATATGATTTTATTAAAAAAAATTGAAAAAATTTAAAAAACAGTACTTAAAATAATAAATTTTGATATTGTGTGCATTGAGTAATGGGTTAAAAAGTTAAAAAGACCATCAGAATATTGTGGCTAGAGCTGAAATGGTTAACAGGTTAATCGATTAATCAATGATCAACATCTTGATCGATCCAAAAAGTAATTGATCGATTAATCGTTACTTTTGAACTACTGTATTATATAGGTTAACAAAGGAACAAACTTGCTCCAAAACAGGTAAATATTGTCACACTGACTAACGTCAATTATATGAGATAGAGTAAAGCATGCAAGTTACTTGCTGACATATTTGTTTACTTGCATGATCATCATACTGTATCAGTAGCTAGAAATGGTCATTCTTAACAAAAGACTTTACCCATTGCAGGTAGCAGACGATACTTGTAAAATAAATTCATGAATTACTAAAAAAAATTCAGTTTTTGTCTCAAAAACATAGCTTTTGACCCCTCATTGGAACGAGCTCAACCAGTTCATTCCAATGAGGGGTCATAAGCTATGTTTTTGAGACAAAAATTGAAAACAATAAATTTGAATAGAGGTATTTGTGTATAGACCCATTCGGTTTGTTTGTTATGTTGGGTAAAGGGTAAATCATCAACGGTATGGCAGTTATTAGCTCACCTGAGCAAAGCTCAAGGTGAGCTTTACTGATCGTTTTCTGTCCATCGTCCGTCCGTCGTCGTCCGGCGTAAACTTTACAAAACCAACTTCTCCAGAGAAACCACTGGCCCAATATTTTTCAAATGTTGGGTAAATGTTTATTACCTAATGTCAATTCAGATTTGTTCAAATGAAGTTGCCCCTCCTCCTGGGTGGGGCACCCCAAGGGGCACCAAAATCTTTGAAAATCTTCTTCTCATGAACCAGCAGTAGCAGAGATTTGATATTTGGTATGCAGCTTCCTTTTGAGGTGTAGAATCAAGTTCAAGAGAAGTTTGCCGGGCATTATTTGCCTTCGTTATGGGAGGGGCAAAAAATTTGGCCACGCCTAAAATTTCTATTTTCTGTACCGTGAGGTCGATTTGAACCAAATTTGATATGATATGATAATGGGCCATAAGTAGTTGATTGATGCAAAAAAAAATTTTTCTCATTGCCCTGTGGGAACCTTGGGAGCTAAAAATAGGAAAAACCTTAAAACTGCCATATCTCCAAAACTACACGGCACAGAGAATTCTTATTTTGTATAAAGCTTACTTTTATCCAGTAGAATAGAATGGTTAAAAAAAAATCCCTATCGGTTTGATCACAAAGTACTTTTTTCAGGACTTTGAAAAAGTGCTGAGTCAGCACTTTTTAACACTGTAGGCAAAGGGGGAAAAACATTAAAAAATCTTCTCCAGATCCAGCAGGCAGAATCTTTTGATATTTGGTATGCAACATTGTAGGGTGGATCTGATTCAAGTTTGTTCAAATCGGCCCCCTGGGTTCATATTTGGGCTCAGTATAGGAGCCCGATTTCGAACTTAGTGCATTTCAGGCAAATTTCTTCAAAAATCTTCTTCTCCAGATCCAGCAGGCAGAATCTTTTCATATTTGGTATTCAACATTGTGGGGTGGATCTGATTGAAGTTTGTTCAAATCGGCCCCCTGGATTCATATCTGGGCTCACTATAGAAGCCCGAATTCGAACTTAGTGCATTTCAGGCAAATTTCTTAAAAAATCTTCTTCTCCGGATCCAGCAGGCAGAATCTTTTGATATTTGGTATGCAACATTGTGGGGTGGATCTGATTCAAGGTTATTCAAATCGGCTCCCTAGATTCATATTTGGGCTCACTATAGAACTCGAATTCGAACTTAGTGCATTTCAGGCAAATTTCTTCAAAAATCTTCTCCAGATCCAGCAGGCAGAATCTTTTGATATTTGATATGCAGCATTGTGGGGTGGATCTGATTCAAGTTTCTTCAAATCGGCTCCCTAGATTCATATTTGGGCTCACTATAGAAGCTCGAATTCGAACTTAGTGCATTTCAGGCAAATTTCTTCAAAAATCTTCTTCTCCGGATCCAGCAGGCAGAATCTTTTGATATTTGGTATGCAACATTGTGGGGTGGATCTGCTTCAAGGTTATTCAAATCGGCTCCCTAGATTCATATTTGGGCTCACTATAGAACTCGAATTCGAACTTAGTGCATTTCAGGCAAATTTCTTCAAAAATAATCTTCTCCAGATCCAGCAGGCAGAATCTTTTGATATTTGGTATGCAACATTGCGGGGTGGATCTGATTCAAGTTTGTTCAAATTGGCCCCCTGGATTCAAATTTGGGCTTACTATAGAAGCCCGAATTCGAACTTAGTGCATTTCAGAAATTTATTAAAAAAATCTTCTTCTCCAGATCCAGCAGGCGGAATCTTTTGATATTTGGTATGCAACATTGCGGCGTGGATCTGATTCAAGTTTGTTCAAATCGGCCCCCTGGATTCATATTTGGGCTTACTATAGAAGCCCGAATTCGAACTTAGTGCATTTCAGGCAAATTTATTAAAAAATCTTCTTCTCCAGATCCAGCAGGCAGAATCTTTTGATATTTGGGATGCAACATTGTGGGGTGGATCTGATTCAAGTTTGTTCAAATCGGCTTCCTAGATTCATATTTGGGCTCATTATAGAAGCTCGAATTTGAACTTAGTGCATTTCAGGCAAATTTCTTAAAAATCTTCTTCTCCAGATCCAGCAGGCAGAATCTTTTCATATTTGGTAAGCAACATTGTGGGGTGGATCTGATTCAAGTTTGTTCAAATCGGCCCCCTGGGTTTATATTTGGTCTCCGTATAGGAGCCCAAATTTGAACTTAGTGCATTTCAGGCAAATTTCTTAAAAAATCTTCTTTCAGATCCAGCAGGCAGAATCTTTTGATATTTGGTATGCAACATTGTGGGGTGAATCTGATTCAAGTTTGTTCAAATCGGCTCCCTAGATACATATTTGGGTTCACTATAGAAGCTCGAATTCGAACTTAGTGCATTTCAGGCAAATTTTTTAAAAAATCTTCTTCACCAGATCCAGCAGGCAGAAACTTTTGATATTTGGTATGCAACCTTGTGGGGTGGATCTGATTCAAGCTTGTTCAAATCAGCCCCCTGGATTCGTATTTCGGCTCACTATAGAAGCCCGAATTCGAACTTAGTGCATTTCAGGCAAATTTCTTAAAAAAATCTTCTTCTCCAGATCCAGCAGGCGGAATCTTTTGATATTTGGTATGCAACATCGTGGGGTGGGTCTGATTCAAGTTTGTTCAAATCGGCCCCCAGGATTCGTATTTGGGCTCACTATAGAAGCCCGAATTCGAACTTAGTGCATTTCAGGCAAATTTCTTTGAAAATCTTCTTCTCAAGATCCAGCAGGCAGAATCTTTTGATATTGGGTATGCACCATGCTTAGAGGGGTGAGATTCAAGTTTGTTCAAGCCAAGTCCCTGGGTTCATATTTGGGCTCAATGTGGTAGCCCGAATTATAACTTAGTTCAAAATGAGGAATTTTCTTTAAAAATTCTTCTTCAGATCCAGCAGTCGGAATGTTTTGATATTTGGTATACAGCATCCTTAGGGGGTGAGATTCAAGTTTGTTCAAGCCATGTCCCTAGGTCCATATCTGGACTCACTGTGGGAGCTCGAATTGTAACTTAGTTCAAAATCTTCTTCAGATCCAGCAGTCGGAATGTTTTGATATTTGGTGTGCAGCGTCCTTAGGGGGGTGAGATTCAAGTTTGTTAAAGCCAAGTCCCTGGGTTCATATATGGGCTCCCTGTGGGAATCTTTGGATATTTGGTATAAGCTTTTCTTAGGAGGAGCAGATGCAAATTGTTGAAATCAATTCTCTGGGTTGATATTTAGGCTACCATGTCAGGTGAGAGCCCTCAGGCCCCTTGGGGCCTCTTGTTCAGATATCTATTTGAACAAGTGATTAATCAGTTAACCAAGGTTAATCCATGTGATTAATCAATCAAGAAAATCCCTTAACCGTTGCAGCTGTAGTTGTGGCTTTTTTATGTTGATTGCTTTCATGTAGTGTTGTCTGACCTGGAAAGTCAAAAATCCACAAAGTGAGCACAAGATGTCTGCTGTACTGTACATGCATGAGGATTTTGTCCTTGACCCATCAGGGAGTGAACACTCACCTGCGCCAACCTGAAGAAAACTCAACAAATTTGCAGCTGATAGACAACCGCTAGTTAAGTCTGTGAATGTCTTTCTGACTGGCCAGGTGCAAACCTGAAAATAAGCAGACTGTCATCTGCCATCTGTCATCTGAGGGTTAATTTGGTGGTTCTACCCTGCACAGGGTAGCATCAGAAAAATTACCCTCAGTGAACCTCAGTCTGAATCAAGGTCTCAAGCCAAAACAGAAAGATGTACCTAGAGGATAATTTGGCCCACTGTATGGGATAGCATCAGCAAATTCACCCTCTGGGAACCCCATTTTGCAAATGCCAGGTTGCTATATTCAGGCTTGGCCAGGTGCCTGTCCCTTTGAAAACTACTTGTAGTTTTGTGTTGGTCGTCATAAGGTTGGTACCTGTCACAGAGGTTATGACTCATTAGTATGGTATTCCATTACTATGACAAACATACTTTTATTTCTGTGGTTGCGGGGGATTGGAATTGTTTGTATAAATGGATGTACCTGATGAACAAAAACCTCCAAATTGCACTAAACCCCACGAAAAGCATGATCAGAGAGGATGAAAAGTCATTTACTTCTTGGACAATGAGTGCCAAATTGAAGCTCCAAATCTTGAATATTGTAGGAGTGTATAAGAAATAAAGGTAGAGAGAGAGAGAGAGTTACAATCATGTTTACATATATATTGAGGTATCTATTAACTGGTAGAGTGCTACATTTTTCTTGACCACAGATTTCTTTTCACCATATATTGCTCTGTTACATTTGATTGGATAGTGCCAGGTGGCACTATCCAATCAAATGTAACTGAGCAAGGTGACCACAATAAAATTTGATTCTTGCCAGGGTCAATATGAAATCACCATCAGTAGAGTATAGATATTACAGTCACAGCCTGTGGTATTTTGTAAAGCCCAAATCTGGGCTTCCAGCACTCTACCAGTTAAGGGGAATGTAAACTGAAACAATTTTATGAAAATCGTCTTGGACAAAATTTTTTTTAGTCATATTTTATGATACACTCTTGGTACATTAACATTATATATCATAAGATAGGCTGAGGTCTCCAAAAATTGTTTTGAAACCTATATATTGACCAAACTCACATTGTTGGGAAGAACCCCTGCAAAGCCAATGTCAGCAGTTCTCTCTTTTTGTGGTATGAGCTAAGAACTGGAATTTTGATATATTTTTCCATAAAGGAAATAAGAGTGAAAGTTAAGTATGTTTTAGCTGATGTAAACAGAAAACAGCTCTCTTGATGCATGCTGGGATGCAGCATTTTCTCAAAAAGTATGGTGGGCCGCACAAGTGTTTGGCCCAGAGAAAACCAATGCAGAAACACAGCAAGTTTATGGATGGCCAAGTCTCTATTGTTTGAGAAACCTCAATAATTGCGAAGAACAGGATGTGGTGCAACTGATACAGTATGATAACATTAACCCTTTGAATCCCGATTGTATCTTTCATGTCAGTTCAATGGCAGCAATTGGAAGAGTCCATATTCATTATCTGGGGGTAGGCCAATTAATATTTTCAACGTGCCGCCTCTGGGCTTGAAAATATTGATTGGTCAACTCTACACATTCACTAAGTAGCCAACTTGTGTAATGCAATTATGACGTATCATGTTCCTGGACCGGAAAAGTGGCCCCTCATGTTAAAATGGTTAAATAGAAGTGTCAGCTTGTGAACATAATGTTTGACTCTCATGACCTGGAAAAATAAAAATATTAAATAACTTTTCGTTCAGTCCAAATGGTACATTTAAATGGTATTTATGGTAAAAAACTAAATTTATTCAGATCTCATTTCTGAGGTCATAACGGACTGTTTCCTGTTTTCAACCTAATGGTTTGTGTACAGAGTTATATACTGTCATAAATACATTGTCGACTGGACTGACCCACCATACTTTCTAGATAAAAATTGTTTGCCTCACCAGCATGGCATGTTTTATTATGCCCCGCCGTGAAAAGTCGTAGGGATGTCTAGTGGAGACCTCTGTTTGACCATCCTTTCTTTCATCTGTCCATCTGTACCAACATTTTCCCTTGTATCTCAGCCACTGCTACTCCAATTTGAGTGATATTTGGTGATGTGATAGAGCATCATGGGGGAACGATACCTGTATAGCATGACAGTGTTATGGTCCTTTTTTGACTTAGAAAATTCAAAATTCCTTTCATCCGAACTTTTTCCTGTGTAGCTCAGCTACAGCTACTCTGTTTGGAATTATATTTGGTACAGTGATAGAGTAACATGGGGTAATGATACTTGCCTAGAATGAGTTTCTTCCACACATTTTCTCCAGAGTTAAGGTCCTTTTTCATCTTGGAAATTTCAAAATTCTCTTCCATACAAACATTTTCCCCTTGTATCTCAGCCACTGCTACTCTGATTTGAATGATATTTTGTGTGGTGCTAAGCATCAGGTGGTTACAATACCTGTGTAGTGAGTTTGTTCCACACATTTTTTCCACAGTTATAGCCCTTTTTCTCACTTTCGACTTAGAAATTTTTTGCTGTTGCATTTGCTGTGCTTTGTGATGCAGGCCTCTTGTTTACATCTGCTTCATTAACGTATTTTTAAACTTTCCGACTTTACTTCTTGGTGACACAACATAACAAATTTTCAGGCCTCCGCTCATATATACCACAAAAATGCAGAACCCTTGATGTAGGTTTTGTCGAGGTTGGACCTCGGGATGATAAGAATGAGTTCCTGAAAAAAGATATTCTTTAAATGTGAATTTATCAAATATTTAAATTGTTAACAACAAAACTGTAGATCTTAGAATATATTATTAGTCAAGTTGTGACAAAGTCAAACTTGACATAGTTTGATGAATGGTGGGTGGGCGGGAGGCGTAAACAATTGGTTTCTGGACGATACGTTAAAAATGGTTTGACCCACATTCATGAAACTTCATAGGTAGGTTGGCATCGGTGAGAGGAAGAACCCTATTTGTTTTGAACTTGCTAGGTCAAGGTAACAGTGACCTTGAACATAGTAAATCATAAACAGTTGATTTCCGGATGATAACTTGACTATGGTTCAACCCACGTTCATGAAACTTCATATGTAGGTTGGCCTCCATGAGAGGAAGAACCCTATATTTTGGACTCACTAGGTCAAAGGTCAAGGTCACAGTGACCCTGAACATTGTAAATCAAAACAATTGGTTTCCATATAACTTGATAATGGTTTGACCCACGTTCATGAAACTTCATAGGTAGGTTGGCATTGGTGAGGGGAAGAACCCTATTTATTTTTGCCTCGCTAGGTGAAAGGTCAAGGTCACAGTGACCTTCAACATAGTAAATCATAAACAATTGGTTTCTGGATGGTAACTTGATAATAGTTCCACCCATATTCATGAAACTTCATAGGTAGGTTGGCATTGGTGCAAGAAAGAGTCCTATTTATTTTGGAATCTCTAGGTCAAAGGTCAAGGTCACAGTGACCCTTCACATATTAAATTGTAAACAATTGGTGTCTGGATGATAAGTTGATAATGATTAAATCCACTTCTATGCTGTCACAACTCCACTTTGGATCGGCGATCCAATCAGCATTTTTTATTGTATAGAATGCAAATGAAGTAAAAATGCATCACCAACTTGAATTAATAACCCCTTTTTCCCAGTGTGATTTTTGGTGATTTTTCACATATTGTTTCTGTTTACGTTCCCCTTAAGCCCATGCTCATTGACACATCCAATCAACCCATTACCTCTGAGGCGACAGAATCTTGATAACAGCGGAATTTTCAAGGCCACCATGGTTCGGCCCTGTGGGAGAAGAGTTTAAATCATGTATCGGTAAATGTACCATGACAAACTATAGTCTCTTGTGCAGATGAGCATGGTGTTGTGTGGTCACTGATCTGTGCATTTCTTCTGCTTCAGTCATCTTCCAAACTGAAGGCTTGCCTTCAGGTTTGAAGATGGTTGAAGTTAAGAAATGGACCGAAGTGACCAAAAGGGCGATTCTTTGCCAAAATGTTTCGATTTGCAAATAATATATTGCAGGAATGCCTGTATATTGACTCGTTCGCATGTGCCCATTTTAACTTATGTGTAACCACATAACATGTGGAGGGGGCATGAGTCCACTGTACAACCCCCCCTCCCATGACCACCGCCTCTGCATTACCTGACATAATGTTGATATCCTACTAACACCATTCACAGAAATTATATTAGTTTTATTAGTTTTTTTTTCCTTTTTGTACCTTCAAAACATAACAGTATGACCCCCTTATTGAAAAGGGTTTGTAGAGTCCATTCCACTGAGGGGTTGAAAGCTATATTATTTTGCCAAGATGAAAACTATTAATTATTCACCAAGTCGAGATATGTTCAACAAGGCATGTTAGTTAAAGTGTTAAAACCTAATTTGCACTAACCTAGATGAATTTGTATCCATTGCGAGGAGATGCTGAAAATTGTTAGGATTTTTAAAATATGTTTTTTTTAGAGGTTGTATTTGTATTCAATTCAACTGCAACTGTGTTTCATAGATCAAATTCCTATGTTCTTCAGTGTTGTATATGCTTTTATGGACTATGGCATCACCTATTTGACCCTTTTCATGCTGAATCATTGATTTGTTTATGTTTTATCACATGCTTCAAATTAAATCTCGGCCATCAATCATTTCTTTCCCTTGGGAAACCCAGGAAGTGAAGAAGTGCTTGTTTACTGTGGTAAACAAGTTGTGTTCTGTGGTAAACAAGTTGTGTTTTACTGGTAAAATAGGACCGGTACCCGATGCCTTGGATGGAAGTACTCTAAAATGGACAACATGGGTGTATATTAGAGGCGGGACTTGACTTGGTATATCCATGTTGTCATGATTAGCCATTGTGACCTTAAACACCAATCAATAAATAAATAATAATCATTTCTGTGAAAATCCTTCCCCTATTTCTTCTGAGGCAAACAGAATGATCGTTTGTCCAATTTCTGCAGGCTTGAAATAAAGATGCTTTAATGCATGGATAAATGTGACTTGCACTTTAAGCAGTCGTGATGCTACCAGAAATGATGAAAATAAAACTTGACTTCAACCTCATTCAGCCCTTTATTATCAGACATGTAAATATATTGCCGAGAAAAGAAGCAAGAAACTTCGTAAAACTTTGTAATCGGAAGTATTCAGCATGTAGAGGGGCAAACCTATTGCATAGAAGGCAGATGTACAGAATTTATTCTAAAAGAGCTGGTCTCTTTTTGTCTCTTTTATAAGATGCATATTTTAGAAAGATTGTAAACAATTCTTTTACTTCAACATAATTTCTCGAATTTTCTGTAAATATGGACGAAAAGAAGTATTGTTGATACTTTTGAAATTTATAGACGAATTCATTCATAAAAAGGTACTTGTGCAAAGATATTAGTGTGAATTGGAAATGTTGGCTAGTTTTTTAGTTGATAAATGACTGCCTTTTTCAATGGGTAGAGTGCTAGATACCACTATCAGGTCTTCAATATGAAGAGCAGGTATCTCAGCCAAGAGATGACATCTTCTGTGGATGTGCTTCATATTATCATAGAAGTGAAATTACTTAGTCTGTATGGGTTTGCCTTTTTACAGTTTATGGGAGTGTGCCAGTTGGCACTCTCCCATAAATTGTAACAAGGCAAAGACATGTGAACAAATTTTGATGACCAAAAATACACTTAGCACTCTACCAGTTAATTCTTGCTGTGTTGTGTTTACATCAAAAACATTCTAAATATTAAAGTTCCCTTGGGAAGTGAAGCTGTGCTTGTTTACTGTGGTGAACAAGTTCTGGTTTACTGGTAAAATAAGACCCAGTCACCAATGCCTCTGAAATGGACAGCATGGGTACAAATGATTGGCTGAACTTGACTTTATAACCGTGTTGCAGTCACAATTAGTCATTAGAACTATGTGACATTAAACACCAATAAATAAATATTAAATTCCTGGTGAGCCAGGTTGAGCCCTCAAATTATTGCTTGACTGTCTGCAGTTTAAATATTATTTTGAGCCCCCCCCCCCCCCCCCCCTCCTCCAGTGTGAGCCTAAGTTAGTCACAGTTTTTCACCAATTCCTGGGATTCTTGTAGATTTTTTTTTTTTTCACAGTGGTAGAAGACTTTTAAACCCTGACTAAAAAAACAAGAAAATTTCACTTTTAGCCTCACTAGCACAGCTTATGACCCCTCACTGGTATGATCTCAATGAGCTCATTTCATTCAGGAGTTATATTCTATGATTTGAAGGCAAACAAATAAAATTTAAATGGTAGTTTTTTTTTTTAAAATAGAGCAGGCTGATTATTCCCAGTATGTTGGGTAATGGGTTGAGATCAGTTGATGTGGTTTGGAAGGGATAAGCTTGGAAGGAACCAAATAGTAATTTATTTTATATATGGAGTCATGTGGATTTGGTCATTTTATTATGAAAGGGTAAATAAAAGGTCTTATTACTAAACCTTTGTGTTTTTCATCTTAAAAGTCTTGAATAAAATTGTGCTCTTTTCTGTAGTGCTTTATTTGTGCCCAAAGGAGATATTAAGCTTCAAGACCTCAGTTTAATTTTATGTTAATAACTATCATATATACAAGTACACGGCTGCAGATGACACTTTACAGGCTGCTCATAATGTTGTAAAAAGACAGTCAAGATAAATTCATCTTACCAGCAGAGTTATCAAGGAGAAATGCAGTTGGGACAATATTTTCAGAGCAATATAAAAAGGATATTAGAGGGATGTTGTAACTGATTAATTTTCTACATTTTAAAAACAGAGGATGTTTGTAGGCACTCCCATACTAATGCTGAAAATCCTTCTCCAGAACTTGTGAACTTGTTAATTTTGGAAATGTTCTGGGAAGTTCTGTTATAGAGTGTTTGTTTGTGTGTGTGTGTGTGTGTGTGTGGGGGGGGGGGGGGGGGGGGGGGGTTTACTGAATATTTTTAAATTTTGAGGAAGGTTAGGTCATAATTTAATCCATCAGCCCTATAGGGTTCCAGGATTAAGAATGTTTCTGCACCATTTCTACATATATTTGCCTTTTTTCAATTTATGGGAGAATGCCTACATGCACTCTCCCATAAAATGTAACAAGGCGAATCCACAAAAGGGAATCACTCCACGTCAAAAATAATATTAAGCACATGCCGTGAATATGAAGCCAGCATGTTATGTTACCCCTACTGCAGAATAAACCCCAAATATTGACTTTCCGCACTTAACCAGTTAAGGAAGAGCGACTCAATGGGTGAAATGAACCTAGTAATAAATTGTGGTTCTAAATAAATCCATGAGCAAATAATGGCTGATATTATGGAGGTTTGGTATTAGGGGATATAGTATTTAAATTTTTGTGTGAAGAATTGCAGCTCAATTTGAATAATTATGTTATTGATAAGAAGACATTGTTAAAGATGAAATCATGTGAAGTGATGTTTTTTAAGGATTTTACTTTCCCTGTGATTTTATTTTTGTTGAAAGAATAGAAAAGAAAGTGTAATTATGTAAATTATGTAAAGAAGCACAGCAACATTGGTTTCAGTTAAAACGAATGGCTTTTTATTAGCATTCCAGTCCATCGTCGTTCAGCTTGATGCTTTGACCATGGAAACCCTGCTAGGGCAGCACAAAGACAAATGATTGTTCAAACTTGACTTCAAACTTGTGTTGCGGTCATGATAAAACCATATTACCCTTGGGTATCACTGGAAGTGGAGCAGTCTTGTTTACTGCGGTAAACAAGTTCTTTACTGGTAAAATAGGATCAACAACCAACGCCTGGGATGGAAGTCCACTAAAAGTGGTCAATATATGGAATAAACAATTGGCCAAGCTTGACTTCATACCTATGTTGCAGTCATAATGAGACTAAAGATGGTGAAAGTGACCTTAACACCAATAAATAAATAGCAGGTGTGCAAAAGAATGGATGTAATAAAACAGGTGTAAATGAATAAAAGTGAGCAAGAGTATAGACACCAAGTCAGTTACCTCTCCTAACACTCGCATCTCAAGAGTACCTACAGTAATCTAAAATGTTCCTTTCAGTTCATTGTTTATGAGTGACCAAATACTTATGCAATAACTTATTGTTTGACAGAGTTCTGTGTGGCGAGTCAAATAGGATATCATGTGTTAAATTTCTTAATTCAGGGATAAAAAAAGTTTAGCAAATCTGCAGATTTCATCGAATTTATGCCCCAAAATGCTGAAATTTTATTTTTATAAATTTGTATGAAAATTATCTTAAAAGACCATTTTCATGCAAATTTATAGATTTAAAATATAGGCCCAAAAAAGCCGGTTTCCATGGGCCCTTTAAGTTTTTGAAGAAGCACAAATTTGTCCAAAAATGTGAGAATTTAATTAAATTTCACCGAAGTTAGTTGCATGCACTTCTCACCCCCTGTTGCTGCATTATGAGTAAATTTTTCCCCTGAACAATCTTTTCAACACTCTAGTGCACGGGAACCATAGTTTAGGACATTGCCCCCTTTGCATACTAATGTCAAGATACTGAAATTTCAAGACACACATTTTTCCGATGATGCTACAAGGAATTTTACCAATTCATTCTTGTTTGACAGAGCTCAATTAGCGCTATCATAAAAGATTTAATTGGGCAATTCCTAGTTCTATTATGTGAAGAAAAATGCAGGTTAAAATTTTGATACTTTGACATCAGTTTGCAGAATGATTATTACTGTCAAGATTCATGAATACTTCTGAAATCTTAATCTTGACTTTTCACTGTGTTAACCTTTTACCTAGCATGAAAAGCAGATGACACTTGCCAAAAAATTCTTGAATAACTCATTTTTTCCATTTTTTTTTTGTTTCAAAAACATAGGTTATGACCCCTCATTGGAACGAGCTCGACGAGCTCGTTCCACCGAAGGGTCATAATCTATGTTTTTGAGACAAAAAAATTAAAAAATAATGAAAATTAATTGGCAATTTTCGAGAATAGCGCTGGCCGGTTTTGACCGTTACGTTGGGTAAAGGGTTAACCTGAAATAAACACATTCCCTGAAGGTAATGCCAACCAAATACTGGTAAGAATTCAGTGAATATATGTATAGCTTGACAATAAATTTTGAAAAGAATAAATTCGAAACAACGGTCTGGCAAACTGTCCAGTTCCCAGTGTCATTATCTTCAGGGTTCTTTTTCGGTTGTCGAGGGTTTTTCACAACATGAACTTGCAGAAGGTAGACTGATCTTGTTAATATAGGGTACCCATTTGTTCTGACTGAAGCTATAGATTATGACGTGTATATACAAAACATTTTTGTGTAGAATAGAGAGACTATCGACAATCTTACGTCTTCAAACTTCTACTGGCAATGCATTAGTTGTGAAAATATGTACAGTAACCATATGTTGTAATAAACATCGTACGTGTGGAAACGTCTGAAGTGGTTATATTGTCTTTCTTCCTACTTTGTCGCCCCGTCAGGTTTCTGTTAATATACTCGTCCTTTAGCGGGACAACATTCGATTCATCATGTCCTGCCTCCATCCACAAAGGACTTGCAAACCACAGCGCCTCACAGGAATATTACCTCCTACCAATTTTTACGAAACTTTATGGTTGGTGTGATATCTCAGCTGAGTGAGGAAGTGTAGATGCGCATGTGCAAAGGAAATTTTCATTCGATTTTTTTTCCCAGTTTTTGCCTTCTTTATGGTTAGATTTCTTCACAGAAGTTTTTTTCTAAACTGAACGTCCTACATTTTGAATTGGTTGTTTGATGCAACTTGGAGGGAAAAAAAGTTTGAAGTGTTGATACACACGTCGAAAAAAATGTTTGCTACGACAAATGTAGGACCCATTTTGTGACTAGAGGCATATAATAGTTCGTCCATTTAACTTCTACATTTTTAAATATAATTTTATGAAACTTGATGTGAAGTATTTCCCCGTTATGGCTCTTTCTATGGCGGTATTTCCTTCACACAAGTTAGTACAGTTTATTTTTGACACTTTTCATTTGATTTTCACGAAACTTGCTGTGAAGTATAATTTTGAAAAAAAGATAGGACACGGGAAATGCTTTTGATTTGACAAGTCTTATCGCTAGGTTTCAATCATGAAATAAAGTTTGTCCGCCAACTTCATAAGGGTTAGAGCGAAAACGGCACTATGTTTGGCGAAAACTGCACCAATTGTGTTGGTGAAAACGGCACATGTATTTAATTCATTTCAGTCTGCCCTGAACAGACTCCAGTGTATCTGCAAACTTAAATTCCCAGTTTCAAAATAAAACACAAAAGAGTGTTTTATTTTGAAACTGAGAATTTAAGTTTGCAGATGCATTTCAGGGTCTTGAAAAACTTTTGTTGAAAAGTAAGCATTTAAAATGATAGGAGCATAACCCCCCCCCCCCCCCCCCCCCCCCGCCGTTCTCAAAACTGAATTTCTTGTTGTTTAGCCATGATTTCTAGGCATTATAATCAGGAACACCCCTCCCCCGCCTCTTCCCCCCCCCCCCCGAAAACGAAAAATACTACAGACGACCAGCAGAAAAGGTAAGTTACTTGATAAAAAATAAACTTAAAATTATTAGATTTTTTGCCAGATTTTGTTTAATATAATAAATTGCCAGATAAGTATGTAACATTAATTGTTATATATATTTGTCTCCAATAATTTCGCGTATTTATTCTTTGAAAAGGCTCCACTTCAGCCTTTTCAAGGAATGAACGCAAAATTATTACATTTTTAGCATAACTTGACAAAGTCAAGATAAGCTATTGCCATCACGCATGTGGAAGTCTGGGTCTTTTAGTCTGTTCAAACTTTCTTTGTCTCAGGCTACATCCCGTAGTTTTTGTCTGATCATCACTAAATTTTATGTGCAGGTTCGATGTAATGTCTAGATGAGAACGTCCGATACCCGAAAACCTTTAGCACACTCCACATGTCGTATTTATGTAGGGATTTCATTGTAAATTGGTAGGATGACTCTGTATAATAATGTCCATATGAGAATCTCCTATTTTGGTCGTGTTCGGTCAACCGTTGCGGCCACACAGGCACGTGACCTAGATTTGTTTATGACAGTTTACAGTTCATCTTTATGAAACTGTTTCATTCTTGCTTTCAAGGTTAGGATAACTTGGTATGATGTCTATGTGAGACTGTCCTATTTTGGCCACGATGACCTAGATTCCTTTAGCACTGTCTACAGGTCGTTTTTATGAAGGGATTTCATTGTAACTTGGTAGGATGGCTCGATTAGGAATAGTTTTACTGTAATTTGGTAACTTTGGTTGACATATGTTAACTGTGAGAGCCACACCAACCCAGGCCTCAATTCTTTAGTACAGTCTGCACCTCAAATTAATCTTGTTGAAAAACGTAGCATGCAGGGTACAGAACTTAGCATATTCTCAATTACCACAATTCTTGTCTTATTTCATAATCCTTTCATCAACATTTAACATTATCCTTTTCATCAAACACAACACAGTCAAGTTAAGCTGCAGCGTCATTGACACATTTATTTTTTATAAGATTTAATATAAAGAGAGTAATCGCTTGGCTGGACTGGTTACGTGAAATAATTCATGAGAGGTGAGGGACGTTGTACAAACGCGAATGCGCACGAGTGTTTTACAATATAGGCCCTCGCCTCGAATGAATTATTTCACGTAACCAGTCCAGTCAAGCGATTACTCTGTTTATTACTTTTCATTATTAACGATAATTATATTATTTAACTCTTTACCTAACGTAACGGCCAAAACCGGCCAGCGCTATTCTAAAAATTCGTCAATTAATTTTTATTTTTTCATTTTTTGTCTCTAAAACATAGGTTATGACCCCTCATTGGACCGAGATCGTTCCAATGAGGGGTCGTGACCTAGGTTTTTGAGACAAAAAATGAATATAATAGTTATTCAAGAATTTTTTTTGCAAGTGTCGTCTTCTTTTCATGTTAAGAAAAGGGTTAAACAACAAAAAACAATGAAGTCCCCATTACACCCACGGCAAATCGTCTTCGTTTGCGCGCACGGATACATGACCCAATTGTTGATTGCATAATTCACTTGTTAAGTTATCGTTTATAATCAAACCGGGAAATCCCAGTAAATCACACTTTGGAAAGTAATAAAATTTAATAAACTGGTGTATCAATTGTTCCCAAACTCTCCGTGTTGATAATGCAAAGATAATACACCAATGGAATAATTGATGAACTGAATATAATGCGGGAGCCGTGGCTTGTATTCACTAATCAGACGGGCCAAGAAATAGCAACCAATGGCATAACTGCATTAGCCCAGGGAAATATGGGAACAACAGGTTATTTTTCACCATCGGATAATATCTAATAATAAACATTACCCTTCTGACATCACTTTGTTGTATGAGGCGCAGAATATTTTTCACCTATCCACATGAATCCATGCAATTTTTAGAGATAGAATTTTCATCTTTTGTTTTAAAAAAAACTCAACTAATGAAATTGGTTTGTTTCTCCCTTTTTGGTTCATTGAAATACTCGGATTTCGTTGTACTAGTATTTGTATTGTCAGGTAGAAAACCAGTATACACAAATTGTCAGAGCATTCTTCAGTTGAATCTAGTTAGTTATAAAAGAATTCAGCCCTGCACAAGCTGTTTGCCTGTGTTCATATTCGATACTATTGTATTTATGAAAGAAAAGATAAAATAACTTGTAAAAAAATCATCAAAATCAAAATGTTTTATGACAGTGAAGTTGCTGTAAATGATTATTATATTTTCAAAATTGCTATGTCTTGCAGTACATTTCAGCTAGTTAAACATGATGTTTCTGGTTGATAGCGTACCCCAAACACACCCCCTCGTCCACGGGAATTTCATAAAAAACTCTATCATACACATGCAATACCGGGGTGTGAAACAAGAAAATGTGTCACGTCTTTTATCAATAAATGTTGACATGGCAAGGAGGAGACTGTCAGAGGCAATAAGATGACAAATCGTTGGCATGTATGCAACAGGCATGTCATTCAAAAATATTGGAAGGCAACTTGGCTTTCGTCATTTCGTCATCAGCAGACTAGTCCGAAAATATCAACAAACCGACGATGTTAAGGACCGACCAAGGCCTGGACAGCCCCAAACGACCTCTCATCGGGAAGATCGGAGTCTGGCACGTGAGTGAACCCTTTGCTTCAAATGGGGTTTTGAAACGCCTTTGGCTCCCAACAAGTGTTTGTGGAACAGAACTGTCCGAAACCGTCTCAAAGCACAGAAGGGTCATCAAGCGTCCAGCTATGCCCGATCAGCTTCAGCGTTTGGAGTGGTGTATGGCACAACATTGAAATCTCAGGACCTGGAGGAGAGCCCTTTGGTCAGACGAGAGTAGGTTCCTGCTTCACGTCTCAGATAGTCGCATGAGAGTGTGGAGGCCTAGAAGTACTGCCCACGCGCCCAGGAACATCAGACCGACCGTTCCTTATGGTGGAGGATCAGTAATGATCTGGGGATGCCTCTCTCTCTCATGATTGTAAACGCGATATGGTGACTGTACATGGGAATCTCAATGGTCATCAGTACATTGGGGGCATTCTCATCCGGTTGTCGTGCCTCATTTTGACAACCACCCGCTGGCTACTCTCCCTGCATTCATGGACGACAATGCAAGGCCACATCGTTCCATTGCTGTGAGAGCATTCTTTCAGAACAACACTATTACAACTCTGCCTTGGCCTTCAATCAGCCCCGATTTGAATCCCTTCGAACACATCTGGGACTTTCTTGGATGTCGTGTGCAGGTAAGGGATTCGCCTTTACAGATTTGGCCGATTTGGAAGTTGAATTGCATGGGTGGCAGCAGTTGCCGCTGGACCATGTCAGAAGTCTCACAGGTAGCATTAGGAGGAGGGTTCAGGCTGTCATCCGAGCACGTGGTGGAAACACTCGCTACTGACGTCAGACACTGCTATTGTGTTCAAGAAGTTACATTTTTGTCAGTAATTTCCGGCATTGTTGTTTCATCATGGACCATTCAAACACCATACTTGTCGAAGGAACATTTTTCCATCAAATACGTTAGTGACAGTTATGTGTAATTAGCGCTATTAAAATACTGCATATTTTCATCATTGTGTTGCCTTTCTTTTGTCAATAGACCATTCTTTCCACAAACAATCACTTTAGGCCATATGAAAAATACCATGAAAGTAATGACAGTTTCTATTAACACCACTGCGAAAAACAGGCGGTGCTTAATTAAGTTCCAGGTGTATAATACTGCTTGGAAAAGATGTGCATTTTTTGTTTAGGGGTGTGGAAGGGAGATGTCTCGTACCCCTGTATTATACTAAAGTGGTGTTTCATCACCACCCCCCACCCCCCACCCCCACCACCCCCACCCCCCTTCCAGATCTCGAAATTTCTGCTCTGTGTGATGGAGCAACCAACATACTTGCACATAACGAACTACATTTAGAGAAAATTAACGTTCTGTCGCACCTCAACAGTCAAAATGTCACAGAGAATACAATTTGTAAAAAAATCTTAGAAATGCGAGCAAGTATTTTACAAAATTTGGTGAAAAGTTGGTTCTATTAAGTTGTCCGCATAACATCTGATGTTTTGTTCGATGATATTTCCGAGTTGTTGTTCTCGTTAATTATATCATTTATTTATTTATTGGTTTTAAGGTTACATATTTCTGCACAATGGCTAATTATGACCACGACAGTTTTACTGGTGGAGAAAGCCGGGGAGAACCACCTAGCAACGGCGAGCAACTGTCAGCTCCCCAACATACTAACTCAACACAATCAGATGGTATGTTTGATCTGGGCATACCAGAACGGACGGATAATCAAAATAAAATAGGTGACGATAGTCGCTTTTGGAAACGAAATTGTTAAGGTACCCCCGGTTGATGTACACTCCATATTTAGCACACTTCTAGAGAATTGCTTTATCCCAAGGTAATTTGGTTTTCTTTTCAAATTTTGATCCATGATCGGGGTGACACAAGTTTTACGGGTTTTGTATCTTTTAATTTCAACCTCATTGTTTGGCGCATCCTCTGCCAATTTTCGAAATATAATTTCCAATAAAACCCAAAATGTGTTGGGGGTCCGGAGAAATTACCAGCTGTCAGGGTAGAGCTGTGTTGTGATGTTATCGGATGTCAACGTCCAAAACAACTAAAATGCGTTCGATTTTTATGAAAGTTTGGTATTTTATGTCTCTTAATTTTAGAATCCCAGTATTTTTAGCTCACCTGGCCTAAAAGGCCAGGTGAACTTTTCTCATCACTTGGAGTCGTCCGTAAACTTTTCGCATTTTCATCTTCTTCTCTGTAACTGCTGAGCCGGTTTGAACCAAACTTGGCAGGAATGTCTATGGGAGGTCCTCTACAAACGATCCTCATTTTGTTCCCGTGGGATGAATAACATTGCCGCCAAAGGCATTCTTTGATTCTGGTTGGTGGATTTTCAAAGTCTTCTCCTCTGAAACTTCCAGGCCACATGTATCGATACTTCACATAAATGATGACAGGGACCCCCTCTTCCAACGATCCGCATTTAATGTTGATCGGGTTGTAAACATAGCCACAATTGCGGCTTATAGTTACTATAGAAACCCTATGGGAAATCACATATTCATCTTCTTCTCTGGAACGACTGAGCCGACGGGAACCACACTTGGCAGAAATAGTCTATGGGAGGACTTCTACAAGCGATCCTCATTTTGTTCCCGTAGGTTGAAAAACATGGCCTCCAGAGGCATTCTTTAATTCTGATTGGTGGATTTACAAAAATCTTCTCCCTTTGAAACTGCCAAGTCAAATGTTTCGATACTTCACACAAATGATGATTGGGACGCTCTCTACCAACGATCCTCATTTAATGTTGATCAGGTTGTAAACATGACCACAATTGCGACTTATAGTTACTATAGAAACCCTATGGGAAATCACATTTCCATCCTCTTCTCTGGAACTACTGAGCCGACGTGAAAACAAACCTGGCAGGGATAGTCTCTGGGAGATCTTCTACAAACGATCCTCATTTTGTTCCCATGGGTTTGAAAACATGGCCGTCAGAGGCATTCTTTGATTCTGATTGGTGGATTTTCAAAAATCTTCTCCTCTGAATCCACAGGGCCAAATGTTTTGAAACTTTGCATGGTTGATGGATGGGATCCTCTCTACCAACGGTCCTCATTTAATGTTGATTGGGTTGTAAACATGACCACAATTGCGACTTATAGTTACTACAGAAACCCTATGGGAAATCACATTTTCATTTTCTTCTCTGGAACTTCTACTTTTAAACATATTTTTATTTGCCATAACTATTGAGCAAAAAGGGATAGGAGGACAAGTGCTTTCCACTTAGTAGAAACCTCCGCTCCCATAACATGAATACAGAAAATGTTACAATGGCGAAACAAATAAGTTTTTGAAATTCATAAATGTAAAATAAACTATTTGAATGGGTTTATATATAAACATGTGCGTATGTGTATAAATAAATATGAATATGTAGCACTAAACAAAGACAGAAAAAGGAAGAAAGAAAGAAAGAAAAGCTGTTGATGTCCCTTTTGAATTCTGTATCCCTCTCGATTTGAATCAATTGATATTCAAAGCCAAAGGCCGCTTGGCGCTGTTCTGATTAGGATGTGTTAAAATAATAATAATAATAATAATAATAATAATAATAATAATAATAATAATAATAATAATAATTTCTTCGCCCTCTGTACTACAGCTTAGGGACGTGTCTCATTAGATCCATGCTGATTCACACAAAAGGTAGGGAAAACGCCGCGTCAGCGACTCAGGCCACAAACAGCGCAACCGTGACTACCATCGTGACTGCACAATCGGTGTACCGATGCGCTGGCTCAACGTCACCCCGATGACGCGTCCATTCCGTAACCCCTCCATGCGTATTCTATATTAAAGTGGATACCTTGAGTTTGCATTGTTTTACAAATATTACTAGATGGGAAACTCGTTGTCGAACCTCCCTGTGCTACAAATAAATTGTTGCGCAAATTTAAAAAACAAAGTATTAGTTTTGGTTTCCAACACCGGATCACCGTACAGTAGATTATCCACCGAATTCAGAGTAATATTAAGATTTGATAAATTACCAATAAGAGCGTTACGAGCGTTTGAATAAGATGGACAGACAAGGAAATAATGTTCTGTGTTCTCAACAACAGTTATACAATGTGGACAATATGGACATTCAGAGATGTAACTGAGGAATTTATCACTTTTCAGATCACTACAACCGGTTCTAATTCTACTGTGAATGATATTGTGTTTTCTAGAACCATGCGAGAAATATGCAGGTGGTCTGCATACGGGGGGCGATATGAGTTTTTTGAATTCAGTAAGCGATGAGCAATTTCGCACTGATTGGGATAAATTGTTTCACGTTTCCGTGCAAGACGGAAAGAATGATCGTTTAAATAGCTCAGTTCGCATGCTGTAAGGCATAAGATTTGACGAATTGCGGAGGTTTTAAGACGATGTGTCACAAACCCGTGGTGGAAGAAGTTCATAGAGAAAATCTGGCGCATCGTTGTGTATGATTTTGTAAAAGATACACCTCTTTTGAACGTGTCTTCTTGTTTCTAGATTATTCCACCCAACTTCTAACAAGAGGCGATCGCGTGATACTGATCGTGTCAGGCCCGATACGATTCGTGCGGCATCGCAGTGTATATCCTCAAGGCGCTTCATTAAATGTTGCGGAGCACCGCACCAAACAGGACTACCGTACTCTAATATTGGTAGTACGAAAGCATTATACATCTTTACCAGGATCTGTCGGTTAAAAATGTGCTTCAAATTTCTCAACTGAGAAAGTCTTGCACAAGCCTTTTTACAGATATCATCAATATGGGCTTCCCAACTTAAGTTGGATTGGATAGATAACCCCAAATGTTTGTGGACAGCAACAAAATCTAATGTTTCGCTGTCGAAAACAATATTTGGAAATATAACATCCCTGCTGAGTGTAAATAGTATTACGTTAGTTTTTAGTCGAGTTGTAACGAAGTCAAACTCGACTTATAGTTTGGTGAATGGCGGGCGGGCGGGCGGGCGGGCGGGCGGGCGGGCGGGCGTAAACAATTGGTTTCCGGATGATAACTTGATAGTGGTTCAACTCATGTTCATGAAACTTCATAGGTAGGTTAGTATCAGTGAGAGGAAGCACCCTATTAATTTTGGACTTGCTTAGTCAAAGGTCAAGGTCACAGTGACCTTGAACATTGTAAATTGTAAACAATTGGTTTCCGGATGATAACTTGACTACGGTTCAACCCACCTTCATGAAACTTCATATGTAGGTTGGCCTTTGTGAGAGGAAGAACCCTTTTTATTTTGGACTCACTAGGTCAAAGGTCAAGGTCACAGTGACCATGAACATAGTAAATCAAAACAATTGGTTTCCAGATGATAACTTGATGATGGTTCGACCCATGTTCATGAAACTTCATAGTTAGGTTGGCATTAGTGAGAGGAAGAACTCATTTATTTTGGACTCGCTAGGTGAAAGGTCAAGGTCACAGTGACCTTCAACATAGTAAATCGTAAACAATTGGTTTCCGGATGACGACTTGATTATGTTTCGACCCATGTTCATGAAACGTAATAGGTAGGTTGGCCTAGGTGAGTGGAAGACCTCTATTTATTTTGGACTCACTAGGTCAAAGGCTAAGGTCACAGTGACCTTGAACATTAAAAATCATAAACAATTAGTTTCCAGATGATAATCTGACAATGGTTCCACCTACGTTCATGAAACTTCATAGGTAGGTTGGCATTAGTGCAAGAAAGAGCCCTATTTATTTTGGAATCACTAGGTCAAAGGTCAAGGTCACACTGACCCTTCACATAGTAAATTGTAAACAATTGGTTTCCGGACAA
Source organism: Pictodentalium vernedei (assembly GCA_031216915.1). Classification (NCBI taxonomy): domain Eukaryota; kingdom Metazoa; phylum Mollusca; class Scaphopoda; order Dentaliida; family Dentaliidae; genus Pictodentalium; species Pictodentalium vernedei. Next base: position 298,996,700 of record CM062295.1, on the reverse strand, counting down.
TGAGTTGATAATGATTAAACCGACTTTTGTGCCGTCACAACTCGACATTGGATCGGTGATCCTATCGGCATTTTTTTAGCATTAAATGTGACAAACCACGTGTCAGCCCATTTGTTAATTTTTTGGAGTTCGGTGTTCATTTTAGACTGAATTCTATGAGTATCAGAAGATGACTGTCAGACAAGTATCGTCAGCGAACAGTCGAATAACAGACTCGATATAGTTGGCTATGTCGTTGAACGAGAAATAAAAATGGGCCAAGATCGGAACCTTGTGGGACTCCAGCTTCTATATCCTTATAATCCGATTTGCAGCCGTTAATTTTCACTCTTTGCCTTCGGTTTGTAAGATAACTATGAAACCATAGTAGGAGTGGACCAGAAACACCATACTGCTTTAGTTTAAAAATTAATCCTTTGTGCCATACCCTGTCAAAAGCCTTGGAAATATCACAGAAAACGCCACAGGTTTGCATGTTTTTGTCTATTGCGTTGCAAAGGTTGTGATAGACTTCTATTAATTGGAATACGGTACTATAGTTCGGCAAAAATCGAGATTGAAATTTATAAAATAACCTGTTATTAAGGAAATATTTATGAATATCTTTAAAAACAACTCGTTCCATGATTTTCCCAATACACCATAAGGATATAGGCCTGTAATTTTTGGGGTCGTATTTGTCCCCCTTTTTAAAAAGTGGAATCACATCAGTTAATTTCCACTGGTCTGGGTAGGCACACTCTGATAGGGATTTCTCGTAAAGAAGGAAAAGCGGTCTACTGACAGAAAACTTTGTTTCCTTCAACATTTTATGGCCTATCCCATCGTGACCATTTGACTTGTTGGTTTTCAAGCTTTTTAGAATGTTGATAATGTTCTGTTCAGAAAAAGATATGTTACTGATGGATTGTGAACATCTACGTATAAAGGGTGGGAGTTTTTTGGAATGCGAGTTTAATTCACTGTTAATAGTAAAAGTCTCGTTTAGGAGGTTTGCTTTTTCTGTGTCATTTTCGGTTATTTCACAGCCCTCATCAGATTCACGCTGGAGATAGGGGATGCCTGCAGAGCTGGAAAAGTTGTTCAAAAACTTCTTAACAACACACCAAAACTGCCGAGGTTCCGTACCATGAGATAAGGAATCGTCAACATTTTCCAAATACGCATTTTTGGCAAATTTTTTCATGTTGTTGACCTTGTTCCTGGCTGACTCATACTTTGCCCATAGTTGGGGCTTATTATGTTTCAAGGCTGATTTCCTTAGCCGGTCACGGTGGCGTAGCTGTCTTTTAATGGCGCTGTCAAACCATGGTTAGTCATTTTTCCTCACTGTTATTGTGGAATTGGGAATGCAATGTTGTGCTATTTTCAAGAATTCAGAAACAAAGTTGGATACAGAATCGTTTACTGTTGGGGCTTTACATATTTGATTTTTCCAGTTTGTTTCAGCTATCATAATATTCATTCTTTCAAAATTGGTTTTATTGTAAAGCCAAACGTCGCGTGTGGTCACAGATTTGCTGCAACGTGAATGAGAAATGTGGGCATATGTAGCTCTATGATCAGACAACCCCAGTTCAAGTGTTCCTGAATTGACCACGCTGACTGTGTCACTTACAATTATCGGATCTAGCAGTGACTGCGACGTGGTAGTTACTCTGGTGGGTTCCGTTATTACGTTGTTTAGGTTGAACGATGTAATGAGAGAGTACAGTTTACTTTGAGGCTTCAGGAGATCAGAGTTGATATCTCCTGTAATAACTATTGCCGGGTTAATGGTTAATGCAAGATTAATTTTCTCTTCTAATTTAGACCAATATTCTGCAATACTTTCTCTCTCGGACCTGTACGTCACACATAAAAGAAATTTGTGGCTGGTTCCAACCTCGAACCAGAGAATGTCGTCGATGACCTATTTGCTTGTGATGAATTTTGTCTGAGAAATACACTGCGATGTCACCACCAAACTGGTTCCTGTTGTGCGTGAAAGGAACTGATAAGTTGGGTACTATAATATTGCTAATATCATACTCGTCGTCAAGGTGAGTTTCCGTGAAGCAAAGTATGTCAAAATCGTCAATATCATCAATAAGAAGAGGCAGTTTGTGACGAATACTCCGAATGTTGTAATTTAGTATTGTTACAGTAAATGATTCTGCAACTGATGTCTTTGTAGGACCGGGATTTACATGGATGTCTCCATATCGAGCGATTATTAGGTTCAAGACGACAGAAATAGAAAATAGAACGAATGTGAGCAAAAGCAAGATATTTGCGTACGATGACGCAGTATAGCGTCCATGCCAGGCCTTTACTTTGGAGTACATGGAGTTGTAGAAGACGCCCACCGACTGCCTATATTGTGTTATTTCAATCCCCATTGTGATATGAGTGTAAGACACTATATGGTAGGTAACTGCAGTACGAAGGCGTCATCTGGTCATGTTTAGTTTTGTCCAGAGTTTGTTTCAGAGAAAGATCCAAATCGGAAAAGCATAGGGGGACATCAATGAAGAGAAAAAGATAAATAACATGAGCTATACAAACTATTGTACACAAATCTGAAGTAGCTTTAAGCATATTGAGATCGATTTTGAGGGCGGGTTTAGGTGATGTGGTTCAACCGGGAGGATGATGCTGGGCCACCGGACGCTCAAGACGCGGGGGTGGGGGAGCCTTATTTCATGGCGTTTTCCCTGCTTTGACCATTAAGGTATGGAAGCTGTCTTCAGGACAAGGGACAATTGATCGCGCGTGTCCCACCTTTCGGTCGGCCCTGGGATGGATGATATGATGTGGATCGCTTTACTGACATTTTGGTTCCAATCTTTGCTCCTTATATATACATATAACCCTGTCAAACCGCCACCATGCCCGCGGGACCACTCCCCTCGACGCGGCCCCCACCCCTGACTCAAAGATGAGTCAGAAATGAAAGCAGCCCAGAAGGAAGCAATCCCCAGAACACGACGGCAACCCGACAAACCTATAAAAAGTAATCGATGAAGCACATACATACATATATATATGTATAAAATATCGGCAAGTGCCACACCCCGAAGCCCCATTTTAGTAAATAACCAAAATAGGTCTTCAAGGTGCCGCACCCACCAATATTCCATACGCCAACGAGACCTACACGGCTACCTTGATTATATGTATGCCCTTCACCAAGCACCCCATATAATTTCGTCAATCAGCCGCCATGGCCGGGAGATCACTCCTCTCCAAGCGGCTTAGAAGGGAGAAACCTCCCGAACACGATGGCAAATCGACGAAACAATTTATATTTATATATATATACACATACATATATATATATATATATATACTTGGAGCTTCACGGATTGGAAAAAATGAAGCAGACATTCAGGCTGCAATTAAATGGATTACAAAAATGATTAAATTGGATATGTTTATCACACCCTTTGTAACGACACTGATCTAACCCCGCCTAGACACTTCCTCTGCGCCGACGCTCTCGGCCCAAACTCACTTACAAGAAGTGAGTTCCAGCAGACAGCCTCGCAAAGAAGTCAAGCAAGATCTAGTCGTACACAAATTTGTTGTCTGGGGTTTCTGCAGGTTCGTTCCTAAATAGTGATTAGTTTCCTTTCTCAGTCACCTAGGACTATCACAGACGTTTAACGCTGCCTTGGCACCCCTCTTGCGCCGTTGCTCTCGGCTCGAACCCATTAATAAGAAATGAGTTCCAGCCGACAGCCCCGTCGCAAAAGCCAACCAAGGGTAATCATACACATAGGTGAATTGAAAGGGCATGTTTCAAATCCACTACTGAACCGCGTTTAATGATAAAAAAAATAATAATAATATCCGGTCAAGGGCTCAATGAAAGGGCTATAAGCTGGAAAAAAAACAAACAACAAATGACGAAAGATTTAAATATATATATTGATTCAACATTTATTACAATTCCCCCAATTACTAATACAACTTCGGAGGAAGTCACATGGAATTTTGGATTTACATTTTCCATATTCCAATTGGCATGTACAACTACATCTCCACTGTATAGGTGTAAACAAATTTATTCTACCGTCTATTAGGTATTCACTTTTCAGGCCATAACCACTGTTTCGATCACCAAATCCCACTTCCCCGGCAAAAAAGTTACATACCAAACATCGATGATTCTTATAAATATTACGGCTGCTACCACCCTTGGCTAAAGAAGGGGCGCGCTCAGGCTGCTACCACCCTTGGCTAAAGAAAGGGAGCGCTACACAGGTCAGAACCAAAAGTTCCAACACCCGAAACTCTCTACCGGCGGAAGGGTTACGCCATCAATCGTACAAAACTACGAATTTTCATATCAAGAGCTGTTCAATCTGAATCCCTCGCGCTCACAAATTTTGTCTACACATCTAAAATTTTAGGCCGTTACACCAAACAGCCTGCCCGTCGTATCTCACCTTCTTCCCCCTTAAATAAAAATACGGATTTCAAAGGGTTGAATCATGCCAATGAATGCGACCATAAAATTCCGTACAGTTGCCAAATGGGAGGGGCGGGGTTTCAAATCTATCGACCCTCCGAAACTCGTCGTACGCCGACTTTCATCGATTAGACCGAGGCATCTCACAACTAAATAAGATGCATCGGGCTAATCGTGAATAAACTTGTCTTTTTCTAAATTAATAGAGCCGTCATTGGGAATTCGGCGTAGGACGAGGATCAGAATTCCATGTTATAGTGACCGGCCCCGATGGGGAGTTAATCTGGAGGAGAATACAAAATTACAACCTATCTCTATGAAGTCCCGATGTGTTCTCCAAACGTATTGGGAAACAACCCAATCACTTCGACTTCCAGATCACCAAAAATCCGTGCGTGTTCATACCGATCACGCACGAGCTGCTTTCACTTCGACGATCAACAAAAGACAATCAGCCGACGTGGAAATTAACCCATTTTTCTATCTCTCACTAATGTGTGCGAAAACTTAAGGCCACCACAAAGTGATTTAACACCTTCAATATCGAAGCGACCAGGTCGCCTTCATACTCCAGATTCATGCACACACACCTACACATATATATATATTTATATATATACACATTTATAGGTTGTGTGCACATATCCTATGTATGGTAATTTATATATTTTCCTTTTTTCTTACACCTTGCCGAGTTTGAAAATGTGTGTAATTTACTGATCAGAAGTTCGAGATCACGTTGTTCCTTCGAGTTCAAATCAGTGCAACTGACAAATTTTAACCGAATCTGACAGTATTCTTGCTGTCAGATATTGTAAACTGAGTAAGTCTCAGGTCGACTTTCCTTGTGTTTTTCACGTAACAACAGAATAGTGTTTGTGACATTTCACAATAGACAAACAAGCAGAAAATAATAATAATAAAAAATAATAATAATAATAATGACGTATTACACCTTGCCTGTGTATACATATTACTCCAAAAAGGGTCTGAGCCTCCTTGGATACTCAGGTGGGTTTCTGTACAGCTGAATTACATTACAACGAAATGGTTAATTATTTACACAACAATAACAACAATTCAGACATGGCTGCTTTGGAGCAGCCGGGCCATAGCCAAATGTGGGTTAAGATGACATTGTTCGTGTGGTTATTAACCCTTTTAACCCCTGAAACTTCTGAGCCGACGTGAACCAAACCTGCAGGGATAGTCTATGGGAGGTCTTCTACAAATGCTCCTTATTTTTTGTTACCGTGCATTGAAAAAAATGGCTGCCAGAAGCAATGTTGCAAACATGGCCACAATTGCAGCTCATAGTTACCAAGGAAAGCCTATGGAAAATCACATTTTTAAATGTAGTTCCATGTGAGCGATTACAGGCTCTTTAGAGCCTCTAGTTAGTTCATGTTGACAAAGTCAAGCTGAGCTAATCTCATCGCTCTCCGTCCGTCGTCCGTCCGTCCGTCGTCCGTCAACACCATGTTTTGGTCTTCTCCTCCAAAGCCACTGGGCCAATTCAAGTGAAAGTTTGTGTGAGTAATGGTCCCGAAGGGGCATTGAATTTTGTTCAACTCAACATGCCCAGCCCCATAGGGAGGGAGTGGGGGAAAATGCTCCAAAATATTTTTAAAATCTTCTTCTCATGACCCAGTGTGCACAATGACTTGATATTTGCTATGGAGTTTCCTTTTGAGGTGTAGAATCAAGTTTGTTCAAAGGACGATCGTGAAGCAAGATTTGGCTTTGTAATGGGAAGGGTAAGATTTTTGGCCCCGCCCAAAATTTCTATTTTCTGAACCGATGGTCCAGTTTGAACCAAATTTGGTATGTAGTAGTAATAGGTAATAAATACTTGACTCATGCCAAAAAAAAATTCCAGTATCCCCATGGGAACCCTGGGATCTAAAAATAGAAATATTTTCAAACGCCCACATTTCCCACACCACACGGAACAGAGAGCTGTTATTTAGTATGAAGTATCCTTAGGACCAGTAGAATTGAAAGGTAAAAAAAAATTGTCATCGGTTATGTTATGGTGTTCTGTAATGGGCATCGAAAAAATGCTGAGTCAGCATATTTGCAAAAATTTTAAAAAATGTTTTCTCCAGAACCAATCATCAGAATCTTTTGATATTCTGTATACAGCACTCATGGGGGGGGGGGGGGGGGGTGGGGGGGGGGGGGGGGGGGTCAGTTTACAAGTTTTTAATTTAATAAATTTTAATAAATCTTCTTTTTCAGATCCACCAGTCAGAATGCTTTCATATTTGGTATGCCACATCTCTAGAGGGGTCAGATTCAAGTTTGTTTAAATCAGATCCCTAGGTGTATATATGGGCTCTCTATGGTAGCTCAAATTTTTACTTAATGCGATATGAGGAAATTTAAAAAAAAAATCTTCTTCTTCAGATCCACCAGTGGGAATGCTTTCATATTTGGTATACAACAACTCCAGGGGGGTCAGATTCAAGTTTGTTCAATTCGAATGCCTAGGTTAATATTTGGGCTCCATAAGGGAACCTGAAATTTAACTTAGTACAATATGAGGGAATTTCTTCAAAAATCTTCTTCTTCAGATCCACTAGTCAGAATGCTTCCATATTTGGTATACAACATCTCTAGGGGGGTCAGATTCAAAGTTGTTCAAATCGGATCCATAGGTTAATATTTGGGCTCGCTATGGTAGCCCAAATTTTAACTTGGTGCAATATGAAGAAATTTCTTTAAAATTTCTCTTCTTCATATCCAACAGTCAGAAGGCTTTCATATTTGGTACACACCATCTCTAGAGAAGTCAGATTCAAGTGTGTTCAAATCGAGAGCCTGGGTTGATATTTGGGCTCCCTGTGGGAGCCGGAATTGGCCATGTTGCTGAAGAATTAAAACTTTTGTATTCAGCACCTCTGGAGGTGAGTAACTAAGATTAATCCACATAGGTTGTATCAAAGGGCTTCATAGGGGATCTCTACATTTTACATTATGATCAACTGACGAAAAGACATTATGCCCGGGTTATTTTTGTCACTCCTGAGGGACTCAAGGATTGACAGTGTATCCTATGAAGATGGATTGCTTAATGTAGACTCATTCTTGGACTCTGTTTGTATTGTGTTCTGTTCAAGATGAGCACTTCAGGCCCCGTGGGGCCTCTTGTTTTTACTTGTTAGCGAACCGTTCTGTCCTCCATTACTCCGACTTCTTATAAACTACCGGCCTGAAATAAACCAAATTTCCTACGCATATTCCTTATCATATGTGAATTCAATTTTGTTCCAACAATGTTGCCACACCCATAGAGGCACTACAAGGGGCATAATTGTTTTGGCACCCATAATTTTTGTCCCCCGAAATATTTCGGGGATTATTAAAATAGCTGGTGTCCGTCCGTGCGTGCGACCGTTCATTCGTTCCTTCGTTCACAAAATTGTGGCGACAGTTGTTGGAGCAGCGACTTCAAATTTTCAGCGTTTGTTCTCGGAGCTCTGCCTAACCCGACCATGTCGTTTGAAAAGCCAGAAAGCGAGCATTTGGCCCGTGGGCACCCCACGTGCATGCGCGTACGTTCTTTTCGAATCCGACGTGACGAAATACGAAGTTCGTGTCCCTCTTCATGGGAAGTGATGCAGCAACTATTCATGAACAATGAGTGAATATTTTCATGGAAATCCGCCGAGAATTGTCTGAGATATAGCGTTTTGATGAGAGGATGTAATTGTTTGAATTTGGTCTTTTTCAAGCTGGTGCGAAAGAAGACAGCGGAATGGGCGCCGACTCCTTTAGTGCCCTCCTCTCCGGGATAGGTCCTCTTAAAAGTTGTAATTGAGTGTGACTGGTAGAGAGGTGGCTGTAAATGGAAGTAACTTCTGTAAGACCGAAACCAAGGGATCCCAACACAACCTTTAAACCTTAGAGAATCGTCAGAAGTTAAAAGTGAAAAGAAATCGGCGGTGAGTAGGTTTTTTGGCGGGAAAAGATTGATGAAAATTTGCATATTATACATTAAAATAGCACTTCAGACATGCACGAACTGTGTCCAGACTGCTGAAGGCAGTGACTTGAAATTTTCGGAACTTGTTTTTCGGACCCTGGTCGACATTGTGGTATCACTTCGAGTGTCAGGACCGCGTGAAAACACCACATATCGCGTAGAAAATAAGAGTACTATTCGTCCCGACTCTATCAGTTTCGAATGGACCTGGGCAGTCCTGTAGTCGACTGTAGGACTGCGACTGAACATAAAGTCAGAGTTTTGTGTGCCAAATTGCTCAACCGGCTCCAAGATATGATTTTTAGCTCAACTTTGGCGAAGCCAAATTTGAGCTTATGCCATGGCCAGTTGTCCGTCTGTCCGTCAACAATTCAATACGGCTCGGGCTAGAGGCCGTATTTATGAACCGATCTTTACGAAACTTCTCGGGTACCTTTGTTATGACTGTGGGACGAGAACGAGTGTTTTTGGGTCCGATCCAAAATTCAAGTTGGCTGCTGGCAGCCATTTTGTACAAAAGTAGATGCAATCAGATATTTGCGCAGAACTTCCATATGAAAGCGCTGATTTGAATAATGTTTTGTATGAATGTTTAGTACCATGGGATACATCACATATAATACGGGTTTTTTTCTCGTGCGTAAATTATGCAAATTAGACTAACTTTGATGTTTTTTGGTGTTACTTTCAGCACTGTAAGTGCAAATGCCAATTCGGCTCAGGCTAGAGGCCGTATTTATGAACCGATCTTTACGAAACTTCTTGGGTACCTTTGGTATCACCGTGGGACGAGAACGAGTGTTTTTTGGGTCTGGTCTGAAATTCAAGATGGCCGATGGCAGCCATTTTGTACAAAATTAGGTGCAATCAGATTTTTGCGCAGAACTTCCATATGAAAGCGCTGATTTGAATAATTTTTTGTGTGAATGTTTAGTACCATGGGATACATAACATAAAATTCGGGTTTTGTTCTCGTGCGGAAATGATGCAAATTAGATGAACTTTGATTTATTCAGTGCTACTTACAAACAGTAAGTACACATGTCAATAGTCTGTATTTATGAATCGATCTTCACAAAACTTCTTGGATACCTTTGTTATCACCTTGGGGCGAGAACGAGTGTTTCTGGGTGCGGTCTAAAATTCAAGATGGCTGCCAGTGGCCATTTTGTACCGAAATTAGGTCTAATAAGTTTTTTTTGTACAAAACTTCTATACGGCTCAGGCCGTATTTATGAACCGATCTTTACGAAACTTCTTGGGTACCTTTGTTATCACCGTGGGATGAGAACGAGTGTTTTTGGGTGTGGTCCGAAATTCAAGATGGCCACCAGCAGCCATTTTGTACCAAAATTAGTGCAATCAGTCTTTTGTACAGAACTTCTGTATGAAAGTTCTGATTTGAATAATTTTTTGTATGAATGTTTAGTAACATGGAATACATCACATATAGTACAGGTTTTTTTCTCGTGCAGAAATTATGCAAATTAGATGAACTTTGATTTATTCAGTGCTACTTATACACTGTACGTGCACATGTCAATACGGCTCGGGCTAGAGGCTGTATTTATGAACCGATCTTCACAAAACTTCTTGGATACCTTTGTTATCACCTTGGGACGAGAACGGGTGTTTCTAGGTGCGGTCTAAAATTCAAGATGGCTGCCAGTGGCCATTTTGTACCGAAATTAGGTTCAATCAGTTTTTTGACACAACTTCTATACAGCTCGTATTTATGAACTGATCTTCACGAAACTTCTTGGGTACCTTTGTTTTCACCTTGGGATAGGAACGAGTGTGTTTTTGGGTGCCTTTGTTATCATTGTGCTATGAGAACAAGTATTTTGGGGTTCAGTCAGACCCACTCTGGGACTCAAAGATTTCTTTTCTAGTTTAGCATCTGACTGTCACCCACCTTTAGAATACTTTACCTATACATTTGTTACAGGCTACGGTCAATATTTATGTACAGACCGTTACAATACTTTATATGTACCTTTGTTACCAGGTCATTACCTAGATGTTTGCCATTGCTGTGTCACATACTATACATGTACATGTCTTAACAAGTTGAGCTACAGTGTCATTGGTACTTTCATTTTGTCTGTACACCGTCCATGCCAACTGCAGTTTGTGCCGTTGCCATACGTTAAAATAGCCTTTTGTCATTTTCGCCAGTTTCAACCCAAATTTCAGGATACCTTCTTTCACCACTAATTTTCCGCTAAATCTAGTCATGATGTGTTTTCAGGTTTTACAATTTCTGTTAGGGTATAAAATAAACTATCAATTGCTGACCTTCATTTCAAAAATTGCTCCAGGGATTCCGAGATACAAGTGATTTGAAATAAGATGTTTTTGGTCCATTTTCGGTTGTTGGTGCCATGGTAATACAACGATCGACGGAAATTTCTGTGAAATTTTTCGTAACCCTTATGTACTTCCAAAATTTCAGAATGCTAGCCGGAAGAGTTATTGGCATATTCCTCAACTGGCCACCTTTTGGAAAATTAACCTCGTTCTGAAATGCACGACAAAACCTTCAGAAAAACCTTTTATCTCCCCCCCCCCCCCCCCTCCTAAATAAGCAGACTCTGTTGTTTCACATCTTTTGTTAATTTCAGAGTTATAGACCTATTGACTGCTGAATTATGAAGGAAATGTGCTTAGAAAGCAGGGTTTTTTTTGCAAATCAGAACTTCGAACCTCGTTTTGACCTGGATCCTGGGAATATGTCAATTTGATTTTTTTTCATTGTTATAGAGACTCTTCTTTTTTTCTAACACCTCCCACACTTTTTAGAACAAAAAGTACAACTGGGTTTAGACGTTATTAATGTATTCCAAAACTCCCAATCTTTTTGCGTTTCCATGGTTACCAGCTAAATTTATCGAAAATGACATAGCCGAGGTCATAGATGACTTTGAGCCTATACCCCTGTTCAAATTTCATCATGCTGCTGTATAGAGTTTCTGAGAACATTCGCCGCCGACCAATTGGGGTGGAAGAATAATAATAATAATAAGAAGAATAATAATAAACATGAATTGTTCCATTTAACAATAACAATAAGTTTACACAGAGTGTAAACTTAATAAACTGCACAACTGATTTTAGCGGTCATGTTTTCGGTATATTTATTTATTGGTGTTTAAGGTCACATATTTCTGCACAATGGCTAATCATGAGCATGACTGTTTTACGGGTGGAGGAAGCCGGAGTACCTGGAACGAACCACCGAGCAACGGCGAGCAACGGCGAGCAACTGTCTACTCACCAACATACTAATACTAATTCCACACAGGCAGGGTTAGCATTGGTTGAAGACAGGTGCACTATCGACGTGCACTACGCCTTAGTGCACAGCGTTACCATGCTCCCTCGTAGGCAATGGGAGTGAAGTGTCTTGCCCAAGAACACAACGCAGTTGCCGCTTGTGAGGGATTCGAACCGAGCAACTTGCGGTTTGCAGCCTGCACCTCTACCTACTGAGCCCCCCCCCCCCCCTCCAAATGTTGTCGGTAGAAACTTCAGGAGTGAAATAAGTAAATTCATATAAATTAAGGCTTTTACATACTAACCGCAATGCTAGCGTTCAGAGCGCTTTTATAAAGTAACAAAATAATCTTATTCAAGTTAATTATTTTGTTTGTTATACAAGCTTCACATTTGAGGAGTCACAAAATATCAAAATTTGAAAACTGAGAAGAAATGTCATCACCAAATACTTTATTGCAACACTTGTATCGCGTATAGCATGTTTAACTTTAGTTAGGCCTTTATTAGTGGAAAATATAGGTGTCATTTTCTAACCATTCGCCCGTGCATGCGTCCGTCCACCAATCCGTCCGTCCGTCCGTCTTCCGTATGCCCGTCCGTCCGTCCGTTCGTCCATCCGTCTGTCCCGAAATTCAATCATGAATAACTTGTAAAGTACTTGGTTGAGTGACTTGATATATGGTATGCAAGTGTATCCTATTGCTGTATACTAATAGTGAAATGGAGGTGTCGTTCGAGATTTTATTGCCCTTTATGGACTTAGAATTTGTCCTCCTTGAAATTAATTCATGAATAACTTGCAGAGTACTCAATGGAATGACTTCATATTTGATGTGCAACTCTATCTTATTGATGTCTACCCACAGTGCAAGGTCCGTCCGTCCATCCGTCCGTCCATCAGCCCGTCTGTCCATCCGCCCGTTCATCAGTCCGTCTGTCCATCCGTCCGTCCGTTCGCCCGCCCGTCTTGCCATTCGCCCCGAAATTCAATCATGACTAACTTGCAAAATACTTGGCTGAGTGACTTGATATTTGGTATGCAAGTGTATCCTATTGCTGTATACCTACAGTGAAATGCAGGAGTCGTTCGAGATTTTATTTCCAGAGTCATTGCGTCTCCGTCCGTCCGTCCGTCCGTCCATCCATCCGGGCCACCGCAGATGGCCTTGTGAGGTGACCGTCCATGTACAGTCGTTACTTGTGAGGTTGGGGGATAAAACCGTTAGAACACCAGCCACTTCTGAGGTTTTTTTTTCAACTTGTGAGGTGCGAAAAACCCACTTGTGAATTGCGCAATTTTCCACATACCTAACACTAAAATCACCTCACAAGTACATCTGCGGTAGAACGTCAGTCGGTCCCGAAATTCAGTCATGAATGACTTGTAAAGTACTTGGTTGAGTGACTTGATATTTGGTATGCAAGTGTATCCTATTGCTGTATACCCATAGTGAAATGCAGGTGTCGTTCGAGATTTTATTGCCAGAGTCATTGCCCGTTATGGACTTAGTATTTGTATATGCCCCAAAAATGTACCACCTATAGTCAGGTTTGCTTTGTTATGGACTTAGTATTTGTATATGCGCCAAAACTGTACCACCTATAGTCAGGTTTGCTTTGTTAAATAAGCTTGAGTATCTTTTTGTGTCGCCGTATGGTGACACTTTATTTTCCTTTCCTTTTCTGTGTATGAAAATGAAGTATCTATACAATGTTCTAACATATTTTTAAAACTCGACTTGATAGCAATCTTTATTTTGGGTTGGCCAGTACATTGCGGGGGGGGGGGGGGGGGGGGGGGGTATTGTGCTTAGGAACAGGTCTAGTTTTTTCGTGTTTTCGTCCGCCTGTTATCAAAATGTTCACTATAGTTACTGTTTGCAGCGTAACAGTATGGGCAGCAATAGGATATACATTTGAAGGTTTTGATTGTGTACATAAGTGGCAATATACTTGTAGTCTTGTTCTATATTATATGTAGATATGAACATATTAAGTTGCATTTGGCCAGTGAATGTTACCTTCGGTGGGATTATTCTCTTTCCTATACTTCTATCATCTAACAATCCGAAGGCTTGAGATTGTAAAATTGTTAAGTAGGAAAACATGATCGAACCACGACCACATCGTGGTATGTATACTAACAGAGAGACAGACGGTATTCGTGTACCAGATGTCATAAGATTATTATTGCGTGGCAAGAAAAATGTCAGCTGCTTCAAAGGCATAGTATATTTATCGACCCCGCCCCAACACACTCAACCTCACAAACCCACACTCCTCCTGTCGTCGTTTTATTCTCGGTGACACTGTAACGAACTCACTTCCGTGGACCTAAATAAACCTTCCCGATCGGTCTCAATATAACGGACAGTGGGTTACAATTTAGATGGGTGATCGGGACACCCCCAGATTCTAGAGGTTAATTGCTGGATATGGACGGATAATTAAAATTATATATCATAATATTTAAAAGGTCAGCTGGCAATCTATCAATTACTGGATTCTGGGAACAGAATTTCCACTCAATATCAACTCAACCTTGGCAAAAACTCCCAAAACCTATATTTCCACAATGGTCGTTTACCAAATTAAGCAAGTAGGGGTCAATATGGATACTAACCACACACTTGTGAAGGAATTCTCCGCCCACGAACCTTAATTCGCAGTCCGAGAATCACTTCAATAAGTTTACAACTGAATAAGATTTCCACAAGTCGTCTCTCAACAACAGCCCGACCTCGGGGACAACACGCAACAATTTAGAAGCGGAGTACCCGACTTCTCCTGGGTCAACAGTACAGGAATTTCCTTCCTAAAGTGCATGGATGACAGGCACAACAAAGAAATATTTTGAGGATAATTATAAAGTATTTATTCGGAATATGTTTCCGTAGTTTCGTTACTGATATATTTATTTATTATCATTTGAAGTTTTCATAATAAGAGCATTTCCATTAATCTACACAAAACAATTCAATACCATCAGATATGTTTTCGTATAACGAAAACACAAGTTAAGAATGCAGCAAATATTCTCTGATCACTACAAACAAAAGCTGCACGTGGACAAATCGAACGCCGAACGCATCTCAATTCCAATAACTATTCCGTTTATTGGTAACAAAAGCAGCTACATCAATTACGAATAACTTTCACTGGCCAACCACTGGCTTAAATAATTCAGGGCAAAAGCCGCAATCCAACTGGGCCAACTATTTATCCGTAAAGCACAAACCAAAATCAGTTGTCAGAAATGACCTGGTCAGCCGCGGACATATGATTCCAAGAAAATCATATATCCAGGGATGACCACATCAATTCTATAATATCTGTGTCCAACTCTATCGAACGCCGCTCGCGTTCCAATCACAATTATCAAGTGTGTTTTCGTGTAACGAAAACACGAGTTAAGAATACAGCAAATATTCTCTGTTCACTACAAACAAAAGCTGCAATAACTATTCCTTTTATTGGTAACAAAAGCAGCTACATCAATTACGAATAATTTTCACTGGCCAACTACTGGCTTAAATAATTCAGGGCAAAAGTCGCAATTTAACTGGGCCAATTATTTATCCGAAAAGCACAAACCAAAATCAGTTGTCAGAAATGACCTGGTCCGCCGCGGACATATGATTCCAAGAAATTCAACATGTTAATTAAGCCAATATTACTCTATGGGTGTGAGATATGGTCTCCCGATCTAACCGCAATGGATAATTCCGCTTGCGAAAATGTACATCTACAATTTTGTAAATCTGTCCTCGGGGTGAATAGGAAGGCCTCAAATCATGCGGTGCGGGCTGAACTTGGTCTCTTCCCATTATATATTTCCGCTACGACTTCAATGCTGAAATATGTCATGAAACTACAGACTGGTTCGGTTAACACCGTACTCAATAGTGCTTTTACTGAATCAATCAAGTATGCAGGTACTGATTCTTTACAGAAACGATTAGCTGTGTTGGGGGATCAGTTCCAAGTAGAAACAGAAAACCTGAATTCCCGTGACGTATTCGAAATACGCGACAGATTAAGGGACGAACATATTTCTCAGTTGTACGAGTCTATGCACAACGATAATCGATCTTGTGGCAGAAGTAAACTTCGTACTTATAGGTTATTTAAGAATGAATGCACACTCGAGCCGTATCTAATACACACTAAATCTGTAATGAGTAGGCATCTATTTACTCGGCTACGGATAAGTAATCATTCCTTAGCCATAGAAAAGGGTAGGCACGCACAGCCACCAGTAGCTCTAGAAGACCGAACTTGTTCATTCTGTGACCACAAAGTGATTGAAGACGAACGCCACTTTGTGATGGAATGCCCTAAGTATAATGTCGCACGACAGAAGTTGTGGGGTTTTATACAACATGGGGAGCAAACATTCCTTGGTATGAATAACAATAATAAGTTTCTCTACATCATGGGAAATGCAGATCCTGCCCTTTGCAATGTGATCTGCTGTGCCGTTCGTGAGTTTTTTCTCTTTCGTAAAAATTCGTAAGAAATATTTGTTGTCAGTTTTAAATGATAAATGTAGGCCTAACATTGTCTACTGTATTTGTGCATACTGCCCATGTGGGTGTAATATTGCAATAAATCTATTCTATTCTATTCTATTCTATTCTATTCTATTCTATTCTATATCCAGGGATGACGACATCAATTCTATAATATCTGTGTCCAACTCGATCGAACGCCGCTCGCGTTCCAATCACAATTATCAAGTGTGTTTTCGTGTAAATAAAACACGAGTTAAGAATTCAGCCCCATATTCTATGATTAACTACAACTGGACAATTTAGAACTAATATTTCAGGTCGTATAAATCTATCCCCTCCATGAACATCCAGCTCACGAATTAAAAATTCGCCAGCTGAATATTCATTCAAGAAAATCTCTTAAAGTCACTTATTTGAAATAGTCTCCTGTGTATCAGACAGACTCCAACGAGTTACGGATCTCCATGCCATGAAAACGGCGAAACCATTGTTGCTTCCCCATACTCATGCACGTCATCTCATAACTTTCCAAAGGAAATCCATCTTAATTCGCTCAGACAATTTAAAATCCGACCAACAGGCTCAGGGGTCCATCACATCAACAATAAATCTAAGTTGGTCCTACCTGTACGAATCCAGAAACCCGACTGACTCAAACAAGCCACAAACCCTCTGCACAACACTTCTGCACACAAAGAACTCAATCCGTGCAAATCGACTTATACAATTCAACGTGATTATTCATGCAGCATTCAGACATGACATCCAAGCGAGACACAAGATTTCTCGGCAACCTAGGGGGTTAACTGGAAATAATTTTATTTTGATCCGAAAGTGTGTCGATAGAATGCGTAGATGTTTATTTATGTAATGGGGTTTAAGATCACATTCTTATGCACAATGGCCAATCGTGACCACAACATGAATAGAAAGTCAAGTCTTACCAATCGTTTAAACCCATGTTGCCCATTTTAGCGGACCTCCACCCCAGGCATTGTCCACCGGGCCTATCTTACCAGTAAACCATAGCCTGTTTACCACAGCAAACAAGCACTGCCTCACTTTCCGGGGTCCTCACGGGGGCCTAGGTTAATGTTAAGCATTGACAGTGACTACCTTGTCACAACACACAATGTAGGGTCCGGCGAATCACGATGTTTCTCTCGAATCGAATCAACCAACGGGTTCGAAACCGAATCGAATCTCGAATCGAATCCACTTTTTAATTGTTACGACACTGCGGCCTACTTGTGCTCTCCGTCTCTGTCGTGAACTCAATATCAGTAAACATACTGGACTATTAGAAACTTGGCAGGGTTCACAAAGGTAATCAAAGGAAAGGCCATTTATCGCCCTTTAAATGCAGCAAGGCGCCATCTGCAATGCCAAAACACTGCAGATGGCGCCTTGGTGCACTTAACTGGCGATCCCTAACGCAATCTCCACCAGCACTTAAATGTCATTTTTATGAATTTTCAGACTGAATTTGTGCTATCTTGTTAGACTGGATATATACCTGGGACCGACCTGGGCATGCGCCAGTGCGTATTTGGTTCTGAAACATCAGGACCTGGCTCTTAAATCTCAGAAATTGGCTTCTCAGTTGGCGCGTAACTTCTCAGATCATATTTTGATATTCTTTCGATGGATAATCGAGAGAGACACTCTTACATGTATTATATATATGGTTATCATTTATCATTGTTGTAGAGTGCTTAAGTTAATACTTCAAGTCTTAATTACCAAGCATTAATCTTCACTGTGGTTTCTGATCAAGTCTTGGCTGCCTAAATAGGCAGCCAAGACTTGATCAGAAACCACAGTGAAGATTAATGTTTGCTATAGTGTACTAAATGAAAATGATGAGAGCTATTACATACTTGCAGTGTGTGTTACAAACAGCAGTGTGACTCCATAAATTGAAATCTGGCGCATGAATTGAAAAAATAGGCTCCGAGGCTAGAGCGTATTTTAAATAGTCCTGATCGGTCCCTGATATACGTTCAATCTTATTCATCAGAAAACTGCAGGGTGAATTGTTATCTTCAGAAAGTGGACAATAAAGAATTGTATGAAATCCAAATCTCTCGAGCATTCGACTTTTTTGAATAATCGAGATTTTTTCGAATCGATTTGAATCAGTAGCAAGATTAAAAATCGAATCGAACCTCGGACATTCTCCGGACCATAACACAATGACAAAGAAGTTCCCTCAAAATCGTTAAGACAAACCGTAACCTAATGTTTTCTTTGTGAGGACCTGGAAAAAAATAAAGTGGGGCCGGAACTTTGGCAGGGACTTGAACCCCAAAGTTCTGCCTCCTGTGCCAAGCCTGGCATCCCGATCCCCTAGTGAGAACCAAGAAGATTGGTTGGCCGTCGTATTGGAATACTAGTTGCCACTCGTGTGCCCCTTCCAAAGTTTGTTCCATTGTAACCTTATCAACATTTTAGTTCTACACAAGGGAACTAGTGGATCTTACTATTAACGCATTTCAACTAAGAGCCTCTGGTTGCATAGAACTAAATGTTGAGAAGGGGTCTGTATCGCGTATGGAGCTCTGCACTTGACCAACGGTTGTAATTTATTTTGGACTGCATGGTCCTTGAAGTATTAATCTTCACTGTGGTTTCTGATCAAGTCTTGGCTGCCTAAATCGGCAGCCAAGACTTGATCAGAAACCACAGTGAAGATTAATGTTTGCTATAGTGTACTAAATGAAAATGATGAGAGCTATTACGTACTTGCAGTGTGTGTTACAAACAGCAGTGTGACTCCATAAATTGAAATCTGGCGCATGAATTGAAAAAATAGGCTCCGAGGCTAGAGCGTATTTTAAATAGTCCTGATCGGTCCCTGATATACTTTCAATCTTATTCATCTGAAAACTGCAGGGTGAATTGTTATCTTCAGAAAGTGGACAATAAAGAATTGTATGAAATCCAAATCTCTCGAGCATTCGACTTTTTTTGAATAATCGAGATTTTTTCGACTTGACGTAATACAGTTATTACTTCAAGAATTGTGCTGTCAAAAGCTATAACTCTAGGCCAATGGATATTCGCTGATGAACTTGCAAATTTGAAACATGCTGCAAAAAAACCCCTCATTTTGACGGCCAAAACATAACATGATATTTTATCTCAAAAGCCGTCATAAGTCTTCATTTAATAACTGATTTCAAACTTTTCTCATCGCTCGTGTCTTTGGCACTCGCGACGGTAACTCTTGCATTTGGAATCTGCATCAGTATTCTGACACTTTCGAAAGGGCCCCTTCACAGAATTAACTCTGGGGTCCGAATTTCCTCTCCCCGGCCCTGCTTCCGTCGCATTTGTCAAGATCTGAGTTCGAAGGGAATGGCATAACTGTGACTCCATTTTTCAATTTTACCACTTTTTGTAGCAGGACCCTGGTAAGTGTGATTTGGAATGCTGTGTACCTCTCCCTCCCCATTTCCATCTTTTCATTGTGCTTTCGACTCTAATGTTGTTTAGTAATTGTAGTCTAGCAGTTGTATATCAAAGCTCGATGATTCTCACTGTGCACTCCAACTTCCTTCTCCCTTGAAATTTACACTGGCTGCTGAAAGTATGATTAAACCCCACTAAATTAACTAAAGTAAACCACCAAACAAACATATCCGACAGATAGAGATAGAAAGTTAAAAAATATAAAAGCAAAACTATTTTTATAGAAATGTCGCTCCTTAAATGTTTGTTAGGAAATTATTCTAAATAGGGCGGTTTTTCAATTAGTCTCACAAAGCGATCATCTATGTCAAGTAACGACCTGCAAGTGCATAAAGGGATATAATGAATATTCATTATCAAGACCAAGAATAATGACTATACTGATATATTATGAAATATACCTTATTTAACAGGGCGTGATAGTTCGGCATTGATGCAGAACGATTTTATCAAATAAAAATAACAGCACCACTTTTATCTTACTTGGATCGATTTCGTTGCTATGACAGATGCAAAATATTGACTGCTATGCTTTGTGTTTAAACTTTCCGAAGGGATTACAGGTGGATTAACACAGACAATTGAATTTCGTTTGAGAAGAACCACCACATACATCACTGTACGTGCGTAATATTTGCAAGTGTATATATGTTGAACGTCGTTGCTTCAAGTCAACAAAAGGGACTTAATACATTTTGGGAGCATGTTTTCAGATTCTGCTATTATCTTCGATAAAGTGCAGAGTGATTCAATATATTCCTGAACGTTTTGTTTTCAATATCCCATAGGACGGATACGGTCTGGTATGTTTTGCCGTGTAATTTAAACTCTTCACTCCCCCTTCACCACTTGTTAAAATTACCTTCGTTGAAATAATTTATACATGTGGTTCCATGAGTCGAGCATGTTCATGCTACTCGTTTGGGAACCCAAAGCAGTGGAGCAGTGCTGGTTTACTATGGTAAACAAGCACTGCTCCACATCTACACGAGTGTTTACAGTGGCTTACTATGGCTTCTGCTTAACTGGTTGAACTGGATCAGGCAATCAAAGCCTGGGATGAAAGTCGCCTAAAGTGGGCAGCATCGGAATAAATGACTGACTAAACTTGACTTTATCCTTGTAGTGTGGCCATGATGTAGTCATAGATGCTTTAAGTGACATCAAGCATCAATAAAATAGAGAGTAATCGCCTGTAATGGTTACAGGGAATAATTCATGAGAGGTGAGGGGCGTTGTACAAACACGAGTGCGCGAATGCGCACGAGTGTTTTACAATATTGTCCCTCGCCTCGAATGAATTATATCACGTAACCAGTCCAGCCAAGCGATTACTCTGTTTATTACTTTTCATTATTAACGATAATTATATTATTTAAATCTTTACCTAACGTAACGGCCAGCGCTATTCTCAAAAGTCGCCAATTAATTTTCATTATTTTTTCATTTTTTTGTCTCTAAAACATAGATTATGACCCCACATTGGAACGAGCTCGTCGAGCTCGTTCCAATGAGGGGTCGTAACCTATGTTTTTAAGACAAAAAAATGAAAATAATAGCTTTTCAAGAATTTCTTTTGCAAGTGTCGTCTGCTTTTCATATTAGGTAAAGGGTTAAAAAAACCCAATGAAGTCCCCATTACATCCACGGCAAAGCGTCTTCGTTTGCGCGCACGGATACATGGCACAATTGTTGATTGCATAATTCACTTGTGAAGTTATCGTTTATAATCAAACCGAAATCCCAGTAAATTACACTTTGGAAAGTAATAAAAATAAATAAATAAGAGCATGCTGAGGGGGAGTCGCCCGAGTGATGAATTACGGGTGGGTGGCTCTCCGCAATAATTAAAAAAATAAACGCGAAATGTATTGCCCCGTGTGCTTTCCAATGCTTCCCAAATCACACACACACAAAATACATCAGGATTTTCTCTCTTGTTTCTTTTGTTGTATCTATGGGTTTTTTGAAACTGGGAAGTTTCATAAATCGAATTAGGCCCATAAAAGAGAAAATGACCGACCTTTTCGTTCGCGAGGCTTTTTGTGTTCAAACTGTGTTTACCGTGTCTGTTTGGAAGGAAGGATATTTTATACCACGATAGCTGTGCGTTTTCAACGTTTCGCGATAACCAGGAGCCGGTCATACTCCCTGGTGATACAATACAGACATTGGGAAATGTTCTAGATACACCTCGCGTGGAATCTGGATTACGCGTTACAACGTCAGGTAAGAACGCTTCAGATTGGACGTTTGCGTCTGAGTAACGTTATATGACGTGAATGAAATGCTTTAACACAAAACAGTGTCAAGCGTGAAAGTTATCAGACCGCCGAAGGTGATAAGTTTCTTTAAAAATATCAGCGACATTCACTCAATTCAAGTTTAATCGGGGAATAAATCAGAATACAACTCGGGTAGAATACGGAAGACAGGAATCAACTATCCTTGGTGGAGTTTTTCGTGTATTTCACGCGCGCCGTCAGCGCCCGTGAAATACACAAAAACTCTACCTCAGGTCGTTGATACTCCCCCCCCCCCCCCCCCCCCGTAATCTACTCTCGTTGTATTCTGTCTTATGATCGAAGTCCATTGTAATTGGTTCGCAACTTGGACTCAGACTTCATTGCGATAAGGAAAACCTTTTACAGCTGATACTGTTACAACCACCGATAATATTACAACAACCGATGAAGTAACAAAATAATGTTATAAAAACTAATAATGTTAATTTTTTTTACAAAATCTTCTAACCTCTATAAAAATAAAAATCAACCAAAAATGTTATAATGTTTCTAACCGATATTATTACACTATTTAACCGGTAATGTTATAACTTTACAACTGAAGTTTTTTATAATTAGTGGTGGCCGTAGGTTTTAGATTGTATTGAGTTCTTGGGAGAAACACACTAGGCCGACCATGATTTTGAAAATTGTTCTCAAAAGTCCACCGTTGTCAAGGCATTAGTTCGATCCCACGACAAGATGTAGTTAATTGCCTGGACCCCAATCCACATTGATTCTTCACTTAACTGACCTCTGTTAACTCCCTTCAGGTCTTAATTAACCCTTTACCCAACGTCAAGACTATAACAGGCCAGCGCTATTCTCAAAAATCGCCAATTACTTATTTTCATTACATTTTCATTTTTTGTCTCAAAAACATAGGTTATGACCCCTCTTTGGAACGAGCTCGTCATGCGGAGTCATAACCTATGTCTTTGGGGCAAAATATGAAAAAAAATGAGTTATTCAAGAATTTTTTCTGCATGTATCATCGGCTTTTCATGTTAGGTAAAAGGTTAAACTAAAAATCACCTCACTATCCATGTTTTATAGGAGCTCATTCTCGCGGGGCCCGTTATCACCCTTCCGTGGCTCGTGCCCCTGACCCGTAGGATGAGCCGCCTCTAGTGACATTAATGTCAAGCACCCATCTGAGTATTAGGGTGAAACAAGTAGATCGGGAACGGGAACAGTCATTAATTGGATCGCAACCTCCTAGTGATTCAGAAGTACAAAATCGAACAAATATGATTTAGTAAAATAGCTACACACACACCCCGTCGCGAGTGTCATAGGCAAACAATGCGATGGTGATCTGGGATGGGTAGATGCGGTCACTGCGTCCTCCCTCCCAGGAGTTGGAAATTGTCAAGGCATTCAGGGCAAGAAGAGAGCGTATTCAGTATAAACCTATGCAAAAACGGAGCACTGTGTTGTTAATAATCCTGTCAAATGTCCTCACCCCTTAACAAAAGAAACCCCCATATGCCTGTGGGTAACGACGCCAGGGATGAATCCTTCTAAGTGCGGTATACCGTTCTCAAATAGCATATTCAACGGAACTGGGGAGAAATAAAATTGCGGCCAAAGAACTTTCCTTTGGCAGCCAGATACCACTGTAGCCTCAACGTGTTATTAGGAGTGACGCAAGTACATGAACCAAGCAGATGAACGTTACAAAATGGGTAACTGAGCAATGTGATGAACAATATGCTGATTTGCATTTGCTCATTTGAATGGTTATTTGCTCGATATGTTATACCCAAATGCTCATTTTATGCTTCGGCAGCAGAGTAGCCACGAGGGGGATTGGGCGGGACTCCACCACCCCCACTTTTCCAGGAAAATGTCAACCTTCTACACATATATGTCTGAAATCCCCAAAACTGATTCATGTACTCTCACCCTGATATACTTCTTGGATCATTTTGCTAAAGTTGTGCCTTAACATTCTGGATACTTGAGCCTTTAAAACGAAGAGTACCATGGGTGCTCCAACTGGCATGAAAAGTTAAACTGTGTCCCCATGGAAGACCCTGAACCTTCACCTACAGGGATACACACTCTTCACCCACATGAGGTGAAAAGAAGTGGAGGGAAAACCCTTTTCTGCTGCCATTGAAATGAACTAGGTGGACGGGAAAAAATTCCTCACCCTCTTCATTCAGCCTGGTTATGCCCCTGGGTAAGTAAACGTTTGAAAGCGCTATGCATAAGTTTTGGCATGCCGGGAAAATGACAATGGTCGATCAAAGGACAGATTGAGAATGAATAAATTGGCAATGAGGGTCAGTAATAATTGAATCCCTAAAATTAACAGTTGTAGGATTAAATTATTACTGAACCTTCCCACAAATGCACAATGGATTCGCCCATTTCGCCGTAGACTGTACCATTCAAGGCGCTGGTGTTGAAAGCAGTAATGAAGTAATGTAAATTGTTATATTCCTTTCAGCCAACTGTGCGTTTAAGATTAAAACACCTTTTCAATTGAAATTTCATTTGATAACTCGTTCTTCATTGTTGAAATTATACTGGTATATATTATTGTTGATATTCATTCACTCTCGCCCCTTCTCCAAAATTTTAACCATCTGAGTACTGCTGATATTTTACATCCAGTAAAGTGTCATCAATTGGAAGAGACCATATTCGTTATTCAGGGATAAAGCCATTAATATTTTCAATGTGCAGCACGTTGAAAATATTGATTGGACTACCAAACGACGTTAACGTCATGAAGCAGTCATCCACTTTATGAATTCAGGTCGCATCACGAATCTTTACCAGAAAAGAGGTCTTTCAGATTTACGGGGTTAATGTAAAGTGACTCAGACATGCAGGGCACGGAATAGAAAATTATATCCGGAAAAAATGTTTTGAGATTATGAAATTTTAAAATACTGTTATTCTTGTCACAATATTCTTTTCGAGTAATTAATTATTCAAAGTAACCAGAAGGAAGAAACTTACACTAACTTTCATTTCTTGTCGGTCATTTATCACTTTGTCTTGTCAACTCCAGTTGAAGGTCTGGTCAAATCAGGCATGGTTTAATTTTTTGGAAATTGGGGAAAGGGCATTTGGGGGAGCGAAGTCCCCTTGGGTATCCAAAACCTGTCAGCCACCAGCAAACATCGTCATAATTCCAGAAACATAAATTGTCAGGCATCACTACTGAGGTCCCAGGAATTGGGATTCTTAAATTAGCCCTGACAGCTCATCCGAGATCAACACTTGTGTGAACAAAATCCATTGCAGTTTAGGATATGACTGTGTTAACCCTATAGTAGTAGAAGATCTACCCGACCGCCCACAATAGCAGGACCTCGTATATTCCATGCCAGTTCAGAGCCATCAACTGGGAGGATCTATATTCGTAACTTGAAAGAACAATCAATATTTTTAACGAGCAGCCTTGGGGCTGTACGTTGAAAATCTGGATTGGTATGCCATACAGATCCTGGACCGGAAAAGAGGACCTTTCGTGTTCAAGGGGTTAAGTATATAGAGTCACTAACCCCGTACTGCATGTAGATTGCATATTCGCCAGGTAAACTGCCACCCACGCGAGCCTCGCGCCTGACTCGGATTGCTAAAGCCATGATTCCATCCCCAATAACATTTGTACAGTCCTCAGTGCATCAATTCTCAGAAAAGATTTTGCTCCTTTCCATATGCAATTTTCAAAATTTTTCCTCACAGGTCGAACCATGGTCGACCCGGTGCATCTTGAGGACCTTAATGTGTTATGGCCACGGGCCCCCACTGCCCTCCCGCCGCCGCTGTCTATACCTCCAGTTGATGTGGGCACCTTTCAAAATCTCGCTATCATTCCGGATCTTGTCCGTAATATGATCTATAATTCGCCCGTGTCTCGCGAGGACTGGGTTTCAGGTCTCTATTGAGCTCTGATTCTATTCTATTCTATTCAACAAGTTCTTCCTCGTTTCTCTTGGCTTAACTTGCAAGTCGTCTAATTCAAACTTTAACCTTTTGAACACGAAAGGCAGCTTTTCCGACCCAGGAACATGAAGCGACATAACTGCATGACGTATAGGATGGCTGCTAAAGGAATGTGTACGGTGGGCCAATCAATATTTTGAACGTTTTAACGCTGCACGTTGAAAATATTAATCGGTCTACTCCCACATAATATCCGATATCCGCTATATATCGAGGCGGTAAGTAGGATGGCTTCTTTCGCAATCAAAATATCTGAGAATCAAAATGACCTGATGTGGAATGTGGTAGCTGAACAAAGAAATCGTAAAGGCAAACCGGAATCCCCTTTCAAATTACTGGAAAGATACGGTCTCGCTGTCCCTCAACATCCAATTATCACTAACACTAATGTTATAGGTAAGCTCAAGTACAATTTGCGCTTGCAGCATGTAAACACGTTCAAGAAGTCAATGTTTGAGAACTGCAAAAAGAATGGAGATAATAAACTGAGAACTTACAGGCTGTTTAAAAATGACTATTCAATGGAAACGTACTTAGTGGAAACGAACACGGCGGAAGATCGGGAAATTTTCACTAAGCTTCGTATCAGCAATCATAAGTTAGCTATTGAAAAAGGGCGACATTATCAACCGCCGAAGCCTGTTATCGACAGGATATGTACTCACTGTGAAGCAAACCCCGGGAAAATAGAAAACGAATGCCATTTTCTTATGGAATGTACACATTATTCAGAGCTTCGATCAGAACTATTTGTTCTGATGAACAGTGAGATTGACGGTTTTATTGATCTGAGTATATTTGAGAAATTCAAATTAATATTTGAAAATAGAACCCCCTGTTCATGCCATAAAATCTGCAGCGTGATCCGGGATTTTTACGCCAGACGATTATGATATGTTTAGTGATGTGTATTGGAAATTCTAGTTCACGTCTCCACGATCTTTTTCGTATCAAATTAATAAAAATATAGTACTTTGATCATGGAAAATTGGTGGATGAAACTGTAATATTTTGAGTACTACTTTTGTTCATGTTACTTGTAGATTATCGCATACTGTCCTGTATAGGATGTTTTATGCTAATAAATGTTATGTTATGTTATGTTATGTTAAAGAATATGAACTCTTCCAATTGCTGCCATTGAACTGGCATGGAAGATACCACCAGGGTCCAAAGGATGAAGGCTGTAAGAGTCTAAGTGAATAATTTCAACAACTGTACGAGAAACCCAATGGCCGAATTCACTGCCACAGATATAGGATCTACAACCAATTGCCTGGAAGACTCCTTTTCGACAGCCAATAGAACCGCTTCATCTAGCGTTTCCAAAGTGCGTCTTAATATGCCTACTTGTGGTCTTGCCTCAAACACAAGCGCCGAGCGCCGAGGGCGGGGAGTAAAGGGGGCAACTGCCCCGGAATTTTGGGTGTTTTAAAAAGCTGAAAGTCGTGTGAAGGCTTTTGGTACGAGCCTTCTGCGCTGGTGGAGGTGGCAAGAGTACGTAGTTGCATTACTGACTATGTTCTATTCATATAAAAACCCACTTGTTCCAGTTTATTGGTTTTCCACAGATCTTTCCTTCATCGTGGCGGTTCCGATTATCTTTGGAGAAAAAATGCACCATACACACAGAAATAAGGTAATAAATTACCCAAATTGTAAGGAAATAATTGAGTAGATATTGTTATGAAAATGCAGGAGAATGCTTCTCCTAACAATAATTCAAAAACTTGTTCTGGGGAGGACTCCCAGACCCCCTGTTCATCGCTTCGCCGCTCGCATGGCTCATAATGCCCGTTCTACATATTGCCCCGGGGCCCGTCCTCGCTCTCAGCTGCTCCGGCCTTAAACTCCTTTGAGCCTCAATAACAGCGTCCCTGGACTTTAACAGAAAAATGGAGATTCCGATGCGCCTGTTTAACAAGCCGTCTGATACTACGGGCCAGCTCTGACAACGGCTCCCAGCATGTTCCCTGTAAATTGCTATCCCTCTCAATACGGGTCAAATCGATCTGTCAAGATCTGCTGTAGATAGCGATAATTGGTCTTCACCCGAGGGCCTTCTTCATAACATTGAGGAGATATACCCCTCAGTGAGAAAGTCAAACCTTGCACGCCAAGGACCCAGCCTACCATTTAGGCGTCGGGCATTTATCAAAATGAACGGACCAGTTCAAAACACTTACAGAACTAATGAATTAGTCCGGTATATCCATAGGTTTTGTGAATCTGTCAGCGTGAACAGACCATGTATTAATTGTTGATTTACAGCACGAGGGACAAATGGATTAGACAAACTATTTAACCCATATGCAGTAAGAACAACTTTAGCTGTCTCGAGCCGATGTGTTGTATTGTTCTTGTGGGGTAGCTCTATATATATCCACTCCAGATTTGTTTCAAGTTATATTTCGGGCTTGTTAATTGCAGTTCTCGAGCGCTGCCATGTACTTCATCTGTGTCAGTCTCCCATGAAGCACTGTATCTTTTGTTTCAATTAAAACACACCTGATTTCCGAAATTGATAAGCTATGCCCAGGTATAACTATAGAAAGGCATTCGTGCCAACTGATAGAATAACATCAGCCAGAATTTTTAGTTCGAATACCTCCTTGTCAGAGCGTATCACTTTCTTATTTGGACTGTAATCGCCCGATTAGATGAAGGTGGTGGGGCGGAGTAATTTTATCCCGATTAGGAACTGTTTATTTCCAAATGAGACCTAAATATGTCAATGGGGAGGGGGTGATAACGTTGAAGAACTAAAAGCCCTATATACTAGCCTATCCAAAGCGTAGGGGCAGTAGGAGTCCCCTTAAAAGTTTAAAATCAAGATGTTAAATCCGATACAAATATTGTATAGATTACGCTCCATTCCGCTCTGACGTCACTCGTTACACGGACATCTTTTCTTTATTAGACCTGGTGTTGGTGTACTAAATGATCAGTTTTTCGTTATTATAATTCTGCTTCCTGGAGCCAATACTATAAAACTTTTACAAATGTATTTTCTAGAATTGTATTTTATACCTATTAATATCACTGAATAAAATAAATCATTAACATTTTAAAAGATATGGCAATTTGCCAACTGGCAAATTGCCACATCTTTGAAAATGCTAATGGTTCATTTCAACCCATTTAAAGTTATAACTAGAAAATACAGTTCATGAAAATACAATTGTAAAAGTTTTATAGTATTGGCCCCTGGTGAGTCTTGGCATATTTTCGATATCTATTGTCACGATAGTTATAAAAGATTATTTATTAGATATGATTTTCTTTCCCAGGGTTGCCCGTTATCTAGCTCGGCAGATATGACGTCAAACTTGGCTGATATAAGGACGATCTCGGCCGATATGAACCAAGCTAGAGTTGCCCCCAGTGATGCGTTACGAGGCGCAGCCAATTTACTTGCATCGAAATGTTTGCTGTTATTCATCGAACGCAATCAGCTAAATGGAGTAGTTTGAAGCTGAGTTTTTATATGGTGACGAATATTGTTTTGTGTGTTGGCCCAACAGACTCAATTTTCAACACAAGAACAATAATATTCTCAATATTTACCTTCAGAAGTTCCCAAATTGCACGCTGAGGATTTTTTTAAAACACTTTTTAGGGAGGACGTTCCAACCCTCGAAATCGAGAGGGGACACCCTTCTAGACTCTATCGGTCTCGTGCCTACGACCCTGGGCAATTCCTTCGGCTCGTGAATTACACAAGGGTATCCAGTAAGATCGCGCTATGGACTCAAGATTATTTGAAATCGCGCCTAACGTCATTACATACAAATTGTTCCACAGTCAATTGATCTGGGTTGTCAGTTTCCGTCGGGTTGACGTGACCAAATCAGCCAGATCAAACAAGATGCCGTAAGCGTCTTGTCTGTGTGATCTAGTCTGTGTCCGATCTAGTCTCGTCATCAAGACAGAATATGACAACCCAGACTGATTGAGTGTTGTAATAATTTATTTATCATATGAGAGCGGATATTTATAAACTGAATACGATACTTGCAATGTAAACAAAAAATAATTGTGGAATGTGCTTCCTGGGTCTTCTGCGCATCAAGACCCGAGAATCAAGGAAACGTCAATTTTGTAATGCATATTTCTTTCTCCACCTGCTCGAAGTACGGTAGGTCTAGCGCGTCTTGGAGATTAGTACCCCCCCCCCCTCCCCCCAAAAAAAGACATATAAAACCCCCAAAACAAAACCACACACACGAAACAGGGGAAAAAACTCTGATCTGGTGGCTTTATGTTTACTTGGAATATAAATGAGAAATGCGGCAATCAAGGCTCGGACATTATTATTAGCGTCAGTGTTGTCATTGCTGTTGTTTCTGTTAAACTTCGTCCCAATGTATTAAATATAGAATATACCCACAGTAGCTTGGTGCACCAAATGTTCACCACGAGTGGTGAAGTTGTGTTAACCGCGAGCCTTCGGTGCGCGGTTAACACCACTTCACCACGTGTGGTGAACATTTAGTACACCAAGCTACTTTGGGTATATTTTATTTATACCATGATCGTCAGATTAATAAGAGTTTATATGGTAAATAAATCAATATTCACACGTGCGAATCTGTTTTTGTTTACATGAGCACCGGTGGGCGGTAGTTCCGCTGGCAATTTTATCGTCGAAACGAAATAGAAAGCGATACCGCAATTTACAGGGCCTTTTCATTTTTAATAAAATAATAACATACTAGTTCGAGTTATGGATGCTTTATTAGCATGTGACAACGTGTGATTGTTAACTTTTGGTACCTTATGAGGTAAACTTATTTAAAAACGTAATAAATAATTGCGGGTTTTATTTCATTCTTCACGAGGCGACGAGTGATAAATTTAGACAAGTTTGCATTCAAGACGAGGTCACCAAAGGTCAACTTGGATGTAGTTCCACTTGTAGGTGTAACTTTTTACTATTGAAATGCCCTTGGTGGCGTGTTCACCACGGTTGGTGTGTGAAGCTAAAATTTATGCCATAGGCTTTTTATATATAGTAGAATACGTAATCATGGTATAAATATCTACTAGTGAGGCCGTTTCATCATATGTTACCTTCTGGTTGGTGACCGTATAAAAATCTACCGTAATGCTGAAATGTGGAGGAGCATTAAATAAGACTCCACTGCCGGGGCGTAGGGATACACCATGAATTATTCTTGACTGGCGCACCTAAGCATCTGTTTTTGGTGTGCAAAGTCATTTGTAGCCACGTGTATACTACAAAAGTGATTAAATTGGAGGCGAGATTTGGGGAGTAAAGATCTTAAATATAATGCACAATTCCGACAGGAGCATTAAGTTGCACTGTAATAAATATCACGCATCTCTTGAAATCAATTCTTCAAATGTGTAGTTCAGTGGACAATGCTATAAAACTTTTACACCTGTATTTTCTAGAATTGTATTTTCTAGTTAGGATTTTACGTGGGTTGAAATGAACCATTAACAATTTTCAAAGATGTGGCAATTTGCCTGTTGGCAAATTGCCATATCTTTTAAAATGCTAATGATATTAGTTTTATCCAGTTATATTAATAGGTAGAAAATACAATTCTAGACAATACAATTGTAAAACGTTTTATAGTATTGGCTACAGGAGTGTTTTATTGGAATCTTTCAGAACCATGTATGGGTTTCGACCATCTTACCGCTCTGGGTCCGGTCATTGGTCACACGACGGACGTGGAGTCAGACTTAACAGATATTTCGTAGGACGTGATAGATCTGGGTATTACACATCTTATCCACAGCCGCATTTTCTCTATGGATACAACAGATCAAGAAGATTCACATCGGAAGATGACGTCATCGTGGATGATGATTGTGAGTATAATAGTGAGGCCAATAAAGGATATCTACACGCTTTTGAGTGTATACGAATTATTTCACGAACACGGACGAAAAACAAGTTTTAACGAGAGGCGATGACTCGTGTCAGGCGAAGTAAAAAAATAATTTGGTTCTCGAGAAATTAATTTTTCAAATCAATGAATGAGAGAGGCTTTTATTTTTATTTTTTGTTTGTTTGATAACTGGTGCTAAATTAATTTTAGTCGGAAAAATGTGTTTACATGTTATTGCCTTGTTAACCCTTTACCCAACGTAACGGCCAAAACCGGCCAGCGCTATTCTCAAAAATCGCAAATTAATTTTCATTATTTTTTCATTTTTTGTCCCAAAAACATAGGTTATGACCCCTCATTGGAACGAGCTCGTCAAGCTCGTTCCAATGAGGTGTCATAACCTATGTTTTTGAGACAAAAAATGAAAAAAGGGTTATTTAAGAATTTTTTGCAAGTGTCGTCTGCTTTTCATGGTAGGTAAAGGGTTAAAATTTATGGGATAGTTCCTATTTATAGCACTCTGCCATAAATTGTTACAAGATAAATCCACACAGGTAAAATAATTTAACTTCACAAATAATCTGAAGTGTGGCATAGTGAGCGTTAATGGCCGTGGCTCAATGTTTGTCTAGCAATTTTGTAATACAGTTCGGACTTCAGTTTATTACCACAAAGTCGTTGGGTTTGAAGGGTTGGTTCTTTTAAGATGGCCCTTGATATCCGTGTTCTATCTGGTGACTTGGAATAACAGATAACTTCGACAAGCAGCTTCCCCTTTGGGTTACCAAAAACTTTCATTCAGCTGTAAAGTCTCTAAGGAGAGCCCGATCTCGGCCGATATCAAGGAAATTACTCACATAAGCTCCAAACTTCCTGTCAAATCTCTCCTATAATTAGCAATTTGTTTAGTGTTAAATATATGCTATATTGTAAGCTACGGTGCCTTGTCCTGTTACTTTTTTGTTGTTATTGTTCATTTTTGTGACATATAGCATATTCTTTGTATAAATATTGTTTGAACTAACGTCTCTTGGGAATTCGAAAATTCCTAACATCAAGGTAATTCAACTTCAAACAAAATTCTTCTAACATCAGTACTTGTATTAAACTGTAAAGTCTTTTAGGAATTCAATAATTCCTAACATCAATGTAATTCAGCATCATAATATTCCTAACATCAATACTGGAGTGATGATAGCTTCCATTTGAACAGTATGACCTGTTCTGCCAAAAAAATGTTGCACTCACGACGTGTGTTAACGTTGATAAGAGAGTCTGTTCTGGGGTTCTGCTGGCAGTTATCTACACAGTGGAGCGTGAATGGCCTTGATCAGAGTTGCGAATGCATGCTGATCAAGCATCACGAGATCTCGACCAGGGCAGTCAGCATGTCAGGTTACATGAGGTAACCATTGCCAAAGAAGTGCCACTACCAGACCGTTCCCATTATAACAAGAATTTCCAAGCTTCAATCGACGTCGGCCTGGGGGATATTCTCTGTTAGATGAACACGTGATAGTTCAGTCAGAACCAGCTAATACCGGTTATAACTGGCTAAACATCACGTGATTGACCGAGTTCTGTAAATCGGGTATGATTTGACAGAAGAATGGAATACTTTGATGATTGATTGTCAAGTTCTCGTCAAGTTAAAATTCCCCCCGAAACCTCTTCTGTTTCATAGTGCAACATAATTTAATGTTTCCCAATTCTACGATTAGATTCTGTTTGCCGCGTACTTCCAAAAACTAGTATTTTATTATAATTTACTATAGGCTCTAATGACTCTTTAACAATTTACCTATCATAAAATTCGCCACTGTAGTCTGAATTTCACAACATGAACCACATCTGTAGAATTGTATTCAGTTATATTTGTGAACTTTTGTAAAATAAATACCGCCTACATAATAGTTGAGTCATTTTCTCCAGAACCGAGTAAAATAGATGTTTATAAAACAAATATAATAAATGTATACTGTGTTTTTATCATGCTTTGTTGAAAACCCATCCATACACAGAACGACACACGCGTGTGAATGGGTTGATCGATATGGCACGAGTGCCAGCGCGGAAAGATAGAACGAGAGAATCCTTCCGCGATTCACACACGCGTGTCTTTCTGTGTTTATTACACGCCTTCGCGTCTATAAATACAATTATTAGAAGGACACTCAGCAATTCAATTGACAACTCGTCCCCTGAGCTCCAATGTGTTCTATGTGCCAGTAGGCACATAGAACACATTGGAACTCAACTTGGGACGAACTATCAACAAAAAGAACACTTTTTATCGCCAACCACATTTGCGAGGGGAACGCGTGTTACTGTATCGTCCGCTAAGGTCCAATGTGTTCTATGTGTCTACTGGAACATAGAACACATTGGGACTTGAGGGACGATTTTCAGCTATCACTACCGATTCAAACTGTAATTACCTTGCACGATACTTGTATTTAAAAACAGTCCGTCAACGATTTCCGTTCCGCAGATTTTCATTTTCCGCATGGTTTAGTTTTGCTGTTGAAGGGGATTACGTAGAATAGGCGTGTAATAAAAATCAATATACACCAATCAAAAAAGGTAAAATTTTAAAGCCTCAAAATTTCATACTAATTTTGGAAGATAGTGCAAACGAAATAAAATGTTCAACGAAAGGGTTCACTTCCAATGACGGATTGCCTGAAAAATCAAAACCTTATTTTGTCCTTAGTGTGCTATTTTTCGTGATCAGGGATGAAATGAGTTCGGTATTTCGGTTTTTCGCCACTTAAGAAAATATGTTATTTTTCTTCCACAAGGGTGAAATAAATCCGGTTGTTTAGGTATTTTGCCCCTCATTAAAATATTATTTATAGCTGACATAAATGAATTTGATATTTTGCCACTCGTGAGAATATGTTACTTTCCGTCGTCAGTAGTTAAATTAATTCAGAATCACATGGTAAGTACATATTTTCGTCCTTTATGCGCAATTGACACACCTTAAATTTTCCACGAGCATTTAAATATTTCTTGGAATTGAATAAATAACATAACTCCAATTTGAACGAGAGCAACGCCAGGCGTGGCTAAATATGCCCGTTAGCCATTTTGAATTGATTGTACCAACTTTGGTTGCGATCAAATGATCCAAACTGTGGTTATCAGACGGAAACCAAAAAAATGTTAATAAACGGTCGAATTCTAAGTCAAAAAGGGCCGTAACTCATGTAATAATAATTGGATGGAACCCATATTCGAACTTAGCCTACATTAATAACTGGGTAATCCACATGCCTACTTTGGTTTAGATCAAATAACCAAACTGGAATTATCAGTCGGAAATCAAAAATGTTAACAGACAGACCATCAGACTGATCACATAATACGACCGTTTTTTCAAACGGGCGTATAAAAAATAGCTGACCGTCTCTGCTTAGTATTTTATTTTCGTGTGAACATAAAATTTTGGGGTTTATGGGTTGTGTAATATACACAGAAACAAAGTTTATGTCACTTTCAATCTTCACATTCTTATCAGTTTTCAGTTGCTCACTGATATTTTACTTGCCTTTTCTTATTTTATTGGAATCATGCCAAAAAATAAATATTTAACCCATAAGTGATAACGAATCAGCAACGAAATAGGTCTAAATATTTAACCCGTTGAATGTTTATGGCATCTTCCATGCCAGTTCAATGACAGCAATTAGAGGTGTCCATATTCATTACTGGGTAGACCAATCGATATTTTCAACGTGCAGCCACGAGGCTGCACGTTGAAAATATTGAATGGTCTACCCCACACATTTCCTGAACAGCCATTCTGTTTAATGACGTTATGATATATCATGTTCCTGGCCGAAAAAGCGGCCGCTCGGATTC
This sequence comes from Pictodentalium vernedei, assembly GCA_031216915.1. NCBI lineage: Eukaryota > Metazoa > Mollusca > Scaphopoda > Dentaliida > Dentaliidae > Pictodentalium > Pictodentalium vernedei. The sequence continues at coordinate 298,961,004 of CM062295.1, read as the reverse complement.
AAAAGGTTAAATATTAAATGAAACCCATTGATCTGACTGGTTGACAGGCCAATGTTAATTTCTAACATGCAGTCATATTGAGTCGGATTTTAAAATATGAACTCTTTCAAAAAGTTTCGCTGAACTAATATGGAGGATGCCATTTTGTTGCACTCGGCAAGAAAGAATTAGAATGTTCCGCAATGTTTTTAAATTAGATTTTGAGAAACTCCACACGCGTGAAATGTTGGCCTATAGCCTTTATACTCGTTTTTGGTTTGGGTTAAACCAAATCTAGACATGTTTCAGGTGGCAATTTTGGCCGATTTGTTGGGTTAAGAGCTGTAAATTATGATCTCAAAAGCGGTATCTTCCTCGATCTCAATCAGGCTCTGATTTCATAGATAACATATTTCGAATGAAGAAAAACAAACGAAAATAGCAGGAATGATTCAATATTTTCGGTTTTGTATTTTGACAGGTGATATTCGACAATGCTGTTTGTAAGTAAGAAAGCGGCCTGATTATTTCGACCCAGTCGCGACTCGGTCGAAATAATCTGTCCGTGCTTGTAATCACAGTACTGTACATCACATTGTCATAACCAAAATGGACGACAGTAACGTTTAGCATCATAACAACGCGTGCCGCGCCTGCGCTATAGTAGTGAGGGTAAATTATAGTGGACCACGTGAATCAACATGACACCCATCATGCACGGCGGCGTGGCATCATTTTCATGATCCGCGTCGAAGTCCTTTAGAATTCTGTTATTTCGCCCCGACGTGTAAATGATGTGTTTCAAAATCTATACTATTCAAAAAAGGACGGGATATCCAAACTGATGTTGATATTTTCGGAAAATGGTATTGGATACGCGTGATTGGACACATCAATATGCTACCAATTTTAGTGTCACCGGCCCACGAAAACTTCGTGCAGGTTTTTCGCACGAGCACCGCGTTAATGTCTGTGGGGTACGTTTTGAAATTTTCATTTGTACTGGACCGTCGTTTCCCAAAGGTCTCATCGTTCTTTTCTTGGTATAAACTCGTTCATCAATAGTTTCTGGTCGAAACGTAACTTTTGAGGTATGCGAAGACTGACACGTGACGAACGTTTACTCAATCGTTGATTAGCAGGTTGTGGTCAAGCTACCGTCCGACAGGCAATGTAGATGACAGACGTCGGCCAGGTCGTCCAAGGACGACAACTGCTAACCAGGATAGTTTCATCCGAACCACAGCATTACATAACCGCCATCAAAGTGCCACAGAAATTGGACAGCAGCTGCACCGAGCGACAGATGTGCGAGTCAGTGGTCAGACTATCCGAAATCGCCTACACCGCTGGAATTTGTACGCTCGGCGACCTCGAATAATTCCACGTTTGACTGAACGTCACATCGCAGCAAGGCGTAATTGGTGTTGGGCACGACAGCGCTGGGACAATTGTCGATGGAGCAACGTCATGTTTTCCGATGAATCGAAGTTCTCTCTCGACTTCCACGACAGGCAAAACAGAGTGTGGCGGCGGCGGAACGAACGATACCATGACGTAACAGTTAAGCAGCACGATCGTTTTGGTGGTGGATCGGTTATGGTGTGTGTAGGCATAACCATGACAAGTAGAACAGCATAACATGTCATCCAAGGGCGTGTAACAGGGCAGTACTACCGTGACATGTCAGCAGCTCATGTGGTGCCACTTGCGCGACGTCACGGCCGTCGATTCATTTTCCATGATGACAATGCAAGAGCACACAGGACCCGTGTCGCTACAGAGTTCCTCCATGAGCAGAAAAATCACTACAGTGCCTTGGCCAGCACTAAGTCCAGAGTTTTCACCAGTCGAGCAAGTCTGGGATATACTTGGCAGGCACCTACGGCAACGCCAACAACCCCCTACCAATGATCAGGAACTCGCCGTTGCACTGCAGGAAGAATGGAATAGCATGAGTCAAGCTGATATTGGACGTTTGATGAGGAGTATGCCACGTGGGATCCGCGCTTGTCTCGCGAACCGTGGAGGATTTACAAGGTATTGGAGTCTTGGTTTGAATGTGGTAAAGTCTCTGACTGACCGTTCATGTCTTCGACAGCCCATTGCGTGGAATGTGTGCTTGTCAGACACCCAACTATCGCTGTAATCATTCACCAGATGTCACAGTGCAATGCCTCAACTGTCTTTTTGATGAAAATAATATTTATTCATATATCTCGCTTTTATCAAATATCCCCAACTTTTTTTGAATCGTATAGTTAAAAGATTATGTTACTGATTTGTTTCAATTTCAATTAAAATATTACGATAAGTTGTTCATAATGATGTTATTGGAGAGTGTCTGTGAGCAGAGGGGGTAGAAAGCCTGGGTTCAAACTCGAACTGGTGGGGTCTGGGTACAAGATTTTGGGGGCGCGTGGCTATCATGGCGGTCTTGACTAGGCTGGAGCCTGACAACGATGGTATCCAGATTCCCCCATCCTAAAAAAATGTGGGAATCCCCTTAGTAAGTCTTGCAATCGACTGCATCCATAGAAATGCCCCATGGACAATAATAAATTGTAACAAAACTTGATTAATGAATAAAAACCGTTTTTTTTTTAATGTGGGTCTCGAACAAATATCACACGTCTAAAAGCAACTTGCAATGCTCTGGTAAATAAAAACTTTTCCTTCATTGATATTTGTTTCGACTGTGTTATACGCTTTTTTGTTAGTGGTGCATGCGTTTATACGACCATCTGGATTTACTATAGTAATTGTGACAATTTGTTTCAATAGAATAGAGAATTTCAGACTCGACTGACCCAGTACATTCATCTTAGTGGGAGACGTTTTAAATATAAATACTCTATACGTTTTGAATGGAAGGCGTTACCGACAATGCGCACATAGCACATTGCAGTCTGATCGTTGAAGGTTTCAACCTGGAACAAATTGGCGACAAGCTGATTTTGATGTCAGTCCCATCGGAAATAAAGGTAGAACAACATATCCGAAACCCTCTGAAATCTGCTCTGGTGAATTGTTTTTTTTTCAAGATGGCGTCCAAAATAGCTATCAATTCAACAACTTTCGAAATAAGTCATATCGATTTCCTAATTAGCCACCGAATGACAGAATATCTGACCCAGAGATTTAATTCGTATTTTGGGGGCCTCAATAATTCATTTGATACAAAAAATGGCCACCTGAATCTAAGATGGCCGCCAAAAGGATGGCCGTCATGACAGGGGTGATTCCTGATTCCGGGAGTCTCCAACCTCAGTTTTTCGGTTCAAGTTCAATCGCCCTAACATATTTCCAGATGCTAGCCTTTAGATGAACTCTCGGGTTGTGGACTCTTCCTGGTCGCTCGGCCGTTGGAAGCTTTGGGGTTCTATTCCTGTCTTGTGCTTTGTAATCACTCAGATAACCATTGCAGGACTCAAGTTGGACAGGATATGAACGGGTTCTCCAAAGTAAATCATAAGGAATTGTTTATTCCTAATCGCTCATCCTGCCCTGATGTGACACTTGCATCACCTATTATATACAAATAAAAAAAGCAGGGGATATCCAAACTGATGTTGATATTTTCGGAAAATGATATTGGATACGCGTGATTGGACACATCAATATGTTACAAAATTTAGTGTGGATCATGAATGTCACCGGCCTACGAAAACTTCGTGTAGATTTTTTGCACGAGCGCTGCGTTAATGTCTGTGGGGTACGTTTTAAAATTTTCATTTGTATTGGACGGGCTTTTTCGTGGGTCTCATCGTTCTTTTCTTGGTATAAACTCGTTCACCAATACTTTCTGGTCGAAACGTAACTTTTGAGGTATGCGAAGACTGACACGTGACGAACGTTTACGTGCCGTTGGCATGTTGGAAGCTGGCTATAGACAGACCGCAGTGCCTCAAATTCTCAACGTTACTCAATCGGTGATTAGCAGGTTGTTGTCACGCTACCGTCAGACAGATAATGTTGATGACAGTCGCCGGTTAGGTCGTCCAAGGGCGATAACTGTTAACCAGGATCGTTTCATCCGAACCATAGCATTAGCATTACGTAACTGCCATCAAAGTGCCTCAGAAATTGGACAACAGCTGCACCGAGCGACAGATGTGCGAGTCAGTGGTCAGACTATCCAAAATCGCCTACACAGCTGTATTTTGTACGCTCGACAACCCCGAATAATTCCAAGTTTGACTGATCGTCACATCGCAGCAAGGCGTTATTGGTGTGGAGCACGACAGCTCTGGAACAATCGTCGGTGGAGGAACGTCATGTTTTCCGATGAATCGAAGTACACTCTCGACTTCCCGACAGGCGAAACAGAGTGTAGAGGCGGTCGAACGAACGATACCATGACGTAACCGTTAGGCAGCATGATCGTTTTGGTGGTGGATCAGTTATGGTGTGGGCGCCATAACCATGACAAGCAGAACAGCATTACATGTCACCCAAGAGCGTGTCACAGGACCGTACTACCGTGACAACATGTTAGCAGCTCATGTGGTCCCATTTGCGCGACGTCATGGCCGTCGATTCATTTTCCAAGATGACAGTGCAAGAGCACACAGTGCCCGTGTCGCTACTTGAGTTCCTCCAGGAGCAGCACATCACTACACTGCCTTAACCAGCGCTAAGTCCAGACCTTTCACGTCTGGGATATGCTTGGCAGGCGCATACGACAACGCCAGCAGACCCCTACCAATGTCCAGGAACTCGCCGCTGCACTGCAGGAAAATGGAATAACATGAGTCAAGGTGATATTGGACGCTTGGTGAGGAGTATGCGACGTCGGATCCGCGCTTGTCTCGCGAACCGAGGAGGATTTACAAGGCATTGAGGTCTTGGACTGAATGTGGTAAATTCTCTGACTGATAGTCCATGTCTTTTACAGCTCAGCGCGTGGAATGTGTGCTTGTCAGACGTACAACTATCGCTGAAATCTTTCACCAGGTGTCACAGTGCAATACCTCAACTATCCTTTTCATGAAAATATAAATACATTTCTTCATATATCTCTCTTTTATGAAATGTTCCCTACTTTTTTGAATAGTATAGTTGAGATCAGTTTCATTTCTAAAGGCTCTAACTACCAAAGCCTGTTAGTTTTTCTCTGACGGATGTCGTATTGCATCCACTCCAAACGAATAGGAATAGGAGTTCAGAACTTTCCACGCCCTGGCATTCTAAACAGGATTGGCAGTTTTCCCGCATCATTTTACCATCTTAGTGTGGCACGCGGAGGAGGTCTTGAAATATATATTGAACAAAGCACAATTCCTGGGATGCATTAGAACCACTTTTAGAGATTGTTCCTCTCACTGATCACCGGGCTGATGTGAAACATGTCTGGGATGGGGAAGCTCTTCTTCCTTCACAGATTGAAGTCACAAAAATAAGATACTGAGATGCTGCCAGTGCGTATGCGTCGTGTGTCAGGAAAGGATAGGGAAAGATTCGTGTTGATTTCACTATTACAAGCAAAGGTCCTTCTCTTGAAGGCCGCAAAAAAACAGGCGAGTGAGTAATAAGACACGTGTCCTTGTAAATATACATGCAATTGAGGTGATGGCGGTTCACAGCAATCAATTGGCTTTCCTCTCGAACAGGATGAATGAAGATCAGTTCACCAAACTTCCGAGTCAACAGTTGAGAGCTGTGATCATTTAGTTCATAACTGTCATGGTGATGCGGATATATCCATAGTTGTTCGTGGAATCGAATTAGTATCCGGATTGGAAGACATTATTGTTGCGATAGATGCTATTGATGTGTACATAATCCTAATGTAGCAGTAAATTTTCACGGCTTGATAGTTGATTTGTAGGGTGTGATCTGGAAACATCTTGAGGCTGTTCCTCTGAATAGTTCCTGTTGAACTCGATCCGAAAAACCGAGGTTGGAGACTCAACGGACCGGAATTCACCCCCATCATGATGGACTTAGGAGCAGAGCGATAAACTGCAAGTTATCCTCTATTCTATGACAGTTTAATCATTTCTGTATTCATTTTTTTCTTTTCTTTACGCTTTCTGGTCTGTTGGTTTGTTTGTCTATTGGGACTTTAAGACACTTTCGACAGCCAGTTCCATATCGCATTCACATGAACCCAGTCTGGCTATTAATAACAGTATTTTGTGCTAGTTCATCTTGTTTTATTACACGGCTGTTCTATGAAATCCCCATCTACAGCAACTCTAAACCATGCGAAAAATAAAAATCCGTTCTGCACCTATGTGCCGAACGGAAATCGTTGACGGACTATTTTTAAATAGACGCGAAATTTCACTGAAATTTTCTACAAATCGTGCGCCTAAATACAATTTGAATCGCTAGCGATAGCTACAGATAATAACACGGGTTCCCCCGCAAATTTGGTTGGCGATAAAATGTGTTCCTTTTGTTGATAGTTCGTCCTCCGGGTTCCAATGTGTTTTATGTGCCAACTGGCACATAAAACACATTGGAAATCAGGGGGCGAGTTGTCAAATGAATTGCGGAGTGTCGAACTAATAATGTTTTTTATAGACGTGAAGGCGTGTAATAAACACAGAACGCCACACGCGCGTGTATGGGGTAATCGACATGGCACTTCTGCCATCGCCGAAGGATAAAACTCGAGACTCTCTGTTTTTCCTTCCGCGCTGGCACTCGAGCCATATCGATTATCCCATTCACACGCGTTGGGCGTTCTGTGCATTTATGTTTTATGACAGAACACTGGGCGAAAATTGAAGGAAAAACACCAATTATTCTAATTCAGGTCATCGTTTTAGCACCCACCCTTGGTTCAAGTAATAATCGTTGGTATCAAATGGATTACCGAGGCTCAAGAAACACGAATCGCAAACACGTGGTCAGAAACCGTGTGTTTCAGTGGAAAACAGTGGAGACGAAATGGCACAGTGCAAAAGATGGCGAATTGGCAGTCACACAGGGCGCCAGCTTGGATTAAAAAAAAATCTCCTAAGCAGATTTCTGTGAATTTTGGATATGTTGTCCTTTGGTTATTTCTGCTTCGATTGAGATCAAAATCAGCTCGTTACCGAAATGAATGGGGAAAAAAAATCACCAAATTTCAAACCTCAATATAAAAACAAAATTCGCCAGAACCAATTTCAGCGGAATTTGGAAATTTTTTGAATGAACTATCCCCTTTCCAGTGACACCAAATCTAGCTGGTTACCAATTTGTTTCGGGTTGGTCAATATTTTTGCCTTCAACGTGTAGACTATTGGCAGATACGCATTTGCCAGTTTCAACGAAGAATGTCTGTCTGTTTGTTCCTAGGGACGGTGCAGGTACATAAGTTGGCAAACGGGAAACGTCTAATAGTATATTGGCACCCGTTTTTACCCTAGCTGTCAGGGAATACGAACAACTTTAAATACCGGATAGAAGAATGTCCCGTGTCTTTAACCCTTTACCTAACGTGAAAAGCAGACGACACCTGTAAAAAAATTCTTGAATAACTAATTTCTTTCATTTTTTGTCTCAAAAACATAGGTTATGACCCCTCATTGGAACGAGCTCAACGAGCTCGTTCCAATGAGGGGTCATAACCTATGTTTTTGAGACAAAAAATGAAAATATAATGAAAATTAATTGGCGGTTTTTGAGAATAGCGCTGGTCGGTTTTGGCCGTTACGTTGGGTAAAGGGTTAAGTGACGTCTCTTGGATTGATTTCCTGCACTGAGTGTACCCGGGTCCATTCCGTCATTGAATGAAATCAGTGTGAAAGTAGTTACCGGCCTAGCTATCGGTATTGATGTAATAGGAACCAATTAATCAAGCTGGAAATATTTTTTGGAATTTGAACAACCTGCGCCATGCGTTGAGTGACGCCGAGTGGCGTTTTGGCGAGGTGTTACATCAAGGGGCAGGCCATGAACTTCAAATTTGTTTATCAGATTTCCAAGTGTCTGGTGGTCCTGAAAGTAACAGTGTGGGTTAACGCCATCAAATCTAATCCTTTGAGCGCTGCACATTACCAATACCGCATCAGTTTGTCGATAAATTCACCATCACTGCTTTCCTACTCTTTGCTTCTAACATCAACATCTTAACCCTTTACCTAACATGAAAAGCAGACGACACTTGCAAACAAAATGCTTAAATAACTAATTTTTTTCATTTTTTGTCTCACAAACATAGGTTATGACCCTTCTTTGGCACGAGCTCTTTGAGTTCGATCCAAAGAGGGGTCATAAAATATATTTTTGAGACAAAATATGAAACAAATAATGAAAATTAATTGGCGATTTTTGTGAATAGCCCAGCGCTGGCCTGTTTTGGCCGTTGTGTTGGGTAAAGGGTTCAAAAGCTTTTCAAAAATGATATAATGAATAGAAAAGATGAAATTACACAAAATTTATCATTTCGACAGGAAATGAATAATTCAGGAAGTTGAATGTAACTTTACAGCTGCTGGTTTGGGGTTTGCTTCCTCAAAACACTAGAGTAAACGAGTTTATCTATTAGTATTGACTAAAGTGAATTTTTTGATTTGATTGGTTGATAGATACGTGGTATGAGACCATATTCATTGAAACCCACGATACGTCCGCCCAGCCACTGATAAATTTCCCATACCCAGTGGAATCCTCGTTCCGAAATCTACAAATTGTCCATACCCTGTAGAAGTCAATAGATACATGCAAATTTGTTATCCCATGTCTGATCACGGCCTACACTATTCGCAAAAAATCGTCATTCCAGTTTTACAGTGTACATGTATTATATTTTAATTTTTTATCTCCAAAATACAGCTCATGACCCCTTATTGGAATGAGCTTGTCGAGTACCCTCCAATGTGGGGTTCATAAGCTATGTTTTTGAGACAAAAAAAGAAAAAAAGAAATTCAAAAATTTTTTTATACTAGTCATATCGGCATATTTTCACAAAAACTCCTTTTGCACAAAAATTCCACAGAAACCTGTATGGCTCAACAATGGAAGATAAAAGATCTCATGCTGTGTGTGTTCACACATGAAATAGATTGTACTTCTAAAACGGAAAGTCAATAGATAAATTCGTTACCCCGTGCCTGATCACGTGGTACGGGTTTTTACCTACCCGAAGCCAGCCGTATCCCATTCGGCCTTCGGCCTCATAGGATACGGCTGGCTTCGGCTCGGTAAAAACAGGTACCACGTGATCAGACTCGGGGTAACTAATAATCTCCGGATACTCCATCATTCCATTCCTGAATGTATAAATGAGTGAAATCAATATACCATTTTAAAAACACCATATATGTGGTAAAACAACAAGCAGAGAAATACTATATATGCTCAGTTGTGAGAATATTTGTATTTTTATGTACCCAAAACGAATATAGTTTTTAACGTAGTTTTCCCGATATGACAAAAAACGAATTTGGTTTTCCGAATCCATATCAACAGCCTTCAAACGTGGCTACCAAATTATTTACGATTATGTTTACACTTCCACTGAATGGGAAGATTGAAAGGGGGCGCACCCGGCGCTCGCCCCTCCTGTTTTTATAATTCATTTTTTTTACAAGCACAGATACAGAGGGACGCAATATTATTGGAGATAATACTTTGGTAGTGGAGGTCCATGTGTTATCACCAATAATACCGTACCCCATGCATACAGCTATTGGACTAGCTCCTAAGCAGGTCTCATGTGAACCGATATAAATTGGCTTCTTTTCTCTAAAATTTGAATGCTGGAATATTTTGGCTGGAAAACATTGCGGTCACGTACAAAGAAGCCAGCGGTGGGTCACAATGACCTTCCACGTTCAATCATTTTCCTACGAGACCTCCCGGATCCCGCTGACAAGAGTGGAATACAGCATCTCGTGTTCGACTCCAACTCACCGTTATGTAGACGATTATCGAGTGATGCTTCGCCACTGCACTGGTGAGAAGCAGATAATTCCAGGGTATAATGGGGGGAAATGAAAAATATATATTCAATTTCCTAATTTTTCTTTTGATGGAGAACAAAGTTTTTACGATTAAAAGTTAGACGCAGCAAGTATTTTAAATAAATTCAACACAGTTAAAATAAAAGAACCACCTCTCTGAGAAACACCTGTCTGTGCCATGATAAAAAAACATGACCAAAGCCACAAGCTTGCCTCAAACCTGACATACACAAAACCGCTTCTAAAAGCCGGAATTCATTCCACAACTAGCCATTCAAGTTTGTAATGAAGTTTTTTTTTAATCAGTCCAACGGACCTGCCATGAATATGTACCCGAAGTGACGGAGACACGACATATGCTCTGAAGTTGAAACAGAACTTTTATGCAAAAACGAATTACTTTAACTCTTTACCTAACGAATCGCCCGCATCCGCACGCGTAATTTGCAAATTGAGCAGTTGAAAAAAATAATTTTTTAAAAATATTTCAACAAAACCATATCATGAGCTCGTTCCAATGAGGGGGTCACATGATATGGTTTTGTTGAAATTTTTTGAAAAACTTTAAAAATTAATAATTAAAATAATAAATTTTATATTCTCTGCGTTGGGTAAAGGATTAATACCCACAAATTCCTCTTTAAATTCAGAGAATACTTACCAACACAATGGCAAGAAATGCACTAGAAAAGCGGAAACCTCTCCCGAAGCGGTGTAAAACCCTGCCGTTTTAACTTTGTGCATATTCCATATGATCCCCGTCGGGACCCCGGGAAGTGTAACAGTGACTGTTTACTGCGATAAACCAGCTCTTATTCACTGCTGTAATTGAACTCGTCAACCAATGCTTGGATTGCGAGTCCTCTACACTGGGAAGCATAATTATCAACGATTGGCTAAACTGGACATTACTCCTCTATTGTGATCATGATATAGCCATAGAAGCTAAAGGTTGCCTTAAACGCCCGTAAACAAACATCATATTCCGTTTAACTGGTTCAGTGCTGAATTATTTTCACATATCTTTTTTGTGTCACAATTTATGGGCGATCATTTTATAGGGTTCCACGATAATTAGTACAAATCGTTGGGCTTTAAAATTTTACCTTTTTGGACTGACGTCTATTTATTTGCACGTGTTTGCAACAAAGCACGAATGGAATACAATGTCTGTTTATGATATTTGCTTTGTAAGCACCAAGTTTCCCACGTGCTGCGGACAATAACTCAAATGTTCTTCGAAAAAGGCGCATAAATATAATCAAACACAAATGTATTTTCTGTTTCTTTATTTATCGCCACGATATAGCCTTAGCTGCTGATGTGGCGTAAAACATCAATAAATAAATAAATAAATAATTTCTTTATTACCTGGCAGAGTACTAAATTTTTGTAGTTGGCAAAATTTGTTCACGCGGCTTTACCTTGTTGCAATTTATGGGAGAGTGCAGGCACTCTCCCATAAATTGTAACAAGATCAATACAGACGGAATAATTTCAGTTCGAAGATAATAAAAAGCGCATCCACAGAATATGGAGTCTTTAAGTTGCGGCACCTGCTTTCAGAATAAAGTCCAAATATAGCCTTCCAGGACTCTCGCAGTTAAAGATGTACGTTCCCCACCCTGTAACATCAAAGCACAACAGCACGTTTGCAGTTCATTCCCAAATTAAACAGGGCGTCGTGCAATCGCATTCATATATGGGAAAGGAATGTATTGCACACAAACCTATTTCTCTTGTGAAGTAAGCTGCATTAAAAAAAAAAATAAAAACAGAACAAAAGTTGTGCCTATTTTTAACTTAGGAAATCACATTTCTTATTCAAATGGGTTGATTGAGCCACAACACAAATAGTCACGCCTAACAAGTTAGATTGCAAGAATGTAATAGCGTATTTCTTTCAAAACCCAGTTGGTATATAAAACCATTGATAATAATTAATTCCCAACGTAATTCACGTTTGAAAAGAGAGAATATTTAATGCACCCACAGTAATTTTGTCATAATGTTTAGATATACATGTACAGTACTTTCCGATTTAAAAATTATTTATCGAGCGTAACGGACCCTTTTCGACCATAGCTCAAGATTAACAAAATTCGACATTCAGAGTTTTTTCTTGTCTCAAAACATAGCTTATGAACCCTCACTGGAGGAAGCCCATCCCAACATGAAGTCATAAACTACGATCTGAGGCAATATATGAAACTATTTAGTTATTTAAGTATTTTTGGTGCTAGTGTCAGTAGTAAGTCAAGGCTAAACGACCCAATTTTGCAGACCGGAAGGAATACCGAAGGGAGAAGTCACTTCATATTATGATGGTACATTATGGACGTCACGTTGATAGTCATGGTTGACCGCGTGGGCGATCGAGTTTTGACATCATTACCATGGTAATATGCTACTTAGAGTTAGTGGGAAAGTGTGGCGTAGCGCGTATTGGCAAGGTGATACATGTTTTCGTCATCCGTTTTGATGGAAGCCGCCATCTTGTTTATTTGATCGCAGGTGGTTGCTATAATCTTGGAGGGCTTCCGATAGTACAGGGTATGTTCTGTGGGTGCGTTGAATTTCATGGGATCATATCTAATTACCAAAAACGACCCCGATAAAGAAAAACAAAATACCGAAACGACCTATCCAGACTGCCATCTTGGATGGTACTCGATTAGTATGATTAGCACCTAGTGCTATAAGTCCAGTTACGTTGTTATTTTATGAGGGTGTGTCGAAATGCTAAAAGGATCTGACAACTTACAAACAATATTAAAACGGACCCGAAAACCTATCTAGCTCAGATTCTCGGAGAGTCGCCGTCGTTCCCGACAACCTATGACCATCCATTTTCCATTCATAGCCTTTGTTTCCGATTCCTGACTTTGTCTTGGCACATTGTATTCTGAATCTTCACATGTTCCAATACTTAAATCGACCATGAGGGGCACCGGAAGCTGGAGCAGGAGGGGAGGGGAGGGGCAACTGCCCTTGTCTTGAGACTCGGGGAGCAAGGGCACACGCTTGACCTTTTTTCGAGAAGTACACTAGTGAAACAGACCTCATTTTCCGAGAAACCGTAACTCGGACATTCTCTAGTATTTGTTTCTAACATACTTTATCTGTGCCAGTACCAACGGGGTGGGGATGGGGTGAGGTCAGGTATATGGACGAAGGCTGGTCAGTAATCACCAAACATTTATTTACCCATATTCATTATTTGAGGTAGACCTCGGGGCTGCACGTTGAAAATATTGATTGGTCAACCCCACACTTTTGCTGAACAGCCATCCTATTAAATGATGTTATGACGCATCACGTTCCTGGCCGGAATAGGGTTCGCTCGGTTTCATGTGGTTAAGTCATTCAACGACGTTGAAATCACTAAAAGCGATCGACAACCTTTCTTTCTTTTTCGTCAGACCAAAATTTCTGGTACTTGCCCTTAACCCACACTTACGAAATTTGGTATACTAATCAGAAATATGAAATACTCACAACCATTTGTTTCCCGAAATTTTATCAACGATGAAAGTGTTGCGGATTTTAATTTTATTTGACTTTTTTCAGTATCTTTTAATATCAACGCCTGTATCAACCCCCACCCCACCCCCACCCCTCTTTCGAGCATCAAGTACCGTTTCCAATAAAACAAAAACATTTCTAAAAATGTGTTGCCATGATGGGAAATTCTCAACCTTTTAGGCGACATCATGGGGGCCGTGAGTCGCAAAAAATCAACTTTGTCCGATTTTCATGGCCTTTTAGTATGTTGTTGAGCTCGGAAAATTAGAAGCTGTCTTCAGAGAGACGTGATTTTTTACTTTTTTTTACGTCACTTCAAAGACGATCATTTTCTCATTCCGCTGATTTTGTGACACTCACGGCTTTATAGTTCCGAAAGACACAGCTTTAAAACGTCGCGCATTCATTTGTGATTACCTGAAGTTAATCCACCCGGTTTTACTTTTCGTAACGCCCACACTTCATAGGAAGCAGCTAGATTCTAAGTGTTTTTTTTTAAGATTTTAATTTCCAGCTCATTTTTAAGCCCATCTTTCTGAAATTTTGGAAATATATTCTCCAATAAAAACCATACCTAAATATGTGGTGCCATCCTACGAAACTCTGTACTGTTCTGAACTCGGAGGTGACACCTGAGGGGGTCATGAGGTCAAAAATTAAAATGTGTCTGATTTTTTTGAAATTTTAGTATGTTGTAGAGTGCAAAAAATCAGGAGGTATCTATTTTTTAGCTTTTTGGTTCCAATGAGGGGTCATAACCTATGTTTTTGAGACAAAACATGAAAAAATAATGAAAATTAATTGGCGATTTTTGTTAATAGCGCTGACCGGTTTTGGCCTGGTGGTATCTTCCATGTCAGTTCAAATGCAGAAATAAGAAGAGTCCATATTCATTATCGGAGGGTAGACCAATCAATATTTTAAACGTGCAGCATTGGGGCTGCACTAGAAATTATTGATTACTCTACCCCACACATTCACTTAGCACCCATCCTCCTCAATGAAATTATGACGTATCATGTGCCTGGGCTGGAAAAGCGGCCCCACGCGTTCAAAGAGTAAAAACACCTAATTTGGTGACACGTGCTGCTCCATAGTTCCTAAAGTTACAGCTTTGAAACTTCGCTCATCGAAATCGCCTGAAGTCATTCCACCCATTCTTAGTTTTTGATATTTTGACCCTCGATTGGAAGAAGTCGGATGTTAAGGATTTTTCGAAAAATTATAATTTCCACCTTATTTTTAAGCCCATCTTTCTGAAATGTTGGAAGTATATTCTCCAATAAAAGACATCTAAAAATGTGGTATCACTGTTATGGTCGAACTCGGAGGTGATATCTAAGGAGATCATAGGGTCAAAAATTGAAACGCGTCAGAGTTTTTTGAGTTTATTTTTAGTATGATGTAGATCTCAAAAAAGTAAGAGGTACCTGTTTTGGGGGTTTTCGATTCGCCGCAATTTTCACGTTTTTACGTCATTTCAAAGTTTATGTTATTTTTGACATGCTGTATTTAATTAAAAACACTGTATTGTGATTCACGTAGCTCCGCATTCAGAAATTATAGAACCACGGAACTTTATACTCTATTTTCTAGTTATTTGAAATTGTTCAATATTATTTCAAATTTACGGACATGATGCCAGCGATGTCAATTTTCGTTTTTTTCTATTCCTTTTATTTTCAGCCTCAGTCTTCGAAATTTTGAGGTTATAATCTTCGCAATAAACCATATCTAAAACTGTGTTGCCGTCCTGGGAAATTCTCAACCGTTACAGCCGAACTCTGAGGTGACATCTTAGAGGGTCATAGGATCAAAAATCAAAATGCGTTGTTTTTTTTTTTAAATTTTAATATGTTGTGGAGTCCAAAAAATTAGGAGATAGCTGTTTTTCAACTTTTCGATTTAGCAACCCTTTTATTTTTTTGCATTTGAAAGTCTAGGTTATTTTTGAAAACAAACGGCGGCGTACGCATTATCGGGCGGTTTGATACCTTAAATGGCGACATTCACCTTCTATTTTGTTCGGTGATTCGGCATTGGCCGTGTCTCGTTGGATGACCTCTCGAAATTCGTTTTGCGTTTTCAAAACCATCCAGTATATTTACATCGTCCATTGAGTGGAATAATGTGCCGTCTGCAATGTTTTAGTACAATTTGAACCCAACTATAACGAGAAATTCTTGGTCGTCTGCTTGAAAAAATCGTTTTATTATTTTTTTCAGAACCCGTGAACTACTGAATTTATCACAAACTTTCTCCAAATATTATAAATACCATATACATTTTTTAACCTCTGCATTTATTGAAAATTATGAAAATGTTGCAACCGCCTCAGTCAGTCAAACAATCATTTAAATTCTCTGATGAAAAGCCGAGCAGCTCCACGCTGAAGCTGTGGGCGATTTCTTCATGAAAGTTAGCAATAATTTCCAGATATTGCAATTGTCTTTATTGGGGGGGGGGGGGGAGGGGGGCGTGGTGGCTCAGTTGGTAGAGGTGCAGGCTGCAAGCCGAGAGGTCCTCGGTTAGAATCCCACCTGCGGCAACCGCGTTGTGTCCTTGGGCAAGACACTTCACCCCCATTGCCCATGTGGGGGCACTGTGACGCTGTGTACTAAGGCGTACTGCACGTCGATGGTGCACCTGTCTTCAACCAATGCTAACCCTGCTTGTGTGGAGTTGGTATGTTGGGGAGCTGACAGTTGCTCGCCGTTGCTCGGTGGTTCTCTCCGGGTACTCCGGCTTCCTCCACCCGTAAAACTATCACGGTCATGGTTAGCCATTGTGCAAAAATATGTGACTTTAAACACCAATAAATAAATAATAAATTGTCTTTATGCCTGTAACAAGATTTCATCTCCTGTTTGGTTTAACCCTTTACCTAATATGAAAGGCAGACGACACTTGGAAACACTTTTCATTTTTTTGCGATAAAAACAAAGCTTATGACACCTCATTGGAATGAGCTATGTTTTTGAGACGAAAGATTGAAAAATAATGAAATTTGAATGGTAATTTTTTTTAATAACGCTGGCCGGTTTTGGCAGTTACGTTAGATAAATTAAACATTATTTTTTCTGAGTGATGTGATTTTGAAAGAGAGTAATCTCTTGACTGGACTTGTTACGTGAAACAATTCATGAGAGGCGAGGGACGTTGTACAAACACGAGTGCGCGAATGCGCACGAGTGTTTTACAATATAGTCCCTCGCCTCGAATGAATTATTTCCCGTAACCAGCCCAGTCAAGCGATTACTCTGTTTATTATTTTTCATTATTGACGATAATTATTTTATTTAACCCTTTACCTAACGTAACGGTCAAAACCGGCTAGCGTTAAATCGACAATTAATTTTCATTATTTTTTCATTTTTTGTCTCTAAAACATAGGTTATCACCCCTCATTAGAACGAGTTCGTTCCAATGAGGGGTCATAACCTATGTTTTTGAGACAAAAAAATGAAAATAATAGTTATCCAAGAGTTTTTTTGCAAGTGTCGTCTGCTTTCCATGTTAAAAAACAAAAAACAATGAAGTCCCCATTACACCCACGTCAAAGTGTCTTCGTTTGCGCACACGGATACATGACACAATTGTTGATTGCAAAATTTACTTGTGAAGTTATCTTTTATAATCAAACCGGGAAATCCCAGTAAATCACACTTTGGAAAGTAATAAAAATTCATAATCGTATTTATCAGTAGAAATTCTCAACCTGGCGTGCCGTTTTAGTGTATCGTCATTGCTTCTGTATACTTGTCTAAATTTTTCAATACATAAAGAATATCTACGCTAGTTTAGTGAATATCGGGAATTATCTCATGAGTGTGGACCTGAAAGTTTCATTTTTTCACGAGCGCTTAAAATGGCGTAGACTTTCTTTTTATTATATGCGACGCTACATTTACTGCGCAATACTCATCTCAATTCGACTGCAAATGCGTATGTTTCAAAACAGTAACAAAGCTCAGCTGATCGTTCTTTGAAGCCTGTACTAGCCCAATCACTCAAACATAAAGAGTAGTCCCACTTTCCCACGACAATTTAACTAACTAATTGATCGACTCACAGATGAAATTTAATAATTATAATACTACAAATGAGAACATTCTCATATTTTTGATTAATGTTAATTTTTAGATCATTTTGAATGTCAATTTACAACAAAGAATTTGGAATTGAGTGCACCGACTCATCCAAAAAACACTTCCTAGGTGAATACACCAACAAGGTTTTTCGGAAAAGTTACCCAGTTCAAGGTTCAATATGACACTCGGAGTCACTTTCTTTTCATCTAATTTATTTTACTTTATTATTATTATACATTTTTCAGTGATAGAATCACCAGAACGACTTGGAACAGCGTGAACCTCTGATACTGCTGGTAAAGCCGCAGGGTTCATACAGCTCTTGAAAAACCCTTGAAAATTAGTTTTTTTCTTGAAAAACCCTGGAATGTGAAATTAGCCCTTGAGAAACCCTTGAACTTTCAGAAATCTCCTGAAAAACCCCTGAATACCAAGCTATTTCCTGGGCATTGTAAATATATGTGTACTCGCCTTTTACTTGTTTATTGGGCTCGTGTCGCTCAGTTAAAAGAAAACTCAAAAAAGTATGGAACGCTTTACCAAGATTACTGTAACACAGATCACACTTTGGGTACCAGTACCTCCTGACTTCCAAAGTCAGAGCCGTGTCACATGAATCTTGGATTTTTAGAGCTCATACAACAAGCTGAATAGTATATGTAGCCGTTGAAAAAAAAGAAAGAAGCCCTTGAAAAACCCTTGAACTTTGTGAGCAAATGTTTGTATGAACCCTGAGCCGGCACTGAATCATTTGTCACAGTATCGAAAGCGAAGTGATACGCCGAAGCGTTACGGCATTTAGGAAGCTACTGAGGGATACTCCTCCTTATCATGAAATCGATGGTTTTCGAGAAATGTCTTTAGAAATGTCTTTAGAAAATTTGCGATAATTCACAGGCTAGCATAAAATAAATGGGAATAATTGGTGAAAATAGCATTTGTCAATTAGTTTGGAAAACACATTGTGTTATTAATTTTGTCATGGAGCTGTACATATGGATACATAAATAATGTATATTCTAAGGGTACATTGTAGTAAAATTGTTATGTTGCTCAAGTAGTGACACGGGGCTTTCTTATAACATTAAAATATTACAATTATTGTCTGTGTTGATGAATTAGGGAAAATCACGCGTGTCAATATATTTTTGTTAAGATGACTTTCGTGTGCATTACTCCACTATCGAATAGGAGGAAGGAAGTCTTTGTGATTTGTTTCTTTATCTAGGTTATTGGAGAATTAATCCATCTTATGTAGTCAATATTGTAAGTATGGCAGCTGGTTTTTCTGTGGGTAAGAGGAGGTGGACAGCAAGTTAACCCTTTGAACCCTGGTGGTATCTTCCATGTCAGTTCAATGGAAGCAATAGGAATAGTCCATGTTTATTTTTGTAGGGTAGACGAGTTAATATTCTGAACGCGCAGCTCCAATATTGATTGCTTTACCCTGCGCATTCACTTTGCAGCTACCCCACTTAATGAAATCACGACGTATCAAGTTCCTGCGCCGGAAAAGCGGCCTCTCGAGATGTGTTACCTATGGGGCCCAAAATGTGTATGTTTTCTTAATGTAGAGGTACCTTAGTGGCTTTGCTTGCGTCTTTGTGCTTTATATTCCTACCATGCTACCACATCACTTGAGCCACCACTGATGCATATAACTGTGTGGTGTCTTTCCATACCCATCACCCACCCCACCCCACCCCACACCACCCCCAAGTTCGAAATGCCTACTACGCCCATGTTTTTAGAACAAGTAAATATACAGAACCGCACTTACTTTTGAATGGGTTAAGAAGAATCGCACGAGATTGATAAAGCCCAGGATATCACGAGAGCCCTCGGCTTTCGTGATATCCTGGGCCAAAGTAATCGAGTGCGATAATTTTTAACCCATTCAAATGTATGTGCGGTTCTGTATTTATCACACACCATCCATGTAACAGCCAGTCTACACGAAAATTTAACTAAAAGCACTTTTCATCTGGATAATTGCTATCGAGACATCACTGTTAGGTGGTGGGATACCAACCCTAATTTACTTTTTAATTTTTACGGCATTTAATTGGTCGAAACCAATTGACCCCGAGAAGTGTCACGATCACGATGATCGAACTTCAAACATTGACTAAACTGCAGGGAATAACACAACAAAAACTGTTAAATAGCCAATAAGTTTAGAACAATCCATCATAAAATGACTAGTTGTAGAAAGTATTTGTCAAGGAACAAGCAGTCAGAATGTTATTTTTATTTTGTAGATTTTTAACTCGAATCTGATTGTTTAAATATCCCGGGTAAACAAAACTAAATGAGGAACTTGGAATTTCCAAGCGATCTCGACTCCGATGCATCCGACCTATGGGGACGTGATTTATTTAGACGGGTTCTTTCTCTGTTTACTCTGGAAACGAAATCGAACGTGTTTCATATCACCACATGTGCGATACAACCTTTTGTTATCGTGCAGGGCAGAACAGTGGAAATCCCGTGTTTTACATTAATAGTTGTGTGATAAAATTGCTTATCCTATTATCTACCGAATATGTGGGCGAAGGCTTTATTATGTCACATTATCATATTAAACAAAATTATTTACCCTACGTTTGTATTTACAGCTTTTTATTTTTGCAATCTCTCTCTGGCAACTTCTTTACCCCAATCTGCTCAGCCGAATGATACATAGACAGAACCGCACAAGCGTTTGAATGGATTAATGTTTATCGCACGAGTTTGGTTGGGCGCAATAATACCACGAGAGGCGAAGCCTCGAGTGGTATTCTGCGCCAAACCAAACGAGTGCGATAAACATTAACCCATTCAAACGCTTGGGCGGTTCTGTATTTATTACACACCTTCGCAAATTTCTAAAACAAGCCTTTTACGGTAATACCAAGTGAGAATTAACTTATCCTTCTGAGACGTAGAGGAAATAAAATAAGACAAAAATCCAAATTATTCTTCACAAGCAGGAGACCAGTCTTATTGTTATTTCGTACGCTGATTGATTCATTCATAGTTTCAACTTGCAAATTGTAATGTGTCACCACTTCGATCGATGGAATACTGTTCATCTGAAATACAGTTTACCGTCTTTTTGTGCCTCAATTTTACAGCGCGAATTCTGAACGGTTGATGTGATCCCCACCAAAAAAGTTATCACACATTCTCAAGAAGCAATAGATGTAAATTCGGAAAATCCATCAATGAGAAATTATAAAAAGAACTCACATGTTTATCTGACTTCCAAATTCCATGCGACTGTTGTTACTCGACTGATTGATAGACAGGTTAAGAAGATTTTAGTCAAGTTTACAGTAGTCATTGTCAATTCATCCCACGTAAATTAAATTTATATCCTTATTGTCCAAGAGAAATGATCGTATTGTTCACAGTGCCTGCACAAAATTTATTAAAGTTCGTGTTATAGCGGGACAGAATCCATACGAATTCAAGTGAATATTCGACAGGCAATTTGTTTTGTATTTTGATTTGGTGACCTAGAAACTTGCTCACGCAACGTCATTCATTCGAAATGACGTCACTCATAGGCTTTCATATTCTGTCTACGTTGTTCTTTAGTTTGAACTGCATGCCAGTCATTTCCATGTGATACTTTAACCCATCGGGTTATTTAATCAATAGTCAGTCAGTATTGTTCACGTTAAGAAAATAAATTAGAAAGTTTCTTTTGATGGTCGGTCAGTGTATAGGACATGAGTTTCTTCAGAAACAATATAAACCCAGATACTATAGACCGCGAACATCCACTTTACAACATCAAAATAAATGACCCATTGCATCGAAACGGGCCCATGTACTGTATCCCCAGAAATATGACTGGTTCCATTCTTACATTAAAAAAGTGCAAAAAGCTGTATCCCACACGTGTGCAATAAAAGTTTACTTTTATCACACATCCTAGAATGTCGTGAACAAACCTTAATAAAATGGGTGTGTAATAAACTCGGCGCATATGCACGACAAAGACTAATGAACAATTCGTCGTTTTTTCAATGTAAAAATACGCGAATATATATCTAGTTCAGATAATGCTCACTTTTTTTTAAATGAAAATGAGTGTAAATGTACGTACACATACATATAAATGCTCACTTCTGTAAGAATTGCAACTGCGATCGGAGGAACATCGTGATGCATTTATTGTCTTTTTGTAGGTCTAATATAATGATAGTTCCTAAGTATACCTTAAAGCCCACTTACCACGGGATTTGTAAAGCGTTTTCTGTTTCAGAATTGATCAGAAATGTTTTAACCCTTTACCTATCATGAAAACAGACAACACTTGCAATCAAAATTCTTGAATAACTAATATTTTTCATTTTTTGTCTCACAAACATAGGTTATGACCCCTCTTTGGAACGAGCTCGTTCCAACGAGGGGTCATCATTACCTATGTTTGTGAGACAAAAAATGAAAAAAATAATGAAAATTAATTTTTGTGAATAGCGCTGGCCGGTTTTGACGATACGTTGGGTTAAACCCATTTTTATTTGAAACCTATTGTTTAAATTCGGAACCGTTTTCCTTTTAAGTTATGGCAGTACTATTTTACACCTTTTCGAGTTCTACTTGTATTTTACGGACGTGGCAATCATTACTTATTCCCAGTTCCTTATTCGACATTCGTTATCAAGAGATTTTATTGGTTGTCTGGGGGGGGGGGGGGGGGGGGGGGCTCAGTAGGTAAAGGTGCAGGCTGCAAGCCGAGAGGTCCTCGGTTCGAATCCCACCTGCGGCAACCACGTTGTGTCCTTGGGCCAGACACTTCGCCCCCATTGACCACGTGGGGGCACGGTGACGTTGTGTCCTATGGCGTGCTGCACGTGGATGGTGCAGCTGTCTTCAACCAATGCTAACCCTGCTTGTGTGGAGTTAGTATGTTGGGGAGCTGACAGTTGCTGGCCGTTGCTCGGTGGTTCTCTCCGGGTACTCCGGCTTCGTCCACCCATAAAACTATCGTGGTCACGATTAGCCATTGTGCAGAAATATGTGACCTTAAACACCAGTAAATAAATAAATAAATAAATAAATAAATAAATAAATAAATAAATAAATAAATAAATATAAATAAATAAATAAATAATCGGTTGATAGGGGATGTCGAATAAGGAACTGGGAATTAGTAACGATTGCCATGTACTCGTATTTTTGTACATCACGTTTGCAAGGGAGATGTTCGTAACATTTTACGAGCTCATGTGTATCCGAAGTGACTTGTCCATCCAAGTTCACATAACAAATGGGATAAATCGGATTCGATTTACGACCGAGAAAGGTTCCGAAGTGACCAAACATCGCCTGGAGTTGATGCAGTTTCGGCGTACCGTATTGTCGTTTGGAAGAAAAAAGGGTTGTTCCTTGTACAGACTGACACACACCCTGAGCAGGCTGAAGTCTATTGCTGGTATTCAAAAAGAGGGATGCCACAACGTTGCCCCTTTTAAGGTTTTCTCGGATAACGTGGGGACAAGATCAGTTGTTTATTTATGTCATATATTTATAAAAAAATGTCCTAAAAGCATAGCTTATCGCCCCTCGATGGAATGAGCTCATTGTGCCCGTTCCAACGAGGAGTCATAAGGTGTGCTTCAGAGAGAAAAACTGAGTTTCGGTTATTCCAATCTTTTTGCAAGTATCGTCTTCTAGAGTCGTGTCATGGAAAATGTTAAAAGATCCCATAGCTGTATCAAACACGACATAATAGACTGAATTTTCAGTGCGCTAAACAGGGCTTCTCATGAGTTTAGAACTAAACGTTCGGAACGAAAGGTGCTAAATGCACTAAATTCACTTTTTCTTTGAAGCTTATGTGATAATTTCTCATTTAAACTCACAATACAGTCAATCCAGTTAAACTCACTAAAAACCCATCGTATAAATTATAAAAAGTAAGTAAAAACAAAAGTGTCTTTTTAACCCTTCACCCAACGTAACGGCCCAAACCGGCCAGCGCTACTCACAAACATCAGCATTCAGTCTTCATTATTTCTTTCATTTTTTGCCTCTGGAACATAGCTTATGACCCCTCATTGGAACGAGCTCGTTGAGCTCGTTCCAATGAGGGATCAAAAGCTTTGTTTTTGAGACAAAAAAAAGATGAAAAAATAGTTATTCAAAAATCTTATTGCAAGTGTCGTCTGCCTTTCGCTTAAGGTAAAGAGTTAAAAGTCGACTATTCTTATTTCTAGTTGTTCCTGTGCCAAAACCTCGGAGAAATGTCTCGAAGAAGCTTAATGTGGAAATTGCAGATTTCCATATTTATGAGAATTCAAGGAAACACCACACGGACAAATACGAAGCTACACAGAGAGACAACTCTGCACATTCCAATCCAGTTCTTCGAAGAGGGCAATCTTTCCAACTGACGTTAACCTTTGAAAAGCCATATAGTAAGCAACAACATGACTTGGAGCTTCATTTCAAAATGGGTAAGTCAAAATTTATGGCATTACTAGTAGTCTGACTGTCCTATAACCCGAGATGTCCAATCAGAATGAAAATTGACAGAAATACTCACGGTGTTGAAATTGAAACTGAAAATTATTTTTGCAGTATACAAGTCACAAATGATTGGATATAAGTACAGAGACTGAAGCTATAATGCACGGAAATAAAATAGCCTTTAGGCTGTCTTCCTGCCATTCCCGTGTAAATGACCAAAGTAGACGTCTTGACAGCAGAATTACAAAAAGTAAATGGGCGATAAGCATCATGGCGATTGGTTGATCTGATGTACACAAGACATCGAATGAGTGCTGCAGGCGGGACGACAAAGTGGAGAATCGCAGAGCCATCGGAAACAACCCCGGGGAAATAGCTTTTAAGCCAGGGTTGTTTTCGCGACTGCATGCCTACTCATCAATGCCGTATCTGGCGACTACTGTACCTACTCTATAGCAATGCCCAAATCACGCAAACAGCCAGGTAAAATTTATAACGTAAAGGAGACCCTGACAATCGCGTTACCCGACACTTCATCGGGCCCCACCCAGCGCCCACTCAGGGGCGGTCACATAAATGCTACTATCAAATGAATGCTGTTATAGAAAGTGACATTGTATATAAGTAAGTTACTTTTTAACATTTTGTATTTTTGTTACGGTCTTGAATCTTGGGATAAGAAAAGGGGTGGGTAAAACCTGGTTCGTTTAATTTCTAATTAAATTAGCGAGATTCCAGAAACCTTCCGGTGCACATGGTGTTGTTACAAGAGACATGGAGCGAATAAGTGTTCAAATAATGCTTGGTTATGGCATGCTTGAAACGATATCTCGGGTAATTTTACAGGGTACGCTCAAGCAGGTTCCATCTTTTAGGAAAAGAGGGAAAGGGGAGATCTGCGAAAAATTGGGTTCTGGGTCTTTTTGGTTGGATTTTCCTACTTTGCCTTGTGTTAAATTAATTCTGATAGATTTCGACGGTGTCGTCGAAGCTCGAGTGAAATTTCTTATTGAACCAGTCGTGCATGAACACAAGAACGTTTAAGATATTGAGGTCGTTAAATTTAAGAATGACGCACTTTCGAAACAGGGGATCTGTGTGGGAGTTGTACTTCTATTTGTTGATAATGCGTAGCTCCTTTTTTGTAGCGCGAAAAGTTTGTTGATGGCACGTGGCCCCATATATGAATACTGAAGGCAAGGGGGCTCTGTATAAGAGAAAGATATAGCTTTTTCACTGCGGGAAGTGGGCGTATCTTTTTTACTCTGTTAATTACATTAATGGCTTTGGCAATTTTTGAGCAAACAACAGAAACATGTTGTTTAAATTTTAGATTCCCGTGAATTTTAATACTTAGGAATTTAATTGCCGTTAGTAGGGAGAAAAGGAGAGTCCACGACCACTTGTACATGTACGTGTACAAAATACGCACACTATGCGTTCACCAACGTGGAATTCAGTGTTAAATCACACGCTTGTTCACAAAACTGTACATGGGTCTTGAATCCTCCCATGTACAGTCGCGACTCCTAGATCGCGGTTTTAACGTTCAAATACTCGTGGTGAACGCGCGTTTTAAAAAAAGGGTGAAATTGTACAGTACACGTTCATCTTGTACGTAATTTTTTGTCGACGTTCGCATCGCAGATCAGACCCATCGATCCATCATCGGCGAACGCGATCGAAAGCAAAAGATTCTGGGTCATCATCAAAAAACAGTTTTGGGGACTCTAGACCAGCGGTCCAGAACTGTTTTTTTGCGTTGGTACAGATGGTCCAGAACTCTCCCTTGTTTTTGAGGCGGTGGGTTTTTTCCCATTTATGACATTATTAGGGGAATTCCTCCACTATGAGAAATTCTCAAAAACTCAGCTGATCGAGCGATCGGATCGCTTGATTCTCGTAATAAAACTCGATCTGAACGAAGAGTGTCGTCGTCGTCGGTGTGGTTGGAAATTCGCGAGCCCGCTGTCACGTGTTTGATTGATATATATATAGAGGAGAAAAAAAATATAAATAAATAGTTATTTAGAAAAATAAATATATCAAATCGAATAGATAATAAAAAATAAAATACGTAAATCATGAGCGATTCTCAGACTATTAGAGCGAGGTTTCTTTTAAACATGCTGATGAGAGCATACGCAATATGCGTGAACGAACAACTACGTCCCATCTTGTTAGAACGATGCGTCGGACGTCGGGATCATGTAGACTTCGATCACGAGGATCATTCGTGTCTGACGATGGAAAGGGAAGATATGGTCGTCATGTATTTCGAACCGGCGTTCGAACGCGTTAAATTCAATGATGTGATCACGTTTTGGAAGAGATTAGTCTTCTGTAAGAATCGAGACAGGCCCACAGATTCGGAAGAACTGAAATTGGCGCGTAGAAGTTTGACTTTAGAAGACAAGGGATGCATCAAGAAATTATTGCTGAATGAAGCATACGTCTAAGTTTTTTTCGTTGATATAAAATAAGGGAGAGTAGAAAATAAAAAAAAAAATAAATACACACATAAAATTTTTTTTTTATCTAATATTAGAAAGAAAGAAAAAAAACACAAAATGAGAACCAGAAATAAATTGTATCCGGCGTTTGTGGACGACGAGGACGAGAAGCCGAATGGCGTTTTGCCCATGGCACCGTCGCTAGAAGAAAAAGAAAGAGGAGAGAGGTATCGCATCGATCAAATCAGTAGAATCCAAGAGTATCTAACTCGAGAGAGAGATTCTCGTCATTCTCTCAAGAAGAAGTATTCGCATTTCGTGAAATTCGTGAACGCGATCGACATGACACTCATCACGATTTCCATGGGTTTACACGTGGCCGGCATCGGATTGTTGTCGACCGCAGTCGGCATTCCGATCGTGTTGACCGTAGAAGGAGTGGCCCTCGCCGCCGGATTGTTTAGCATGCTCGGAAACTTTTTGAGTAGGAAATTATATCTGAAGGCGAGGAAACACGACAAGATTCGCGTCTTGGCCGACTCCAAGATCGACACGATATCCGAAATGATCTCTATGGCGTTGAAAGACGGTAGGATATTGGACGGAGAATACTTCGTGATATTGAGCGAGAAAACGAAATACGATGCCATGAAAGAAGCCGTGAGAATCAAGACTCGTCAGATCATCAAGGAAGAGATGAAGGATTCTCTCGTGGAAAAGGGGAGGAAAGAGGCCAGGGAGAAATTCAGTAAGATGATAGAACTCAAGAGCAGCGATTGAAAAAAAATATATATATATAATAAGAACAGAATTTAAAAAAAAAAAAAAAAATATTAAATTTATATATAAAATAAAAAAAAAAGCGAAATTAATTTAAATAACTCTTAAAAAAATGTATTGCGTAAAGTGTAAGAGAGTTACCGAGACGAGTAATTCTAGAGAAGTGCGAACTAAAAACGACAGACGGATGCTTCGCGGAATTTGTGACGTGTGTGGTTCTGTCAAGACTCAATTCGTCAAACAAAAGAACGCGAGCAAAGGTAAAGGCATCGTGAATAAAATGATCAACAATCTACCTTTTGAAATGCATCTGCCCGGTCACAGTTTCACGGGACCCAGAACGAAATTGAACAAGAGACTCAACGCCGATCTGACTCCCAAATCCTGGAGCAAATCCGTGAATAGGGTGGATGCAGCCGCGTACAATCACGATCTGTGCTATGCCGGACATCCCGACACCAAGACTCGCAATGACGTCTGCGACAAAAACATGTTGGGGAGATTGAGAGGCATATCGAATCCGACCAGGAGAGAGAAGATGGAACGTTCGCTGGTCGGCAATCTGATCGGTGCGAAACGTCGATTCGGATGGGGCGTTCAAAAAAAAAAAGCGCATCTGAAAAGAAGAAGAAGAAACGATTATTGACGAGCGAATTGGCCGAGGAGTTACACAAACCCATAGTGCGTAAATTTCGAAAGAGAAGGGTGTTTGTGAAGGGTCTGGATGACATTTGGTCTGCTGACTTGGTCGACATGAGATCGTTTTCGAGGTGGAACGAGGGGGTCAAATATCTATTGACGGTCATTGACGTGTTTTCCAAATATGGTTGGATCAGAGCTTTGAAGAATAAATCGGGACCTTGCGTCGCCGAGGCTCTGAAGAGCGTGTTCGACTCGTCTTCTCGAAAACCGAGTAAATTGTGGGTGGACAAGGGAAAGGAATTCTACAACACGGACGTTCGTCGATTGGTAGACCTCTACTCGATCGAAAACGAAGAGAAAGCCAGCGTGGTGGAACGTTGGAATCGAACGATGAAGGAGAAGATGCACAGATACTTCACGGCGAATTCGACCAAGAAATACATATACGCTCTGAACGGTCTGGTGAAAGATTACAACAACACGCGACACAGATCGATCAAGATGACTCCTGCGGAAGCTAGCGATCCTCGAAACGAAAAACGGGTCTACGCGAATCTATATCCCGAGAGATCTAAGATCAGGAAGAAGTCTAGAACGCCGAAATTTGCTGTCGGCGATCGAGTGAGAATCTACGCTTATAAGAAGCACTTCGAAAAGGGTTATACTCCTCGATGGACCTCGGAAATCTTCGTGATCATTAAAATATTTCACACCGATCCGGTGACTTACGAAATCGAAGCTTTGGATGGAGAAGTTTTACGAACAACAATTACAGAAGACGAAGTTTTGATGAAGAACACAAAATGTTTTTTTTTATTTACTCTCTTTGACATTTTCTTGTTTACACACATATATATATAAGAGAGAAAAATAGTAAAAAATAATTAAAAACTATTTTTTTAGATAAAGAAAGCAAGTGAATTAATAAACAAAAAAAAAAACAAACTAAAAATCTTTTAAAATGACAAATATACTAGATATAGCACAAAGCATAGTGAAAGATGAAAGTATTCAAGAATATGAGGTTCACGAATACGAACCGGTAACCGGAACGAGTTTGAACAATGCGGGAGGGATAAGAATGAGCGTCGAAACTCAAGATCTATTCATACATCCTAGCGAGAGTTACATAGTGGTGCAGGGACGTCTCACCAACGAAGATGGGAGCGACTACGCCGACGACGACGACACGGTTACTCTTGCCAATAATGGCATCATGCATCTATTCAGTAACATAAAATACATGCTATCTGGACAAGAGATAGAATCTGTTTTTCATCCCGGTCAGGCCACCACGATGTTCGGACTCTTGACGTATCCTGATGATTTTTCGAAATCCAGAGGAATTAATCAGTTGTGGGTGAAAGACACCGTCGGCCCTGCTAGCGCCGGCGCTGCCACGATATTCGACTACGTCGTCAAGACGTCCAGACCTAAAGGAACGTTTTCGTTCAGGATACCATTGAAACACATCTTCGGATTCGCAGACGATTACAACAAGATCATGTACGGATTCAAACACAATCTGACGTTGATTCGAAAAGGAAACGACGACGCAATAGTGAAACTCACCGGGACCAATGCGGGTAAGATAACTCTACACAAGATATCGTGGTTCGTTCCGCACGTGGAGCCTTCGATGGATGAGAAAATGCATCTCTACGAGATCATACAATCCAAGAGTAAATTACCCGTGGGATTTAGAATGAGACAGTGCGACACGGCTAGCATTCCTCCCTCCACGAATCACTTCGATTGGAGATTGACGGTGAAATCCGCTTCCGAGAGACGACATTTCATCGTGGTTGCGTTTCAGACTGATAGGGACGGGGCTCAGGAAAAGAATGCATCGCTGTTCGATCACTGCCATTTGAGAAACATGCAAGTGTTTCTGAACGCCACGAGATATCCGGCAATCGATTACAACGTGTCATTCGACAAGAATGATTTCTCCAGACTGTACGGCGACGCCGCTGATTTTAGAAAGAAGTATCACGGTCTAGACGAATTGATGAGCAATCCCAACATATCTCCCAGCGAATACAAGTCGATGTATCCCATGTTCGTGTTCGACGTCAGTAAACAGAGTGAACGACTCAAGAGTAGCGTGTTAGACATTCAGATCAAGATGCAATTCGATAGGAATGTGCCGAGAAAAACCGAAGCCTTCGCCCTGGTCCTGTCGGACAGAGAATTACAATTCGAATCGGATGGAAATAAGATGTCGGTCATTCGATTAGAGACGAGTGTGTGAAAAAAAATTAATAAACGTTAAAAATGTGGATGTAAGATTAATTAAAAAAACTAAAATCTCGAAAACAAAATGGATGTTTTTGACACGAAAACAACAAATCATCTGTTCACTTCAGATTACTACGACGTTAAAATAAAAAACTTGGAAAAATGGATTCAAATTGCATATGAAGAACGTAACACAAAAAAAAGGATGGAATAGTTGTGATTTTAACGAATATCGTTTAAAAGAAAAAGAAGAGTTTGATCTCATAAGATCTGACGAAGAAATTATAAAAAATACAATTTTAAAATGTCGCAAATGTAAGAAACGTCAAATAAAAATCGAATCTCAATAAACTAGATCTGGTGATGAACCAACAACCGTATTCGCAAAGTGTATAAATTGTAATCATAAATGGATAGAAAATTAAAAAAAAAAAAAAAAAAAAAAAGTAATGAGATATAGAGAGATTGAACATCTCTCTATATCTCATTAGTTTTTTTTGTTTTTTTTTGTTTTTAATAATCACACGTTATTTTTTTTTAATTCATTATTTTCCACGTGTTCACTGTTTGTTCAAAGGATTTAGTTCGATCAGTAGACTCACCACGGAAGTGGGAAGTGGTGGCTTCGGGATTATTGGTTTTCGTGATGAAATTAATCCTGTCTCCAGCGTTCACTTTGAGAGGTGTGCCGAAAGTGCTAACATTTGCGTGTTGATTCTCAGTCTTTTCGATGCTGTATCTCTTATCGCTCTCCACACCATGAGACTGACGACTGCTCTGTTATTCAAATCCGAGGAAGCCAGACTCATTCAAAGGATTTCACCTCCCAATGGCATGGGATATCCAACCTGACCGTGTTTCAATCCGCTACCTCCATTTCCGAAAGACCACTCGGCTTTTCCCTCATCTAAGGTGCCGGTCTCTTCGGCCCACATGGTGATCAATTGTCTAGCATATTTGACTTTCTCCACCACCGAAATCAGGGTGCAGGCATCTGTCATGTTCACGGGATCCGGTAGATTCGTGAGCGCGTGTCCACCCATGTCTAGTTTACCTTCCATGATGTCGCCCTTTCTCCAGACCGAGTTGTCGTCCACGTACTTTCTGCTGACAGCGCTGGAATCAAATTCGGGATCGTGATCGAGACCGAATAAATTGTGATCGTTCATGTTGATGCCACCCTCCATGGTTCCGCCAGATTCTTTGTTCAGGTAGAGATCGCCCACTCGTGATTCTAGGTATTCTTGCGATTGTATCACGGAAGAATCTACGTAGCCCTTGTTGACCGCGGTTGAGTCCGCATCCATGTTGTCAATCTTCGACAGATTCAATATCTTGTGGAATCCCGCATTCAGATCCGATTTCATTTCACGTCCATCAGACTTTCTCTGTTCCAGATCTATGTAGTGTTTGGTCGCCACGTCCTTGGGATTCGTGGGAGCGGCCGCGTTCGTTATCTTGTTATAATTGGCGTTCAATTCCGAGTGCATCGTTTTCGTAACGTATCTATTTCTCAGGTGTTCACTCAATCTTGCGTGAGAGTCGTCCGCATATCTCTTGGTCACAGCATCGGTGGGATCTATGGGATTCGTGACATTCACCAAACGTTTGGATTTCAGATCGAGATCGTCGGTCATGGTTTTATCCATGTAATTATCCAGCAGGATTCGTTCGTTCCCCCTGTCGACGTATTTTTTAGTCGCAGCATCTGCGAGATCTATCAGCTCGGGAAGATTGTAGAGCTTCATATCGTTCATGTTCAAAGGTTCTTCTCGAGGTTCATATCTCCGAACGTAACGCTCGTCCAAGTTGGCAACGTCGTAACCATCGTCGACTTCGAACGTCTTCCTCTTCTTTCTCGGGTTGACTTTTTCGTCGTCACTTCTACCAAATTTATCAACTGGCATGTTGTTGTGGGATTTTTTTTTTTTTGTTGTTGTTGTTTAGAAAAAATGTGTTCAAAATGCAGTTTATTAAAAATGAACTATGTTATTTTAATTTTCGTTTTTTTATTCGATTAAAATTTTTTTAAAATAATTTTTTAGCTTTATATATACTATAAAAAAATCTCTCTCTCTAATGTAAGTCATTGAGAATGTCTTGAAATTGATCTCCTTCAGACCATCTCTTGAGAACGTAGAGACACAGGTGACAGCAAAACACTTGATCTGGTGATTGCACTTGATCCGTGTTGTAAAGAACCATCGATTTGTTGAAATAGTTCTTTATTTCTTTCGGCGGCGAGATTTCGTAGCTGTCGAAATAATAATTCTTCTTCTTCCCGTTCTTGAACCACGCCACCCAGTGAGTGCCTTCACCCGATGAATCATCTAGATTTAAATTTCCGTATTCCGATTGTCGAGGTCTTCTCTTCGGCAAGGCATCTCTGGAAAACACTCCTAGAAAATTATCGATTTTCAAATCTTTTGCCGCATTCAACAGATCGATGTTGGATAGGGGTTCGTTGGGTAAGACGACACCTTCTACGGATATCTTTATTTTCTTATTCATAAATAAGTATATATTTTTTTTATTTATTTTATTATAATTTACTAAAAGTGATGTTATTTTTTTTCTATTTTTTTTCTTTTTCTTTTTAAACTAACTTTCTCGATGTCACTATCCATTTCTATAATTTTGGGTTCATCTAATTCTTCTTGATTTTCTGGAATCCTATCATCCACAATCGTATCTGGAATCTTATCATCCGCAAGCGCATCTAAAATCCAATCATCTCCATTCATATCGTCTAAAATTAGATCTAAAGTCCAATGTCCGAGTGCCAAAGTGCTTATTTTATCGTCTAACACGAATCTCTTGTCGTCGTCGGCCGTCAGCGAAATCTTGTTGACTATTTCGGTATACAGGTCGTGATTTTCGCTTCGAATCGATTTCATAGTCTTATACACCGGACCACTTCCTAACAGACAATCTTTATACTCTTGGAAAGAGATGTTTTTCTTCACCACGCACGCTTTAACTCCTTTGCACTTCTTGATCTCTTCATCATCTTCTAGACGATAAGCATACAGTTTGGGTCTCAAGCCCACGAATTCGACGATCTGTTTACCGCCGCTCTCGTCCTTAAATTTACCCAACACCTTCTTGTTGTCGTTCGATTGATTGTTGGACGGGTGATCGACGGGATAATTGCTCATGTCGAACCAATCGGCCACGTCCAGAGATATGTCTCGGTAGACGTCTTTTGTCTCTATCTCATAAACTAAACTGTCCGTGTTGGTGAACAGTAGTTTGGCTTTGTCACCAAATTTTCGTTTGACATAATCGTAGTGAAACTCGTACATCAATCGCTTGCTGACATCTAAGATGATCGGTCTGAGATAATACGGTTTGTCGAACTTCAGATGCATCTTTTGCATGTGAACGGCCACTAGATTTTCGCCGAATATGGTTCGGTGTTTGTAATTGGGTCTCGCCACTAATTTTTTTGCTTTTTTCTCAGACATGACGAGTCGAACGTCGGTTCTCTTCCTGATGTTTTCCATCGATTTGCCGTACACGCAGTTGTTCATGAGTTTGAAGAAATCTTTTTCGAAATCGTTCTCGGCTCGGGTTCTGAGATTCGTGTTGAGATCGATGTATTTTTTCATCCAAGGCTCTTCGTCGAATCAAATGATGCGATGTATGTTGACTAATTTCATACCGTAATCGACGTACTGTTTCAAATTCTCGCTGTAGACGACGTAGTTACGTTTGTTAAATAAATTGGGAATGAGTTTTTCCTCGTCTCCTTTGTTTGGTTCCATTCGTTCGGGAGCCAGCGGATAATCGTTGTGTGGACCATGTAATTCTTCCGGATAGTTTAAATCGACTTCTAAAATGCAAGGATAGTCTCTCCATTTTTGCATCTCTTCCGGTTCCTTCACCCATTCGAAATTTCCAATCGGTAAAGGATGACTCATAGCCCAACTGTACAGATTATTGGCGTCCCAATACTGTATGTATTTAGTCGACCGTTTCGAATCGAAACCTTCTTTCATGTAGGGATTGTTAGCCTCAGAATGTCTGTGAGAGATCATCGAGACGCCACCTCTCGCAGCCCTTTCGAACATGAGCAACATGTCCACGTTGGATAATAATTCCAATTGGACTTAAGTGGTCTTCAACAGAGCGTCCCACGCCAGACCGGGTGTGGTGAAATACCAAGCGGGATCCAGATCGTAATTTCGATGACAGACGTCTCGAAAATTTTCGAACACGTCTGCCAAGAGCAGAACGTCGGTCTTCAGATAGAGATCGTGATAATCTCTCATGGTTTTCATATCGAATGATTTCCACACGTTTTTGGCATGTTCGTAATTCCCGTCGGAAATGTCGGATTCATATAATTTCGAATAAAAATCATCTTTCGAAGGTAGTGCGGTGTCTTCGAATCTCTTTAGATCGTTCATGTAATCATAAGGATAGACTCCTTTCCTCAACATGACGTCTACTCGTTCTCCGAAATGTTCGCTCGTGATTTTAAATTTATCCTTGCTCATGTTATCGACTAATTTTTCCAGAGCGGTCGACATGAATTTAAAAGTGTTGATGAAACGTAGGCATCTACGAATGGATTTCGTTTTTTCTTTCAATGTATTTCCGTTGATTACTCTTTTCCTCTCCATGAGCTTCCATTTCGTGAAGGAAATGTATCTTTCTTCGCTGTTCGCGATGCAATTTAATTCTTCGCGTGAGGTGCCGAGATTTTTCACGTAACAGATGACTGTCATAACCCGAGAGATTGTGAAACATCACCGGATAGAAAGCGGCATCTCGATATTTTAAATTACACTTGCTGTGAGCCGGACCGCGATACAGACCCGTGTAATGATCGTGGTCTCTGACCTTCTTATTTTCCTCCGAATTCTCGTTGAATGATTGTCTGCCTATGTGACATTCGGTGGCTCTGTTATTTTCGACTGCTGCTCTCGCATGATGATCATTTTCGCCGGAGTTTTGAATTTGTCGTATAACATTTGAATTTTCGATTCTAACTCTTCCACGAACCTTTGTGCCGCGG
Source organism: Pictodentalium vernedei (assembly GCA_031216915.1). NCBI lineage: Eukaryota > Metazoa > Mollusca > Scaphopoda > Dentaliida > Dentaliidae > Pictodentalium > Pictodentalium vernedei. Next base: position 298,925,902 of record CM062295.1, on the reverse strand, counting down.
CGCCGTCTTCGTGCTGTTTCGTGTAGGTGAAGGGACCCATGTCGTGTTGTGAGTCGAAAGCGCATTTCGCGTAAATGCAATAGCCTGAAGGTATGTGTTTTTGATATCTTTCGACGTAACTTTGAAGAGCGTTGGGTTGACAGGAACTCATTTTTGCGGTGAAACATTGGAAATCGGCGTACACGACGAATGGTACTTTTAACCTTCTATTGTGATTTTCAAACTTCACGATGGTGTTGGGTTTGGGCATTTCGACGGTGACACCTTGATTTTCGTTGCAATATTCCTGATGTTTCGCTAATGATTTTTCGGTCTTAAATATGTTCATGCAGTTGCAACATAAAGATATCTTTCCATTATGATTATTATTTTGTTTCGACAGTAATCGGCTCGGATGTTTAACCCAACAGTAATGACGATTGTCACCATTCGAAATCAATAATAAAATAATCGTCTTTTCTCTTCCGTGATACGAAGTCTGTCTGAGAGGATAGATCTTTTGATTTTCGTCGTCATATCCCAAGACGTTCACCGCTACGGTGGGATTTTGAACCTCAAAACGTTCGATGTGTTTTAACTCTGTTGGAAAAGTCACTCCGGTCCAATCGAGATTTTTAGAAGTTTCCTCGTAATGAGAAACTCTATCGGTGTGTATTTCGACAGGTGACTGCCCATTTAAAACACTGATCATCTTTATTTCTCACGTTGACCACGGCGTGTTTCTTAGTCAAGAAATACGGTAATTCCAAGTAGGAAGATCCTTTCAACGGTTCGTTTTCAGTCATGTGAATTTCGAGTTTCAACACCTCACCGAACGTCCAATTACTACCTTCATTTTGATAATTCGCGAGAGACGTCAACATCTTGTCTGTCATCTTTTTGAAAACGTCCGATAGATCTGAACCTCAAAATACGGGTTCGACGTTAGATCTGAAATATGCATTTTTCACGATGCTCTCGCCGGACTTCACGTCGATTTTATTCATTATGCAATGGAGTATCATCTTAATTTTTAATCCCAAGTTCATGTATTCGCGAAACAAATCCAATACTTCTTTTTCACCCGTTCCATGAACAATTTCGGATCGACTTTCTTCAACGAGGGAATCATGTCGAAAGTTTTAAAAATGCCTTTGATCATACTCTCCCGTTCTACGGGTTTCGATTGGAATAGTTCCACAACGAGTCGTGTTACATATTCTTCTCCTTTCTCTTCGTCGATTGCTCGTTGAATTTCACTCGATATATCTCGTTTGTCTTGAATCTGAAGTGCATCACTCGTTTTCGTTTTAGTTTTTCTTTTCTTTTCTTTGGAAACTTGATGTTTTTCAACGGCTTTTTGTTTAGTCGTCTTCTTATTTTTCACAACCGGTGCATCTTTTGACGTCGTTGCTATTGACATTTCGTTTGCCTTTCTAGCGTTATTCTTGTATGACTTCAATTTTTTTTCATTTAGTTCTATGCTTTCTGAAATCTGAAATTTGTAATAGATTACAATTCTCGTTTAACTGAGATATGGTTTTCTCATTTAAATTTACCATTGTTTTATCTGTTTGCTTCATTTGTAAGAATATTTTTTTTGGAATTTTGTATTAAATAATTTGTTAAAAAAGTTTTGCTTTTTTACTCTTTATATATAATAGAAAAAAAAAAAAGTTAAATTTTAAAATTCAATTTTTTTAATACAAAATTTAAAATAAACATTATTTGTAAGAATTCATAAAAAACCAAATAATCGATCATGACAACAACACCTAAAAGATGCGAATTGAAATTGAAACGAGACGAAAGGTATGAGAAATCCAGTTTTAATATCTATACATTACAACCACATGATCCCATCGAATTGAATGAGGTCGAGATGGTGGACTTAGAGCGCTACTACCACAAATATCGAATGTGTTTGAAAGTGGATGAAGCCGCGTTCGATTTGTTTTACGAGTACCAAAGCAAACTGTTGATTAATATCATCGTCGCCGAAGACAAAGAATTCGACAGGGGTGATTTATTGTTGTCCTATGGAGGTTACATATATCCAATAATCTCACCCGAACTCGTGAAGAAATCGGGTGGTGAGAGCACATTTGCCTATGAAAAAAAACTCAAAAGAGTAAAGATGAACATTCACACCATTTTCGTATGTGGAAAAATGACGAATGTCAACTTGCTAATAACGGACTTGGAAATATAAACAATAGAGAGATTGAAATTAAAAAATTTAACTTTTTATATATATATATAAAGAGAAAAAAACTTTTACTAAAAAAATTTTTACATTAAAGAAAATTAAAAATTAAAAAAACAACTTTTTTTATATATATAAAGAGCAAAAAAAAATAACAAACTTTTTAACAAATTATTATTTAAATACAAAATTTAAAATATACATTATTGCAAGAATTCGTAAAAACAAAAAAAAACAAATAATTGATCATGAAGACAACAACACCTAAAAGATGCGAATTGAAATTGAAACGAGTCGAAACGTATAAGAAATTCGGTCATAAAATCTATAGATTACAATGACACGATCCCATCGAATTGAACGATGTCGAGATGAAGGGCTTAGAACACAAATACAAGAAATATAAGATGCCTCTGAAATTGGACGAAGCCACGCTCGATTTGATTTACGAGTACCAAAGCGATCTGCAGAACATCGTCATCGCCGAAGATAGAGAATTCGACAAGGACAATTTGTCGTTGCCCTATGGAAATTACATATTTCCAAACATCTCATTCGAACTCGTGAAGAAATTGGGTGGTGAGAGCGAGTTGACCGATGTAAAAAAACTCAAAAGAGTAAAGATAAACATTCAACACGTTTTCGAAAAAGGAGAAGACACGAGCGTCAACATGCTAATAACGGACTTGGAAATATAAACAATAGAGTGATTGATTTTTAGCGAAGAAAAAATGAAAAAAAAAAAAGTAATGAGATCATCTTTAGATCTCATTTACTTTTTTTTTTGTTTTTTTTTTTTGTTTTCCTTCTTCTTCACTATCATCATGATATATTATAATAACGTTTCCTTTTCTCTCAAATTTCAGCGTCGATTCTTCTTTTTCTTTTTTTTTTTCTTTTTCTTTGTGATGTGATACGTTTATGGTAACATTTTTGTTTATCCGAATCATAATTATGAACGAATGTTGTGCATCTCTTGGTAACACTCACATCATTACCATTCACTTCAGAAGGTAGTGGTGACCGTGGAAAGCATCGTCTCATTCTCAACCGTATATCCCGCACATTATCTATCTCTTTCCTTAGATATCCATCATTAGCGTCTAACCATTTTTTTATTTCTTCGCTCTCTGGCTCGTGATGTTCATCATTATCGTCAAATTGTTTCTCCACCTTTTCATCCAGGTGATAAATTTGTTTCTCTACCTTTTCACCCATTTTAAATATATTATTTTATACTTTCTATGATTTTATATATTTTATATAATTTTATATTTATAATAACATATTCAAAATCGGTATGTTCTTAAATGGCGAATTCTCACTGAGCAACAAACGCTTGCCGAATCGCTTGATGTTCCGTCCACTCTTCACATAGAGACCGTTTCCTCTCAGAGAGTTGCCACCTCTAACGGGTTCTAGATACAATCCTTTACTGCTGTCGTCTATGTGAACGCGACACATGGCTCCTCCCTTCTTCAAAAACAGTCCGTCGCCACCCATTAATTTCTCAACTCCCGAACTAGCAAGTCCCATGAGAGCTCCCACGCCGAGAGTCTTTCTGAGAAAGGGTTGCACCTTTGCGGTGAAGGGTAATGCTTTTGCGGCGATTCCTGCCAATAGCGGTAGGAAATTGCCTTTCATTCTCAAATTGTATCTCAATTGAGCGGGACTCAATCTCACCGCCAACCCTCTTCCATCACGAATCGCTTTCTCCATCCTTTTGATTTGACTTCTGGTCCAGGCGATCAAATCCTGTCCGCCTCTCATCAGATCTTCGTGAGTGAATTTGAATCTCACCGCCTCGCCTCGAGTTGTTAATGCTCTCTTAAGTTTCTTCCTCTGTCCTGCAGATATGTTCACGTTTTTAACCACGTATTGTGTCATAATTCTGTTTGTTTTTTTAAATATATTTACTTCAATTGTTTCTTGTTTAATAATTATATTAAAATAATTTTGTAAAAATTAATATTACCGTTTATTTTATTTTTGTTACCTATATATATAATATTTTTTTTTTTTTTGCTTTTTATATTTCTCTTACGTGAAATCGCATCGTCACTCTCTCTCCGCGAAGATCTAACAGTTCACCATTTTGATCCGTCAACGTGGTTTTGAGACTATACAACGTGTCTAAAATCACTGGTAGATAAACTAAATTTCGAGGTCGCTCCACGATCTTATAACCCGGCGACACGTTTGGAAAGAAGGAATAGATCGTCGGCTGAGCGCTACCATTCACGTAGCTTCCAGCAATCATGTCCACGTCCACCAGAATGCTATTGACAGCGAGAATGTCGACCATATTTTCAGATGCCGCGTGGCCTTGATACATCTTTCGATCGAATCCCAACATCTTGCCTATAGAATCGTCCATGTTGAAATCCACACGAAAATTTTATCTTCCAAATCCAACATCGTCTGTAAGGTATTAGGATTGGGAGCGAGTCTGATCTTGTTGCTTCCCTTTCCATCCGTCTTCATTCGCGTCTGAATGTAATGGTTCAAATCGTCTATGTCATAACTCCCTTTGGGAATTCGAATCTCCAACCAATCCACTCCGTCGGAATACTTGAACGAGTTATTCTTTTCGGTGACGTTGGGAAAGGAATAATAAGTCTCCAGATTCACCAACGCCATCTCGTAACTTTTCTCTCTATTCAATTCGATGGAAGGTTCGAATTTCGTAGCGAATCGAATCGAATCGCCACTCACCACGATTTGAATGGATTGTTTCGCAGCCGTATTCTCGGCTATCCGTTCTAACAATTTTCCATGTTCGAACATTATATTTTAATTTTATTTTTTTTATTCAAAACTAATTATTTGAAGATTTATTATTTTTCTAATTTTTATTTTCACGCTCTATCTTATTATTATTACCATCGGGAACATAAAACTTGTCGAATCCGCACCGATATTTTCCGCGATTAAATTCCCTCATCAAATCGATCACGACGAAATTGTAAAGTCCACCATCCCAAACCCTCTTGCAGAATCTCCTGAATTCGGCAGCGCTCATGTCGTTTGCGACGTGATCGCCGTAGATGTGATTGAGATTCTTGAGATCTTGGCGAAAGAGACATAGAAAATTAGCGTTCTCCCTTATCGTCTGTCTGGGCAATCGAAAATAATTCTGCGACAGGTAGAAACAGTCCACGTTGCTGTGTCGATCCCTAACGTAATACGATTCGCATCGGTTCTGTCTCTCCAAAAGCAGATCGTCGAAAATCATGAGATTCTTATCTTCCGATTTCAGTTCTCTAGGATCCGGAACGTCGCTAGCGTTCTCATAAAATCGACACTCGACGTTCGAAGATGCATTTCTCTTCATCAGCTCCGTCGCCGCGCCGTCCAAAATGGTCGAGAGCGGAGCTCCACACTTGTCGAATTCCTCCCTACTGTCAAAGATTCTGGCTATGACGTCCTTGGGCAATCTGCGATCCATGCACTCTCGAAGCAATCTGTATTCGGGTTGAAACAAGCTCTTGCCAAACACGAACAATCTGTCGTAATCCAACCAGTCGGGTCGGGACAACAGATTCATCAACAGATTGGTCTTTCCACAATTCGATTTTCCCACTATCAAGCCTCTTATGCTCTTGGGAAAGTACTCGTTATTCGACCTCTTGGTCGCGGCGTCGTTCCAGGCCATATCTTTAATGTTCATCTTTGTTTTTATTTTTTTTTTTTTGTCTGTTATTTTAGATTCTTTTCAAACACAAATATTTTATGTTTTTCAATCTCTGTTTTTTAATGTTATTATTATTATTATTTATTTATATCGCACCGTCACGAGTTCTCTTCAATGCAGATCCACTCGTCATTTTGGCTAAATCTTGTATGGGCACCACGCCATCCTTTAAATCTTTCCAATCTTTCAGCGTTCGCTCTAACGCAGCTCGCTTCGCCTATCAACGCGTCGGCTGCCCTCTTGCCAGCCACAGAAGCTATCCTACCACTGGCTTTGGAAGCGGCTTTCTTACCAGCATCCAAAGCCGTCTTCTTACCGACCTCAAAAGCGGTCGATGCGAGTTTTCTACCCGCATTGCTCGTGAACGCTCGCATTATAGAATCGACGATGCCAGAACCGCCTTGAACGTAAGTCCTGAAGTATCCCCTGTTCTTTATCACCAACATATTTTATTTTTATGATATATTTATTATTTTTTTTCACTGGTAAATCGTTTTTGCCGTTTAAATACTTTCATTATTCTAGTGTAAGAATTTACTGTTTTATTTTTGTTTGTTTGTTTGTTTGTTTCTCTCTCTCTACTTATTATTATATACACATCAATCCTTCAATTCGTTCATCAGCCTTTTATACTGGTTTTTATTCAAAACCTTCTGTCTCAACAATTCGTCAGATACGGCAACTATCTGATTATCTAATCCCGTGTTACCAGCCCGTCTGCTCCCCATCAACAAACTCAATTTCTGAGACAGAGCGTCGGGATCGCTCGGAAGAAAAATAGCGGTTTTCACCCCTTTGCCGGTCACCGATTCGAGGAACTTCTTGTTCATCTCCCATATGGGCTTCACTATTTTCGTCCACTTGTAACCTCTGTTGGCTTTGGGTCTCGTCTCTCTGGAATCGTTATTTCTCTTCATGGCGTGGGTCTGGACTAGAATGTCGCCGTAATTGTCGAAATCCTGTTCCGTGAAATCTCCGGGCTTGTCGTAAAGGGGCAATCTCCGCAGACCATTGGTTACTTTATATTTATTCGAACCCACGATCAATTCGTCATCGTACATTTCCACCAACGTATCACCTACAAAAGTTCTACCCTCAGAATCCTTATAAATTCCATACGACTGATCTCTCTTACCGCCATCATCATCGGACGATGCGACGCTACTAGTGGTGATAGTCGAAGGCGTATCATCAGACTCGCTCATATCTGTTTGAATTCTCGTGGGAACGTAATCTGGTGTAGATTGAATGGAATACCGATTTCCAAAACTAGGAGGCAACGAACCCATTCTCAAAGAACTCTCCTTTATGGGTTTCAATTCTTCGACTATCTCCTTCCTGCTTCGCTCTTGATCCTCCGTCATGGGTTTAAATATTTTTGTGGCTTCACGTCTGAGTTCCATCTCACCGAGACGTCTGCTCCTATCAGCAGCCTGAATCGCCTTCTTAGCACGTAAATACCTGTCTAAAATTCGATCTCGGCATCTAGGATCCATCCTCCAAAACATCTTTCGTTTTAATTGTTTTTATTTATTTTTCAAAATTAAATGTTTAATTATATTTTATGTTTTTGTGTTTTAAGTAATAATAAAAAAAAACTCTTTCCGTCTTAATATAATATAATAATCTGAAAATATTCACATCTCAAACTGACTGTGTTAATTGAAGTTTTAAAAAAAAATACGTTTAAACAGTACATGACAAACCGGTTTCTGATTTAACGCATTTTTTGACAGTAGTGTTTACATTTTGTCAAAAGATCTTCATTCATTCACACATCAATTCATCGAGTGTCGAATTAAGAGAGAATCCTTTTTTTGATGACTGCGATTGCTATCATGAATATATTAAAAATTTTTACCACTCAAAACCTAATTGAGCGGAAAATGCGTTTTAAACATTCCGTGGGGAATTCCCCTAATAATGTCATAAATGGGAAAAAACCCACCGCCTCAAAAACAAGGGAGAGTTCTGGACCATCTGTACCAACGCAAAAAACAGTTCTGGACCGCTGGTCTAGAGTCCCCAAAACTGTTTTTTGATGATGACCCAGAATCTTTTGCTTTCGATCGCGTTCGCCGACGATGGATCGATGGGTCTGATCTGCGATGCGAACGTCGACAAAAAATTACGTACAAGATGAACGTGTACTGTACAATTTCACCCCTTTTTTTAAAACGCGCGTTCACCACGAGTATTTGAACGTTAAAACCGCGATCTAGGAGTCGCGACTGTACATGGGAGGATTCAAGACCCATGTACAGTTTTTTGAACAAGCGTGTGATTTAACACTGAATTCCACGTTGGTGAACGCATAGTGTGCGTATTTTGTACACGTACATGTACAAGTGGTCGTGGACTCTCCTTTTCTCCCTACTGCCGTTTCTTCCCCATGACTACTAACTAGTGAAATGTCCTTATTCCCAGAGTTATTTTAATGGTGCCAGAGTTGTAAGAGTCGCTGAGGGGGTGAAGCAACAAACATTTTGTTTTTGATATATTTAAGGCTAGTCTATTATCATTACATCATTCATTTTGGCCAGCTCAGTATTAGTATCACCAGTACGTTTTTCCAAATTACTACCCGTCGCGTAGGCTGTCGTGTGGTCTGCAAAGGAGAATACTTTCAGGAGTGTCGATCCTCTAATATCGTTGATATACAGGAGAAACAATTTGGGCCCATGGACTGAACCCTGTGGTACACCCGTTGTAGTGTCTTCAAGGTCGGATCGGTGTGATGAAAGGCAACAAACTGATGTCTTTCGGGGAAATAACTTTGGAACCATGAATTTGATAGCCCCCCACATTCGAGTTTGTATTTTTCGGGTATTTTCAACAACGTTGTGTGGTTCAATTATCAAAAGCTTTGGAAAAGTTAAGGAAAACAGAAAGGGTACAATGTTTAGTCGGTTTATCATCCGTTTCTGTCACATTATTTACGAGATGCATTATAGGATGGATAGTAGCGTGTTTGTTCCTAAAGCTAAGTTGGTATTTGTAAACAACATTTCGATGGTCAAGAAAAGTGATGACCAGCTGCCGGAATGTTATCACCTATTTGATTTTACCGATATTTACAAAATAGGAGTTGAATTTTGAGGCGATTGTTGCAGAGTTTGTCAATTCAGTTTGTGCGTCTATAAAGGAAGATGGTAGAGACGTGGGATGATCAGGTTTGTTTATGGATTTTCTCAAGCTCTCCCAAGTTTTCTTCATGTTACTTGTATTTTCAGGTAGTATTGAGGTATAGTAATCAGCTTTGCATTTACATTTTAAGTCGGTTGAATACCTGGCAATAGTTTTTGTACATTAATGTATTTTGTTCGGCGGGTTCTTTCTTTTAATGTATAATTTATTCTTTTGTACAGAATATTGCATTAAACCTGGCGTGATCCATGACTGGTCTTTAACATGTTTTGTCGGCGTTGGTAAAGGTTTTAGGGGAATGCTTTTTCTAACGATCCGTTGAGTGTGGCAAGGAATAAACTGTATGCTTCATCTATACTCAGGGCTTCGAACACGTCGGTAAAGTCGACTCCGCAGAATAATTTTGAATTTGTTAACATTTTCTGGTTCGAAGGAGCGGACGGGATGATGCTCTGTTTAAAAGGCTTGATTAGAGGATTTCTCGATGTGATAGATCCTAAAATGATCACTGATATCGGAAATGATGATTTAGGATTTAAAGTCCTTAAAGCTATTACAGAAGATGTGGTCAATCAAAGAGGCGGAAGTATTGGTAACCCTAGTTGGCTTGGTTATAACTGGGAAGTAGCCGGAGGTGAACAAGTTTCCTTGTCCTCATTGCCAGTTTTGTCTAATAGTTCGGAAAATGATGAAAGAAATTGATCAAAGTTTGCTTTTGGGGATGTATTTGGTCGGTATATTATTCCGATTATAGTTTTCTTCGTAGTCAATGTATTGAATAATGATTCAAAACGTGAGGAATGAATACGAATAAGTCCTTTCGTATTTTAAACGGTAGATTAACTTTTACAAACAGCCCGACACCCACCTCTTTCGTCGTCGTTCTCGGGTCTCGTTTGGAGTGTCGGCGGGTGATACCCTTAGAGTTCTTATGAAAATTCGTCCCAAACGTTAAAGATTTCCGTCAATCCGATCACGCCGAAACAAAACTTGTGCGACTGTTGGTCAGCTATTAAGTCGTGGAATTTATCCCAATTCGCGTTCAAGCTGCGATAATTAATATTAAAAAGCGGAAAGCAACATGGGAAAAATGTAGAGCAAGTATATCATGAGGCAATATTTACATGTTTCGTGGATGGTTATTGGTACTCTGCTGTCAATACTACCATGAACATATTTAAACATTATGAACAAAAGTTTCTACACATTTCACCTGTATTGTGCGTCAAGACGTTTGTCGAAGGGAGAGGTTACTGTGGGGTCTGTAGCACATGTCGCGAGTGCAGATTTGCCTTGATTACGAAACATCCGTGCAAATTTAGGTCTATGTTAAGTTTTATTTTACGAATCTACGTCGTACTGGGTCTCTATGAAAACGGAACGAAGTTAGAAAAATGTTCCGAGGCAGTGCATTCACTTTTTTGACACTGTAACAAGCGGACCATGAAGGTTGGTCTAGAAAGTGATAAGTATTGATGTGTGGATTAACACACCTGTTGGTTGTGAGAAATTACTTTACAAAGATAATATAGTTATTTTGTATCTCACAGGCTGATTTGGCTAACTGTGGTGTATTAAAATACCAAATAGCAAGGTCACGATCATCTTGCGAGGAGAGGAACGGAGTGGAAGCTTCGACCGGATGGCGAGATGGATACGTATAAGCATTTGTGGTCACGGTACTAGTAGGCTTGAATTAAGCGCACGGACTCACTTGTTTAGTAAGGACAGAAGCGGGAGGACAAATTCGATCGGAGAAATGGTCAAATCGCGATACGATTCAATTTACTGCCCGTCTTTATGGTCACAGATTTGGCATTGGGTGGACACTCGCTGTATCCTAAGCACTTACATTTACATGAAACGTGTTGGCAAATTTATATGTATGTGCAAAGGCCAAAGCGACAAGAAACTCCTGGCGGAGATCCTATCCTTTCGCGTGCAGACAAAGGGAGAAATTATTTTCCAGTAATTGAGGAGTTAAAAAGAACGTACACAAGCTGTAACAATCACTATAAACATGAAGCTGGATTTCTGGATGTGGAAAGGTCAAAGCGACGAGGAACTCCTAGCGGAGATGTTGTTCAGAACATGCTTGCCAAACAAGAAGACAAACGATGCTGTAATTTTGAAGATTGCCCCGTACAATCAAACACACTCCACTCACACCAGAGTGAGTTTTTTACAGAGGTTTGATCCATCTCTTGACCAGTGTTGCGGACCCGGTACCATTCCAGGCATGGATCGAGGACCTGACTATGCCACCCAAGCTTTACCGGAACACAAACCAGCTGTACCGGTCCGAGACGGTCCAAGTTGATTCAGAGGGACATTGTATTGTGCCAAATTATCACTAGTTCGAGACACAAAAATACTTTTTGGACTTTACCGTCCAACTTAGCCTGTGAAATAACTAGGAGATAAGTTCTGGGAACGCGCTTCCTTCACAGTCTAAAATAAAAATCGTTCCAGATAGGAGACGCCTGCCCATTACGAACGAAGGCATAAGTAACACAATATCTTTTTCAAACCGTTAGGGAAAATAGTATTTACTTGTCTGTCCGTGTCTGCCCGTGAGTTAACATGTCTGTTGGCTGTTTGTGTGTTGGGTGCGGAGTTTTAGTTCAGTGAGTAATAACTGGTGATTGATCTCGGTAGGTGGGTTGCATACTAAATTTTATTTTCCTCCAGGGTGACGATGCATGAGCTCAACTAATAAACCTTAACAATCTTCTTGTATAAACATATTCGCGAGGGAGACGTTAGCTCCAAGCTTTCTGTAGAATCTCTCCTTCAAAATGTTTTTTCTCTTAACCCTTTACCTAACATGAAAAGCAGACGACACTTGCCAAAAAAATTCTTGAATAACTAATTTTTTTCATATTTTGTCTAAAAAACATAGGTTATGACCCCTCGTTGGAACGAGCTCGACGAAGGGTCATAACCTATGTTTTTGAGACAAAAAATGAAAAAAAATAATGACAATTCATTGGCGATTTTAGAGAATAGCGCCGGCCGGTTTGGCCGATACGTTGGTTTAAGGGTTAATTGTTATGCTGCATATTATTGTATCATATTAAGTCTTCTGTAAGTATTCCATTGTGTATACACAAAACGTAATTTGTTCCTGTAAATATTGTTGTAACTAATCTAACACATCGTCCCTTCAAAGCAAATGGCTCCTTGTTGCATCACGAGAAGATACATAATTCGCTTGTTAACAAACCACAATGCTTTATACATTTTTTTTCAGTTTGCCGGCAGTTTATCAAACAATGAAAACCTGCGTTCACCCTCCAGATACACACTGAATTTAGTAAAGCAATTTTATCTAAATAAGACTGATCACGGCAGGAAGAATAAGTTACATTTTTGGGGTCATCTCGTCCAACAACCCAAATGTGTCCTATTGCCCAGTTTTCTTTTCTTCCTCCAGGTTAGCAACAGTCTGTATTCAGTACTTTTGAACACCGGGAGATGGCAGGTAATCAGTAAATCTGACTATACCATCTCCCTGCTGTATACTTTTATGCCATCTCATGGACATTTTCTGGACAATTAACGTGAATGTATGAGTTTGTATACAAAAGCCCACAACTTGCAGCTGACTATGAAAAGGAATTCTTGTACCTTCACGTTAAAATAATGGTTTATTTACTTTATTTTTTTTCAAAACCCGAGATGTACAGTTTTTCTCGCACCAATACATCACGAACACTATAGATGTTTTTACCCATTCCGTTTATTTCACATTATTACTTTCCAAAGTGTGATTTACTGGGATTTCCGGATTTGATTATAAACGATAACTTCACAAGTGAATTATGCAATCAACAATTGGGTCATGTATCCGTGCGCGCAAACGAAGTCGCTTTGTTGTGGGTGTAATGGGGACTTCATTGTTTTTTTTGTTTTTTTAACCCTTTACCTCACATGAAAAGCAGACGACACTTGCAAAAACAATTCTTGAATAACTATTATTTTCATTTTTTGTCTCAAAAACATAGGTTATGGCCCCTCATTGGAACACGCTCGACGAGCTCGTTCCAATGAGGGGCCATAACCTATGTTTTAGAGACAAAAAATGAATAAATGATGAAAATTAATTGGCGATTTTTGAGAATAGCTCTGGTCGGTTTGGGCCGTTACGTTAGGTAACGGGTTAAATAATATAATTATCGTTAATAACGAAAAGTAATAAACAGAGTAATCGCTTGACTGGACTGGTTACGTGAAATAATTCATTCGAGGCGAGGGACTATATTGTAAAACACTCGTGCGCATTCACCTCTCATGAATTATTTCACGAAACCAGTCCAGTCAGGCGATTACTTTCTATTTAAAACAACGCAGCAACCGTTTTAGCCATTCGAGTCACCTTCTGAATCTCCCAGTGAAAGTTCCATTCAGTTTAAACAATATTTAAAAATTATGTTATATGTATACAAAATATAAAATAAATGTCACACTGGAAAAAAATAACGAATGAAGATACAGAAGTTACAATATAACAAGTATATCGATGGTCAAATTGCTGAAGAACGGCACGGTTTGGGATAACTGCAACGAAACACGACACGGTTTGGGATAACTGCAACGAAACAAATATGACAACTCTTGAACGAATCCAAATTGCGAGTGCTCGAATTGTCACGGGTGCAACTTTAAGTGCGAGCAAGGCATCACTCTATGTCGAAACTGGGTGGGAGACGTTACAAGCAAGAAGGCAGAAGCACAAATTAATACAGTTCTTCAAAATGTACCATAACATTTCCCCGCCATATATTTCCTGTTTAGTCCCACCCCCTATTTCGATAACCCAGAACTTCGAACTTCGAACCGCAACTAACCTACGAGTTCCTTATTGCCGGACCGCGTGCTACCAAAGATCTTTTATCCCATCCACAACGAATTCTTGGAACGAAATTCCACCTAACGTTAGACAAAATTGCTCTCTCACAGAATTTCGAAAATACTTAAACCATAACCTTGTTCGTCCCCCAGCCTACTTTGTCAAATCAATGTCCCGTAAAGCTCAAGTATACCACTGCAGGTTACGACTTCGATGTAGTCATCTCAATGAGCATCTTTTTGTTAACCACCTGGCAGAGTCACCGAATTGCTCATGCGGTGAACGAGAGACAACAGAACACTTTTTATTAAAATGCCCTAATTATGACCGTATACGAAGTGAGACCCTAGGGATACTTCCCAGTCAAACTGACTGCGATACATTACTGTATGGTTCCGAATTTTATACTCATGACGAAAACTATTTAGTTTTTAAAACAGTTCATAAGTACATTCTTAGTTCTGCGAGATTTAGTTAACCACTTTGGGTGACCCTCAGATCATAGTGAATAGTTAGTGTGGTGCTACTATTATAACCCTATGAATATATGTAATGTCTTGGTGCTAGGACACATCACACCTATACCACATCACCGTGACCGGGCGGAGGCCACTGTTGACTGGTGGAGATTACTTCCTATCTTCCAACTGTGCCTTGAACTAACAACAACTCAAGTGCAAGCCCGACATGGGCTAACTGGAATTATCTGACCGTCTCTATGTTTGTACTCCCACTTGCAAGCATAAAGCAATAAAGTGCATCTCGCATCTGGGAATAATACATGGTCCGTCCCCGAAGATTGTCGCTAATGATCGATGAAAGTATAATTCATCACCGGAGAGTAAAGTGTTGTATGTACCACTGGGACATGGAACGCTTTGGTATCCGGGCGCCGAAATCTGTTTATGCTACTATTGTTTAACTGTGAAAATCCACCAAAATATGCTCAGAATTATTGTACCACGATAAACTAACTCTCGGTCATTTCCCTCACTAGAGTATATGTTCTTATGATAGTCCAATAACGTTAAAATTTAGAATTCGCTTGTTACAGTATCAAGGTACAAACATGGAGGTGGTTCGGTTCGGACTAGGCGCTCTTACTCTTTCTCTTCCTAAGAACTGTACTTTTATCTTCTTACTCTATATCAGTTTGGGAAATCTAACCAATTTGTATCTTTTTATAGTATTTTCTATTTTTCTTTATTAACGAATTATTTGTGTCAACAGGTATCTTATTGTACACGTTCTTGATAGAAGGAATTGGTCTCACTGTCTTCTCGTTTGCTACCTGTTAAACTTACTATGAGTGGAAACGACCACAGATAAGCTAACAGCTTACTGTCGAATCCACACCCAATGATAATGTAAGCTATGTATTACCATGGGAATTCTTTTGAAATAAATACTGTTTAAACTAAATTGCTGAAGAAAGGAGGGGCTCGACAGAAAGCTTATAGCTTATGTAAGTCGTATCCCAAACGCCTGTTTTAGTTAGCTCATCCAAGTGAAAAAAAATCCATTTCGATATGAAGTTGTGAAAGAATGTTTCATGAATTCGGGTAGTGTTTTCATCACATACACTTTTTTATATTTGCTTCCAAACTCTCAAAATATCTCCGTGTTTCGTTTTTTAAAGTGTAAAATTCTCGTTTGTATTTGCAGGTGAAATTATTTAGTGTATTGAGATTTTTTAAATTTATGTTTTTTAGAACACATTGCATACATTTGTGAACACTTTTAAGACAATATCAAATTTCTGAAAATAATGATCCAAGCCTGTCACTTTTTTCGAAAACAGACAACGTGCTATACATTTTGGAATAGGGCTGCACACTGCGCATCCCTGACATATATCATCACGGAAATCTTGATTTCGCAGTAATTTACTATGGAAATCTCGATCCACTGCAGGGGCGGACTGGGCCAAAAAAAAGTTACCGGGAAACGTACCAAGGGGGCACCGGACCCGGACAAAGTTTTGATATTTAGAACCGAAAGGACACTGCTTTCTTGTATCTGAGCAATGAATCAATGCAGGCCACATAGAGGGCATTTTCGATGGCATTTTCGTATCATCTTTGTCGCTCATTTGGTAAAAATGGTTGCACCAGTGGGGGCCCTGGACTCATCAGGCCGACAATAGTTCGTCCCAATGGGAGAACATTTTATTTTATTTTTTTTCGAACCGAAAGAACTCTGTTTCCTTGTATCTGTCCGATCAGTGACAGACGAGACTGCTGGGATATCGAAATGCCCTCTATGTCGTCTGCCAATGGCAGTCCACATAGAGGGCATTTCGATAAACCGACAATCTACACAATAAGATCCATTTCACCTTTTGGTCATTTTCACGAAATTTCCTGCTTCAACAGGTGTTGGCCTGCGTAAATATTGGGGGACCTAGGTGGCTCCCAATAGGGGGTACCCACCGGGAAATTTCCCAGTTGCCTATACGTCCAGTCCGCCTCTGACCCACTGGTGTTAAATGCTTCACAACCGGATCGTGACCTGACCAGTACTGTCGTGACTTAGAATTGGCCATGAGCGATCTTCGTAGTTGCCAAAAACAAAATTATAGTTGTAATATTACGGAGTTGTTTGGGTTCGGTACGCTGAACCCCCATCTTCGGCGACCTTCTCCAATCCTGGCATGATAAACTCTATACCACAAACTGTATCGTTTTAAAATGGCGAACGCTATTATTCATCTTTGAAGATGAACATATTCCGCAAATGCAACCATCGAGACACATCTCTGTCTGCAAGAATAGCAGAAATGGCACGAACGACATCTATTTAATAATCACTCAAACGACTTCATCTCATGCTAAAATGGCACAAAACATATTTCTGCCAAAGAGTTGATCAATTTTTCTATTATTATGAGAGTCAAGTCATGACCACAACTTAATTTGCGAATGAAACAAGGAAAAACTATTTCTGCCAAAGAGTTGATCAATGTTTTTATTATTATGTGACACCAAGTCATGACCACAACTTAATTTGCGAATGAAACAAGGACAAAATCCGATTTAAAAAATATCACTCAAAGTGTTTGGAAATGTGGTGATCGAGAATGTTAGAAAAGTGTGGAAGTGACTGTAACACAACGAAGAAATGAGATGGGGGAATGAAGGACATTGGACAGTTAATATTATTATTATTATAACAATAACATGACTTTGGAGGGCATTGTGGTTTATTAACGGACCAACGAGTGTGAATAACAGCCCGACAGCTTATGAAAGGCCCGAGACGAAGTCGAGGTCCGTTAATAAGCTGAAGGGCTGTTATTCACACCTGTTGGGCCGTTAATAAACCACAAGACCCGACAAAATCATATTATTACTATTATCACCACTGCTTTTCTGTGAAAGTTTTGACTCTGTACCTTACATGGCAGATACAAAAAAATCAATTGGTCTTCATTCAATTCGCTTGATTGAGATGTTTTTGACGTTTTCAATTTTGGCAATTGATTTTATCGTCTGTTCTTAAACAAACCGGTGCCACATGATTATCACGTGATCGGAACCGGTACTCTTTCAATTTTAATGAAGTTAGAAAACTTAAAAACAGACCCGATATTTACCGCTTTTAAGTCAGGAATAAGGGCTTAAATGTCTGCAGACTTTTAAGCCTTAATCAAAAGAAATCAAACTTCTGGGTATGCACCTGGATGAAAATTTAACGTTTGAAAAACACATTTCCACACAGGCCAGGGTAGCATCGTATGCTATGTTTAATTTACAAAAGCTTAGGCCCTACTTGTCCAAACAGTCATGCCTAAAAATTGCCAACGCCCTGATAATGTCCCATATGGATTATGACAATAGCCTTTTGATGGACCTGCCGCAAAGCAGAATGAAGCCTTTCCAGAGAATCCAGAACCTCACAGCCAAAAGTATAATGGATAGGTCAAAATTCTCCAGCTCTACAGATGCCTTGCAAGAGTGCCATTTTCTCCCAATCGCAGTTGGATGTCAACTTAAAGTCCATGTACTAGTCTTCAATTGTCTTATGTCTTAATAACATCGCACCTGAATATTTGGCGAATTTGATTACCTTCTCCACCAACTCTTATGCCTCTAGATCTAGCACTACACTCAAATTGGCACAACCTTTTAATAGGAAAAATACTTTTGCAGACAGAGCTTTTAGCTATGTAGGCCCAAATCTTTGGAATTCCCTGCCAGGTTACATAAAAATAAGCCCAGACCTGAAAACATTCAAAAACCTATTAAATCAATATCAATTTAAGAAAGTTTTCAAAATTCACCACACTTCTGTTAACTGAATACTTCTTTTATCATCCTTTAAATATGTATGTGTAATGTTTAAATATGTTAAATGTGTATTATATGTTTCTGTGAAGCGCCATAGAATTATTCGGGGCAGTGGTACAAATTTGAGTGCCATACTAAATGTCTGATGTAATGTAACGTAAGACTTACTTACTACATGCAGCTGCTTGTTCTTATGGGACTAACTTTGCTGCACATTTTACGTATGTAATAATTTAAATAAAAATCACATTGTTTACTAATTGAAACCATTTCTGAAAACTGTTTTCATTTTCGAGTGTACGACAGCGAGGAACAAAAGTCACTTGACGTGTCGGGCTGTTAATGAGATGTTCAACTCATTAACGGTCCGACACATCACGCGACTTTGTAAGTTGAACGTTACGTTCTTGTAATGCCCTGTTAAACTTTGTTAATGCACTAGGGAACGCCCTATAAATTGGTAATAATATTTATTAGCATTAGTATCGAAGCAGTGTCGTTAAATCTGTTCCCTGTACCATTCATATTGCCTATCTTCAGGAAGAACTGGGAGGTCAAATACAGGAACAGCTGTAGAAATCCGTGTTCGAGAAGACACCGGTTCACCCAGAAGAGATGAATGGCGCGCTATCATAAAGAGAATGAACGAAACTACTGTTGACCTCAAAGTATATATACCGGCAGCGTGTGTCATAGGACCATGGGATTGTAGCATAGTGACAGTGCCGAAAGATAGCAACAAACCAACTGACGTAGTGGGCTATAACTACCCAAACAAAGTATATATTTTACTAAATCCATGGTGTGAATGTAAGTACAATTTTGTACTCTCTTTCTGGTGACATAAACAACAAATTTTTAAAATCCGCAAAATACACACATATAACTGGTTGAGATCATGAAGCCAATAATACGTCTCTATTGAAACGTGTTGTGGGTCTTTTTACCCTATGCGCAGCGGCTTATTGCTCAGCAGTTGAATTAAAACATTTGAATTTTGTTTTGTTACGATTTATTGGAGAGTGCCATCGGGCACTCTCCAATAAATTGCAACAAACAATTGTTTGATGAACAAAAGCTTGCTGAACTTAGGCTCTGGCATCTTTGAAAACAAATACTCATGCCACGAATCACCCTTTGAAGAATAATTTAGTACTCAACCAGTTAATGAAATCACGTAGTCAGAAACTTCAGTAAATTCCTTGGAAAATGTTAGAGAAAAATATCAGATTCAGTCGCCGTATATTGAATGTATGCTAAAAAATATATACATATTATCGCTACAGTGAAATGATCTGGGTCGTAGTATTACGTCGATTTGAGGAGGTCAGATTGCCGGATCAAAAGAGCTCCCGCAGACAGCATTTTTGATCCGGCGATCTGACCTCCTCAACGAGACGTGATGCGACGACCCAGATCAATCTCTTCACTGTAGCTATAAAAAGTTTATTATATGACTTATAGTTCAACATCGCATGCCAACGCTAGCATTAACAATTCCCCGGACCTTTTTTTTTGGTAAATTGGATTGCAGTAAAAAAGAACCATTTTTGTTTACACTTATTTTTGTAGCAGGTGCACACTTCCGGGTAATCTCCCGATGCGCATGAATTCATAACAAAGTGAACAGTCAACTTTCAGTCAACCCGGACCTCCGTCGAGCGCATCCATTCCACCTCGGAGTAAAGTACTCTCTGTGACCGGAACAACTAATTTGTTTACGATTTACTATGTGAAGAGTCACTGTGAACTTCATCTTTGACCTACTGATTCCAAAATAAATTGGGTCCTTCCTCTCATCAAGGCCAACCTGCCTATGAAGGTTAACAAAAGTGGGCCGAACCATTGTCAAGTTATCATCCGGAAACCAACTGTTTACGATTTAGTATGTTCAAGGACACTGTGATCTTGACCTTTGTCCCAGCGAATCCAATATAGGTAGGGTTCTCTCATCAAGGCCAACCAACCTATGAAGTATCATGACTGTGGGTTGAACTGTTCTCAAAATATCATCCGGAAACCAATAGTTTAATATTTACTATATTCAAGGTCAATGTGACCTTTAACCTAACAAGTCCAGTATATATAAGGTTCTTCCTTTCACCAAGGCCAACCTACCTATGAAGATTCATGATTGTGGGTTGAACCATTATCAAGTTATCGTGCAGAAACCAATTGTTTACGTTTTACTATGTTTAGGGTCACTGTGACCTTTGACCTAGCGCATCCAATATAGATATAATTCTGCCTCTCACCAAAGCCAACCTACCTATGAAGTTTCATGAAGGTGGGTTAAGCCATTGTCAAGTTATCGTCAAGTTATCGTCCGGTAACCGATTGTTTTGATTACTATGCTCGGGATCACTGTAACCTTGACCTTTCACCTCGCAAGTTCAAAATAAACAGAGTTCTTCCTCTTACCAAGGCCACCCTACATATGAAGTTTCATGAACGCTGGCTCAACCATAGTCACGTTATCATCCGGAACCAATTGTTTACAATTTAGTATGTTCAAGGTTACTTTGACCATGACCATTTACCTAGCAAGTCCAAAATAAATAGGGTTCTTCCTCTCACCGAGACCAACCTAACTGTGAAGTGTGTCGAACGTTGGTCGAACTATTATCAAATTATCGTCCGGAAACCAATTGTTTACGACCGCCCGCCCGCCATTCATCAAACTATAAGTGGAATTTGACTTCGTCACAACTCGACTACAAATATCTAAAAAAATTTCTGTCTTCTAAGTACCTGAAAATGCCTACTGAAATATGTCTTCACAAATGGATGGAATAGAATTTACCCTAAAATGTTCCGAGAAACAAATAAGATCAGTACGAAACCTTTATCTAGCCTTAAGGAAATACGGCAACTCCACTCACAAAATCGCCATTCAAATTTTATTATTTTTTCATTTTTTTTTTGCATCGAAAGCATAGCATATGGCACCCACTGCTAAGACCTTACCGCGAGCCTCACTTAAATAAATTACAAATCTTTCCGTTGTCGTGCCAATAATGGCAAGAAATCCTTCACCCTTCTCAACACACATTACTTCTCGATCGCAACAGCTTTCGGTATGGTGTCGAGTTAAAGCTAACCAGGGAAGAATATTTTATCGGATGAGAATAGAACATGCACAGCAAATTGTACATTTGTTTCCAAAACAAAAACATAGTCAAGCCTCTGTGTTAACCTTTAACCCTCTAAGAGCAAATACAATGTTAAAATTTATTTATTATGCTCAAGGACACAACAAAGGTGAGCTCGTTCCAATGATGCATTACATGATATGGTTTTGAAGCATAACAAATCTTAGCTGCTCAATTTGTAAATTACGCGGACAGGTTCTGCCGATTCATTAGGCAAAGGGTAAACCTTATTCCTATTGCAACGACCATAAGCGGACAGCGCTCTTAACCCTTTACCTAACATGAAAAGCAGACGACACTTGCAAAAAGAATTCTTGAATAACCAATTTGTTCATTTTTTGTCTCAAAAACATAGGTTATAACCCCTCGTTGGAACGAGCTCGTTCCAACGAGGGGTCATAACTTATCTTTTTGAGACAAAAAAAAAAAAATAAATAATGACACTTAATTGACGATTTTTTGAGAATAGCCCTGGTCGCCGGTTTTGGCCGTTAAGTTGGGTAAAGGGTTAACAAAAATCGCCATTCTTAATTTTTTCTTCATTTTGTGCTTCCAAAACATAGCTTCCTATGACCCCATTGGAACGAGCTCACCGAGATCGTTCCCATAAAGCACCATGAGCATGTTTTTGTGGCAAAAACTAGATAGATAGATAGATAATTTATTCAACAATATACACGTTACTAATATATAACATTACATATACATTTACAGTGATATCTAGATTTGTATGCAAAACACTGAGTAACATGCATCTTGTATGGAGGTAGCATAGCCAGATTGGCTGTCTTCCCGCTACCCCCGAGAAAAAGGTTGGAGAATAAAATGAAAAGTAGGAACTGAGAATTAAGGAGTCATTTATAGAAGGCTGTTTAGGATGTGAAAAATGGCAGCGATGCGTGGATGTATATACATGAATGAGCCATGCGCAGGTACTCTACGGAATGCTTGCATTAATCGACAGAAATTGTCATCCGGTAAATTATGGAGAGACAGTTGTGCTGTGATGCATGGCCTGTACCAAATGGAAAGGATAAAGATTACATGTCAGAATTCACCAAAAATACTATATTTATTTCGCATTTAATCATTATACCACTGCTGAAATACAACAGGTTAAGATGTAACTAAGCGCGGCAGTCGGGACAAGCAGTGTTTTGGCATCGTACGAAATTGTGATTGGAATCAAGTGAAATTTGGGTAATTTTTTTATAAATAGTGATCTCGACGTAATGTTTTTATATTGTTACTCAGGCTATTCCATAGTTTTGGAAATGAATGGAGTGGGAGTTTTTTTTAGAGAAATCTGATCTTGGGATGCCTCTTCCAACTTGACCTGTCTGTCTGGTTATTCTACTAAACTCGCTGCCATGTATCTGGAAGTGATTTGTAAAGCTTACTGGAAGGTTTCCATTATGCCAATCATACATAAAAGTGTAAGCATTACGTTTGTACAGGTCGGGAAATTTCAATATCCGTTCTTTTTTGAATAGGGAATCTGTGTGCGAGTTAAATTTTTTGTTTTTAATAGTACGTATCGCCCGTTTTTGTAGGACATGTCCCCATGTGTGGATGCAGTACAACAGGTGGCTATGAACAAGTGCGAAGTATAAGGATCTAAGCGCGCTATGAGGAAGATGTTTCTTTACTCTATTTATCGCATATATCGCCCTCATCAAAATAAACACCCAAGAATGTCTCTCCTTTATTATCGGCTGTATTTGATACCCTTTCGAGTCTGTTATTGTTCATGATTAAACTTAAATTGGGGTTATCTGTATTAATGTGTGAAGGGCTAAAGAGAATATATATATATATATATATATATATTTTTGCTTTAGTTGCAATTTTATTGGCCTTACACCATTTTTTCAGTTTCGCCATTTCGCTATTTACGTGATTATGGAGTCGTTCAGTGTTGTTGGCGGAGGCTAATCCAGTCGTATCATCCGCAAAAGAAAGACTATTCAGTGTTGTTGAGTTGGAGATATCGTTAATAAAAATCGAAAATAACAGATGCCCAAGGAGTGATACCTGTGGAACTCCACATGATATTCCTAGTAATTCCGATGCTGAGTCTCCATATTTTACTAACTGGACCCGTCTTGTTAGATAACTGCAAAACCATGAATTTGTTGTGCCTCTGATTCCGTAGAAGTCTAACTTATGTAGAAGTATATCATGTCTGACAGTGTCAAATGCTTTTGAGAAGTCCACAAACAGTGATAGTGTGCAATCTTTAGAGTGATTATCATAGTTTGCAGTTATATAATCAAGGAGATGCAACATTGGATGAAAAGTAGAATGACTACTTCGAAAGCCATACTGATGATGGTGGAATAAACTATTATGTTTCGATAGAAACCCATAAACTCTGTTGAACATAAGTTTTTCAAGTATTTTAGAGAATACAGGCAGAATGCTAATTGGTTTGTAATTATCAACATGTTGGGGATTACCGGATTTGTAAATAGGAATTACTTTTGCAATTTTTATTTCCTCTGGTACAATTCCTGATAGAAAGGAAAGATTCTTTATGTGCGTTATTGGATCTGCTATTTCACTTATTACTTCTTCAATAAGTTTTGACGAGATGTCATTGTCGTCTTTACTCTGTTTCCCTTTCATTACTTTTGTTATGGATTTTACTTCTCCACTAGATGCCGGAGCAACAAATATATTATGTGGATTACTATCGGTTAGGAAATCAGAGAAATGTCTGGTGGACGAGCCAACATTGTCATTAATTATTTTGCCAATATTAGAGAAGTAACTATTGAAGTGATTAGCTATATCTGTTGGGCGAGATTCCTGTTTACCGTTAATAATAAATTCTGTGGGGAGGGCATGCTTGCTGTCCGCTTTATTAATGGCATTATGGTGGATTAGCTTGTTTTTCTCATATTATTTCTATTGTCATTCAAAATACTTTTTATAGCACAAAGCTTTAGCGGCCCGCTTTATTTTGTTATACATAGAACAAAAGGATTTATACCTGCCAGCGTTGTCTGCCGATGGATGTTTCAACTTATTAAGATATAGCTTGTTTTTATTCAGTGACGACTGGATAATGCCTTTTGTCATCCAGGGCTGACGTCTGATGTATTTTTTTGGAATGCTAGTTTTTTTCATTGGACAATTGTTGTCGGACGCTTTCGAGAAGATCTTAATGAAATTATTATATGCTATATTTGGGCAAGATGATTCAAAAACCGATTCAAAATTAACATGGGCTAGTTGAGTTTTAAAGCAGCTTATTACCTGCGAATCGAAAGATCGTTTAACAAATGTTTTTGCAACGTAATTGATTGTTCAGAATAAAACGTTCCAAAGTGACCAGAGATATCTGTAATAATGATTCCAGCTTTATAATTAGATCGCAGGGTGTTTGTGTAGACGTGGTCAAGTATGGTGGCCGAATATTCCGTCACTCGTGTTGGTTTTGTAATTAGAGGGAGAAATCCTTCATTAAACACGTGGTCAACGAATGTTCGTGTCCTCTCATGTACAGCATATTTTAATAGATCAATGTTGAAGTCCCCCATTAAGAATGCCCATGCAATCTCTGGAACCTTTTACCGAGTCATCTGAGACTACCACAGGAAACTGACTCATTCAAAGCTGGTTTGAAAAGGCATCTCTCTCTACAAACAAGCTTTCTGCACGAATATGTAGATAAGAAATCATTTCTTTTTTTTTTGTATGTAAAGCCAAAGAGCACATTTTGTGGATTTTAGGCTGAAAATTATTATTATTATTATTATTTTGATTTAGTTTGTCCAAAATTACAGTCATTTCATTCGTGAATAAGTTTAAGTTAGCTCTAGGTACAGTGTTAGGGCGGTATATTATTCCAACGACATATGGATTTTTTGTGTTATCAAATATTTCGACGAATAATGATTCAAACACATGAGGTATAAAGACTGTTAAATCTTCACGTAATCGATAAGAAATATTGTCTTTGATGAATAGCCCGACACCCCCTCTTCCATCATCATTCGCTGGGCGTGTGTTAAATAAAAGTCGAGTATAGCCCAGTAGCTTATATTCTATTTCCGAATGTATGTTGAATATTTCTGTGAGGCCAGTCACATCAAATCCATTGGAGGTGCACTGTAAATCTTTCAGTAAGTTTTCAAGGGTATCCCAATTAGCATTGAGACTTCTACAGTTTATATTAAACAGGCTGAGTGCATAGTCGAATGCTAGCGAACTCCAAAAGTTTTCGCTGGTATAATAATTGCAGGAATGTTTGTGGAT
The DNA here is from genome assembly GCA_031216915.1 of Pictodentalium vernedei. Taxonomy (NCBI): domain Eukaryota; kingdom Metazoa; phylum Mollusca; class Scaphopoda; order Dentaliida; family Dentaliidae; genus Pictodentalium; species Pictodentalium vernedei. The sequence continues at coordinate 298,900,320 of CM062295.1, read as the reverse complement.
GTTGAAGGGGGGTCATGCTTTCTTCTTCGTGTTCAGTCATTTCGCTTAATACAGTCGTAAAGTCAAACCTTTCGGTTGATTTTAGTGCATCTAGCGTTATTTTGTTATTCGCCATCATTAATGTAGAGTAGGGTATTATATATTATATTTATGGTGCGCAAATACAATATCATAAAGATATTAAATCTTGGGAATGCAAGCATGTTACACTTACCACGAAAGATATGAAGATCCACGCATCGCAATTTGCCAAAGAAGAGAGAAGAAATGTGAAGAAAAGAAAAATTAAAAACCAGAGTTCAAGGCGTAAATAAGTCATACTTCGAACAGAACTAATAACTACGGGGCAGGTAGCCAGTGGACTAAAAATTATGTGCGTGTACACATTCTTATATACATTGCACAAAATTATACATACACATATGTACAATGGCATCGCAGCGAAAGCTCATGAACCATCACATCGGAAAAGGTCATTAAGACCTGTTAACGATTTTATCAGTTCAACATTGACTCTCCTTTTGATTGACCATTTATCGGAACTACAATACACCTGGTGGCGCCATGTTTGGTTGTCATGGTAACCCGCGTGAGCGGCCATGTTGTGACGTCATCTCATGGTGATACGTGGTGTTAGTGCGCATGCGCAGCGCGTGTTGTTAAGGTGATACGTGTTTCCGTCGTCCATTTTGTATGAAGGGGGCCGCCATCTTGGTTTCTATGGTAGCACGTGGTTGCTATGTTACCCAATTTTTCTGCAATGGGACGGGGTATGTTCGGAGGGTATGTTCGATTGAATCGGAGTAAATCTAATCACCACAGACAACCCGACAATCCCTCCATATCACCAAAATCCACCCAAAATCACCGAAATTGACTTTATTTGATATGGATTTCCCATTTTATCAGCTTAGCACGTAGTGCTATAGTACCGAGGGGGCCCCTGGGGGTATGTTCGATTGAATCGGAGTATCACGAATTACCACAAACAACCCGACAATATGTACTATTTCAAATTCTTTCAGAATCCTATTTAGGATCGCGAAACTTTTGGCTTATAATAGTAGCACGTAGTACTATAGTACCGAGGGGCCCCTGGGGTGTGTTCGATTGAAGTAGAGTAATGTTCCGATTTTCCCAGAATCCCCTTTTTGGATTCCAAGACGTTTTTCCCCCAATAAGAGTAGCACGTAGTGCTATAGGACAAATTTACCCAGAATCCTCTGCTCCCACTTGGAACTATATTTTTATAAATTCCTACATCCTTAGTAACATCCTTAACTGACCCTCCTAACTAATTGTTACGGTCTATATTTAGCAATTTCTTTAAATGAAACCTCTAAATATATGATTTTAAATAATAAAATTAATGAGGATCAAGATGTTTCTACACTAACCAATCAGAGCGAATTTAATCGACCAACCAAATTTCTGTATTCTAATTGTGTTTCTTTTCCATTGACTTCTATACTAATTTTCTAACTTTCCCAACTTTAACCTATAATCCTATAGGAAACAAACACAAACGCCCACCGAGAATGAAAATATCGGTGAAAAAATGCTGTGACGTCGTGACGTTTTCAAAAAGTCCGTCACGTAGATATAAATTCTAGAGAAGAGTAACATCGCGTCATTCTGTTTCGATCCTTCGAACTGAACACATCGCTAGAGAGTTTTCTATAGCAATTTTGCCTTTGCAAAAATTTTATGAAGATGGAGTCTGATGCTGCTACTGCCGTTACCAGGACTGATGTTTATGCCTGTGAAGGGTGTGGGAAGACCTTTACGGATCGTCGGAACCGGAACCGCCATGTACGCACCCAGCACGCCGAAGAGAAGAAGACCCACGATTGCACCAACTGCAACAAGGCCTTTAGTAGGATAGAAGATTTGGTAAACCATCTGAAAAAATGTTTGGAGACCTACACATGTATGGAATGCGGCCAGGAGTTTAACCAACTATCCCATTTTAACCGACACAAGAGCGTTACCAACCGACCAGTTCCTCTACCATCTAAAAGGAAGACCGATGAACCAAAGAGAGGACCAACCAAACAACCATGGACCACGACGACCAACCGTTATGATGTTGATCTAATTGATTGTGACAAGAATATGATGTCAGAAGAAGAGAGCGATGAGATGTTGACCATATACGAAGATAACTGGAGTTCTATTAGAACTCGCCACGTAATGAACAGAAGAGTCCAGGACCAGTATAACTATCAGATCAACGGTGTGGACCTGAAAATGATGATATTGATGAGTACTGTATTACTGCCACAACACTTAAGATTTAAATTTAATCTGAGTTTTGGTTTTATCCTGCGACACAATGAAACGAATGAACTGAAGTATTACCATCCACCACAAAACAACGCCCGGGTACTTGATGTTCCACAACTAGTATGCTGCCAAGAAGACTTTGAAGAATTCCTTGATGATGTCATGGAAGACGATATCCTGGAATGGGCCAAGTTAAAACGACCCAACACCAAATGGCTTGTGAAGAGAGTTACGAACGTCACATTTTATGTGAATAAGCTGAAAGACCACTCAACTGGAATGGTAGAAGATCTTCCCGATTATATTCTCCAGAACAAAGCAGTAAATGCTTTGGTGAAAGATGAACAACGCCAGTTTACCTACGAAGACAACCTGTGTATTTTCCGCTGTTTAGCTTTATGGAGTGGTTCCACGGCACAAAATTTGAATAATACAACATATGCCATGTACAACAAGTATACAAAGAAGCCAAAGAATGAATTCCGTGGAGTAACGTTAGCCGAATTACCTGACTTGGAGAATGTTTTGAAGTAAACATTCAAGTATATGAACTTGTCAGGAATGATGATGACCAAATTGTTGCCAAATTAGTACAGAGATCTCATAGAAAGTTTGAAAGTACCATGCACGTGAACGTTTACAAGAACCATTTTAGCTACATCATCGATATAGACCAATACTGCAAATCCTTTGGATGCCGCAAATGCGGCAAATTATGGAAAAAGATTTACAGACTCAACCGTCACGAGAAAACATGTACAGATGAAGTAAATTTCCAGTATGTTGGCGGTGTATACTATCCATCCCAGTCCGTATTTGATCTGTTAGAAGATGAAGGTATAGAAGTACCCGAAGAGAAGAAGTTTTATCCATACCGTGCAACGTTTGATTTTGAAAGTTACTTTGTTTACAAGAACCATTTTAGCTACATCATCGATATAGACCAATACTGCAAATCCTTTGCATGCCGCAAATGCGGCAAATTATGGAAAAAGATTTACAGACTCAACCGTCACGAGAAAACATGTACAGATGAAGTAAATTACCAGTATGTTGGCGGTGTATACCATCCATCCCAGTCCGTATTTGATCTGTTAGAAGATGAAGGTATAGAAGTACCCGAAGAGAAGAAGTTTTATCCATACCGTGCAACGTTTGATTTTGAAAGTTACTTTGTCAAATCCAGTCTACCTGTCGACAGTGATAAACTGATATGGGAAGCAGAACACCGACCATTGAGTGTGAGTATATGTAGTAATGTTCCAGAATACCAAGAACCGAAGTGTTTTATTACAAATGGAAATTCTCAAGAACTTGATGAAGAAATGATGACATACCTCACAGATATTTCATCTCATTGCCACCAACTTATGCAGACCTATCATGCTTGGACCTTGTTTAAACTCAGACAAAAAAAATGATGAAACGCTGGAAGCAGAAGCCAGAGCTGCTGGAGAAGATACATCCAAGATGCACCCTTTACGAAAGTTGGAGAAATTTCAAGACTACCTGCAAGAGATGCCCGGCATCGGATTCAACTCTGGAAAATATGATATGAATGTAGTAACGCGTGAACTGATGACATACCTGAAGAGACAGAATCCACTCATATTTGCAGTGAGGAAATCAAATAACTACATGTGCGTCTCGACAGAATCTTTCAAGTTTGTTGATATTTGCAACTACCTCGCTTCAGGATTCAGCTATGACAAGTTTTTGAAAGCATTTGGCTGCTCCGTGACGAAGGGATTTTTACCATATGAATGGATCGACATCTTGGACAAATTGGATTAAGACCACCTACCAGACCACGAAGCCTTCTACAGTTCTCCCAAGAAAGAAAATGAATCCATTAGACGAAACTTTATATGAAGTCGAACTCAACAAGAAGACCATCAAGTTGGATCTGCCACTTCACATCGGATTCTTTCTTTACCAGTATGCGAAACTCCGATGCTTCAGTTCTATTTTGATGTCATCGATACTTTTATCAGCCGCCAAGATTTCGAATATTCTGAAATGGACACAGATTCTGCATATCTATGTACCTCGTCACCATCCATAGATGAATTAGTGAAACCAGAGAAGAGAGTAGGATTTTACAAAGAAAATCACAAGTGGTTTCCATCAGACTGTTGTAATTTCCACAGAGATGATTATGTTAAAACCAAATTAGAAGGCAAAGAATGGCTGTCACCCTCATGCTGCCAAGAAAGAAAGCGTTTTGACAGGAGAACTTCAGGCTTGTTCAAGGTAGAATGGCAAGGAACCGTCATTGTTGGACTGTGTAGTAAAACATATTATTGTTTCGGTGCCACCAATAAATTTAGTTGTAAAGGAATCAGCAAACGCCACAATGATTTGACGAAAGACAAATATCTCCAAATTTTGAAGACCCAACAAAGTGGATCTGGCATCAAACGAGGATTTGTTATGAATGACAACACTATGTATACCTACCAGCAGAGCAAAGACGGACTATCGTATTTCTACCCAAAACGAAGAGTTTTAGAAGATGGAGTTAGCACCATACCACTAGAGATTTAAAGAAGAAACAATTGAATGAGTGTCACATTGTCTACAACCTGAACAAAGTCTAGCTTTTGCCTACAAAAAGTCCTATTTAGTTGACCGAAAAATTCCTAAAAAAACCGAAATGGATTTTAGGTGGTCTATTCAATCATGTTAGGCTCACCAAATTTTTAAAGTCCTTTATGGCAGTACTCATAAAGTCCTATATGACATTCTCTAAAGTCCTTTATGGCAGTCCTCACAAAGTCCTATATGGCAAGTGTTTTCTCTCTAATTAAAAAGTCCTATATGGCAGTATTTTTCTCTAAGTAAAATGTCCTATATGCCAGTCCTCATAAAGTCCTTTATGGCAGTCTCACAAAGTCCTTTATGGCATTCTCAAAAGTCCTTTATGGCATTCTCTAAAGTCCTTTATCGCAGTCCTCACAAAGTCCTTTATGGCAAGTTTTTCTCTAAGTAAAAAGTCTTTTATGTCATTCTCTGAAGTCCTTTATGGCAGTCCTCATAAAGTCCTATATGGCAGTTTTTCTCTCTAATTAAAAAGTCCTATATGGCAGTCCGTCCTCATGAAGTCCTTTATGGCATTCTCTAAAGTCCTTTATGGCATTCTCTAAAGTCCTTTTTGGCAGTCCTCATAAAGTCCTATATGACAAGTTTTTTCTCTCTAATTAAAGTAAAAAGTCCTTTATGGCAGTCATCAAAAAAAAAAAAAAAAAGCCTAAATGGCAAGTCTTACAAGGTAATACATTTTTTCTGGCGTAAAGATTTTTCAATTTTTTTTTATTTATTCTAATACGGAGAGTTTTTTTCATCATTATCATCATCACCATGTTCCTGGTATACTTTAGGCTAACTCTATTGGAAGTGGAGGATACTTCTTTATTCCAAACTTTTTAGTTTCATTGAAAACTTAGTTTCATTCAAAACTTTTTAGTTCCATTTATTTCTGAAAAATGTTGATTCGTGGTATCTTTTAGGTTACACCTATTGGAACCAGATGATACTTCTTTATTCCAAACTTTTTAGTTTCATTCAAAACTTTTTAGTTTCATTTATTTTAAAAAATGTTGATTCATGGTATCTTTTAGGTTACACCTATTGGAACCAGATGATACTTCTTTATTCCAAACTTTTTAGTTTCATTCAAAACTTTTTAGTTTCATTTATTTTAAAAAATGTTGATTCATGGTATCTTTTAGGTTACACCTATTGGAACCAGATGATACTTCTTTATTCCAAACTTTTTAGTTTCATTCAAAACTTTTTAGTTTCATTTATTTTAAAAAATGTTGATTCATGGTATCTTTTAGGTTACACCTATTGGAACCAGATGATACTTCTTTATTCCAAACTTTTTAGTTTTATTTAAAACTTAGTTTCATTCAAAATGTTTTAGTTTCATTCAAAACTTTTCAGTTCCATTTATTTTTAAAAAAAATGTTGATTAATGGTATCTTTTAGGTTACACCTATTGGAACCAGATGATACTTCTTTATTCCAAAATTTTTAGTTTCATTCAAAACTTTTTAGTTTCATTTAATAAGAAGTTGATTCCTGGTGTCTTTTAGGCTACCCCTATTGTATAACCAAAGGCATAAATCATCATCATCATCATTACTAAGAAATTCTCTGTTGTGAATATTTAAAAGAAATGAGAAATTTTTATGATAGAAAACTGAATTGCTAAGTTGGACATGTTGTTTTTTTTGTTTTTAAGGATACGAACTGTAGGGGTGGAAATGCACTCGAGCTATTTGACTTATCTCCATTGGACAGAGGTTTGGAGCTTGACCTGTCCCAAGCCAGTATAAAATGCAGAGGGCCATATCCTACAGTTTAGGGATCAAGATTGCAGTTTGGTCGCCAAACTGACCAATCGGATCGAAGTTAATCAACCAATCAAATTTCTGTATTCTCATTGTGTTTCTTTTCCGTTGATTTCTATACTAATTTTCTGAATTTTCCAACTTTAACCTATAATCCTTTAGGAAACAAACACAAACCCTAACCAAGAATCAAAAAGTCAATCAAAATTTGTTGAAGTGGGGTGATGTTTTCAATCACGTCCGTCAAAGATATATAAGATTAGGCAAAGCATGGACTTGGCATCATTCACGATCGAACCATTGACCAGAGAAGATGTTCCGAATTGGCACCAAGCAGACTTATGCTAACGTCACCCAGTACCAGGGTGAACTGAAGATTCATCTCAGAAGATACTTTGAGGAAAAGACCAGAAAGCCTATCCTACGAAGACTGGTATTGCTCTATCTTTAGAAGAATGGAATGCCTTGGAGTCCCAAATAGAAGAAGTAGATGCAGCCCTCAAAACCCAACAAACAACTTTAACTGAAGTTCCCGAAGACACTAAACCTACTAAACCCTCTAACCCTGAAGACTTCAAAAAACCAATTCAAGAACCACCTTTGAAGAGGAAGAAGATCACAGTGAGAATAACCCAACCAGGACCATTGATCGTTGATGAAATTGATAGTGAACTCAGGCAGAATGAACTTTGCTTGGCATATGCTCATTATGTCGAAGAGAACATTGACGCTGTAGTGAAAGTAAAATGCTATGGATGTACAGTTGATCACCCAAGTCAGATTCAGCTTAATGTATGCCTAATGATGTCTGAAGAAGAGAAGATTATAACATGTTTCAATGAAGCACTTGAAAGAGTTAACAAGAATGATGTCCATCTGCTGTGGCACCATAATACTTCTGGAATGAATCCACCACCAGTACAGAACGAGTATGACGATATGTTCGAGAAACCTCTCACAAATGAACAGAAACGTTGTATTATGGATTTGGTGATTGAATTCATGACCTTCAAGAAACCACTCAGTCTGAAGGTGTAAATGGATGTTGTAAATAGATGTTTATTTTTTATAAAAAAAAAAAGAAAAAAAAGTATAAAATGAGAAAAAAAGTATAAAAAAGGTGGTAATGACGCTTAGGTTATTTGATGTTTATCTTCTTGACAAATATCAAACAAACTTAACCTGTCCCCTGCCAGTAAGTCAGAGGGCCACCAATTTTAAATATTTTTGGATGACGGTCATATTGACCACTTCTCCTAAAGGTATAAAAGGGGAATAGTACCCCCGTTCAGTGGGGCCACCTCCTCAAAAGGTATAAAAGGAAGTAGTACCCACATAGAACAACAAAGATGGATCCTCGTTGGAAGCATCCGTTCACCTATTTATTGTGTGGTCCCACGGGTAGTGGTAAATCATCCTTTGTAAATCGGGTTATTCTAAACATTCAAAATATTATATCACCTGTTCCAAGTCATCATTTGGTGTTATAGTGAATGGCAACCATTATACAATACTTTACCCCAAGTACAATTTGTAGAGGGTCTCCCTCAAGAATTAAAATCTGATAGTTTAGTCATATTGGATGATCTGATGCTCGATGCAGATGTTCGAGTGTCTAGATTATTTACTAAAGGTAGTCATCACCGTAACATTAGTGTGATGTACATTGTTCAAAATTTATTCAACAAAAATAAAGTCCATAGGACTGTAGCTCTCAATAGTCATTACATGATCTTGTTTAAAAATCCTAGGAATCGTTCTCAGATCTCACACTTGGCAGCACAGATGTATCCTGGTCATTCCAAGTTTCTGAGAGAAGTTTTCGAAGATGCCACTTCGACACCATATGGTTACCTTTTAACAGATCTCAAACAAGATACTCCTGAACACATGAGATTACAAAGTCAAATTTTTCCTGGGGAAACCCAATATGTGTACGTCCGAAAAGTATAAAAGGGGAGCAACAAGTCTGACTCAAGTCAGAAGCATGTCTGACCGTCTCAAGTGCAACATCGCTCTTCTCAAGATTCTTATTAAATCGAAACTCACATTCGTCAAATCCATACTAAAACATGCAGACAAAGAATTGATTACTTGTTTGTGTGACTGTGCCTCGAATATACTGAAGGGAGCAGTACCTCTGACCAAAGCTCAGAGAACCAAACTCGTTCCTCAGAAACAACTAGTGAGGGCAGTGGCAAATAAAGGTACCTCTGACAAAAAGAGGAGACACATCTTGCAGAAAGGGGGATTCTTGGGGGCATTGCTACCTCCTGTACTATTGGGTGCTGTTAAAGGTATATTTGGATGATGGAATATGCCAAGAAGATGCCTTTGGTAGAACCAAGGTTATTGGAAGGTCTACAAGAGACTCCCAAGACAACCGAATGAACTGGCTGTTTCATCACTGGATAGAGAAATGAGAGATATTCTCGATGCCCCTTTTCTTTCGGCTGATGAAAAGATGACTCAATATAATCAAATTTTACAAAGATACGTGACATTTCAACAAAAGGTAATGGCTCCTCGACTGATTAAAGTCGAATTCGAGAAAGATAATAAAGACGAAGACATGCTCGATTCTGTACCTATGACAATGAAGAGAAGGGGAAGGTTGTTGTTGAATCCTATTAGAAGTGACCCAAATATATCTTGGAATGAGAAGGGTGAATTAGTCTACAAAGGTCAAACAGTGGTAGGGTCCAATGTAACAGATCTTCTAAACGATTTACTTAGAAGACGAAAATCTTTCCAACCAAAGGGATGGGAAGTATTGGCCGAAGCTTTGAGAGATAGTAACATACCCCAAGAACTGATTGGTCATAAAGAACGTTGGGATTTTATGAAACAGGAACCGATAAAGTCGGAACCTAAACAACCAATGAAAACAGAAACCCCAAAGTGGACCGAAAAAAAGGTATAAAGAGAGTTGACAGTTGAACAAGGCAGTCATGGAAGCATTGTACTATGATTCTGAAGCGCCTGGTAGTTTTGGTGGTGTAGACGCTCTTTGTAGAGCGTCCAAGAAAAAAACTAAACAAGTTGTAAAATGGTTAGAGACTCAAGACACATACACTCTTCACAAACCTGTTCGTCGTACATTCCCTATAAGGAAAGTGATAGTTAGTGGTATAGATGCACAATGGCAAGCTGACTTGGTAGATTTTTCAAACATAAGTAAATTCAACAAAAGCCTAAATTTTTTGTTGACATGTATAGATGTGTTTAGTAAATATGCTTGGGTCATACGCCTCAAAAACAAACTTGGTGATTCCATCGTGAAAGCTTTTAGTAAAATTTTTTCAAACAAAGTCGTAAACCAGAAAAATTACAAACAGATCAAGGCAAAGAATTTCTAAACAGAAAATTTCAGAATTTTCTCAAAGATCACAAAGTCCAAGTTTTCACTACACAAAATGTTGAAACAAAATGTTCCATAGTAGAAAGATTCAATAGACCTTTGAAAACCAAGATGTGGAAATATTTTACCAAGAACAATACACTAACTTTTCCACTTCAAAACTTGGTGAAATCATATAATCATTCTCATCATCGTAGTATAGGTATGGCCCCCAATGCCGTGAACTTTGAAAATCAAGAAGAGGTTTGGAAAAGGTTGTATGGACAACCCATAAAACACAAGACACCAAAGTACAAAGTAGGAGACAGAGTGTGAATCAATAAAGTTAAGAAAACTTTTGAGAAAGGTTATTTGACCAATTGAACGGAAGAGTTATTCACAGTAGTAGCCATCAAGAAAGGACATCCAGTCACATACATCTTACAAGATGATAATGGGGAAGTATTGAAAGGGTCGTTCTACACTGAAGAGCTTCAGTGAGTTTCACATAAAACTATTTACAAAATCGAACACGTACTCAAGAAACGTGGTCGAGGTAAGAAAAGGGAATTGTTCGTAAAGTGGTTGGGATACCCAATTTCGTTCAATTCGTGGATCAAGCAGAGTCAGCTCACCTATAAAAGGAAGTGAACCTCTGAGGTTTCTTCAAAAAGGAAGAAGGGTCGAACGGTTCTTGGCCTCTGTTTGGAAAAAGAATTCCAAGGAGCGAGATCAACTTTTCACAAATAATCATTTTGTATATCATCATCATTACCAGTGTCGTTAATCTCACTCTCGAGAACACAGACAGCAAGCTGTGGACTGCTCTCTTGGGTAGTAGCATAGGACATTTGTTACCAAATCCAACCATTAAGAAAAAGTAATGTTTTATTTGACTCTACCAAGTAATAGTTCTATGAACGTGTTTCCAGAAAATACGTTGACTACGTACACCACTCAGTTATCGCAACCAGTGAATCTCACGGGAGAATGGGAAGTAGGTCTGGCAGCGATTCAGTATTCAAATACTTGGTTCAATATTCGTGGAGAAGAAGCTTTCGTGACAGTGTTCCGGTCTTCGAAAAAGAATTACCGACTTACTCTCAAGGAAGGTCGTTATTCGGATCCCATTGATGTGATACGAGCTATCAATGGTGTTAAAGAATTACTCTTGCTTCGTCAAGATAAGGTAGCTTTTGAACTGGATGAAGTGACTGGTAAAGTTCGTATCACGGTACGTGATGGAGTCGTGGTCACATTGAGCCCTACTCTTCAAAATGTTTTGGGATTTAATGAGTGTGTTTTTTAAATCAGGAACTTACAATTCTTCCAGAGTTGCCGATGTCAACCAAGGATTTTATTCGCTCTATGTATACTTTGACTTGGTTCGTGACCAAGTCATAGGGGATACAAGAATACCACTTCTTCGTATCGTGCACGTGCGTGGAAAATATGGGAATATCATCTCTAAAGCTTTTGAGAATGAGTATTATGTACCAGTAAAACGAAAAAATTCAGTACCGTCCAGGTGTATATAAGGGGTGACACAGGAGCCACAGTACCATTAGAGTTCGGGAAAGTGACAGTGACACTTCATTTCAGAAATCGTAGATCTCTTCATTTCACATAAACATGACTTATTGTTGTAAGTCCAAATTATACGAAGAATATTACACGAAACAAGCTGGGAACGGTCTGCCGGCTTTTTCTGGAGCTCAAATACAGAGAGGATATGGTTTGGGAAGTATATTGGGAGGACTGAAGAATATGGTGTTACCTTTATTGAAAACTACAGCCAGGACCGTGGGAAAACAGCTCGTGAGAAAAGGAGCAGCCTTTGCCGAAGATGTCATCGAAGGGAAAAATGTAAAAAAGGCAGCAATAAAAAGAGTCAAAGAGGCTGGCGCAGAAGCTTGGAATGAAGTGATTGGTGGGTCGAAACCACCCGGCAGGAAAGGTATAAAATGGCCCGCACCACGCAAAACTCACAAATTGACAAAAAGAAGGAGAACTGTACAGACCCAAGACATTCTCGATGCATGATGTCTCTCATTAATGAAAAATCTTGTGAGTGTGTCACCAGCGAACTGGACTTGTTTTCTATACCACCAACACAGACTAGTGTGGGACATGAGCAATGGGTAGAACACAGGCCTTTGGCGACTATAGGAAACAGTGGTCCAATAGAATTCCATATTGCAGGATTAGGAGATGATTATTTAAATTTGGCACAGACATACTTGTATGTTAAAGCAACGATGGTAGATTCCAATGGGGCATCAGTTGCACCCGATGCCAATGTGGGCCCAGACAATTTATGGATGCATTCCTTATTTAATCAAATCGATATCAGCTTGAATGAAAAACTGGTATCTCCTTTCAACAACACTTATCACTACAGAGCTTTCATAGAAACTTTGTTGAGTTATGGTCCAGCTGCCAAAAAGTCACAACTGACTAATGCATTATGGTACAAGGATACGGCCGGACACATGGAAGATTTGACAGATGATAACAAGGGATTTCTTCTTCGAAAGAAATTTATAGAGAAAAGTAAAATCGTGGACATGACTGGAAGATTACATTTGGACATGTTTTTCCAAACTCGTTACTTGCTGAATGGAGTTAATGTTCATGTTAAAATGAATAGCGCCAAAGATGCTTTCGCATTGATGGCCGATACCGATACATACAAGATCAAAATTCTAGATGTATGCATGTTTGTATGCAAAGAGCGACTCCAATCATTCGTGAAAATGGCTCACAAGAAAGCACTAACAAAAGCAACTGCAAAATATCCTATTGGCCATGTGGAAACCTAGGTGTTTTCAGTACCGAAAGGAAATCTGATCATTACACAAGAAAATTTATTTTTAGGCCAACTACCTAAACGCATCGTGGTGGGATGTGTAGACAACGATGCTTTCAATGGAAACTTTTCAAAGAATCCATATAATTTCAAGAACTACAAAATCAATTACTTGGCTTTGTACGTGGATGGGCAGCAGATTCTAGCCAAACCATTACAAACTAGATTCGTACAACAAGAAGTGGCGACATGTTATGCGACCCTGTTCCAAAGCACTGGGCAAATGTATGAGAATGAAGGAAACCACATCAGCCGAGAAGAGTACATAAATGGATACACTCTATTCGTATTCGACCTGACTCCAGACCTATCACATGGACAACACTTCGATCTGGTGAAGAGAGGAACCTTGAGACTAGAAGTCCATTTCGAAAACCCATTACCAACCACAATCAACGTACTGGTGTATGCAGAATTCCAGAACATCATAGAAGTGGATAAGAATAGACAAGTAATCTTCGATTACTCAACATGAACACGCTGCAGTTAGAGAATGCACTTCAATCAGATAGTTGTTTGAAGAGAGTATGTTTGGGTGTATTTGCAAGAAACAGATTACCAAGAAGATTACCAGATCACAGACCAGTGGCTTTGATAGCCAACACGGATCCAGACCACAGAAAAGGAGAACATTGGGTGGCTCTCTTTGTGAGTCACCACAACGCAGAGTACTTTGATTCCTATGGATTGCCACCACAACACAGACCATTCGAGAATTTCCTGAAGAATAATTCCAGATATTGGAAGTATAATACGAAACGCCTTCAATGACCATTACCAGTGTGTGGACAAAACTGTCTGTTTTACTTGAAACATTGGTGTCGCGGTGTACCGATGGATACCATATCCAACATGTTTACGACTGATCTAATGGATAATGATGTGTTGGTTAATGACGTCATAGAGGAAACCAGCCACTAGATGTCGCTGTATTGAAGAAAAACTATAAAAACAGGTGCACTTGGTGTTCAGCTCATTTGTGTTTCGACAGCCAAAGAAGAAGGATGTCTACTAATGTGACCGTCTTCAAGCGTAACAACGATTTACAGATTCAGCTGTTCAAGAACGACGTTGGGTTCCAATTTACCACAAGAGATTGGGAACAAGTGACCAAAGCAGTGGATATTGCAAAGAAGAGAAGCCTTGAAATAGGAGAACCCAAACCAAAAAGAGAAAGAAAACCAAAGAAGAATGAAGATAAAAAGGATTGAAGAATGTTCACTATTCCATGTTTGATCAGGATGGCACTGAATGATTATTAATCAAGAAACCAAGAAACAAGAAATCCAAGAGACTTTGTAGAGAAAATGAGCGTTTCATTCGAAACGTATTTTCGTGACGTTCCACCACCAGTACTGGAACAGTTATTACGTGGAGAAGAGAAAATAAGAAAGACAACAGAACAAAGACCACCAAACCACATCATGTATGCATTGGAGGAAAATCGTCTCAAGACATTTCAATTCATGTTACAAAGTGAAAGTGTGAAAACCCCGAATGAACTAACAAAAGCTGGATTCTTTTATTTGGGGACAGGAGACAGAACTCAATATTTTCATTGTGGTGTTATTTTTCGTTTCTGGGAAACAGAAGATGATGTTATAGAAGAACACAGAAAATATTCTCCAGACTGTTATTACATTCATAATTTACCACCTGAATTCATGGACGTTGAAAAAGAAGAAGAAATGGCCATCGAAGAAGAAGAAGAAATGGACACATCAGTCTGCAGAAAGACTGTTTATGAATATCTGACAATCTACATACCATAAAAAAGATGTATTTGTGTTGTTGAATAAAAGAAATTAAATTGTAAAAATTGTGTTGTTATTTTTTAACAAACCCAAAAAGGTATCCTCAAAAAAAAACAAAACGAAATGCGGCTAAGGGTGATAGTAAATTAAACCTCGTACGACACATCTCTTATATGGGTAGATCCTCACATGAGTATATGGTGGAACTTGAAGTTAGGTTCATGGCCTTCATGTGCACATATGGGCCCTACTTGTAATCTAAATAATGGTTAGAAAAAAAACAGAGGATTCTGAGTAAATTTGTCCTATAGCACTACGTGCTACTCTTATTGGGAGAAAAAACGTCATGGGATCCAAAAAAGGGATTCTGGGAAAATCTGAACATTACTCTACTTCAATCGAACACACCCCCAAGGGCCACCTCGGTATTATTGCACTACGTGCTACTATTATAAGCGAAAAGTTTTGCGATCCTAAATAGGATTCTGAAAGAATTCGAAATAGTACAACTTCTCGGGTTGTTTGTGATAATTCGTGATACTCCGATTCAATCGAACACACCCCCAGGGGCCCCCTCGGTACTATAGCACCACGTGCTAAGCCGATAAAATGGGAAATCTGTATCAAATAAAGTCAATTCCGGTGATTTTGGGTGGATTTTGGTGATTTGGAGGGATTGTCGGGTTGTTTGTGGTAATTAGATTTACTCCGATTCAATCGAACATACACTCCGAACACACCCCGTCCCATTGCAGAAAAGTTGGGTATAACAGCAACCACGTGCTACCATAGAAACCAAGATGGCGGCCCCCCTTCATACAAAATGGACAACGGAAACACGTATCACCTTAACAACACGCGCTGCGCATGCGCACTAACACCACGTATCACCATGGGGATGACGTCACAACATGGCCGTTCACACGGGTTACCATGACAACACAACATGGCGCCACTATGTCACGTGACATGACGTCACTTCCGGGGTCCGGCAAACTAGGGGTGAAAAGCCCGAGACATACTTCTAAGGTAAAATGGAATTAATTCTTTCAGTAGATATACATGTGGTGTCCATGTATTATTCGATTAACATTTATTAATTCAACACCAATGATCAGTTTAAATCTACATGTATTTAGGAATGATTGTCCGTAAAAACTAATTCAAGTACAATTTACTGTAGAGTACCCATGAGCACTGTCCAGTAAATTAAAATGGAAAAATTCCAAGTCAAGTAAATAATGGTACGTTGTTACCTAATGGAAAAATAGGTGGTAAAAAATTGTCATCATTACCAAGATGCGAGTATTATTAAAAGAGAAATACATTTTTCAATTAGAATGTAGTAAATATACATGTGATGTCCACGTGTTTTTCAGCAAAAAACTAATAACAGATACTTACTTTTCTTTGCAAGTGTTCTGGTATCGTACTAGTGAAAAATTTAACGGATTAGTGTGATTTTGTTTACAGCTGATACGGTTTATATGCCAACAGAAAAGGACCTCAGAGAGTACATATTAAATGATTCCGGTGCAGTTTTCAACGGAACCTCGGACCAGATCGGATATTTTCCGTGGAACTTTGGACAGGTATTGATGTTATAATATTGTCACCCACACTCTCCTGATAAAATAAGTGTTTGTTTTAAATAACATAAAATGTTTTTTGTTAAAGAAAAACAAAATAGCACCAAGATTTAGATTCTAGCTGTCATTTCGGTACCGTTGTCTCACAAATGTACCACGAACTACCTATCTTCTATAATACGCGATAAATGCGATCGGATCAGTCGTTGCATGTTCAAATTCCCTGAGGGAATATAGGATATATTACATACACACAGTGCTACGATAAATTGGAGGTGTTTGCCATGACGCGACCATAGTCGTTTTATTACTTTAGTATACTCTCCTGCTCAAGCAATCGGGATTCAGTCGTCTTGCTTAAGGACACAACACAGATGACGCGTGTCAGAATCGAACTAGCGACCTTTCATTTGTAATTCCAATACGTTTTCCATTTAGACATCGAGCTATTGAAAAGTGGAAATAATGTGTAGTGGGAATTTCGCAAGCATGAAAATCCCAAAACAGAAAAACCCTCAAATCTGCCATTCTGGTGCACAGTGAAGGCCAAAGGCGATGCGAATGTTGCTCTCAATGCGACAAGCCAACAACGTTATTTCTTTTAGGTCAGGGGTTTCGACTTGCTTCGATGCCTTTAATTTGAACATTGCTTTCAAACAAAGACAAAACTTTATCAAACTCAAACCTCACCAAAACATACAATCGTTCTCTAATTTGATGTAGCAGTTTGAGCTCACTACTCACTTGGTCCGTAGGGGTTACAACAGAAAAAAGTAAGGGCCCAAGTCCGACGGACCATAACCAATTTTCAAAATCCAGACAAAAAACCTAACATCAAATCACAGGGGAGCTTTTATTTCACAGTTGACTACCATCCGGGCTTACCTGATATCAAGGGCATACTTAGTAAATACCTCCCCATCCTACGCCAATTGGGGAAACTTAAGGAAGTAGTTTCATGTGCCCCCATAGTCCGTTTCAGACAGTCCCCAAATTTGGCTAGTACATTAGTTAGAGCTAAGGTTCAGCACTCACTGCCTCCTCAAAACAACAAACCTTGTCAACCCTGCAATGCCAGTCGGTGCAAAATCTGTGGTATTTTGAAGACAAACAATCAGGTTGTAAGCACCACAAATGGTAGAACTTTCCCTTGTAAAATGCCAATAGAGATTGTAATTCAAAATGGGTCATATATGTTCTATCATGCCCATTTTGTGAACTGCAATATGTAGGACAAACCGATAATTTACGTTTTAGAACTAATGGGCACACGAGCGACTTAAGAAAATGTTTGGGAAATTCTAGTTTCAAAAGCGATTGTTCCTACCTCAGTGACCACCTTCGGGCTCATTCCCAACAAATGTTCAAACTTCAAATTTTGGAACATATAAAATCAGACTCGGATGTTAAGTTGAACAAAGCTCTTGATAAGAAGGAAAAAGAATGGATCTGGAAACTGGAAACACATGCGCCTAAGGGCCTTAATGTCAACGATGGGTTCCACGCTCAGACTAGGAAACATCGTAAAATTAGTAGGAAGTAGGGTTAAACTACACAGCACCCGACCTGTAAAAATAAAATAGGACAACAATGGACGGACAATGTGGGTTCATAAGGAGGGAGGTGGTGGGTTGGGTGGGGCTTGGGATGGCGGTCCAAGGTTTTGCTCTGTTAAATCGCGGCGGCTACCCCTTGCATATGATACTGCAACAGATTTCTCGGGTGATGTGACCCCCATTGGGATGTCACTATCTGGCACACCCCCCCCCCCCCCTCTCAAGCAAAACTTTTGACCGCTTTGTCTCTAGCCCTCTACCCTTCTCTCTCTCTCTCTCTCTCTCTCGCACTCATTCATTTACCCACCCCTCCTTCCATAAAGAGAGGGTTAGTGAATGAGTGTGACATAGGAAAGGGCCCCCTCTCTCGCTTACATTGTGTATATTATTCTTGGGCAAATCTCTCATGTCTAACCCAAAGTTAAGTTTTGAAAATGCAGCCAGAAAACCAGTTGAAAGCAACTTTACGGAGTTTCTTATATCAGCCTTTCCCTCCCAAGAAATAACTCCTGTATAACAATACAAAACATTACATTGGCAAGGGACGCACACTGCTAGTTTCTAACGAGGAAAGGGAGATGGTCGGCCTTGGGATGCTACAGTCCAGGGTTTTGCTCTGTTTAATCGCGGCAGTTACCTCTCGCATGTGAGCCTGAGAAAAATCTCTCGGGTGATGCGTCGCCTATCGGTTGTCACCATCTAACAACCCCCCTCTCCTATCGAGCAAAACATTTGACCGTTGCTTCCAAAGCCCCCCCCCCTCTCTTTCTCTCTTTTATTTCTCCACTTTTTCTCTTCTCTTTCACATTCATCAATCACCTTATCCTTTCTAAATTATTTTCAGGGCCACACAGAATCGGAATGAATAGGGCAAGAAATAAAAACAAGACCCTGTCTCATCGCGTCCCATACAGCCAGCACCTTAAAACAATTATCATTCATTCAGTGACTCAGTACTGCGGCTTTGTCTAAGCCATACTATCACCTAGTGTTCACACCAAATTCGTCGCTGCCTGAAAGATATTTTCTTTTGTATTTACTCCCATTATTATTTTATCAGCTTTTGGGTTATCCCGTTTGTAATATATGTCACTTGTTTGTTTTATGGATTTTATCTTTTCACACCTTTCAATGTATTTAATACCCTTGTAAATTATTTTGAATCAGTAGTTTTTAGTTTTCTGAAGAAGACTACTGTGTCACTCGAAAATGAAAGTTTAAAATTTTCGCTGGATCTTTGTGTTAGTCTATATATTATAACACAAAGAGAGGACCTATGTGCTCCTCACTTCTCGCTGTATTTTGTTGCGAGTAACAGCACGATTTCACCGCGACATTATACACGATATAATGTATATATGCTTGTATCCCATTCGATTACTTTTGTATGAGTTCCTGTATGTGATAGGGAAGTGTATTTGTATTGGATTCAAGAAAGAATATATTTTGCTGCTTTTTGGAGGACACCGTGCAATGATGTTTTCCTGGGGGGGGGGGGGGGGGGGGGGGGGGGTGCCGTTTCCCTACTTTTCGCCAAGGGGGTACGCCGTTCTCCTACAATGGTGCACATGTCTTCAACCGTTGTAACCCTGCTTGACCGGGGCTTGAACATAGTAAGAATGTTGAGGAGCTGACAGTTGCTCATCGATGCTCGGTGGATCAAGGATCTCAAATTGTTGTCCAGTAGCAATACATGATTTCACAACAAAGGCTCTCTTCAAACAAAAGACACGATATAATGTATATATGCTAAAACTGAAACTGTCATAGCTGTTTCTGACCTTTCAGACG
Organism: Pictodentalium vernedei; assembly: GCA_031216915.1. Classification (NCBI taxonomy): domain Eukaryota; kingdom Metazoa; phylum Mollusca; class Scaphopoda; order Dentaliida; family Dentaliidae; genus Pictodentalium; species Pictodentalium vernedei. The sequence continues at coordinate 298,880,777 of CM062295.1, read as the reverse complement.
AGAGAACAACGTTGTTCTGTATCTGTACTATAGCTTGGGGAAGACTTTTAAATAACACTTTGATGGAACGGGCTCTGCGAGATCATCCCAGCACTGTGTCACATAAAATATTTCATTAGTTTAATGGGTTGAAACTCCATAAAAACAGGTTTTACATCCATCCCCGCTCCCTGTTACCCAGACCCAGGCTCGCAGGCCACTAGTCTAATTTAGTTAGAAATTCGACGCTGTCATGGGTTATTTGTTTTCCCACTTTTCGTGGTGTCTGCGCGCACAGTACCGTTGATGTAATGTAATTTCCTTTTATTCACAAACAAAGATATACAGATATCCAGTCAAGCTCCAGTTATAGATCTTCCAATCGATAAGTATTTAATTTACCTTGAAACCATCGAGGTAATGGCACAATAAGTGAAACTACGCAGTGTGATCATAAAAAAACTATGGTTGATGATAGTCTTCGTACATAATGGTAATTTCATCAAAACTTTCCTTCAAATCAAATCTCGACTGACAAATATAGAATAAACGTATAGTGTTTTCAAGTAAAAAAAAAAATTCTACGAGTAGGATTAAGAATGAAACCAATGAGCCTCTGGTGAGTCGGTTTCATTCTTAATTCTACGAGTAGAATAACTTTTTTACTTGAAAACACTATACGTTTATTTTGTTTATCTCATAATTTTTTTACAGGGCAGTCGCGGTGACATCGTGCTGTTACTCGCAACAAAACACAGCAAGAAGTGAGGAGCACATAGGTCCAATTCGACGACAAGCAAAATTGTCCAAAATAAAAAAGGCGCAGTGATACATTTCTGTCTAAAAATAATTCCCCTACAAACCTGAGCTAAACTTGCAAAAATACTTTATTAAATGAACAGTGTGTAGTTTTTTTCTACTGGTAGTGTGTAATACTTTCAAACAGGTTTAAAGAAAACAACAATTGAACTGTTAATTATACTACACGAATGCGGTAGAGGTCAGAGGTCAACAAGTCCGTCTCTACTGTCGGAATAAATTCTTTCAGTGTTAAACCTATGGGGAAAATGTATCACCCTCCTATGCGAATAAAGCAAAAATTTATCCAGGGCATTTATTGTTCGAATAAACAGACATTTATGGGATAAACATTTCTTTCGGTGATTCAAAGAAAATGAATGTTTATGGATTTTGGAGATTCAGTCGTCCAGAATATATCAGAAGGTCGGAAAAACGAACCCATGATATCGGGATGCAAACAGGACATACAAAAGAAAAAATGCGATAGCTTGATCATAAGAAAATAAAATTGGAAATGATTTCATATGTGACTCTTCCACTCATAGAAATGTGTAATGTCATTTCACGAATAAGATATTGGTTTGTTTTTCCGGCCAATTGAAATACTCCAGACGAGTAAATCTAAACGTAGGCGATGGACTATTTAGGGGCTAGACTGCTTCCACTCCATAATAGCGTCCAACCCCTTACACAGTTTGTCTGGCGGTCTGCAATCTTGACCTAGACTGTCAGTGCCAGCGCAATTGCTGTGTTACATCGCGGGCGAGCGGACTCGACTTCAGGTTTTTATGTATTAACCCAACTGTGGTTAAAATGTCTTTCCAGTGCATACAATGCCCATGACGATGGTAAATTCCTTCTTCTTAGGTCACTCGATCAAACATCACACGCGCTGGCTATTAATCTACTGTGGCATCTATGGTATTGGGATACAAACAAGACACCCGGGGCGCGGTGGCTCAGAGGTAGACCGTTGGACTTCTATGCTAGAGGTCACGTGTTCGATCCCCGTCCGGGACGACCCGCGTTGTGTCCTTGGATATAGGCACTTTATCTCGGTTGCCTACATGTGGGCACGATGACGCCGTGTACTAAGGCATACTGCACGGCGATGGTGCACATGTCTTCAACCGTTGTAATCCTGCTTGAGCGGGGCTTGAACATAGTTAGGATGTTGAGGAGCTGACAGTTGCTCATCGATGCTCGGTGGTTCTCTCCGGATACGCCGGCTTCCTCCACCCGTAAAAGTGTCACGGTCACGATTAGTCATTGTGTATAAGTATGTGACCTTAAACACCAAATAAATAAATAAATATATATAAACAAGACACCCTCTTTAGCTGGTTGAATGTTAGAGGCCATTATCAGGGCTTTCCAAAAAATGAGGGTATCAGAGCAAAAGCCAACGTTTTCCTTGTTCATGTTTCATAATCAGTCAAACGCAAATAATATTTTGTTTATATAAATTTGTTGTATCACAAATTATTGAAGAGTGCCTATGGGCACTCTTCAATAATTTGTAATAAAATAAATTTTGATGAACATATTCAGCCCACCAAAAATAATGTAGCCCTCAACCAGTTAACCCTTTACCCAACGTAACGGTCAAAACCGGCCAGCGCTATTCACAAAAATCGCCAATTAATTTTCATTATTTTTTATTTTTTTGTCTCAAGAACATAGGTTATGATCCCTCATTGGAACGAGCTCGACGAGCTCGTTCCAATGAGGGGTCATAACCTATGTTTTGGGGAAAAAGTGAAAAAAATAGTTTTCAAAGAATTTTGTTTGCAAGTGTCGTCTGCTTTTCAGGTTAGGTAAATTTTTAGGGTTAAAAAAACAAAGCATTGATCATTTTAAGAACAACTAGAATACTTTGTCACGATTTGAAAACATTTCATAGGTGGAACTTCCATGTAGTAATTTCTCTTCACAATTGAGATTACAGTCCCAACCTCACCAAATATTACCTGTATTTTTTGTGTTAGTTTAAACAATATTTTATTCGATAAGTGTTAATTGTAACATAATAGAGACATCAGTGTATTATCAACTCAAAAGTAAATAAACATTAAGACAATATAACACAATAAACAGTTACATGATACAAGGTAAATGAGGGATTTGACAAAAAGCCTGTAGCTTATACAATATTTTTTTTATCTTATATTTTTTTGTATTACAGTTTGAAGAGGGTATTTTGAAAATTTGTTTTTCTGTAATAAAGAGAGCCTTTGGTGGCAAAATAAAACCGGATATGGCAAATCCGATTAACCTGTCAAGGGCAATCTCGCAAATCGTAAGTATTTGGATTCTTGTGTCCCAGTCGATTACTTTTGTATGAGTTCCTATATGTAATAGGAAAGTGTATTTGTGCTGGATTCAAGAAAGAATATATGCTGCTGCTTTGGAGGAGGACACCGTGCAATGATGTTTTCATGGGGGACGCAGGGGAATGCCGTTTCCCTACTTTTCGCTGAGGGGGTACGCCGTTCTCCTACAATTTCAAAACCAAAAATGGCTTCATCTTCACGAATATTCAACACAGCAAGAACTCAATCATCTTGACAGCCACATTTAACCACCCATTTCAGTTGTGTACAGCCCACGGACCCGTAGAGACAACAATGGCCACTTCTTTTGAAGAGTTGTGAGTTCCCAATTTTCCGGGGGTGGATTCCCGAATCAACTGCTAGTACGAGGGGGACACTCTCAACGATGCGTCCCGCGTTGGCCATGTCTGCGTGATGAGCGGTCCTTCCAAACGGGCTCAACGCGCAGTGATCGCCAACGCGATCTGCCCCCTACTTCTTATTTTGGAAAGCGTCACTGGGAAGACGTCATAACATTTTCAACTGCAACAGTCATTTTCCCACACAGTGTGCTGCCATATGGTGGTCTTACGAACCCGTTTATGATCAGATGAGCATTATTTCTTTCATGGAAATCAAATGTGCCACCCCATAGCCAGAGAGAAACGAATTAACGTTTCCGAATGTTCCTTTGGATACACATTATGGAATAGTTTGTGCTATTGCTAAGTATTTAAGAACATCACACGGGATGTCACCACTCTCTACCGCCAAAGCGGCCATGCAGAAAACGGCTCCGAATTGGGCTAGTAGAATCCCTATGTCATTGAGTATACCCTCGTAATTTAGTAGAATGTTTGGGTAGTGTTATTTGCCGAACGGACGGGTAAAATATCGCATCGCCGGCGGCGTAACGTATACTTCTTACAACTAGAAAGCCGGTCTGTCTTGATATTACGGATAACTGGTTGACAGTTTTCCCAACCGGTTACGTAGGTAACCGTTTTAACACAAATTGCCATACTTATACTTTGAGAGTTATTTACTAGATTTGCGCTTGGTGGATTTAATCCCCTTGAACTCTGGTGGTATATTGCATGTCAGTTCAAAGGCTGTAATTGGAAGAGGCCGTATTCATTATTTGGGGGTAGACCGATTAATATTTTCAACGTGCAGCCTTGGGCCGTTGGAAATATTGAAGATCTTCCCCCACTTAGCAGCCTCCTTCATACTTAATGAAATTATGAGTATCATGTTCCCAGAACGAAAAAAGCGGCCTCTCATTCAAAGTTTTAACTTTACCACCTGAAATTTGATTCATAGTATTTCAACTCGGCACACTTAATTGAGGTGCACATTTCCCAACTGTCACGTGTGCGATTTTCTGAAAGAAGCACAGGCCATAATACACGTTGTAACACGTTGTTGGGAGATGTTGTAACAATCTTTTTCTTTGATCTTGGAAAAAACCCAATTAGTCCAGGCACATTAGACATAAAAATGAGAAAGTAAGGAAAAAAATCGGAGAAAGCCGATTTTTTTATATGTTTCCGGGACACACATTGCGGATAAAGTGTGAAAAGTCCCCGCGAATCCGAGTTGAGCTTTTTTAGTTATAGCGTTTTTTTGATGAAAAAAAAAATTAAAAAAAAAATTCGACCCAGCTCCATATTTCTCATTCTTATTCGCCTTAGTAGGGTGAGAATCATAAATATCGTGCTGAATTATATTGAGAATACATATCCCCAACAGAAAATGCCAACTTTGTACCAATCCTCACACTCAATGGTGAAATATTCACGAAAATGTACAAAATTACGAAAACAAAATTATTGTTTTCATACACACAACGGTACACAACGTCCATTAAATCAAATCTACGACTACTTTGGGAGTTAAATTATATATCAAAAATTGCAGAAAAGCAGTGGCTTTATAATGATATATAACAATAGTCATTTATTCCATAGTGAACTGGTGAAACGTGTGAAATATTAACCATACCCCCTAAACTCAAATTCAAACGGCATCGACTTTTCTCATTCAAATACCGTATTATAGCATCATTGTTTCAATTTCCATGTTCGATTAAATCACATAATGTGGTGTTCGCCTACACTCAAGATGCATTGGCATGTAATGTGTGCACGCTTTGGGTACAATACTACGAGCAAATAGGTCTTCTCCAGTTGTTCTTGAGAGCAGAGCGCACATGCGACTGGGAACTCCACACATATTGTGTGCGCAATATGATTCCAGTATTTCACGCAGGTGGTCATTTTGCATACGCAAAAAGTTCTCATCTCTATTTGCAGCAGATGAATGAGCTTACAGAAATAATGCAACAGGATGATTTGAAGTTGTTCACTGAGAAAGGTTACTTTACCATAAGGCGCTCAGATAAATTCTAGGACGGGATATATTCTGATCAGACCATAGAGCAGTGTTTAATGAGAATGTTCAAGCTCCCTGGTGGTCTCACACATGGCAGGGGAATAACCGATAGCACTGTTGCGAAATGGGTACATGGACTACCTCTTTGCCTTCCGATATGTAATGCTCTCGAAAATTTTGTTCATGTTCACACTGGTCATGGCGAACAACATCGGGATCTCCGTCAAAGTTCACAATTGACTGATGCCAATGATATCACCAAATTATTGAACTGGCTCAGAGTGCATTCCCCCTTTCAGAATAGAGATCCACTACAATTAGTCTCTATAGCGACCGGGCTTGTGGCCGACGAAACTGTGAACTGTGACCAAGTTCGCAAAATTGGTGAATGTTGCGTATCGAATGTTGTAAGCAAAACGTTCAACAGCATCAAACTACGACGTGTTGACACTGTGAAGTCTTTCGCATCGTTGGCAAATAGCATCAAAGTCCGTGGAAGTAAGGTAGTGATTGACCCCACAATTCTGTTCAACCGCATCACATGTGTTATTCAGTCACAAGCAGAGATGGAAGAGTATCTCAAATATGATCTCGCCTCGAAACCACCAGCATTGTTTGATTCTGCTGGAATGAGGAAGACACTGAAAAGCACGCTCGGTAAGATCCTCAAAACATACGGTTCCGAGCAAACTATAATCCCAGAACATTCTCTGTTTGTTGTAGATGGTGGATTTTTATTGAGGGCAGTTGTATGGCCTAAACAGTCGTCATATAAGGACATATGTACATCATATTCCAATTATCTAGTAAGACATTTTGGAGCGAACGTCGTGATTATTTTTGATGGTTATGCTTGTACAATGTCGACAAAGGGCATGGAACAAGCCCGTAGATCTAAAGACAGGTATTCCATTGATATCAATATCTCACCCGAGTTACCAGCCACCACACCCCAATCCGATTTCCTTGCAAATGCCAAGAACAAAACCCAACTGATCGATCTTCTAATGCAGGAGCTATCTGCTATCAATATTCAGTCCAAGCAGGCCGAGGCTGATGCTGATGTACTGATAGCCGAAACTGCACTTGACATCGCTCAAGATGACAACAATGTTGTCGTTGTGGGAACAGACACAGACTTGTTAGTCATTCTTACCTCTCGAGTTCAACCGGGATGTAATATTCACATGATGTATTCCATTATCCCAAACTTACTAGTTTCAGTTAGTGAAATAGCAACCAAAATGGGTGACCATAGAAGCAACCTCCTTATAGCACATTCTATAAGTGGTTGTGACACTACTTCTGCACTCTTTCGAGTTGGTAAGAAGAAAGTATTCAGTACAATTGTCTCCGATGTTACTAGCGACTCACAACAGTATGTCAACACAATTTCGGCGGATGACAGTACACCAAGTGCAGTAGCCGCTGCCGGGGAACAACTTCTCCTGATCTTATACGGGAGTAAAACTGTTTCCTCTCTCGACCAATATAGATTTGTCACTTACAAGCGTTATGTAGCAAAATCTAAACTGAATAAACCCATCGACCTAGCCTCACTCCCACCAAGCAGCGATGCTGCACAACAACATGTCTACAGATGTTATCTCTAGGTCCAACAATGGCTGGGCACTTCGCTTCCTCCGACGGATTGGGGGTGGTCGCTAGACAATGGACTTCTTGTACCGACTGCAGCCACAAAGCCATGTGCCCCCGATAACCTACTGAATCTGATCAGTTGTGGTTGCAAGAGTGCTTGTACAAAAAGGTGTGGGTGTAAGAAGGCAGGACTCTCTTGCTCAGGTTTGTGTAATTGCAGTTCGGATTCTTGTAACAACCACAGAAACACTGTCCTGTCGGAAATTTCTGAGTTCGATGAATAATATGTGTATAGGTCATGTCATTTCTGTATATAGCGTTGATAATAGTCAATGTAACTTAATCCATGTTGATTGATTTGTACATTCTGTAAATATTATTTATTGATTTTTGTACATTCTGTAAATATTATTTATTGATCTAATGCTGCCAGACACAGACGTGTCTGTTCGGTCCCAAGCCCGAAAATAGTTGAGTTCTCATGCTGACGAATTTTATGCCAAAAGGGGAACTCGGCCAGAAGCAGAGGGGGTCTTCCATAATGTCTATTTTGTAAGCAATGATAAAAGTCTTCAAATGGTGGTGGATTTTTTATCGTCTGTCCAACTAACATCCCGTTCTGTACTACGACCCTTAGGGCAAATCCGTTAGGAAAATCGTCATTTTTTGCGTAAATCCGATACTTTTTTGTGAATTTTCAATAATTTTTCGCAGAAATTGTCACAGAATGCACATTTTCCTCTAGGTAAATGTATATTAGACATTATGTAGCTCGAAATACGCGTAAACAAAAAATACAGTTGGATCAATTCGAGGTTACAAAGTTCGTGCGATTTTTTAAAATTTTTTTCAAACGCGTTTTCGAAAAAAGGCTGTAGAAAAAAAAGCTCAACTGGGATTTTAGGGGACTTTTGTCTAATCGTTCAGTGACATGTACTCGACATTCCCTGAAAAAATGAGCTTTCTCCGATTTTTTTCCCTAGTGAAACCTAATGTTCTTGGGCTATAATGTTAGAAGTGGTCTTGTTGTCCTGATAGTGATACTGAAAAGGTCGATATATATAGACGGTTACCCAAATGGAGTGTGAGTTGCATTTTAGGCACAATTATGACATTTTACGGTAATTATTTTGTATCAGAAGCTATGGTGTTTTGTTTCTTTTTAACCTTTTACCTAACATGAAAAGCAGACGACACTTGTAAAAAAAATTCTTGAATAAGTAATTTGTTTTATTTTTTGTCTGAAAAACATAGGTTATGAGCTCGTTCCAACAAGGGGTCATAACCTATGTTTTTGAGATAAAAAATGAAAATTAATCGGCGATTTTTGAGAATAACGCTGGCAGGTTTTGGCCGTTACGTTGGGTAAAGGGTTAAGGAATAGAACTTGACCGAATTGTGCTTAGTCAAGCAGTTTTCTGGTATTTTGGGCATTCTACAAGAAAGTGTTCCAGGGTCTCCACCACGTCCAAATTACACATCCTCCACGCCATTTCACTATTTTTCCCAACTTGTCCCCTCAGCTCCAGGGACCGCGACTTCAGCTTGAACAACAATGACCCCCCCCCCCCAAAGGTGCCATCAAGGCACTCTTCAAAACCAGACTTATCTTTATCACACAGGCCAAACAAAGACCTTTTTGATTTGACCTCCTCTCGCCAATTAAGGTTACCATCCCCATGACCCTTTCTCTGACGATTCTTTTACCCTGGTATGCCCCAATGTCTAGGTCCGAGATCTTCAATGAGTAGTTCTCGATTAGCTCCCTCACTTGGACCATCCGCCATGTCTTGATATTTGACTTGAAAATTCTCTGAAACATTATTTTACACCATCGGCTATAGGGTGATTTACCAAATAATTAAGATAACCAAGTTTCAACAAGTCTATCCTGTTCTTGATCCTCATCCACCCAAGCTCACTCCTGATTGCTTCTAGTGCTGTGGCATTACTCGACCCCGTTATCCACCGGCCAGCATCGTTCTGCAGGATTTCTTTTCTTTCCGTACCATATGTTATACTTGGCAGACCCACTATTTCCTGTAATAAGATCAGGATTTCTGCATTGCATACAACACTCTCACTTCCAGGCCTCCAACCCTAGACAGATCGGCGTGGGTATCAAGTGTGAGCAGTACGAATCAAACGAACACATTTAATCTAAAAGAGTATTATTACTCAGTTAACAAACCCCTGAGGCTACGGTTTTTTGGTTTTGTTTTGTTTTTTTTTGTTTGGTTTTTGTTTGTTATTTTGTTTTCGTTTGGAATCTCTCTCTCTCTCCCTCCCTCCCCCCCCTCTCTCTCTCTCTCTCTCTCTCTCGCGCGCTCTCCTTCAGTATGTCTCTCACTCTCTCCACCCCAACTGCTATTTTTTGCTCTATCTTTCTCCCTGTTGCTTTTACTTCATTCATATCCTTCTTCACTTCCTTCTTTTTTGATCACTTTTAATTTAGTTTGTGTGATTTTGTTTTCTTTTTGTAACCACGTTGAATGTAAATCGCTTAAAAGATACGTTTCAAAACAATTTCAACAAAACTATATCATGTGACCCCTCATTGGAATAAGCTCCTCGAGCTCGTTCCAATGGGGGGGGGGGGGGGGTCACATGATATGGTTTTGTTGCATTGTTTGAAAACGTTTAAAAAAAAAAAACATTATTAAAATAATAAATTAGATATCGTGTTTTGTTATAGGGACTACAGGCCAATAAAATGGTTCAGCGATGTGACTTAATTGCAATAAAGGATTGCCTGAGAACCCAAATCTTTTTTTTTTTTGCCTTATGTTACTTTTTCAGATATTTTCTAGCCTTGTGAACGTGAAAAAAATTTAATGAGTTGTGTAGTTAATTCGCGTGGTTAGGTTTTTGAAACTTGCCTGTACAGTTAGGGAGGTGGCAATCTTTTTGGCTTTTACAGGGTAAGTGTGCAGAAAAATTTGTTTGTTCTTTTTAAAAATTGAACGGCAAATATGTCCATGTTGAACCCAATCATCTTCACCCTAATTTCCCTGAAGGGGAAACTTTTTGTCAGACATTTCTATCTTAAGTCCAATACTTTTGATCTGCAATTGACTGACAGATTTAGAAAATTAAGATTAAGGGGGAGATAATTTTTGAAAGTTTTTTTATATGACGGATATTTTGTCCAGGAGTTTTGTTATTGAATGAATCACGCCATAATTTCCAATCCCGTTTTCAGATTTCCTTTCTTCTTAATGTTCAGCATCTCTTGTTTCCTAACTACAGGTGAACCACAATGATGATGGTGGAGTACTAATAGGAAGATGGGATGGCAAGTATGAAGATGGTGCTAGACCTACCTCCTGGTGTGGCAGTCCCAAGATTTTGAAGAAATATTATCAGGATAACGCTTCAGTAAAATACGGACAGTGTTGGGTGTTTTCGGCACTAACAACGACAAGTAAGAACAATTAATTTATTTTTATTCGTTTTTCTTCCCCCAATACCGTATTCCCACTCCCACTCGCCGAAAATGTTAACCTAGACGTTGGGGCAAACCAGGGTAAAAAAATCGCCAGAGAAAGGGTCACGGAGGATGGTAACCTTAATTGTCGAGAGGAGGTCAAATCACAGAGATCTTTGGGTGGCCTGCGTGATAAAGAGAAGCCTGGTTTTGAAGAGTACCTTGATGGCACCTTTGGGGGACACTGCTGTTCAAGCTGAGGTCGCGGTCTATGGAGCTGAGGGGACACATTGGGAAAAACAGTGAAAAGGAGTGCCAGATGTGTAATTTGGGCGTGGTGGAGACCCTGGAACACTTTCTTCTAGAATGCCCAAAATACCAGTCTAAAAGAATAAGATTCACTGGGAGTATAATAGGGGAGTGGGATGGGAGAATGAAGGAGATGTTGTTAGAGGGAGACTCAAAGGAGAAGGTTACTATTCTAATCGGAGAGATTGGGAAGAATGGGGCAAGGGATGTCATCGAGCAGTTCGTCTCCGAGTGTTGGGAGGAGAGACGAAGCGTGGGAATAGGGAGGCAGTTGGGAGTACATGGGTAACCATGGCCTTCTCATCCGAGAACCGCGACAAATCAGCAGCCGGCAAAGTGTTATTATATTATTATTACACGCAGCATCGTTTCCATTCTCAGCGATCACAGACTATTTTGATACCACTCACTTGAAAAGTGGGAGGTATATAGTGTTCACTTGGTCCGTCCGTCCGTCCGTCCGTCCGTCCGTCCGTCCGTCCGTCCGTCCGTTACGCTTTAGGGGGGTACACATCTGCTCTCCGCAACTCCTAAACCAGTGAACGGATTTCATTGAAAACTCTCAGACATTCTTTTACATACGTTGAAGATGTGCACCTCCTATTTTCTTTTCAGATATTTTAATTTTTACAGTTTCCCATATTGAAAAATGAACTTCAATTGACATTCTGTACAGATCTGCTATCCGTAACTCCTCTTAAACCATTGAACAGATTTCATTGAAACTTTCAGACATTCGTTTACATGCATTGCAGATGTGCACCTCCTATTTTCTTTTCATATTTACAGTTCCCCATATTCAAAAATGGTCTTTGTCAATTCAGGTTTCTGTAGGGAGGGGTATAGATCTGCTATCCGCTACTCCTCTTAAAGCATTGAACAAACTCCATTGGAACTAGTAGACCTTCTTTTACATACATTGAAGATGTGCACATCCTATTTTTCTTTCAGATATTCTCATATTTCGATATCCGTCCGCCCATCCGTTACACTTTAGGAATGTACACATCTGCTATCAGCAACTCCTCTTAAACCAGTGAACGGATTCCATTGAAACTCTCAGACATTCCTTTACAAACATTGAAGATGTGCACCTCCTATTTTTCGTTCAGATGATATTTTCATATTCCGGCATACGTTCGTCCGTCCGTCCGGGCCAACATTGGGGGTTTAAGGGATATTATTATTAGGGGCTACCTCCAAATTAAGGTAGTGTTAGTGTTAGGAGTGGGGTGGGGTTAGGGTTAGGGGTAGCGCCCCAGAGTAGGGCTTAAGGTTGGGGAGGGTTAGGTCCGGGGGGGGGGGTAGGGTTGGGGTCAGGGGTGGGGTTTTAGTTTTAGGAGCCCCTAAACCGAAAAATAGCTCCTAATCCTATTGGTTTGGCTAGGGTGGGGTTGGGGTGGGGTGGGGGTTAGGGTTAGGGGTAGCCCCAGAGTAGGGCTTAAGGTTGGGGGTTAGGTCCCGGGGGTGGGTGGGGGTTAGGATCTGGGGTGGGCTTTTAGGGTGTAGGGTCAGGGTGGGGTAGGTTAGGGTGGGTTTTTTTGGGTGGAGGGGTGGGGTTAGGGTTAAATATAAGTTCTAGGGTGGAGGGGGTGGGGTTCTGGGTAAAATAAGGTTTTGGACATACAAAATGTTTTTTTGGTAGCCCATAAACCCGAAATGTTGGAGCATCCGTCCGTCCGTCCGTCCGTCCGTCCGTCGTCCGTCCGTCCGTCCGTCCGTCCGTCCGCCCGTCCGTCCGTCCGTCCGTCCGTCCGTCCGTCCGTCCGTCCGTCCGTCCGTCCGTCCGTCCGTCCGTCCGTCCGTCCGTTATGCTACAGGGGTGTTACGCTTGAGGGGGGGGGGGGGTACACATCTGCTATCCGCAACTCCTCTCAAGCCAGTGAACGGATTTCATTGAAACTCTCAGACATTCTTTTACATACATTGAAGATGTGCACCTCCTATTTTCTTTTCAGATATTTCTTTTTTACAGTTTCCCATATTGAAAAATGAACTTTGTCAAATTCAATTGACCTTCTGTACATATCTGCTATCCGCAACTCCTCTTAAAACATTTTACAGATTTCATTGAAACGTTCAGACATTCGTTTACATATATTGAAGATGTGCACATCCTGTTTTGTTTTCAGATATTTTCATTTTTAGGGTTTCCCATATTTAAAAAATGGGCTTTGTCAATTCAAGCTTGCGTGGGGTGGGGGGGGGGGGGTGGGTGGGGGTGGGGGGGGGGGGGTGGTTGAAATTTGCTATCCGCGACCTCTTTTAAACTAGTGAATGGATTTCAATGAAACATTCAAACATTCTTTTACATACAGTGAAAATGTGTTCCTTCTATTTTGTTTTCAGATATTTTCATTTTTACAGTTTCACATATTGAAAAATGGGCTTTGTCAATTCAAGCTTCGGGGTGGAGGTGTGGAGGGGATGTCAGTGTTTTGTGCTCTCTACACTGAACACACTTTTACTGTTGTAAAATGTTTCTTGGTGGGAGTGGGTGGTATCATTTAGTGAGCAGTGCTCACAGTTTTTCTATTTTTTATTGTGTTGAACCAATTATAGAGGGTTGTTTGGGGAAAAACAAATAGGGAGAACATAAAATAAATTCAAAAGTTCACTGCTCGGAATCGAGTACGATTTTTATCCTCGGGTGGGGTGAGCAGAGGTTTATTTCACTATTCGTTAGCCGAGTGAAATAATCCGCGCGGCTACAAGAGGATAAAATCGTACTCAAATCCGAGTACTATATAAAAAACTGTCGTCACGGAAATTGTTTATTACACTTGATGTAATACTATTCTTACTGATCTCCATACAACTGGTTAGCTGGAATGCTCTTTTGTCATATGTCCGGTGGGGAAGGGGGGGGGGGGGGGCTCCGTAGGAAGAGGTGCAGGCTGCAAGCCGAGAGATTCGCGATTCGAATCCCACCTGCGGCAACCGCGTTGTGTCCTTGGGCAAGACACTTCACCCCCATTGCCCACGGGGCACAGTGACATTGTGTACTGAGGCGTACTGCACGTCGATGGTGCACCTGTCTTCCACCAATCCCAACCCTGCTTGTGTGGAGTTAGTATGTTGGGAACCTGGCAGTTGCTCGCCGTTGCTTGGTGGTTCTCTCCGAGTACTCCGGCTTCCTCCATTCGCAAAACTGTCGTGGTCATGATTAACCATTGTGCAGAAATATGTGACCTTAAGCACCAATAAATAAATAAATAATTAGAAATAAATTGTCATATGTTAAGAAGTGTCTCACCTGCCGCCATCTTGGGGAGGAAGGGGAGACAATTGTTGCAATGAATAAACGATGCTCAACCAAAATTAGTTTCTCTGAGGTTTATCATTTTCGATAACTCGCAATCGTTGACTGGTTTTTTGACCCTTTGAACCCTCGTTTCCTGGAATGTTGTCGCCTTTGTTTACACATACAGTGGGATGAGTCAGTCCAATATCAATATACAGGGAGGATAAAATAATAACTGCAGTCTGCAGCCGTCCGGCTGCAAACTGCAGTTATATTTCATCATCAATGCCCTGTGTATAGACTTCTTATAAAAAGACAAAAATGGGACGAAATTATGCCTTGGACCGAAAAATCGCTCTAACGAGTTCAAAGGGTTAAAATATATACTTAGAAATTCGTGAAAAATGATGTGCACATTTTTCGCGACAATACAAATTGAAAATTTACAACATAATTTAGTCATTATTGCCAAGGTTGGAAAGTTGATACTGTGTTACTATTCTTCGTTCAGGGCTTTCGTTTGATGTTTGATGATGTCGAAGCTGTTAGTTTTTAAACATTATTTATTTCCAAGTTGCATTATAATCCAGTAGAACATCGAAAACGTATTTATACATTCAAGAAAAAGCTACAAGCTTATGTTAAGCTGTTTCCACACTATTGACATATTTCACATTACTGGCAAATGTGACAGCGATTTACATTCAACTTGGTTACAAAACGAAAACAAAATCACACAAACTAAATTGAAATGATCAAACAAGAAGGAAATAAAGAAGGGTATGAATGAAGTAGACGCACCAGAGAGATAGAGCTAAAGATAGCAGTTGGGGTGGCGAGAGTGAGAGACATACTGAGAGAGAGAGAGAGAGAGAGAGAGAGAGAGAGAGAGAGAGAGAGAGAGAGAGAGAGTAATATTCCAAACGAAAACAAACAAAAAAATGTAAAAAAAAAACCCAAAACAAACCCGAAGCCTCAGGAGCCTGTTAACTGAGTAATACTCTTTTAGATTAAATGTGTTCGTTTGGTTGAAGCCCACACCGACCTGTCTAGGCTTTCAGGCCTGGAAGTGAGAGTGTTGTATGCTATGCATAAATCCTGATCTTATATGAAGCTGAAAGCTATTATACTGTGGCAGCATCAAACCTCATCGATGGGATGAGTTTCCCTGGTGATTTATTTAGTGCAATTTTGGACGGGGTGGGGGTGGGGAACTTGAAATTATGCTGACGTTCCTACAATCTAGTCGTGCAGGGATCGGTGTTAACAACCCAACCCACGGACTCCAAAAATTAGCATCCACGGAAAATTTACACATGTAGCTTCCAATTATATTTCCGAAGTTCAGTCCTGCCTCAGAGTGTGATTTCAAATGTTATTTGAAGTTTGTTCTTAACATTTATAGCTCGCTTCTGTAAGATGTGCTCTGTATTTTTAAATTCAGAGAAAGATTGGTAGCCTGAAAAGTTAACCTGATTTAGTCAACTTAAAATGCAGTGTCAATTATTGAGAGAAGTGGTAAAATGGAATGGCCGTTTCTAATGTCTCCTGTAGGACCCAGTGAAGCGTCAAGATTCGATTCGATTTCGGATATCAAGTGTATATGCGATTCGATTCGAAATCAGCTACCCGATTCGTTTCCCCTCGAATCTTTTTCATAGGAATACAGCTTGGTTTCAGCCATTTTCATCGTCTCACAAAACTTATAGTTCAGATGGAAATCGTAAAAAATAATTTTGAACCAGAGAAACAGAATTGACTGTGACCAGTAAATTCGAGTCTGTGTGAAGATGGTGAAAAAATCAGAACTAAATTATATAGGAAAACTATTTATGGTTACTTATTTTTGTGAGAACAATATCTTTCAAGAAATCAAAAAATAGGTTTTCGTGAACAGCATTTAAGGATTTTCATTCAGGATTCAGATTAAATGTTTCAAGAAACCATAAATAACTTCTGCTCAAAGTATTAAATGGGTTCTATAAAGGACTCAGCAATGGATATTTTTGAAAGTGCCCACTATTTCGAGAGACAAAATACATCTATGAACTCCAAAGATGCATTTGGTCATAAAATACAATTTCAAGCAATTCCCAAAACTGCACTTGATGAGATCTTTGTGACCCTAGTGAACTGAACACACGGTGTTTTGACTCATTTGGTGTTGGTCCGAGGTCCATATGTCATATGCTTATGAGCCTGACCAAATCTAAAACTTTGTGCCCCCCCCCCCCACACTTTCTCCCGCCAAATGTTTTGAGAATAAAATTACATGTATGAACTGTGGCAATGCATTAGGAGATTAAAAATGTGATTTCCGGCAATTCTAAAAAATTCACTCAATGACCTCGGGGTAACCTTAATGATCTTGACCCATGTTTTGAATCTCCATCGAGTTTTGACTCATTTGGTGTTGGTTCTAGGTCCATATGTCATACCATGCTTGAGATATGAGCATGACTCACCTTAAAAATATCTGGCCACGCCACTTTTTTGTGTAAAAATACATGTATGAACTTCTGGAATGCACAAGGTGGTCAAAAATGTAATTTCCCACAATTCTGAAATGCACTCAGTGACCTCTGCGTGGCCTCAGTGACCTTGATTCTTTGAACATCCATCGAGTTTTGACTCATGTGGTGTTGGTCCCAGTTCCATATGTCATACCATGCCTGAGATATGAGCATGACCTACTTTCAAAATCTTTGGTCACGCCCACGTTTTTTCGAACTTTGGAAATGCATTAGGGGGTCAAAAAATGTAATTTCCCACTATTCTGAAAAATGCACGCAATGACCCCTGGGTGACCTCAGTGACCATGACCCATATTTTGAACCTCCATTGAGTTTCGACACATTTGGTGTTGGTCCTAGATCCATAAAATCACACCATGCCTGAGATATGGGCGTGACCCACATTCAAAACACCCCTACAGACACCCGTAATGCCCCAGGAACCCGAAAAACATAGATGGCCGAGCACTTTTTACTGTCTATCAGTATTCAAAACATCAGCGAGATAGGACAATTCATTTTCGAGTTATCATGCGGACATGGAAACACATAGAATACAGAAGACAGGAGAAGAAGAAGAAGAAGAAGAAGAGAAGAAGAAGAAGAAGAAGAAACCATACAAAAACATGTGTGTTTCACACACACTAAAAAGAAAAAGAAATTATACAAAAACAATAGTCTGTGTGTTTCAGACAGACTAAATATAAGACCGGGAGTAACTTCCGATACATTAACATAAATAACATTTTCATTCATGCAACCAGCAATGCTAATTCCAATATCACTAGCTCCTACCACTATTAAATACAAATTTAAGGTTTCCAAGCAACGTCGACGATGAACTAGAGAAACAGAATTTACTGCCACCAGTAAATTCAAGTCTGTGTGAAAAGAGTTAAAGAATCAGGAATAAACTACGTAGAAAGAGAATTTGTGGAGGCTTATTTTCAGGAGTAAAATATTTTTAAACAAATCAGAAATGGATTTTCGTTAACAGTATTTACAGATATTCATACAGGAATCAAAACAATTTTTATAAGAAACCAGAAAAGGCATATATGTGCCCAGCATTCAAAGGGTTCGATACAGGAATCAGAAATGGACATTTTCGGCTCTGTCATATATTTGAAAGATGAGATACATGGATCATCTTCAGCACTGCATTAGCTGTTATAAAATGCAATTCCTAATAGTTCTGAAAAATATGCGCTTAATGACCTCCTTTGCCCACATTGAGGTGGACCACATTTTGAACCTCCAGAAGGTTTCAACTCATTCGGTGTAGGTCCCATGTCTATAGTTCATTCCAAATCTGAAGCAAAAGCGTATCCCACTTTACAAATATTGGCTCCACCAACTCCGGATATGCCATGTTTATAGAAGATAGCAAATATTCATATTACCAAGAAAAAGTTAAGGTACATGATACCTCTGGAAAATATATTGCGAGTAAAAGAATTCAGTAATGTTGGAATATAGAGGTAAACGGCCCCCAAGAGCCCATGTGTCTTTAGAGCATCATTGTGAGAACAGAAAGTGTTATCATTATTCCTGCATTGCAAAAGTAAATATTTGGGACCCATATTAAGATATTGAGAGGGTTAAAATAATCCTTTTAAATACTCCATTTTAACCCTTTAAAAAGGAGCTCATTCCAATGAGAGGTCATCAACAATGTTTTTCAAGCAAGAACGAAATTAAAATTGGGTGGAAATTTCAGTGAATAATGCTGGCTGGTTTTCGACGTTATGTTGGGGAAAGTGTTAAGAATGCCTCACTTTGGAAGATAAACCTGGAAAGGTGTGGCATTCCGTATAGAATTAAATGTTACAGAAAGGAAAGCATAAAAACATTCCGTAGCAATGAGTTATATGAAGGGTGTTTGTACTCACACTGAAGTATTAAGAGGGTTAAAAACAGACCATTCAAATATTCCATTTTATTACTTTATGATTGTGATAGGTGTTTTGAGAAAGCCACACACCACGCCGAACTGAAACCTGTTGAGTTATGATTGGGAATAAATAAATCTTCAAAATGATTTGAAATGTGAAGAGTTCTATTTTCAACATACTTAATTTTGTAACATGATATTAAAAAAATATACAATGCTATTCGATGTAAAATTTACAGCATTCTCTCTGACCACTTTGTTTATGAGAGATTATGGCTATTGACTTCAATAAACTCATTTGTAAGTACAGTCTATCAGTATAATAAAACATTGAGATAGGATTGATTGTATTAGGTTATCGTATTGACAAACAGTGCATATAGGACAAAAATATTACAACTACACTATCAAGGCATGCCTTCTATGAATGTTATTTATTTATTTATTGGTCTTAACGACACTATTGACAACCACTGTCACCCTGTGTCGAACAGTTTTATGGGAGGAGGAAGCTGGAGTAACCTGAAAGAACCACTGAGCAAATGCGAGCAACTGTCAGGCTCCCCAACAGACTGACTCCACACAAACAGATTTGCATTTGTGGTAGACAAGTACACCATCGAACCATCGACGTGCAGTACGCATTAATGCACAATGCCACCATGCACCCAAGTGGGCAATGGGGGTGAAGTATGTCAAGGACACAACAGGGTTACTGCAGCTGGGATTCGAACCGAGGACTTCTCAGTTTGCAGCCTTCGTCTCTACCTACTGAGCCACGGAGTCCCTCCTATAAATGTAATTGGAATATTTTGGAGGCTTATTTTTGGGGATAAATGGTTTTAAAGAAATCAGAAATAGGTTTTCGTTAACAGTATTTAAAGAAATTCATTCAGAAAAAGCATATATGTACAGAACAAAAAAGGGTTTGATCAAGGGAATGCATCAGTGGGCCAAAAATATGTTTTCAGCAATTCTGAAGAGTGCACTCAATGGCCCCAAGGTGACCTCAGCGGCCTTAATCCATGTTTTAACCCCCCCCCCCCCGAGGGTCGACTCATTTGTTGTTGGACCCAGGTCCATTCATCACACCATGCTGGAGTTGAGTGTGTCCAAAATATTTGGCCACACCCACTTTTTTCAAGTAAAATGCATGTATGGGTTTTGGGAATGCATTAGGAGGTTCAAAATGTGGCTTTCAGCAATTCTGAGAAATGCACTCAATGACCCCTGGGTGACCTCAGTGACCTTGACCCATATTTGGAATCTCCATCGAGTGTCGACTCATTTGGTGTTGGTCCCAGGTCCATCCGTCATACCATGCTTAAGATATGAGCGTGACCCACTTTCAAAATTTTTGGCCATGCCCACCTTTTTCGTGTAAAAATGCATGTAAGAATTTCTGGAAAGCATTTTGGAGTAAAAAAATGCCCACCTTTTTTCGTGTAAAAAATGCATGTACGAACTTCGGGAAAGCATTTTGGAGTCAAAAATGTGATTTTCAGCAATTCTACTGATCCACGGAGTCCCTTCTATAAATGTAATTGGAATATTTTGGAGGCTTATTTTGGGGGATAAATAGTTTTAAAGAAATCAGAAATAGGTTTTCCTTAACAGTATTTAAGGAAATTCATTCAGAAAAAGCATATATGTACAGAGCA
Organism: Pictodentalium vernedei; assembly: GCA_031216915.1. Classification (NCBI taxonomy): domain Eukaryota; kingdom Metazoa; phylum Mollusca; class Scaphopoda; order Dentaliida; family Dentaliidae; genus Pictodentalium; species Pictodentalium vernedei. Next base: position 298,860,644 of record CM062295.1, on the reverse strand, counting down.
AAAAAAGATTTGATCAAGGGAATGCATCAGGGGGGCCAAAAATGTGTTTTCAGCAATTCTGAAGAGTGCACTCAATGACCCCTGGGTGACCTCAGTGACCGTGACCCATATTTTGAATCTTCATCAAGTGTCGACACGTTTGGGGTTAGTCCCAGGTCCATTCATCATACCATGCTTGAGATATGAGCGTGACACACTTTCAATTTTTTTTTGGCCACGCCCACTTTTTTTACATCAAAATACAAGTGTGTATGTCAGGAATGCTTTACGGGATCAAAAATGTGATTTCCAGCAATTATGAAAAATGCACTTGATGACCCGTAGGTGACCTCTGTGAGCGTGACCCATATTTTGAATCTCCTTCAAGTGTCGATTCATTTGGTGTTGGTCCCAGGTCCATATGTCATACCACGCCTGAGATATGGGCGTGACCCACTTTCAAAAAATTTGTCCACGCCCACTTTTTTAACATAAAAATGCATGTATGAACCTCAGGAATGCTTTGGGGGAGGGGGGGGGGGGGGTCAAGAAATGTGATTTTCAGCAATTATGAAAAATGCACTTAATGACCCAAAGGTGAGCTCCGTGACCTTGTCACCGTATTTTTAATCTCCATCAAGTGTCGACTCATTTGGTGTTAGTCCCAGGTCCATTCATCATACCATGCTTGAGATATGAGTGTGACCCACTTTAAAAAATTTTGGCCACGCCCACTTTTTTAACATAAAAATGCATGTGTGTTCGTCAGGAATGCTTTATGGGGTCAAAAAATGTGATTTCCTGCAATTATAAAAAAATGCACTCAATGACCCCTCGGTGACGTCCGTGATCTTGACCCATATTTTGAATCTCCATCAAGTGTCGACTCATTTGGTGTTGGTCCCAGGTCCATACGTCGTACCACGCCTGGGATATGGGCGTGACCCACTTTCAGAAATTTTGGCCACGCCCACTTTTTTAACGTAAAAATGCATGTATGAACTTCAGGAATGCTTTGGGGAAGGGGGGGGGGGTCAAGAAATGTGATTTCCAGCAATTATGAAAAATGCACTTAATGACCCCTGGGTGACCTCCGTGACCTTGATCCATATTTTAAATCTCCATCGAGTGTCGACTCATTTGGTGTTTGTCCCAGGTCCATACGTCATACCACACATGAGATATGGGCATGACCCACTTTCAAAACACCCCTACAGACACCACCAATACCCCAGGAATCTGAAAAACATAGGTGGTCGAGAACTTGTGACTGTCTATCAGCATGTCAAAAATTAACGAGATAGGGCAATTCGTTTTCGAGTTATCTTGCGGACAAAAAAAGTGATGAGAAGACAGAAGCCAGGAGAAGAAGAAGAAAAAGAGAAAAAAAGAAAAGAAAAATAATCGTACAAAAACAATAGTCTGTGTGCTTCAACAGACTAAGTATAATCATTACATGGTAATATTCCAACTGCATCATCAAGGCATGCCTTAGACGAAGGCAAGACCAGATGATGTAGTTGGATTATTTTATCAGTCGGGACTAAGCCATCACAGTCGGGACAAATCAGATTTATATCACCCCATCCACCATTGGTCATCTCCAAGCCGCCACTGATTCGATTCCAGGTTCGATTCGATTTGGAATAATAGACATGATTCGATTCGAGATTCGATTTTAATCGAAATGTTTTAATTCGCAGGGCCCTAGTCCTCTGTTGCATATTTTCCGCTTGGGCACCTATATGTTTAGGTCATTTTGTGGTAAATTGATTTGTAATTGTTTAGAAATTTCTCATATTATCCAGTGGTTTTAAATTACAAAGTTTCTTCGATGAGCAAGTCTGGTGTGTTCGAACTACGTCATCGGTGCTGATTTAATTCCAAATTTAACTATTTACCATTATAACGAATCTGCCGTATCCGCCCGCGTAATTTACAAATTAAGCAGTTGAAAAAATGTTTTTCAAAACACTTTCCCCAAAACCATATCATGTTACCCTCATTAGAACGAGTTTGGCGCGCTCGTTCTAATGAGAGGTCACATGATATGGCTTTGTTGAAATTTTTGGAAATAATAATAATAAAAAACAAACAATACTTAAAATTATTGGGCTGGGTAAACAGTTAACTAGTTTGTTATCAAATTGGGTGATTGAGTGATTGGGGCCAGCGGCAAAATGATTAGTCATTTTTTTTCTATAGTTTGCAGAGCCATTGGTCTTCCATGTCGCAGCGTCACAAACTTTACATCTGCACATGATTCTGACGGCAGTTTGACGATTGATCATGTTCTTCATAGAGATCCAGAAACAAACGAGATTGTTCCACATCCACATCAACCAAAGGATTCCATATGGTATGTATCTGTGCTGTGAGACTCTCAACGTCGATCTACCACGCTTAGCCAGCGTGTATGTCGTTATATTGATTTTGTGACCTACGTCCCCTAATTCCGTTCCGTAAATGGTGGTCCGATGCGAAAAATGTGTCGGGCGATATTGCGTTTCCCATTTTTGAATAAGGGACGGGTCTTCTGACGACGATCCTCACGACTGAAAACACAGTTAGCTCATAAAGCACCAGGTGATACCGTTGCATGTCTAATAATGTAAGCTACATTCTGTTCTGTTTTTATTTTACTGCTACGTGCACATGGTAGTTTGGATCAAACATTGTCGAAGCACGGGACATCCGACTGAGAGGCACTGCAGAGGATGCGATACTCTAACCACAAGCGACGCTCAAACAGCTAATTAATCCCCAGTATCCATGTATGATATAATTTACTCCCGTTTTTCGCCCAATTGCAACGGTAGGGCCAAATAAGAAAAATACATTTGGTTCTCAGGCAATTCATTTTTGAAATCAATGAGAAGGGGGAGGGAGGGGAGGGCTCTTATTTTGTCATTTTTTGTGTTTGTTAATTGGTTGATTACTGGAGGCCAATATTTGGAGGCCATTCTCAAGTGCAGGTTCCACAACTTAAATATTTTATATTCTGTGGTGGTAGTTTGCATTCCATTTGGGGCGAATTTATTTCATCTGCATTAATTTGCCTTGTTACAATTTGTAGGAGAGTGGCATTTATTTCGCCTGTAAGGATTTGCCTGGCAAAGACATGTGGAGAAATTTTGATAACCCCCAAATTAGCAATCTACCAATTGATAACGAAAGAGGAAATACATTTGTGTCCAGTTATATTTGTTAAATTTAGGCATCTTTTTCGAAGCATAACTATCGTGCCTAAATTTATTGAAACTCTCAGTGTAAACATTTATCATCGCTAGTGTTCAACCGATGATCGGAATCGGCTACCCCAATCGGCCGATTGTGGGAAATCGGACGACAACAGCAACGGCGCCTGAACACCGGTTCAGCTGATTGTTGCCAAGCATTTTTTTGTGATGATGCACGAACCGCATCTTATTATCTTCTGTAATTGTTCAATTGTTAATGTAAAATAATGTCAATGATACCATTCAATAAAGTTGAAAAACCACCACAATGTGTATTCTTAACCTCTCTTGACGCCCCATTATGGGATATTCAAGTTAAATGACATATAAATCTTACAATTGCGCGTACTTGCGGCAATCGTCAGTTCATACCAGAAAACTGAAGGTGGCACTCCATTGACTCAGGTCACAGTAAAAACTACCAGTTGCGCGCACCTGGGTGGTAAACGTGGCTCTGAGAGCCACGTTTACCGCCCAGGTGTGCGCAACTCGTAATTTTACTGGACCTGAGTCAACAGAGTGTAACACTGTGAAATATGTTCAATTTAATGTAGTTCTTTTGAGTCTCGACGTTTCTAGTAGTGAACGGACTGTAAACCCGTAAAATAAGGTCAATTTAATAAAGTTCTTTCGAGCTTCGACTTGTCTAGTAGTGCACTGTATTACAAACGTAATCAGAATCGGCCAATTGTGAGTTCAGATAACCTGCAATCGGTCAGTGGCCATTTTTGGTAATTGGCTGAACACTAATCATCCGATTTACATAAATCCAGACGTACTGCATATCAGCATACCAGAAGGTGAATTTTGTGAGTTAACATGATGGTGTTATCCACTTCTCATGGCATTGTGATCCACATTGCGTTGTGACGATAACCTCTAACTCTTTCCTTTCCTTTTTTTCTGATGTATTTCATCTTTGTTGAACTTTAAATTTTTTCCTTATACCCTGTAGATGTGTTAATTATTTATTTATGTGCGTGTCGCAATAAAATTAGTTGTATTTTTGTACAGGAAATGAGTTTATGTAAGTTTTATAACCTGCCAGGGGCCACTACTATAAAACGTTTACAATTGTATTCTCTAGAATAGCATTTTCTACCTATTAATATAACTAACTAAAATGAATCATGTAAATTGTCAGATCTTCGAAAATGCTAATGGCTCATTTCAACCCAAAAAGTTTTGTAGTATTGACCCCAGCTGTTCTCCAATTTTTTCTTATGGCATATCAAGTATGTTTGACCCTTTACCCAACATAACGGCCAAAACCGGCCAGCGCTATTCTCAAAAATCGCCAATTAATTTTCATTATTTTTTCATTTTTTGTCTCAAAAACACAGGTTATGACCCCTCGTTGGAACGAGCTCGCCGAGCTCGTTCCAACGAGGGATCATAACCTATGTTTTTGAGACAAAAAATGAAACAAATTAGTTATTTAAGAATTTTTGTTGCAAGTGTCGTCTGCTTTTCATGTTAGGTAAAGGGTTAAACTAAATACCGCCCCTATAATATTTGAGGTATTTTCTGCAGAATATAGCAAACTTGATGTTTCCAAAATAAATGTCATAAAATAGACACTGTATTGCAATCTTGCTTTGCAAATATATACACATCAATCCAAAGAGGTTAAGAAAAATAAAGCCTAACGATTTATCTAAATTTTGAAAGAGAATAAAAACATTCAACGGGCGGGTCCAATTTCAGTTACGGGTTGCCTGAGAAGCAAAACCTTGTTGGCAAGGAAGGTGTCAAGAAGTTTCATATGATCAAGTGGTTGGGTTTTGGGACCTATCTTTGTATAGTTAGCTGGGTGTCAAACATTTGGGTTTTACCGAGATTGTAAACACTCCTATTGTACAGGCCAGACAGGCATGAAAAAAAAACGTTTATGATAGATTCAGAAAACTTTGCAATTTTCATGCCAGTTTGGGTTAAAACACACATAGTTTCGGTAATATTGGTCTGTAGTCCAAGGTTTAACACAAAAAATCTCCATTAATGGGAAAGGTCTGAGTTTCAAAACAGAAACGCCAATTAATGGGAGATCCGTGAGGATGGTCTTGTTCGAATTTAATTGCATCTCACTTTTGTTGTAGGTAAGTTGTTTTTCCCGCTTCGCACAAGGTTATCGAAAAACGTTTGTCTGTGCAGACATAAGAGCTTTCACGTCATCAAACGTCATAGCGTTTACCTCACCCTACACGTAGTTACACGATACAGGCTTTCCGATCTCGGTACTTCTTTTTTGTCAGTAATAATTGAAGTATGCTTTATACCATTCTCACCTATGTTACTACCTGTGGAAAGCCTGTATGTTAAATTTCAGCTTTTAACCCCTCTAACGGTGTAAAGCTTCTACCGCGGTTAAAACGTTTTCAATGGGAATTCCATTATAAAAAGTTACATCTATAGTAGGAACTACATCCAACTTGACCTTTGACATGACCAAATTTACCGACTTCGATACATTCACACTTCGGGATGTTTCATTCAAGCGTTTTTGCGATAATATCTACTAAGTGCAAAGACGTATTAAGTTTAAAATACCTACAATTAAATATTTAAAATACAATTGAAGAATTGTTAGTAATGATTTGACTGAAAAAGCAAGATAAATTCAATTAACTGTGACCATGTTGTCTAGCTGTCAATCAAACATTCACGTGCAGTCGGAAGTACTGGCATTCTCCATTTTAATTCACAAAGTCAGTTGCTTATTGACTTTGTGACTTAAAATGGAGAAGTCACAAAGTCAATAAGCAATTGACTCTGTGACTTCTCCATTTTTAGTCACAAAGTCAATAATTGTAACAAGGCAAATTCATACATACCAAACAGTTTCATTTCGAAGGTAACATGACACACATCCACAAAATATGAAGCTTTTTTAGTTGCCTAACCTGCACACTTCAGACCAAATATGGGCTTCCAACACTCAATCTTTCAACTTGAAGCGTTTATCGGCTGCCGCCATTTTGAATAATCAATGAACAAAGGGAAGATTACCCATAGCTGTCAGCGTATATTGATGCTAACAGGCAGTACATGGTTTTATATGCAGTCTGCATGTGACGTCTTTGAATCAATGAAATTCCCAGATACTTGTAGGAGGTAAGATATATATAAATATTGAGCACCTCAGTTGAATGTAAATTCTTGTGAGGCCGTGTCATCTGTCAACAAACAGAATAACCTGTACGGTTCACACTATAATTGGAGTATATACATGCTGAACAATTAACAGTGTTTCGTCTCTCCCTTTTCAGGAATTTCCATTGTTGGAATGACGTCTGGATGGCAAGACCAGACCTAAAGGGTTATGATGGATGGCAGGCGATTGATGCAACTCCACAAGAAGCGAGTGATGGTAAAAACGGGTCAACTTAGGAACATATTCTCCTCGTTTCGTCATATCATATTCCTTTCTTACAAGTTATTCTTTCTATAGCTGAAATTATGTCGGCAGATTTTTGTTTTAAATGTGGTAAAAATTCCCGAGAGCATGAGAGAATTGCTCTCATGTGGTGTAAAGAGTTGGTTGTTGAGAGCTTAAATTTCAGATCCGAAAAGGCGCAATAACTAAGAAGACTGAAGTCCCAAAATTCGATCAGACTACCATTTCACGGAACAGTAGATTCATTTTGTAGATAAAGTGCATACTACTGAAAGTGTACATCATTTATGTGGAAAGCCATATTTCGTTTCGATGACCAAATAAGTGGGCAGCATGTGGGGATTGTATCACTGTATAAAATCTTAACCCACCTGACTGGTCGACCAAATCCCCCCCACCCCAGCTATACACACAGTCATTTGAGAGAGAGAGAGAGAGAGAGAGAGAGAGAGAGAGAGAGAGAGAGAGAGAGAGAGAGAGAGATATTCCAAACAAATCAATCATCGAAGTTCTCCCACCTGTAAACAACAAAAGATGAAATATGACCTATGAACTCACGAGAGAGAGAGAGAGAGAGAGAGAGAGAGAGAGAGAGAGAGAGAGAGAGAGAGAGAGAGAGAGAGAGAGAGAGAGAGAGTTAAAATAATTGAAAAATCTTTAAATTTGTGAAGTTGCAGTTTATCAGAAGCGTAAATGTACGATTAACTCTTATACTGAAACGCCCACTTTCACCATATATGGTTGACCTCTCTCTCTCTATATATATGCCTGCACGTTCGCACGTTTAATAAAATGTGTAACACAAGTTTAACTCTCTCATCTGTGTGATTGTTGGGAAGAGCTGTCTGATTTCATTCCAACAATTAATTAAATGATAGTGTTAATCTGTGTATACCACGACGTACAGAACGTCATATTAAAATGCGCGATAATTGTCGCGATCTGTAGTATTAGGGTTAATAAGTTCCTTCGTTTCTTAATGCCTCTCCGTCGGCCATTTGAAAACTTCTTACTTTTGGCTGCCCTTAGCTATACCCATTTGCAAACCATTCAATTGTGTCAAAAAGTTTACTAAACATTTCGCAATTGAAGACAAAGTTGCGGATTCCTGTAAAACTATAGTCAAAACCCAACATCCCTTTGTAGAACATGAATTTTAAAGTTTCATATTAAGGCGCTGCCCTCTGATGTCGAAATATCAAAATTTCGACATCACTGGGCAGAGCCTTAATATGAAACTACATATTATGTAGAATAATATTTTGAAATTTTGATATCTTTCCCATAATCTTTAATAACGCAACTTGAAAGTTAACAAATTCAATTTTGTTTGACAGAGGTGTCAAACAAAATTTAAATTGTTAAATTCCAAGTATTAGAACGGAAAACATTTACAACCCGACATAACAGTATTTTGACATGTTAGGGGGTAAAAGGTTAAGAGTGGGTTTCTGGAAAAGACGGCACGTTCACCACTGCCGAGACAAGATCCAAAATGCCTGCATTAACCTTAAACATTGAAAATCAGGTTTCACTGATGAGAGCAATTGAAACGTCTCCCAGCATTTCCGCTTGGAATGTCTTAACTTCATCATATCCTTAACTTACTGAACGCGGTGTTATTGCGTTGAAGATCGCTTGTCTCCAGAGCTATAGACCCCTTCCTCTGTCAATTTTTTTCTGACATATAGCCCGGCAAAGATTATTAAAAGAAGTGATTTTGAAAAAATAAAAAAGTCATCGAAAACAAAATCCGCATAAATGTTTACATAATTTTGGACAAATGTGCCCCCAGTGAGTGTTTATCAACAATTCAGCGAAGCCGTGATATGAGATCGATGTTGTCATTCTAAATTAATGGGGCTCTCGTCCGTTAATTGGTCGAAACTATGGTAGAAGTAGCGACTAACGAAACCAAGTACTCATCAGAACTGTCCGGGGCAGTCTCGACCGATGTTTTAGGCGTCAAACCTTTGGCAACCTAAGTGCCTCATTTTCTTGAGACCTTAGCTTTCTGAGTGTATAAAATAAGCCTGCCGGACCTGATGAAGCAAGAGGCAGACTTTGGGCCCTGCGAATCACACATTTTCGATTCGAATCGAATCTCGAATCGAATCACGTCTATAATTCGAAATCGAATCGAACCTCGAATCGAATCAGTGGCGTATTGAAGATAACCAATGGGGATGGTGGTACTAGAAACCTTATTTGTTCCAACAATCGTGGCTCAAGTCCCGACTGATAAAATAATCCAACTACATCGTCAAGGCATGCCTTCATCGAAGGCATGCCTTGATGATGTAGTTGGAATATTACCCTGTAATGATTAAATTTCATCGTTGACATTGCTTGGAAACCTAAATTTGTATTTAACAGTAGTAGGGACTAGTGATATTAGGATTAGCATTGCTCGTGGCAAGAGTGAAGATGTTATTTATGTTAACTCTTTGAACTCCAGAGGCCGCTTTTCAGGCCCAGTAACATGATACTTCATAATTTCATTAAGTAGGTTAAATTTTGAGTGAAGGTGTGTTGTAGACCAATCAATATTTTCAACGTGCATCCCCAAGGCTGCACGTTGAAAATATTAATTGGTCTACCCCCAAATAAAGAATATGGACTCTTCCCGTTGCTGCCATTGAACTGATATGGAAGATACCACTAGGGTTCAAAGGGTTAATTAATGTATCGGAAGTACCACTCAGTCTTTTATTTCAACATTATTTATGTACGATTTCCATCTGAACTATACGTTTTGTGAGACGATGAAGATGACTGATACCAAGCTATATTTCTTTGAAAAACATTCGAGGGGAAACAAATCGGGCAGTCGATTCGAATCGAACCGAATACCTACTTAAGATTCGAAATCGAATCGAATTTCGAAGCTTCGCAGTGCCGTAGGCAGACTATATTTGTCAATGAGGGCTGCGATCGGGTAAACACAAATTCACCAAAGTGGCGCATTACTTGCATGAAGACCAGCAAACAAAACCATCCCCAGGACTGCAACCGAACGAACACAGTCGGATAGTGACTATATTTTTGCCAGTGAGGACCGTGAAGCAGTTCGTCTACCAATAAAACCAAATTGCCAGAGTATGCATGCATGAAGACATGCATAAATTGCACTAACAGATCGCCCGGCGGGACTGTAGATTCGACCTCATCGGCTTCCTTGAGTTCTTCCCCACTTTCGGTTTCTGTTCGTTTGATAGTACCAATGTACTGCTATTGGGACTGTAAGGGACTAGCAAACGCTTCCAGCGCGCTAAAACCATTGTGTGTTCATTTCTAACGGTATCCCAGTGAAGACCACAGAGGAAAGTGCTTGTTTGAGGATGTTTGCAAAAATTTGCACCTAAACTAACATTTTTAAAAAATATTCTACAGGTGTTATGTGTTGCGGCCCGGCTCCCCTGAAAGCAATAAAGAATGGAGAATGTAAAATTCCATATGATACTGGATTTGTGTTTGCCTCGATAAATGGAGACAGAGTCTGGTGGGAAAAGGTTAACCCATTTGATTATAAAGTCCATTCGGTGGATACTAAAATGTGAGTACTTCAATGAAGGTTAATTCTTAACTGGTAGGATGCTAGAAGACCATATTTGGTCTTTACTCTGTAGTAGAGGTACCACTATTCAAAGGCTTCATATTCAGTGGATATGCTTTTTGTTATCTTTGAAGTAAACTTATTTAGCCTGCATGGATTTGCCTTGTTATAATTTATGGGAGAGTGCCTATTGGCACTCTCCCATAAATTATTACTAGGCATAAACATGTGAACAAATTTTGGTGACCAAAAATAATTTAGCCTTCTACCAGTTAATAGCCGTACCTTTTCATTAAAGTCATGCAGATAACATTGGTAACATGTCTAGTTAACCCCCTGAACATCGAACATGACGTTATCAAAATTAGTTCTTTTTATTTTGTTTCCAAATATTTGAAGAATTGTCCACAAACCCATATCATGTGACCCCCCCCCCCCTCCCCCCTCATTGAAACGAACTCGTTCCAACACGGGGGTCGCATTATATGGCATGGTTTATTTTTTTTCAAATAATTTGTTTTCACTGCTCAAGTTGTACATTATGCGGATGGATGCTTCCGTTTCGTTAGGTAAAGTGTTAACGATTTACCTAATGGTAAAACTCGTTCAGTGCGATTCACAAATTTATTTATTTATTTATTTATTAGGGTTAACGACACTTTCGACAGCCAGGGTCACCTCTTCTCGGAGTGCGCTTCACAAAAATCGACATTCAAATGTTGTTATATTTTCAAGTTTTGCCTTCAAAACATGGCTTATGACCCGAAATCGGAACGAGATTGTACGTTTTAGTGAGGAGTGTTAAGCTAGGTTTTGGGGCAAAAAAGAAAGTAACAGTGATTCAGAAAATTTTGCCGTATTTATCGATGCATTAAAACAAATTTGGGTAAATAGTTGCGTTTTGAGAATTTTGCTGTAGACATCTGAGACCCCAGAGACTATATTGTAAGGTCATGAGGCCTTCTTATGTAATTTATTGACACCGTTCCATAGTGTTAGAAACGGAAAATGTGTGATCACATTACTTAACTGGTAGAGTGCTAAATTATTTTTGGCCATCAAATCTGGTACACATGTCGTTGCCTTGTTACAATTTATGGGAGAGTGCCAATGGGCACTCTCCCATAAATTGTAACAAGGCACACCCTTACAGACTAAATAATATCACTTTAAAGATAATACAAAACATATCCACTGAATATGAGCCTTCAAGTTGTGGCACCTGCACTTCAGAATAAAGCCCAAATATGGGCTTCCAGCACTCTACCGGTTAATAACACTTAAATAGATGACTTTTGAGTAGGTTACAGGTGATGTGCACTTCATAATAAACACAATGCGGTCGACAAAGGGTGAGAAATCACAGGTGCGAAAAAAGGCACTGGACATCACGTCCACTGTCCAGAGTATTTCAAAACTGTAAATCAAACAAAGCACTCTGATGCTTTTCGAATGTGTTCATTGAAAGTTTTTCAATACCAAGAGAGTATACGTTTTCGTTGCTGCTTTCTCCCCCACGTCCAGTGCAAGATATGTGTGTCTCATATGAGAAGGCCATGTGAGATAGATAACTATCTATCATGACTCACGTACCGGCTTATTAGCATATTTAATGAGCGCAGCACTATTCAATCACCGCACGTTCTTCTGTAAACAAACAACATGTTGTCACGTTTTGGAAATATTAGTAAACGAACGTTTGTCGAAGAAAACAGAAATAAAAGCACAGACCGCAAAACCAAAGGACACTTGACTCTTTTATATGAATTTTGGGGTGAACGTCATTATGAGGTGAGAGAGTTGTTCGAAATTCCTGTCGAAACGTTATGCGAATACATTGCAGGATTCATAATATGACGTTATTGAAATGTGTCGATGTTCATTTCGCTACAAATCTTTAGCCCCTGTCTTGCCGGTGTAAAAGGAATGGAAGTCCGTAGGAACGTTAGTCCCTCTGGACTATTATTCCGCGTAATTATAGTCCTAGGTCTAACATTTCTAGGAATAGTAGTCCGCCGGACTACTATTCCTAGAAATGTTAGACCTAGGACTATAATTCCGCGGAATAATAGTCCAGAGGGACTAATTTTCCTACGGACTTCCATTCCTGTTACACCGGCATTGAGATTTAATTTCGTGGTATATACCTGTGGTATATACAGAACTTCTGTTGGCTCTTTCCGATAAGCAAATCATTTTTTTCTAAAATAGACAAAATTGTTCGATATAGCTGCACGTGTCTCCGAATTACTTTTGATGACGTCAGGGTGTTTTGGTGGGGACGAAAAATTATCTCCGATGGGGATGGGGGTGAGATGGAGAAATCTCACTGTTGGGACAAGATATTTGTTCCCGTCACTCGGTAAGCATCGCGTCTGGCCCAAATATCTTGCCCTCAGGTGAGGTTTTCTCATCTCGCACCCTCACCTATCAGGAATAATAATAATCTCTATACCATTGCCATGGGTACTTTGGGATATGGAGCAGTGCATATTTAACATGCTAAACAAGTTATGTTTTCCTGGTAAAGTAGGTCCCGGTAAACGATGTCATGGCCGTCTGTGCTCTGAAGGGGGAAGTTTAGGTATGGCGTGATTAGATATAATGAATGTTTGCCTCTATTCCGTCTCTCATGAAGTTTCTATGGAAAGTACCAACATAAATAATCATGCTTAGACCCCTTTCTCTTTCCCCCCTAGGAACCCTGCGAAGGGGAGTAGTGCTTGTTAACTGTGGCAAAGAATTTCTTCCTTAATGGTAAATAAGACCTGCAGGTAATTTAAGCCTGGGGACGGAGTTGCAGCATAGGTTTAACTCTTAATCCGCTGGGTATTTTTAGATATTTTTCATCAAATCTAGTCATAGCTGCTTTGAAGCAGCCATGACTAGATTTGATTAAAATTAATCTAAATGTAACACCAGAAACATTGGTGATAAAATCCATTCCATTTGCCGGGAGACATTTTGATTAAATATGCACAAATTATACTGATTTCAGAGACAACAGAAACTCTGTGCTTGGCAGGAATATCTGCCAGCAGTATGCAAAGAGTTAAAGGAATGGCTAAACTTTACCTGCCACCAGTTTTGGAGTACCGATATAGCCATAGATGTCTCAAAACTTAAATAAATAAATAAATAAATAAATAAATAAATAAATAAATAAATAAATCATGGTTGTTGTGATGTATTTGAAGCCTATCTTGGCTATGTGGATGTTGGACTTTAGAACTGTTACGATATCGATTCTCCAAAATTAACAAGGGTCAAAAAGAGATTTGTATTTCCAAAGAAGATCGCCCTTCTCGTTCCCAGAATAGGAGAACATTGCACTTGCAAACGGAAGGTAAATTCATATATTTTAGCGTCTTCATTTTCTGCAAAATTTTACCAAAGGTTTCATCTGAGTAATAATTAATCAGTTCCTTCTTTGCTGAGTGGAGGACAGAAACATTTCATGGAAAAATACCCCTTTTATGGTTTGATCCCATGGATCAGCACGAGAGCGTGGTTGAAATACACCCAAAACGAATATAGGACAAGAAAAATGATAAAGGAGGACAAAATCCAGCAGAACAAAACCCCTCAACGAAAACTGTATAACATCCCTCGGCACAAAATCCCTCAAAGAGAATAGCGAAGACGAATAAAAGTTCTCATTGTGTTGTATTTATTTTTGTGTGTCTTACTTTGAATTTTGTTATTGCTTATCAGCAATGTGCTGGGATAGATAAAGCTACTCTCAATGTTTAAAGAACAATCACAGTCCAAAATATATTTTTAGTTATAAAGCTTTGTATTACCATATTAACCAATTATTGATTCCAAGGTACTAACATTATAAACTGACTGTCAGAACATAAATGGTAATTAATTTAATTGGCGCTCCTGCGACTGGTTTTGTGAATCCTCGATAGTATAATATCCAAACCTTTATAAACATTGACACCCCCACCGCAAAATGCATTCAAAACGCGACACTGTGGAAAATTCTACCAAAAAAGAAAATACAAAACAAAACCGAAGACAACGTTGCAGTTACTTTTATTGGCCTTTGTTTTAACAATGTTTTCCTTCACAGGATCGGCGAGAGAATGAGTACAAAAGTCCCCAACGGGAAGCCTATGGCACCTTGGAATGGGTATGGGAAGCCCGATGGTGAAGTCAATGTATCAGATCAATACAAATACCCAGAAGGTACGTTATACTGCATAAAAATGTCTTTATAAAACCAACTCTTTCCGAGTACTTTTCGCAGCTGAGAGTGATTCTGATCTCCATTAGATATGCACAAAGAATGACTAACGTGCGTTTATAGGTCAAAATCAATCATACGAGTTTGTCTTGGCCCAAAGGATATCACGATAGGTAGATCACCGAAATGTATCCTTACCTCAAAACGAATAACGTGGTTTAACCAGATTGCTTAATCCTTTATCAAAAATAATAAAGACGACGCATGCAAATAAAAATTCTTGAAAACTAAAACGATTTCATTTTTGACCTGGAAACATAACTTATGACATTTCATTGGAACAAACGAAAAGGATCATGGCTTAATATGGACGTGTGACAGCACGCAATAGTCAAGTACACACATCCTATTACAAGTACTGCCCGATGTACAGGGGAAGTAATTCCCCATAATCAGTACCACAAACGCAAACAATCGAAATGTAATTCGATTCAAGGCCTGATTCGAGGCCCGATTCGGTGGGAAGTCATTTATCCAATTCCATTAGAGTAGAAATATTAGCCCTGCAAATCACACGTTTTCGATTCGAATCTCAAATTGAATCATGTTTATTATTCGAAATCGAATTCAACCTCGAATCGAATCTGTGGCGTCCCGAAGATGACCAATGGGGGTTGGGGTTCTATAAACCTGATTTGTTCCGACTGTCATGACTCAAGTCCCGACTGATTAAATAATCCAACTACATCATCAAGGCATGCCTTCGCCGAAGGCATGCCTTGATGATGCAGTTGGAATATTACCCTGTAATGATTATAGTTCATCGTCGACATTGCTTGGAAACCTTAAATGTGTAGTTAACAGTGGTAGGGACTAGTGATATTGGAATTAGCATTGCTGGTGGCATGAATGAAAATGTTATTTATCTTAATGTATCGGAAGTTACAGTCAGTCTTTTATTTCAACATTATTTTTCTACGACTTCCATCTGAACTATAGGTTTTGTGAGACGATGAAGATGATTGATACCAGGCTGTATTTCAATGAAAACAATTCGACAGGAAACGAATCGAGAAGCCGATTTCGAATCGAACCGAACCGAATATCTACTCAAGATTTGAAATCGAATCGAACCTCGAAGCTTTGCAGGGCCTTAAGTAGAAATTCGCGATTCGACACCATCATAGTTTCTGTTGTGTTGTGTCAACATCTTAAACTCATGTAGTGCTTGCTGGTCTCAAAACCTTGATTGAACGAGTACTGTTTTGGAAACACGTTGTGAAGCGATGATTTATCTTACAGCCTGGGGTTACAATATGGATAGCAAGCCTGGGATAAATTTAGCTTTATTTACTTATTTATTTTTTGGTGTTTAATGTCACATACTTATTCACAATGGCTAATCATGACCGTGGCAGTTTTACGGGTGGAGGAAGCCGGAGTACCCGGAGAGAACCACCGAGCAACGAGCTGCCAGCTCCCCAACATCGTAACTCCGCACTGCAGTACAAGCAGGGTTAGATTGGTTGAAGACATGCGCACCATCGACGTACAGTACACCATAGTATAGGGCATCATGATGCTCCCATGTGGACAATCGGGGTTAAGTGCCTTGCCCAAGGATACAACGCGGGAGTCCGAATCGATCGCTCAGATGGTCACCCATCCGAGGACTAACCGGGCTCGACGTTGCTTAACTTCGGTGATCTGACGAGAACCGGTTACCGCAATTTCGCTTTATTCTCTTACTTAGATTATACAGTTTTTCTGCAGGGTTAACATTGAACAAATATATAGACAATAGTTCACTTCTTGGATTCGAGTACTATTTTTATCCTCGAGTGGGGCGCGCGGAGGATTATTTTACGAGGCGTTAGTTGAGTGAAATAATCCGTGCGACGCACGAGAGGATAAAATCGCACTCGAATCTGGGCCGTGAAATTTAGTATTTATTTTATTTTCACCTTATTTGTTTTCTCAAAAAATCCCTTTTATAATTATTCAACTCAACCGATTTGTAAACATTAAAAAAATAGTCCGTTATCACTGAGAGTGGAATTCGATGCTGGGAGTGGAAAACCATATTCGTCGAGTGGGAGTGGGAATACGATTCACTTTGCGGAAAGAAAAACGAATGAAAATAAAACAGATTATAGATATTGCTCGGCTTGTGGTTGACTACGGCAAAATAATGGTCCTCAAGAAAGAAAAATTCATGCACCGGAAGCGTCTGCAATATTCTTCCCAGAGGACCACTCCTTTGGCATAGCCAACGGTATGACGTTCAGCATTTATTGTATTATGTTCCAATGAGACTAAAATCCTCGCCCTGTAGTTGGATGAGAGCTCGCATAATTTTTCATGTATGTTTACGGCTCCAGTGATAGTGCCAAGAGTCATCAAGTGAAATATTTGAAAAGATAACACTGGGAGGTGATTCAAAGTGCATACTGCCTATAAAATCGTATTTTTCGAGACCAGTGGTCATTCTATGAATGAATACTTACAAATCACTTAAAAAGGTCGAGGTCACTACATCTCAGTTCAAATAATGAACTTGTTCATGATTTGAACTAAGATGGACTAATCTCGACCTTTAACTACGCCATTGGTTTTTCTGTTGTCCAGTGACGTCGTGGGGTACACGAGAGGTTTATGTACTAAATTTGTTATCGTTAAAGTTGCCTTGTTCATTCCATGGTGTGGGTTTTGGGCTTTAGGGGTGATCCTATTGGAACATATACTTTATTGTGATGAATTGACGGTAACATGGTCTAAGATTTGACGCTCGGAGTGCATGTTCAACATCGATCTTTGCGTCTCTGTTGAACATAAGCTCCGAGCCGCAAACCCCAGCCCGTCAATCCATCACAATAACTTATAATATCGAACAGACAGAGAAAGAATCTTGCTGTCGGAGACGGGAGCTTTGTTGCTGCTGGGGAAAATAGATTCACAACGCGTACTCAAGAAACACTGAAGGAGTGTCGCCTGAATCCGTGCGTGAACGTATGTCTCGCCGTAACGAACCCGCCCGTTTCACATTGTTCTTATCCTGAAGGGGGTCAGTGACTTTTCGTCAAAAAGCACGAATCAACAGGGGTTCACCAGAAACAATTTTAATACATATCTCTATAAAAATGAATATGGTAATTTGTAACTTACATTAAATCCAATGAATCAGAAAACAAAAGGTCAATCATCCCCTACCCACACAGTTTTTGAGTCACTTGCGGACCCGCATTCTCTGTTGTCGCTAGTTTTTCCTACTTCTCGCTGGGGTTTGTTCTTTGGTCGTCTCTTCACCCCACTCTTTCACTGCCGTCGCACGTCCAATAACGTATTGTCACTTTATCGGACGCTTTTGCTCTAACATGTGACGGAATGTCACTGTACCATTGCCGTCGCACTGCCACTAAGATATTGTCACTTTACTATATCGCTTTCCCTCTAACAAATGACGGAATGTCACTCTACCACTGCCGTCGCACAGCCACTAACGTATTGTCACTTTCCTGAACACTTTTCACTTAAGCAGTCGCCAACAATGGGGTTAAACTCTCCCCTACGTTTAGCTCAGAATAATGTTCATACAGGCAAGCCTACTCTGCCTACGTATGTCTTGCCTTCTACAACAGGTATGCCGTCTTCCTAAATACTAATATCTCCCTGTGCTCATACTTCCTATTTCTGATCCTACATTCAGATATGGCTACCGACTTGGCCCGCGATTGCCCCTATTCTAAATATGAGCTCTGTGGCTCCCCTATATTACAGCGTGTCTATACCTTCGCACCGATACGGCACCTCCTCTAACTTATAGCATTTGACATCCCCATATCTTACGGCCAACGATACACAGCCTTATAGGCCTTCCAACTGGAATACATTTTTCGAGAACCCCCCCCCCCCCCCCGACTTTTATTTCGATAGCCAGAACATCAGTTCTCAGTTTACTTGCCTCTCTTGAGCCTGGCCGCTTAGATCTATCTTTGGGGGCGCGGTGGCTCAGAAGGTAGAGGTGCAGGCTGCAAGCCGAGAGGTCCTCGGTTCGAATCCCACCTGCGGCAACCGCGCTGTGTCCTTGGGCAAGACACTTCACCCCGCTTGCCTACACGGGCGCATGATGACGCTGTGTACTAAGGCGTACTGCACGTCGATGGTGCACATGTCTTCAACCAATCTAACCCTGCCTGTGCCGCGGTGCAGAGTTCAGAGTTATGATGTTGGGGAGCAGACAGCTGCTCGTCGTTGCTCGGTGGTTCTCTCCGGGTACTCCGGCTTCCTCCACTCGTAAAACTGTCACCGACATGCTATGACCCTGGCTGTTAATGTGTCGTTAAAACCCAAATAAATAAAAAAAAAAATAGATCTATCTTAATTTAATATTCGCCTTTAAGTTCCTTTGAAAGCCTTGCATTTCGGTATATCCTGACATTCGTGACAGGCAAGATGCGTAATATGGGTGTTTGTCCAGAACATGTGCGATGTACTGTTTTTACAACAATTACCTATTAACTGGCCATAATTACGCAGATAATGACTGCAGGAGAACACTGGTCTCTCATACTTCTTTAATCAGTTGTCAGATAGCCCACGTGGTGTCCAGTAAACGTGCACTTTATGGCCATTAAATTTTCATGCTTAATTAGCAGCGCATGCGTTATTGCTGGTCTGTTCCAGTGACAAATTGGTTTTCGTGATCCGTCACATACCTGTCTTTACGCTTTATATTTAGCCCGAGTGAGAAAGATTGTCGAAAATATACACACTTTTAATAAAAAAAATCGCAACTTTAAGCTATCACCTTGACACTTCCTACCCATAAGGTTTCCAATCTTAAGTACATTACCTATTCTAAAGTACCTTGCCCAAGACTAGCATTTTCATTCTACATTCTTGAAGTTGGAAACAACAAACAGAATTAAAAAAAAAACTTCTCTTGTTCCGTCCGTCGAATGGCTTCGAATATTCCATGGCTATTCTAGAATGTACATATCCAGTGGAAATACCGGGATATTAAGTAGTGCTTGTTTACTGTGGATGCTGATAAAATAAACCTGGTAACCAATGCCTGGGATGGAAGTCCTCTAAAATGGGCAGCATGGGTATAAACAAGATGGATGGATGGATGGATGGATGGATGGATGGATGGATGGTGGATGGATGGAAGGTGCACAAATATTTTTAGAAGCCTCGCAAGATAAAATTATCGAAAATTGTGTAATACGACTCAGCCAATAAGAGAAAGGAAGTGTCCTCGTGAAATATAATATTTATCCCATAAATGAACGTTTATTCGAACAATAAAAGTCTTGGATAAATTTTTGCTTTATTCGCCAAGTAGCAGCTGCTAGTAGGGTGATACACTTTCCCCGTAGGTTTAACACCGAAAAAAATATTCCTGTAGTAGAGACGGACCTGTTGACCTCTGACCTCTATCGCATTCGTGTTGTCATGACCTGGTTTACGTATGTGGGAGACATACTGAACCGACGTTTATTAAACGTTGACCGTCTCTGAAATGTTTAGTTTTTAGAACATATGACACATTTCCACTCTGTCTAACAATAAAACGAACAACAATTAACAAAGAAAACACAAAGTAAATCATTCGAAACCAAACGTTGAAAAGCATACAAGTTTGATTGCGAAAGGCGGGGACATGATGAGTGATGTTTTATTTTCCAAATTAGGAAAGTGTAAATAAACAAATACACATGTCGTCTGCTGTGTTTATAAAACTCAAGTTGAATCGACAACGAAAAAAACAACAATAAACAAAGAAATAAGAAAGATAAACATTGTTCATTTAATAAAGTATTCTTGTAACTTTTGCTCAAGTTTGTAGGGGAATTATTTTTTAGACAGAAATGTATCACTGCGCCTTGTTTATTTTTGGAAGTTTTGCTTATCGATCGAATTGGACCAATGTGCTCCTCACTTCTCGCAGTGTTTTGTAGCGAGTAACAGCACGATTTCGCCGCGACTGCCACCAGCCATGCTAATTCCAATATCACTGGTCCCTACTCGTAGGATTAAGAATGAAACCGACTCGCCAGAGGCTCGTCGGTTTCATTCGTCATCCTACTCAAAGAATAATTTTTTTACTTGAAAACTCTGTACGTTTATTCTATATTTATACCATAATTACCTATTGTCCTCTATATGAAAAGCCTATGACACAAAGTTTAGCTTTACACACCAACCGCGGTGAACACGCCAGCAATGGGAATTCAATAGTAAAAATTTACACCCTACAGTACAACTACATCCCCGTTGACCTTTGGTGACGTCGACCTGAATGCAAACTTGTCTAAATTTATCACACGTCGCCTCGCGAAGAGTGAAATGGAAGTGGAAATTATTTATTACGTTTTTAAATGGGTTTACCTCACAAGAGGCCAAAAATTAACAAACATGCATTGTCTCATGCTAATAAAGCATGCATAACTCGAAATAGTATGATATTATGTTATTAAAACGAAAACGGCTCAGTTTCTTTTTTTTCATTTCGTTTCGGCGATAAAAATGACAGCGGAAGTACCGCCTACCGACGCTCGTGTAAACAAAAACAGATTCGCTCGTATGTACGTCTGTTCTCAGTGAAATCGAGAAAAAATAATAGCGACTCGTAATAATCTGACGATCATGGTATAAATAAAATATACTCAAAGTAGCTTGGTGTACCAAATGTTCACCACTCGTGGTGAAGTGGTGTTAACCGCGCGCCGAAAACTCGCGGTTAACACCACTTCACCACTCGTGGCGAACATTTGGTACACCAAGCTACTATGGGTATATTCTATATATACCTATAATGGCAATGTTATTACACTTCCAAAAAGAATTACGACGCAGTGCATCTACTATACTGTTGAATACCAAGTCTTTGTATCGTTAATATGGATTGTTTCGGCCCACAAGGCAACATGGTGGATAATCAATATGAGTGTAACAGATTGAGAGAGAAGTGTGAGGAGCGTGGTTCGAACAGTCGACCTCTATCACACAAAGCGACTGATATAGCACGAGTCTAAGAGATCCGGACCAACCAGGTTGATAAGTAAATGGCGCACATACCTTGATCGCTGCACTCCTCTCACGTGCTTTGAGATTCACCCAACGCCCATCAAACCCCAGATTGCACCTATGAGCAACCGAAAAGCCCACCGTGTTTTACCACAACACGCATAATGCCTCCAATTACCGATAGCTGATCAATGACACCAATGTAACAGATCGAGAGAGAAGTGCGAGAGTCAAAACTCGAACCGTGACCTCTTGCACACAAAGCGACCAATTTACCATTAGACTAAGAGCTCCGGACCAAACAGCCTATTTGGTAAATCGGGCGCTTTGTTTGTCGGGGGTCGGCTGTTCGAGCCTCGTCTCCTTCACTTCTCTCTCGCTCTGTTAGACAAGTACATGTATACAGAGTGCCAAAATATCTATTTTTCACACCCTGAGCAATACGTATTTAAATAATTTCTCTTCTAGTAGAATAACAAATTTGTGTTGACACACAATATTTTTATTCTGTATTTTTATACTGTGCATCTGCACATTTTGTGTAGAAACGGGGAACATTTGACAGAAAGAAACGCAAAATATGTTACCGTCCGAATCAAGTGCGGACTTCGTGGTTTTATTATATGCATTTGATATTGCCATTTGGATGGTAAGTCTTTCGCCCCAAATATTGCTCGATGATTACGGCTAAAAATGCCATTTTGCAATGAAACGAACCTCAAATATCTGTGATCTTGACTACAACAACCTGAAAACATTTCAAAAAGAATTAAACTTTCCCCATGATACATCACAGCAATAACGAAGTGAGGCATGCGTCTCCATTCCTCTCAAACTGTCAACATAACCATTGACTGCCCCGGTATTGTTCATTCTTGCTCAATAAAATATAGTATGTACACGCAAGAACATCCCATATTAATTTGTGACGGTCAGAGTTTTAATTTTCAAGACAAGTATTACAATGGCCAGCATATACTTGAGCATTTTCTAATAACTTACTGAAAATGCGTCAGTCATCCAAGTTATTTCTTATGATACAATATTTTGTTTCTTTGTAGGATCATCTCAAGAGCGAGAAGCTGTTGAGAACGCTAGCAGACTTACAAAGCATGTAAGGAGGAACAACCCCGACAGAAAAAGACAAGTACGTTTTTTTATGTTAAAGGTGCTTACAGGTAGAATGTATTCTGTCACATGCAGCACCAACCACTTATGTATTTCATGTCACATCTAAACCGAAATAATCTTATTGCACATCCATTCAGAATTAAACCCTTGTATTTAACGGAATGGCCGTTATGGCATAAATGATTCTGTATCCAATGGGTGATGTATAAGCCGGAACTGTTTTCCCCAAAGCCGTTCATACCAGTTCCTTTCCGATCGAGTCATTAGTTACGCTTCGAAAAGTTTCCAAATATCGTTATACAATTAACGACCGTCTGTCGCATAGTATGAAAATGAAAACGTCCAAAGCAAAACAAAATCGGTTCACAAAAAATTAGTTAACCAAAAATGAGATAATATTTTTAAAAAACCCAATCAATTCCAACAAGACCATTAACCCAGTCCCGTGGCCGTCTCGTTTTGTGGATCCGTTATATCTAAATTGGTCAACTTTATTTCGGTAAATCTTCGCACATCTTGACATGCTTCGAACTTCTTTTAAAAATGTTTCTCCCAGCTGTTTTGCAAATCTGCCCAAATTTGTGTTTATATTTTTACTAACAGTAATAGCCACCAAATAGTCAGGTTTGAATGGGCACCAGTCGAAGAGAAACAGCGATACGAATTTCAACAAACACTGGTTCCAAAAAGGTTGTTTTGATTTTTTATCGATCCATTTGATCAGTACAGCTTCAGTCAAAACAAACGGACTCTTCACCTTTGGGTTTTAACATCGGAATTAAAATTTGTTTATTTAAATGAATTTTAATGCATAGGTTGTGTAATAAACACAAAACGCGATGGGTGTTTGAATCGGTGGGTGTTTTACATAACTCCTTTCCCTAACATGAAAAGCAGACGACACTTGCAAAATAAATTCTTGAATAACTAATTTTTTTCATTTTTTGTCTCAAAAACAACGGTTATGACCCCTCATTGGGACGAGCTCGTTCCAATGAGGGTCATAACCTATGTTTTTGAGACAAAAAAGGAAAAGTAATGAAAATTAATTGGCGATTTTTGAGAATAGCGCTGGACGGTTTTGGCCGTTACCTTGGGTAAAGGGTTAAATATAGTTCGGCCTTCAATCAAATGATATTTTCGTACAAACACAGGCATGACGATTACTATTACTGTTTGTTTGGATATATTTTTGTTTTCAAACCTAATTACCTAATTTTATATTTTACGTATCGACAAATACAAAAGTATATTATTACGAAACAGAGATGTAGTGGTCGATATCTAAAAATGACATCCCTGGATGTGGAAGTTGAAAAATTGTCCTGCAATTTAGACTTTATCTCGCAGTAATGGCATTCTCAATGTAACCTTTCCCTAGTGAATGTATTGAACATTTTTAATTCCCTCGCCTTACCGATTTGGGAAGAGTGTGCTCGTTCCTCTAGTTCTTACATCCTTGAAAACAATATATTTCCCTAGTTCACGGTTTGCCTTATTGAGTTACAGACCATCATGTGACCGATTCCCCTCGTGGCTTTTTACTCGAATCATTTCTTTTTCGTGCATTTTCTTCGGAGCGTTTGTAACACATCAGAGACGAAATCGTAAAATATTCTTTATCAGAGTCTGGAGTTCGAAGTCTTTTATTTGAAAACCAGTCATTGGGATTACTGGTCTATTTTGTTTTTGCATTTGGTTACCTTACCTTTGGAAGGTTGTTTGTCTTCAAACTCATAATTTATTTTTCGTGAAAAAACTGAATGTATTCCATTTCCTTGTAGTCTACAGTTGAAACTAGAAGTCCTGTCATAATTAGTACAGAAAAGGCTCGTTAATGCGCACTTTACTGTTGAAGAATGAGTTAGTCTTAAATACACAAAGGCGTTTGCGCTGTGCAATGCAAAATATAATGCGCTGTTAGTGAGGTTGGAAGTGACATCGCGAACAGAACCGATCAAAAAGAAAGAAAATATTAAGAACACAGTATGTGGAGGGTGGTTTACTTCTAAGTCCGTAAGGGATGGTATTTTCTGACGACAAAACACAAGAAGCACTTGCAAACTTTCATCACATGAACCACCGGGTTGCACCCGGTGGTCCATGTGATGAAAGTTTGCAAGTGTTTCTTGTGCTGTTAAGAACAGTTATGAACACTTTTCGAGTGGAGAATATATGGCGCTGAGATCGATTAGTAATCTACTCTCTTCACTCTGTATATGCAGTCGAAATTTAATATAACAATAACATGACTTTGCAGGGCATTGTGGTTTATTAACGGCCCAACAGGTGTGAATAACAGCCCGACAGCCTATAACAGGCCCGAGATGAAGTCGAGGGCCGTTAATAAGCTGAAGGGCTGTTATTCACACCTGTTTGGGTCGTTAATAAACCACAAGGGCCGACAAAATCATGTTATTACTATTACTACCACTGCGATTCTGAGAAAGTTTTGACTCTGTACCTTACATGGCAACTGCAAACAGTCAATTCGTTTTTCATTCAGTTCGCTTGATTAAGACGTTTTTAACGTTTTCAATTTTTGCAAATGATATTATCGTCTGTTCTCAAACAAACTGATGTCACATGATTATCACGTGATCGGCACCGGTACTCTTTCAATTGCAACGAAGTTTGAAAACTTAAAAACAGACCCGATATTTACCGCTTTTAAGTCAGGAATAAAGGCTGAAAATTTCTGCAGACTAACTTACTATATACAGCTGCTTGCTTTTATGGGACTAACTTTGCTGGACATTTTACATATTTAATAATTTAAATAAAAATCACATTGTTTACTAGTTGGAACCATTTCTGAAGACTGTTTTCATTTTCGAGTATTCGACAGCGAGGAACAAAAGTCACTTGACGTGTTGGGCTGTTAATGAGATGTTCAACTCATTAACGGCCCGACACATCACGCGACTTTGTAAGCTGAACATTACGTTCTTGTAATGCTCTGTTAAACTGTGTTAATGTACTAGAGAACGCCCTCTAAATTGGTAATAATATCTATTTACGTCATTACATGCACATGTTTCCGGTAGAGGTAAGAAATAAAGTTACTTATCTCTATTTACTCGTATACAATTGCTTAGAGGCGGGCACGTTGTTTAAGCCTGTTTTTTCTACAGGAATTGAGTTACACTAATGGTGCGGTTTGACAGTGACAAAAATGCAATTATTCACCGCGCTATTACTCTAAAACGGTGCACAATACAGTCACGGGACTTCTACTTTCAACTCTAGTCATTATTTTTATATTAATACGCCTTTATCCTTTATTTACTTCTTTTATCAGGATTTTAGGCACAGGTGAATTTTCTTTTTAAAAATCCGAAAATTTTGTTGGACGACCTCTTAACAAACTCCTCACTTGGAAATGAGAACCCACTGCCTTCAATTCTAATTATTTCCCATTCGCTGTTATTCGAAAGTATGACCACCACAAACAATAAGTATGCGTTATTTTAGCTATAACCAGGAATTATTAGAAGAATAATAGAGCAATGTTTTAGGCCTCACAAAGTAGATCTTCTGTTTCTCAGGCCAATCGAACTCGGGACCTCCAGCATAGAAGTCCAACAGTCTACCACTGAGCCACCGCGTTGCCCCGCACCAAATGAAAAGACAATACAAGAAATCAACCTGACCAAACTGAGTGTTTACCTTCGTTCTCTTCTCGAACACCACGTACTGTCAGCGTCTGTGTGTTTTTCAGACCAATAACTCAACGATCCAACGGTTTACATTTTCATCTTTAATTCAGTGATAAAATTGTTTCATTTTTTGCATTAAAACCCTTTAAAACGGACTTTATTGTAAAGTAGACTTACTTTCCATAAGATAATACACTCCACTAAGGGTATTTGACCAGATAATGGTTGGGGCAACGACTTTGTGACAGATGTTGGGGGATGTCTCACAACCCAACCACCCACCACCCACCCACCCACACACCCGTATCAATGGTTAATGCTACAAAAGTTGAAAATTAGAAGTCCTAAATTGGGAAAGCTGGAAATCTTAGACATGGCGCTTGTGGATTTTTTCAAAATATGTCTAAGCCACCAGTTCATTTTTCTTTTGTTTTTTTTACTTGAAAAGTGCAGTAGGCCTATATTTTTTTCTCCCCAATCTGTCCTGGTTATACGCTGCTTCGACAAAAGATGGGGTTTTTAGACTGAAAAGTAGTGAAAATCCCCCAAATATTGATTGAAAAGTAGTAAAAATCACCCAAATATCGCTTTGTAGTTATACCACCCACTTGACAAGTGGGAGGTAAAAAGTGTTCACTTGGTCCGTCCGTCCGTTCGTTACGCTTTAGGGGGGTACACATCTGCTATCCGCAACTCCTCCTAAACCAGTGAACGGATTTCATTGAAACTCTCAGACATTCTTTTACATACATTGAAGATGTGCACCTCCTATTTTGTTTTCAGATATTTTCATTTTTACAGTTTCACATATTGAAAAATGGGCTTTGTCAATTCAAGCTTCGGTGTGGAGGTATGGGAGGTGTCAGTGTTTGTGCTCTCTACATTAAACACACTTTTACTGTTGTAAAATGTTTCTTGGTGGGAATGGATGGTATCATTTAGTGAGCAGTGCTCACATTTTTTCTAGTTGGAATTTGTGACTACCAAGAGCCTCAGTTGAATAGTTTACAGTCAAGGGGGATGCACAAATGAATTCTGCAACTTGACCATTTACTCAACGAATCGGCCGTCCGCGTAATTTACAAATTCAATAGATGAAAAAAATTTTAAAATATTTCAACAAAACCATATCATGTGACACCTCATTGGAACGACATTATTTGGTTTTGTTAAAATTTTTGAAAATAAAAAAAAATAATACAACTTGATATTGTGTATTCTGGGTATTGGGTTAAAAAATATTATTGGGAAAGTTTGACTTGTGGGGCGGGAGAGAGGTTATAATGGAATTTCCCACTGTTGAAAATGATGTAGAGGTAGTCGGAATTTTGCCTACTGGGTTGGGTTTAACTGGAAGTGTAGAGGTGGACACACCCCATCCCTGTCCATTATCTGATCGAATACCCTGAGCCTCATAATTATCTGCAATCCCAATTCTGAGCGGTTTGCTACATGGTCTATTTGCTGCTTTCCATCAAAGAATTCGGATGACCCTTATTTCTCGACATCCTGTGCAGTATCCACGAGTACTGAGTATTCCCAGAAACCATCATTCCGTAGTACGAATGCAAACGAACGTTGTCAAGTACCGAGTAATACTCTACAACCGGGCCTGAAAATAAGCAGTCTGACATTTGCAAAATGAGGTCCCAGGGGAGAATTTGTTGCTGCTATTCCATACAGTGGGCCAATTTATCCTCTGGGTACCTCTTTCTGTTTAGTTTTGAGACCCTGATTCAGAATGAGGTTCTCAGAGGGTAAATTTAGTAATGCTACCCTGCTGTGCAGGGTAGCATCACTAAATTCACCCTCCGGAGACCTCATTTTGCAGATAACAGTCTGCTTATTTTCTGACTTGTAGACAACATTCATTTGTATAAACAATACGGAACAGTTTTTACGAATACTGCTCGGCTGTTTCACACTCCTAGTCAGTGTAAGAATGGGCGCCGCTAAAGCTACAGACACATGGTTGCGTTGCGATGGTGCGTTGCGGAGGTGCGGTGCCACTGCGGTAGTCATGTCACATATGTGCGGGTCATCTGCGTTGGTGTTTGGCTTAAAGCTGAGATTGGAGCAGTTTCCATGATGTAAACGGTGATGATGACCTTTTAGCGTTCCTGTTAACCATTTATTATAGGAGGTAAAGAAAGAAGCTGAAAAACCGCCGTTTCTGGGTCCACCCCATCAACAGAATGAGGACCACAAGAGGGGGTGTTCCATGGTCTTGTGTCCCAATTGCACAAGGACCTTAATCAAATCACATAAATCGTCTGCCTCCTGTGCAGCGATAGCTACTGCATGTGGCATCTTCACATGTAGAATTTCCCTAAACTACGTTATAAAGTGATGGAAACCCCGACGGTATTGATCTGAACACACCGTTTTTCGGTGAAACGCAGCGGTCAAACTAAAAAAAACGCACCGCAATTATATGTATGTGTCATGGCCAATGCATCACTATATTTAATTTCGGTCCGGCAAAACGCAGCGGTGAAATGAACTCTCCGAATTGCCGCACCGGAGGGTGAACAGCAATTATGTGTCTGCAGCTTAATCGGTTATCAGGATGCAGCATACGGTCAGCTAGGTACGAGAAGGGCCAACCGATTCAGCACGACCAAACAATAACATCAATTTTTTTATATTGCTTTCAACTGTTTGAGTTGTTCCTCTCTTTAAAGGGTCGCCAACTTTCGCAAGGAAAATATCCACCTCTGATAACGTATGTATTTTCAGGCTGTCGACTGTAAGATTATCTGCCCCAAGGATTTGATGCTAGGTTCCGATTTCGTTATCCGTTTTCTTCTTACGAACCACTCAAGGACATCACAAATCATCACTTTCACAGTTGTTATAGAAGCTGTGTCATACACAGACAAAATACTAGGTTTGGTTAAAAAGGCCAAATTCGACATCGTAAAACTTGAAAAGAAGGGAGGTGAGTAATTATTCATGCAAAACATAGCTTACTATCGGAGGTATAAATCCCGGGGGTGGGGGTGTCTCACCGCACAGTAATCGGGTAGCTTACACTCAGAGAAATCCGTGGCAAATTCGGTTCCAAGAGAATTGAAACTCACCGCAGAACCAAAACAAACGAGTCTACATATGATCTAGAATCAGACAATTTCATGCAGGGTTTTATTACACGCCTGTTCTATGAACTATTCTTTGGCAACACCAATCCATGTGGAAAATGAAAATCCGTTCCGCACATATGCGCGGAACAGAAATCGTTGACGGACTATTTTTATAAAGAAGCGAAATTTTACTGGAATTTTCTACAAATCGTGCACCGGAATGACATTTTGAATCGGTAGTGATAGCTAAAAATTGTCCCCTGAGTTCCAATGTGTTTTATGTGCCAGTAGGCACATAGAACACATTGGAACTCAGGGGACGAAATAGTAACACAGGTTCCCCTCGCAAATTTTGTTGGCGATAAAATATATTCTTTATGTTGATAGTTGTCAAATGAATTGCTGAGTGTTCTTCTAATAATTGTTTTTATAGCCGTGAAAGCGTGTAATAAACACAGAACGACACGCGTGTGTGAATGGGTTAACCGATATGGCACTTATGTCATAGCGGAAGGATAAAACTCAAGGTCTGCAGCCTCTCGTTCTATCCTTCCGCGCTGGCACTCGTGCCATATCGTTTAAGCCATTCACACACGCGCGTAGTTCTGTGTATGTCTCTCTTGCTTATATGAAAAATTGCCCTTGTTGTACAACTTAACCCATTACACAACGAATCGGCCACTTCCGTCCGGGCAATTTACAAATTGCACAGTTGAAAAATATATTTTTCAACAGATTTCAACAAAACTATGTCATGTGATCCCTCGTTTGAACGAGCTCGTTCCAATGAGGGGTCACATGATATGTCTATGTTGAAATATTTTGAAAAAAATTAAAACACAATTAAAATAATAAATTTTGATATCGTGGGCTTTGGATGAATGGTTAAGTTATGCGTTATGGAACAAATGAAAACGTGTTTCTGAAGGCTGCTTCGTCCCCATTTCAAAACTTCAACTTGGCGCAGCTTTATATTTTACAATCTATACAATGTCCTGGAGCCTTGACAGTCCAGTTAATGTGATAAACTGAAGAACCAAAACATGTGTATATTTGGTTCCATGTAACCAAATTTGGTTCTCCTACCTTGCCATATTTCTCTCTTTGAAATGCATCCCTAAGATTTTAAGACCAAAATCGCTGTCCGAGTGGCGGCACATGGGGGGGGGGGGGGGGGGGGGGGGGGGTCCCCATGACTACGACTCGACTGTTTCGTGTTATTATGTGTATATAACGGTCCGTAGACAGTGAATGGGTATTTCCAACACGAGTCGACACAGGCTGTCGAAAGTGTCATTTACTACCCAATAAATGAAAATAAATGGAAAGGTTATCAGAAAACAACGTGCAATCAGCAATTGTAAGTCCGAATCTGTGACTGAGTATCTGAAGAGCTCAAAACGGGGGGATAGGAGGGTACCTACCATTGGTACGACAGTAGGTCTGACGCCGTCGCCAGGTCACGTGCGGCAACGAGGCATGCAGCATGGAGTTTGACAACAGTATGGAGAGGGTGGGTGGGTCCGCCCTTCCAGCATTAGAAACTGCGGGAGATATATCATTGAAATAGCGCTTTCAGGTGCATTCTGGCAATGAAAATGGCCACATTATACATGCTGGGAGAACTGAATTAAGCACGCATGAATACTCGTTTGTTTTATTGTTTGTTTGTTCATTGGTGTCTAACAACACTTTTAACAACCATAGTCAATGGGTTACATCGTGGCTGTTATAGACACTCACCTGTGTAACAACTATACCGTCGCTTGATAGCAACAAGGCGCCATCTGCAATTTGCAGATGGCACATTGTTGTACTCAAGAGAAATGTGTTCCGGTAGAATCTTTCCCCTGGACATATGGATATTGATTGGCATCAGCAGTAGGAGAGGGATGAAACGTCCGCTATCAGCCAGATCTAATGTCGGATCTCATGTGACGTCATAGTCACGTGACCCAGTGGCGCCATATTTGGTTGTCATGGTAACCCGCGTAAGCGGCCATCTTTTGACGTCATCTCCATAGTGATACGTGGTGTGAGTGCGCATGCGCAGCGCGTGTTGTTAAGGTGATACGTGTTTCCGTCGTCCATTTTGTATACTGGAGGCCGCCATCTTGGTTTCTATGGTATCACGTATTTGCTATGTGACCCCAAACCTTCTAACATGACAGGGGTATGTTCGGAGAGTGTGTTCGATTGAGTATCACGAATTACCACAAACAACCCGACAAACTCCCAAATCACCAAACATGACATTATTTACTACGTATTCCCCATTTTATCGGCACGTGCTATAGTACCAAAGGGTACCGGGGGTGCGTTCGATTGAATAGGAGTAATTTTCTGGCTTAGAATTTCCCCAGAATCCTCGAAGAATTACCACAAATAAACCCCAACAAGTGGTTTTACTATTTCGAATTCTTTCAGAATTCTCTGCTTCTATCTATCTATGTAACAGTTTTCGTCTATCTGACCATGTTCCTTTGTTCCCGAGTATACTCCAGTAGAGTAGAAGAGCCTATCAACTGGAACAGCTTTGCTTATTGTTACTATATTTAGCTTTTCTGATCTATTCTTGTTAGTTCTGACCCTATGTGAGGGCACATTGTGCCTTTTCACATAAGCACATATCGGCACATAAAGCATGTGCCTATGTGCTAGGGCATATTGTGTCACATTGTGCCTTTTCACATAAGCACATATGACAAAATGGGGTGCCGAAGGTCATATGTTTTTCCAAAAGGGGTGCCGAAATTGGGGTGCCTGGGGATATGGCCATTGGATATAGAGGTGATAAGAATCGGATACGACTTCATTGTAATAAGGGGAGATAACTCTGCACGGTTAAGTAAAGATTATGGGAAACCAAACAATCTGATTGGTTAGTTATAATTTATATAAATGATCTAGATAAATGAAACAACAAGAGTACTAGGAATAGGGTCAGAACTAACAAGAATAGATCAGAAAAGCTAAATATAGTAACAATAAGCAAAGCTGTTCCAGTTGATAGGCTCTTCTACTCTACTGGAGTATACTCCGGAACAAAGGAACATGGTCAGACAGACGAAAACTGTTACATAGATAGATAGAAGCAGAGAATTCTGAAAGAATTCGAAATAGTAAAAACCACTTGTTGGGGTTTATTTGTGGTAATTCTTCGAGGATTCTGGGGAAATTCTAAGCCAGAAAATTATTCCTATTCAATCGAACGCAACCCCGGTACCCTTTGGTACTATAGCACTAAGTGCTATACCGATAAAATGGGAAATTCGTAGTAAATAATGTCGTTTTGGGTGATTTGGGGGATTGTCGGGTTGTTTGTGGTAATTCGTGATACTCCGATTCAATCGAACACACTCTCCGAACATACCCCTGTCTTGTTAGGAGGTTTGGGGTCACATAGCAACCACGTGGTGCCATAGAAACCAAGATGGCGGCCTCCAGTATACAAAATGGACGACGGAAACACGTATCACCCTAACAACACGCGCTGCGCATGCGCACTCACACCATGTATCACTATGGAGATTACGTCGCAAGATGGCCGCTCACGCGGGTTACCATGACAACCAAATATGGCGCCACTGGGTCACGTGACTATGACGTCACATGAGATCCGGCATGAGATCCGACTGATAGGGGACTTTTCATCCCTCTCCTACTACTGGCATCATTTTAATCGAAGACTGATAATAGGCAACAGTGCTGCGATGTTTCAGAACGGTGAATTAATGGCCATGGCATCGTTCAGATTACATTTCCCTGTATTTTGTTTACTTCACCATCCATTTCATTTCCCTGTGTGTTGAGTGGCAATTTTCTGCTTATTGGAATTGAACAGTAAAATGGCAATATATCCCACCAAATTTTTCATTGGTCTCCGGATATTGATACGGCTAAAACCATCGAACGAAACTTTTATATACTGAGGCTTAACAACGCTTTCCAAAGCCAAGGTTATATCATATCGGAGAGTTATGCGGGCAGAGGAAGCCGAGGACCACCGATCGGCGATTTGTGGCTTGAGTTGCGTCGGGACTCCAAGTACACTGTTGTCTTGGCATCAACATGATCTTACACTTATCGTGCATTAGTAATTGAGTGAGGTATATTTTCGTCTCTCATTATTTTTGTATTGAACTTCATCGTGTTTTTGTTTTTTGCAGCTGAAAAATTGAAACTTCCAGTAAGTGTCGCCGAATCTCTAAAATACTCAGATGAATTCGAGACAATGAAAATAACGGCAAGCGCATTTATCAACGGAAGAGATGAGATAGTGACACGGCAAACTGTTTTCCGATTACATGCGCCCGAGTTAATTATTCAGGTGAATATTTTGAAATCATACCGGGTATTAAGATGACGTCCACACTTTTGTCTTTATTACAAAGTACAAAAGACAGGGGGCGGGGGTTAGGTTAGGTTTAGAGATCACTTGCGACTTTGCCTCCATAACTCATGTACTTAGGTAACCTTTCTCCCTTTATAGGTGATGACAAAACGTTGAGTGAGCCTTGCCGCGATGGACCGCTCCTGTTGAGAGCGGCTTTGTGAATTGGATAGAGACTAAGTCTAATTTTCTTTTCATGGGTTCGCTGTCTCCTCTTTTCTTTTTGCTCCGAATATCTACAGTGACAACACCGTTGCAATTTTGAATAACATAATTGTTTATTATGATGTGTATCTATTGAACAATGCTGCATTTACTTGTAAATCGTGTACAAAGGAGAGGACATGTCATGTGATCGGCACATGTTGGCCAAATCTTTTTGTTAATTTTGACAAATAAATAGACAGAACGCGATGAGAGTTTGAATCGGTGGGTGTTTTACATAACTCGTTGGAATGGCGTAGTCATATTTCGCGAGAGCCGTAGGCTCGCGAAATATGACTACGCCATTCCAACTCGTTATGTAAACCACCCACCGATTCAAACACACATCGCGTTCTGTGTTTATTACACATTCCGTGCATTGAAATTCATTTAAATGAATAAATTTTAATTCCGATGTTTAAACCCAAAGGTGAAGAGTCAGTTTGTTTTGTTTGAAGCTGTACTGATCAAATGGATCGATAAAAAATCAAAACAACCTTTTGGGAACCAGTGTTTGTTGAAATTCGTGTCGCTGTTTCTCTTCGACTGGTGTGTATTTACGCCTAACCATTTGGTGGTTATTACTGTTAGTGAAAATATAAGTACAAATTTGAGCCTATTTGCAAAACAGCTGGGAGAAACAGTTTTGAAAGAAGTTTGAAGCATGTCAAGATGTCCGAAGATTTACCGAAATAAAGTTGACCAATTTAGATATAAGGGATCCGCAAAACGAGACATCCACGGGATTGGGTTAATGATGTGGTTGGAAATGATTAGGTTTCTTTTTTAATATTATCTCATTTTTGGTTAACGATTTTTTGTGAACCGACTTTATGTTGATTTGGACGTTTTCATTTCATTTTCACACTACGCGACAGACGATCGACAATTGTACAACAAAATTTGGAAACTTCTCGAAGCGTAACTAATGACTCGACGGGAAAGAAAGAAACCAGTTTAAACGGTGCTTGGAAAAAGTTCCGGCTTGTACATCACCTGTTGCATACAGAAACATTTATGTCACAGCGGTCACTCCATTAATTACAAGGGTTTAAGGTTTAATGGATGTGTAATAAAATATGTTTGAACTAAACTAATCACACTGGAATAAACAAACTACATTAACTCTTTGGGGTTAAATACGTACATTGTTTCCTAAAACGGAAACGAACAGAAGATGGTAAAGAAGATTAGTAATAATTTAATCACTCAACCTGAAAGGACTGTGGAATTAAATAACTGCAAAACCTCCCTACAAATGCAAAATCGATTCGCCTTTTTAGAAGAGGGGACACAGAAAATATTCTCTATAAGTTCGCCTGATTCTATTTTTCCACACAAAAGGAAGAGACGGCGACCCTCTTTCAATAAAAGGATACCATGTACACAAGGCGGGGCGAGTAAGGTGAGCGCGTTTGAGGTGCTGCTCTCATTTCTTGACAGCTGCTCAATATTTTCAAGGTTAAGAGTCAAGTGATTGCTTTTGGTGGCCAAGAGAAGGTGACTTTCGAATGGTAAACAGCAACTGGGATCTACAAAGAGGGTTTACTTCTAAATTAAAAGGCTAAACGAATGCTGGGTGTGGGAATACTTTTTTAGAAGAAGCTCTTGAGAGGCTGACAAATTTTCTTGTACTCCAAAGTAAGCGGGCTTTGGTTAGAGAGACGGATGATTTCAGTCTCACATTGAGTAAGAATTAAGGTGAATAGTAAGGATGGGTTGGATTGGGCTTGGGTGTGTACTTTAATCCACAAGATTGAAGCACAAATAACCAAATTGGGATATCAGCAGTCAGAAGATACCACTCCACCCTTTAAGAAACATGAGCACCAGTCTCAGACGAACATGTACTTTTATGGTATCAAAGTGGTCAGTCAGAAAAAAATATGCATTGTGATACACTGTCTGAAGAGAGTGGGACTGATCTTCAGAGATCCGTCAGGGTTATATTAAAAATTATAAATGAATACAGCGCAAGAGATCAGACAATTCGAGTCCCAGACTACACTTAATCACCTGCATGTTACGCAGAAACATTTTTTTTGTGGTATCATAGGACCCGATTTCTCATGTTCGGCGTAGGTACGGCATTAACATAACAAATTGCTTGTCTATTAAACTTTAAATTTATATTTTCATCGTGGCAATGATATAGCCTCAGATGCAGAAAGTGACCTTAAACACCAGTATATACGCACATAAAAACAATGACAACACCTTCCGTCACCGTACTAACCAAACAAATTACATTTTGACATTACAAATCGATATGATATACAAAACTGCAGTTCGAGGCGCCGGAAACCGTTTTGATATTTCGTTGATTCATTGTTATATTATTTATTACACGACCTGGTAATTTATTATATTACTAGTTATTACGCAACTAGTTCATTTCTATTACATTACTGGTTGATTATTACGCTTCTGGTCAACTTTTATTACATTACTGGTTATTATTACCCTTCTGGTTGGTTATTACACTACTGGTTATTACAAGCACCACAAATACGCAGTTCATTATATGCTAGCCTATGAATTATCGTAAATTATGTAAAAGATATTTCTTGATATCTATGGACCTGATGGATATCGAGGAATGTCCCTCAGTAGCTTCCTAAATGACGTCACGCTACGTCGTATCATGTCGCCTTGAAGGAACGATTAGCTGATCTTTGTTATTGTTTTGAAACGTGCGCATTTCTCGTCGAATGGGGCGGAATATTGTCCAATAAAATGTCTCGTAAAACATTCAAGAAAAAAGAAAATCTACTCTATTTTAGTCAGTATCTGAAATTATCTCATGAGAGTGGGCCGGAAAGTTTTATTTTTCACGAGCGCTTGAACATTAATATTTTCAGGTCCACACGATGATTTTTTTCAGTAGCTTCGGTACATGACATCGCCTTGAACGTCGCCTTGAAGGAACGATCTGCAGCTTTTTGTTATTGTCCTGAAACTCTCTGCAGTCGAATTGGGCTGAATAATGCGCAGTAAAATGTCACGTTGCGTATAATAAAAAGAAAATCTACAAGCGCTCGTGAAAAATAAAACTTTCACACTCGGTCCACACTCATAAGATAATTCCCGATATTCACTAAAACAGCGTAAATATCCTCAATTTATTTAACCCTTTACCTAACATGAAAAGCAGACGACACTTGCAAAAAAAATTCTTGAATAACTAATTTTTTTCATTTTTTGTCTCAAAAACATAGGTTATGACCCCTCGTTGGAACGAGCTCGACGAGCTCGTTCCAACGAGGGGTCATAACCTATGTTTTTGAGACAAAAAATGAAAATATTTTGAAAATTAATTGGCGATTTTTGAGAATAGCGCTGGCCGGTTTTGGCCGTTACGTTGGGTAAAGGGTTAATGCTCAGGCATCAATTCACGCTGAAAAATTAAGTCATATTCCCCTGTCGGTCGGCAAAACGAAATATCAAAATGATATTTAGAAATCGATATTTCATCGTAGGTTCATTTCCACTGTCTTCGATGTTCAGTGGCAGCACGTTTAATGGGCCGATAAACATTTACATGCAATCATCACAGAGTCAGCACATCAGTAATGAATTCCAGAGTCCCAAATACAAACGAATTCGAATAATTGATAGTGACAGTGACTAAATCAATTCATTAAATCAGCGGTTTCAAAGTTTGACTTTCTCATTCACCTTCCAGCGAAAAGCCGAAATCACTTTCAAATTTCTTCAGTTCAACTTCACACGTCTTCAGTGCATTGAGTTCAAAAAAAATAAAATGACGTGTCTTGTTATTGAAAATAAGAAAGTGGTGTTTTTTGTTATTGTTCTATTTCTTCGAAACACATTGCGATTATTTCAATTCGCCAGCCTTGGTAAATCGTAAAGTTAGGGGAGAAATAAGACGGGACTACTTTTTGTGCGGATATTCACACATTCCAATGGTTGGAGTTTGGTTGTTGTAATTTTTGTATGGACGCCGGTTCGGCACATAAATTTTGCGCCTTAATGGCAAATAAAGGCCACAAATTGGAGAGTTTGTAGTCGTAGAGCATTAAATAAAAAGAAAATTCACGAAAATTTGATGAATACCGAAAATATCTCGTTCGTGGCTACAAGAAATATGAGGATCTTCACGAGCGACTGCGTCGCTCGTGAAGATCCTCATATTTCTTTGTAGCCACTCACGAGATATTTTCGGTATTCATCAAATTTTCGTGAATATCCTCTATATATTCTTGCGCGAAGCGTCGCCAGGCCATCGTTGATAGTGAATCGAGAGATGGGGAATGGAATTGAAACATTTTTGTTGACATCATTGAATGAGTTCTGAACACAGATCCCTTTTTAGATTTCGTTTCCTATAAAGGATCACATACGAGGTCGTTGGATATCTGTGGATAAATTGATAAATTGATATTTTGGGACATAATTTTGTGAGGTATGAATTTAGTAACAATGTTCGTTTATGATAATGTGGCCAGAATAATCTGCTAATGATCTTGCTTCAAACTGTATACAATGCGGTGCATTTCAACTGGAGGTGAAGGTCACACAAGAGAGAGTGTTTAACCCTTTGATCCCTGGTGGTGTCTTTCAAGTCAGTTCTCTGACAACAGTTGGTAGAGTCCTTATTCATTACCTGGGAGTAGTCCATTCAGTATTCTTAACGTGCAGCCTCCTGGCTGAAGGTTGCAAATAATGATTGGTTAACCCACACATGCACTAATTCAGTCATCGCACTTGAAGAAATTATGACGTATCATGTTCCTGGACTGGAATAGCGGTCTTTAGGGTCCTAAGGGTTAATGTTCAATCCAGACCTGTTTGGGAGCTGATATTTTGTAGGTGACAAATGGGACAATTCTTGTTTAAATTTGCTCTGAGAAATCCTTCTGAAAGATGAATAAGAAACCCATATGTATTTCCTTTGTCAAAATGATCAAATTGTGTTGTAAAATCCTCAGCGGGGGAATGAAGAATTCCTAAAAAACATTTTTATCGCAACCAATGCTGGAAATTATCCCCAAAATGAAAATTATTTGTGTATTTTGACCCATTTATCGAGCTACCAATTGTGTCATTCAGTTGAGTGTATTTGAATGATATAGTAAGATTTTGATTGTGTTTTCTCCAAGAAAGGCCCCACTGAGAGCTTTCCGAAAATGTGTACATTTGCGCATTGTGAATAAGGGAAGTAATTTGAATAAGAAATATCCTCGGCTGTGTTAATAAGTTGTGAATTTCCGGAAAAAGCGTCATAGCGAGCTGAATAATTGCAGGAGACCCATACAACTTTGTTTTGCTGGAACATTAGAGAAAACCTTTGCAACTGAATCACCCCGCCCCCCGCCCCCCCCCCCCCCCCCCCCGCCCCCAGCCCCCCCCCCCCCAAAAAAAGATGGCATCAAGTCAATCAACTTCGGAAATCATTCCAATCCATGACGTTTAGTGACGGGAAAGTTTTCACGTTCAAAGTTGTAGCAGCTTTCACTTCCTCAAATATCGTGGTATTTAAATTACTCGAAAACCAATACGACTCTATCACCTTTCCAATCTCGGCACATGTTTTTCACCAGTAATAACTATAATATGTTATACAATACAGTCGCCGTAGAGAGGTCGTAATGTCCGCGCATGCGCTTACCAGGTAATGAAAATCATCAGAAAAAATTAAGTAATGAAGCACCGGGTTGTATCCGGTGCTTCATTGATTAAAGTTTTGATGATCATTCCAAAAATTAGTGTTTGGAATCTAAAATTATTGCATCCGTGGAAATATTGCCCACCTGTGGGAAGTGACCAGTCCGCAACAGCCGTACTGTAACTAAATAGTTTGTATTGTCGCGAAAAATGTTCACCACATCAACATATTCATTTTTCGCAGAAATCAAAGTATATTCTTTAAAAAGAGGACGGCGATTGCAAAGCGTCGGGAAGTTGGAAGCCTTCGAGAAATTTTGTTGTTTGTTGAGTATCGTATATTTCTAGCAACATCCGCCTCCCTAAAATGGCTGCCGTGAGTCACTTTTCTATATGTGACCAGTGAGCATTCCAACAACTTCGATAAAAGTTATATTTACATGTCGTTGTTGACTCAACTATTGCAGGCACCGAAAAGCTGTAAAGTAAGAGAGGAAGTAGATGTGGTTCTTTCATTTACAAACCCATTGCCAATATCTTTACGAAACTGTTCGTATGGTCTGGAAGGATATGGAGATGTCCTGGACATAAAACAGAGGTATAGTATATAGTATACCAAAGCCATGGTTCTATATTAACACTTTTATCCACCCCTTATATTCCCCCCCCCCCCCAGTGCTTGAGTACTGTTGTAAGGAACTTCTGTTTCACTGATTGATTTTACAATAAGTCTGTATTGAGTCTGTAATTACCTTAATACATTGTGAATCGGAGGCCTCTTTTTTAAAATCTGTATCTTGCAACTGCAATATACAAGGGCATGCTTAGTTACGATTTATTTATGTTACTATTTAAAGAACATTAACGCTTTTGAAAGGCATTCGTGGGAGGCCGTATGCGTTTCTATATGAAAAGGAATAAAAAAACCTTTTCTGTTGTGGTTAAATATATGTAGTAGTCGTGATGCATGGGCTTCCCGCCTTCTTATTTGTTGCAAGCCAGAAAATAAGCAGACTGTGAACCTCAATCTGAATCATGGTCTTACAATTGAACAGAAAGAGGTACACCCAGAGGATAAATTGACCCACTGTATGGGATAGCATCATCAAATTCACCCTCTGGAGACCTCATTCTGCAAATGTCAGACTGCTTATTTTCAGGTCTGATTTTATGGGATAGCATCATCAAATTCACCCTCTGGGGACCTCATTCTGCAAATGTCAGACTGCTTATTTTCAGGTCTGATTTGTTGGTACGTACCAGATACAAAATTGGTTATGCTGGGACCCCAATACCCCTAATCAGCCAAATACTCCCATTTGCATGAGACCTTCCGCGTGTTGACATGAATCCATGAGGCAAGTCTAGTCCCGCAAGAAAGTCCCTGATTACCAACATAAGCGAATCGACATCTAAGACTCCAATCTAGATGAAAATGTCCCGACTGGAAAATTGGGTTTCTTTGGGAAGGGGGGGGGGGGTGGGGGGTCACACTCACTGCACTCTACGCCTCTGAACTCTGAGTTCCCTTTGGCGCCAACCGCTTTGCG
Organism: Pictodentalium vernedei; assembly: GCA_031216915.1. NCBI lineage: Eukaryota > Metazoa > Mollusca > Scaphopoda > Dentaliida > Dentaliidae > Pictodentalium > Pictodentalium vernedei. The sequence goes on along the minus strand of CM062295.1, from coordinate 298,819,598 downwards.
AAACTCTCTCTAACCTCGTTATGATCTTTTGGACGTCTGTGCTTGATTCTGAAGCATTCGGAACATTCGAGAAAGCGACTTTCCAGTGAAATACATTATGCGATGTCATTATGCATTCTGAAACTAATGTAGTTAATTAAAAGTGAGTATTCCGTGTATGCTGTACTCCCTTGGTTACCTTTCACTCCCTTTTTAGGATCTGCCAGTGCTCGAGAGGCGTGGGATCTTTAGTATAGTTCCACTTGGCAGTTGGAGCCAAAGGAATCTCTCTCAGCTGAGGTTCGAACCCCTGCTATGCCATTTGCTTAAAATTGTAAATTGTCATCACTAACGGCGAGAGATAGGTGGGGCGGGGGTAAGGGGAACAACTGCCCAAAAGCCGAGATTTTTGTGTTTAAATGCTGAAAGTCGTGGTAAGGCTTTTAGGACGGGCCTGCGATGCTGGTGAAGGTGATAAGAGTACGAAGTTGTACGATAAGAGTACGTAGTTGCATTACTGACCAGGTTCCATAAATACAAAACCCCCCACTTCTTCCAGTTTGTTGGTAATTTAAAAAACTTTCGGGGGTACCCCCAGATCCCCGACTTCCACCCCCGCAGATCGCTTCGCGCCCTGGGCGCTCACAGGGCCCGTAACATCCGTTCTACACATTGCCCCGGGGGGCCGTCCTCTCTCTCGGCGGCCCTGATTGTCATCGATGAAGTGGACAACCACGACAAGAGACATATCCTAACTGAAAATAAATTAACTAGTCAGTCCCGGATTAATACGAACTTTGTAAGGATTTCTTGGTAACCCTTTAACCCTGATCCTCAATCATACACAAACTGCCACTTTTATATTGCTTTGCAAAACTTGCCCCAAGTGGATTTTTCTTCTTAAAAAGTCAGTTTGTAGACGGCATTAATCCTGACATTGTTTTTACAGCATTGTTGGCTGACTGCGCAGGCAGCCAACAATGCCGTAAAATAATGTCAAGTCGTCTTCATTTGTAACTAAAATCCTACATTGTAACTAATTCCATCTTTTACCTTGTAACTGCAGCTTTCAAGAGCATTATAAATAACTGACGAAAGCTTGTTAACAATGGGTTTGTTATAACAACGAACATATGCATTTCGTTTTGCAGGGATGTACCAGCCTATGCAGAATGGAAACACAGTGTAACGATTATTCCAAAACAGATCGGACAGAAGCAGATCAGCGGCAGCTTTGACTGTAAGGACCTTCCGGAGATATTCGGGCACTGCATCATCAACGTAGAAAACCCATATTACCATTACTGAATTTTGCAGATGTGTTAGCCGGTCATAGTCGCGCTTTTGAAATTTCGAAATAGAGATTTCCGTAAGTTCCACCTTGAAGAAGCTTGCCTTTTAGCATTTCCCGGACAACAAGCAAAACAAGGTTATCCCCGAGGGCTTTCAACCTGTTCTCATTAGTTTTCATTGCGAAATGGCCTGTGGTTGAGGACTTAGACATCCATGGGCATGTGTGCAGACATCAAACATTAGCATTCTTCACTCTTTCGAAGTTTATACAGTTCTGTGATCGCAATCAAGTACCGAAACACTTACAAAGTCGGGTCGAGATTCCCTAAAAAAATATTGCAAAAGCAAGACCGAACAAAAACGAAAAAAATCTGAGAGCCAATATTCTCACATTTGTATTTCAGCAGGTAAAAATCTACAGTGTTGCCTATTGGAAAGCGGGCCGAGAATTTCGACCAGATAACAATTCGGTCCCGATCAGGTCGAACGTTTCTTTTCCCTTCTGTAATCACAGTACATTAAATGGGTCTCACAAAACAAAATGAATATGCTCGAAGATAAAAAGGCACATTCTATATAGACATTTATTTTAATTTATGTGTACAAATTTGAATGCAATCATTTACAAGATGATAAGGAATAAATAGTCTCTTGAGTGCTTTAGCATTGCAAATGACGCCTTGTTGCACTCAACGAAATAGAAGTGGATATGGTACCTCAGGACGCTTCATCAGTACTTATAATAAGCCAAGCCAGAAAATAAGTAGACTGCCATTTGCAAAATGAGGTGCCCAGAGGGTGAATTTAGTGATGCTACCCTGCACAGCAGGGTAGCATCACTAAATGTACCCTCTGTGAACCTCAATCTGAATCAGGGTCTCAAAACTAAACAGAAAGACGTGCCCAGGGGATAAACTGGCCAACTGTATGGGATAGTATCATCAAATTCACCCTCTGGGGACCTCATTCTGCAAATGTCAGACTGCTTATTTTCAGGACTGTAATCAGCTCAGTTGTAGTACTGGGTTACTCTTCAACTAACATTGTCTCGGCGTAGCAATAACAATAACTATTCCAATATACAACAGGAAAGTTATTTTTTAGTTCCAACCCTAGCATACGCGTGATGTGTACACTACCTCTGTTAACTCCCAATGACTACGGGGCGAATTTTTAATGCCGGGGGCGGTTCAGAAAAAGGATAGTTCCTATATATAAAAGGACACTTCCAATCTGTAAAATGCAATTTAATATACTGGTCGAAATTTCTACAATTTCAAGTCTCCATAGTTAGTACCGAGATGCGTCCGTTCGCAGTGTGGCCGTGCATCAGGGGCACATGCGAGCAATTTATTACATGCCCATGCAGTCTCTCTTATGCAATATGGCGTGCAATACGACTGTGCAATACGGAATTCCGTATTGCACACCAACCTGTTCCAACCGGGACTTTTTTTTATGCAATGCGACTGCATAAAGTGCATGGTGTTTACCACCGTTGATAGAAAAGAAAATTAGGTCAGTAGGTGCTTGGGTCATGTAATAAATACAAAACCACATGTATGTTTCAATGAGTCGTTTTGTATTCAATTCGTCATATGTGCGTAGAAAGAAAACGTCTCGACCTTCGGTCTCGACGTTTTCTTCCTACGCACATCTGACTCATTGAATACAAAACGACTCATTGAAACATACATGTAGTTTTGTCTATTTATTGAGCGTAACGTACAATATTTATGTATAGACCAACTGAAAGTATTCAACCTATATCCAAGCTTGTAAAGTCGATTATCGATACTTTTGCTTCTTTCAGTTTTAACCATGGTAATTGGCGGGCTGGGATGGGTTTTTCTTTATCAAACCTAACCACCTGACTTCATTGTATTACTCTCAACACATTTATAAACTAACAATCTCATAAGAAGCAAACAGCTGGGGGAAGAGCACAATAAATATTTCTCTATTCCTTTGTTTCATAACCAATAAATATAAGACTATGACAGTGACCGTTGGAAAGCTCTTTGTGAGAGCGTTCCAACAGTCAATATCATAGACTGGTATCACCATGGTAGAGAGCAATACCTTTTACCTTTGCCTTGTTACACTTTATGGGAGAATGCCCACAGGCACCCTCCCACAAAGTGTAACAACGCAAATCCGGGTAGACTAGTAATGTCAGTTCAAAGATAATACAAAGCACACCAACAGAATATGAAGCTTTCAAGTTGCGACGCCCGCACTTCAGAAAAAAGCTCAAATATGGGCTGACAGCACTCTATCAGTTAAAGAAAAAACATGGAAGTATCTTGCAATTTTCTAACAACATATTAATTGTTGGTTAAATGAATTCCGATCACTGTACACTGATTACATAATCATATATAGTAATTGTATGTCTAATTGGTATGGACCATGTACCTGTCATGCCAAATTCCATTCTGAAACGAATTAGAGATTTGACTCTTCGACGATAATAAGTAGTCCGTATATCGTATATAAGTTTCTTTTCGACACGCTGTCAATCATTGCAACTTGTCCCAGGTAAGAGGTTTATGCAGCAAGCACGTGTATTCCAGAATGAAACAAATGATACTTTGTTCGTGTGGATGTGTTATGTTTCACTTTTTGGAGAGCACAAAAAGGCAATATCTAGATAAGTGGAATACTAAATTGTGGGTGAACAAATTTCGACTACAAGGATTAAACAAGAATGCTACAAGTTGAAAGTACACACGGACTGAGTACAGGTAATTGGTTAACTTTTAACAAACAAATGTTTGTAACTTTTTGCTTTTATAAATTAATAACCTATAATGGTGAAATTTAATTTGTTAAATATTTATTTTTTATATTTAAAAATTCCAATTTTGATTGTCTTAGTTTTATTACTATTGTTGCCCTGATTGAAAAGTGTCAAATGCCGGAATCCGACAACAGAGTTTGCAAGACTGCGACTGACTTGCAAGAATGAAGCAGTGTTAAATTACTAGATAACAAAAACCGTTTATTATAGCAAATGCAGTAGTTACAAGGATAATACACTATTGTTGTTAGAAATGCTGTCTCACGCGGTACGGTAGTAATAACCAGGATGTTACTTGACGATAGTATGAAAGTGCTGTTATAAATCAAACATCCAAACAAACAACCAAACTGACTGTTAGGAAAGTTCTGGGGATACACCAGCAGCAAGCAGGAGGTGCACTTCTTTTGATAACCTTTGTTGTATTTTTGCGGTACGTTCTGTTTGCTTTTGCGAAGTATGCTTGGACCCTCTGTATAATGATGTCAAAATATCGCAATTTCAAGACTGAGTAGCCAATGTTTTCCATACTACTACTAAGTCGGAGGTCTTGGGCTAACGTGGATGAATACACATCAGTTAAGCTACATGAAAGCTGATAACACATTCGATCAATCAAAAATAACTCAACCAAGCCTGGGTACGTATTTTTCACTACTGTGTTTCATGACGCTGTTGCTTGTTATCAGATTATCTGTACAGAGATAGGGCATTCTTATGGTGATCCCCCCTCTTTGTACATCTCTCTTATCACGAGTTACCGAACAGGAACAGCTTTATACAAATGCAAGGAAAGAATTTCGCTGGACTATGTGTGTTAGACAACATACCAAATTGACAAACAAGTCGGTAAAGTGAGAGCCAGTAGTGTTTTGAAACTACAGTCTCTGCAGAACGTCTAAACATCGGGCCAGCAAATGCAACTACTTTGTTCTGCAGCTACAGTTTATGTCCGCGAACGCGTGTGTGTGAGCGGGGAGCGTGAACGTGATATACCCTTTCATTACCCAGCAGCTTAATGAATAAACAGCCTTCATAGGTACAAGAGAAAAGACAATGCAGTGATGATGTTTACTTCTTGCACGCGATTTGCAGTTTGCATTTTAAGGTTTCCATGCTCTATATATTTTATTATTATCTATCGGTCTATCCACCAACCTATTTATTGTTCTGTCTTCTATTTTTTCATCATGTTCGATAATTTATCCATTGCGCCCCGTTTTTAATTAAAGAACGAAAGTAACAGTTATCAAACTGACATGATGGACCTGCCCCCTTCATGACAAAAGAAATATCGGGCTAAATAAATTCAAAGAATCTACCCTGACGCAATAGATCAAACGTAACACTTCAGTTTTCTCTCCTCCACCATTCCACATAGGTAGTATAGCTCCGATACTTCAGACCAGTTTGGGAGGACCTCGGTGTGGGACCTCGGAAGTAACGTGACCAGTTACATCATGTGGGATTGCCCTCGTAGGTCGGGTGAGTGGTAATGTTGTGACGTTTTTACTATAATGATATATTGGTGCGCATGCGCAGCACCCGTTGTTAAGGTGCTTCCGTCGTCCATTTTGTATACTGTGTGTACTGGAGGTTGCCATCTTAGCATATATGGTGGCACATGGTTGTTAAGAGTCGAAAGGCTTCAAATAGTATTCGGAGGGTGTGTTTGATTGAGTATCAGTGTATATAATTATAGGACTGGACCTGATAACGCCCCTAAACTTCCAGAACCCTCGGTTTCTACCTACCCAGATTGCCTTCTTTAATGAAACGCGGTGAAGCGTTCGATTGAATAGGAATAAATCTACTTACCCAAATGGACTCGACAGTTGTTTATTTGGCTCGGATTTCCAAAGATTCCTTGTTTGTTCATTCCTAATTTGATGGCACGTGATTACTACGAACCACAAAGGCTTCTAATATAGTCGAGTGGGTTCTAAGGGTGTTTTCGACTCGATAGTAGAAGTATATAAAATTATCACAAACTACCCGACAACTACCTAAAATCACCCCGAACAACAGAAGATCAGTGCACGTTTCTCATGCAGACCATGGCCACATGCTGAATTCATCAGTAGTGACGTTGGAGATATGAAAGCTTTGGGTGGTCTAAAAGCCAAGCGGCGAACAGGTGTTAGGAGCCGTAACTATCCCCAGTATCCTCTAAAAGGTATCCTCAAACCGTATCCTCGGAAAGGTATACAATTTATTTGTTGCTCTTTGAAAACCGAATTTTGTTTTATCGACTTTACTTCCACGCCAAACTTAGCAGCATAATGTCGGAGTTATTCCTCTTCGCAAATCATAGTTTTTTCTTTTTGTCATGCCTCTTGTTAATGCCTTTAAAACTCTTAATTAAGGAGCGCGGTCGTGCTCAGTGGTTACGGCATTGGACTTCAAACCGAAAGGCCACGGTTCTATTATCACCGGGTGTAATTGCGCTGTGTGCTTTGACAAGGCACATAATCCCGATTGCACAATAGTACTCTTGTCCGGATTCTCCATCCATAGTAACTGGGCGTCGGCTACTTATAATTTTCCCTTCGTGATCAAACTTTCCGCTATGAATGAGTCTTTTCTTTCATTTAAACACAATTTATTTACATATCACTAGGTACCAGTGGGCCCGGCAAAGGTAACAGATATACGCACTGAGAGCGAGATTACACAACAAATTGATGTTTACATATTCTCCATTTTACATTAATAACTTGATTTATTCACACTGGTGGTTAAAAACAACTCTTTAAACATAGAACATAAACAGACATGTTTTATTGCAAACTGTAAGAAACTTGAAATACTTAATGACAGATTGTTATAGTAGGTTAAAATGGAGATTAGATGTATTCGTTAATTACTTAATCTGTTGTACCTGCGTGGTGGGTAACTAATTTGAATGCCCGTTTAGCGCATCGAGTCACACAGAAAATGTTCTGAAACTATTAAATGCTTTTTTCAGAATAATAAAATGCCACTGACTTTTGCGCTGTTATACTATTCAACTTTACACGATAGAATGCAGGCATTGAAAAAGATATAAGGAAAACCACGCGTGGAATACGACCTATGGAAATACCAAGCATGGAAAAAGGCATCTGAAGGTTCGATTCACATTTGCTTAACGTTATGAGTGAATAAAATGCTTCGACACAAAACAACAGTGTCACCCCAGAAAGTAAACAGACCGCCAAAATTGATATTTTTCTGTAAGAATCTAGGTATCACTTAGAGCAAGTTTAGTCGTGGTAAACATACAGAACACAGCCCAGGCTGAGTACATGGACAAACAATTAACGAACTTTGTTGGAGGGTTTCCTATATTTTACCCGAAAGACTCCAACTCCGGATTCGTACACCCACACTCCACCAAGAAGCTTTTTCAAGGTAGTTTCCTTCTGTTTACAATTTACAATTTACGTAAGACTTGATGAGATAACACATCCATTAATCATACATGTATCGTGGAAGTTTCACAATTGCCGCCGCGCGCCTCACCCATCGCAGGTGACACGACCATTTTTTCATCGACTCACGCCACACAAGGTCAGAAAAAGAAACAGCAGAATTGAGCAAATTAATGGGGAGCTGAGAGTTACCACATATTGCAAAAGTTATCCCTGATGACAAATACAGTTTTCATGCAAACACAGAGTCGACAAGTCCCTTTTGAGTGCATAATCTGTCATGAAAAATCAGTCTGTTGTTCCCTCAGCAGTGCATAACTGGAACCCAACAATCACACCTTACAGAGAACAAGGACAATCATCTGGATGCCTGCAAAGCGAATCGTCATATTTTTCAGCGTCGATAGTGCAAAACCAATGATTCCGCGGTGCGTGAATCGTAAGGCAGTCCTTATACACATAATTTTGATGTAGCATATTCAATGAAGATGAAAAAAAGCATGGGTATCACCTACGCGATCTTCATCCTGTCTGGTACTTTGCCGTTTAGGAAAGAGTTGTTAATTACATGTGTTAGAGGATCCAATACTTCGGTTATCGTATGCTTAAGAAGACAGGTTGTGATGTCATCGCAGTCTTTAGATAATTTTGGCTTCATTTTATTTACTACTCGGTTAACTTCTGTGGGATTTGTGGGTATTAAATAGAGATTATTGGAGACATTGTTGTCCATGTAATCTGTGTAGGACTTATTAGTTTTCTGAATCTGTTCGGATGTGTTTTTTCCAATGTTGATAAAGAAATTGTTGAATTCTTCTGCGATGGCATGGGGCTCGCTTAACTCGATGTTGTCCTGGATGAAGAACGAGGGTAATCTGGCTTCACGTTTTCCTTTATTGATGGCTTCGTTTAAAATCTGCCACGTTCTTCGCATATTGTTTTTGTTTTCGTTTAGGATATCTCTATAATAGATCGCTTTACATTGTTTTTTTTACCTTGTTGAAGATTCTACAGTAGTTTTTATACTTTTCGGAGTTCCTTTCGGTGGGAGCTTGGAGTTTTTTCTTGTAGAATTTTTCTTTGTTGTTGGAGGATATTACAAGCCCCCTTGTCATCCATGGCTGTTTTTTAATAATTTTTTTGTTCTGGCGAACACTTTTGAGAGGGAATGCTCTTCCATAGGCTTCCATATAGATGTTTAGAAACGTTTCATATGACTTATTGGGACAATTCGACTGCATTACAGGATTAAAATCACTTTGCGAGATAAGTGTTTTGAATTCAACTATTCTTTCTGTATTTATTATTCTTTTTAGTGTAAAGTGTGGTGTATCTTTTGGTTTGGGTTTTTCCTCAATATAGAAAACACCAAAATGATATGACACGTCAGATATGACTATTCCAGGTAATGCTGCTTGTGAAACATTATTAGAGAAGACATGATCTGTCAGAGTAGCAGAACGACAGGTTACTCTCGTTGGCTTGGTGATATACGGCAGAAAGCCTTGACTGAACATGAGATTAACAAATTCTTCCGTTTTTGAGTGTGTAGTTGCTTTTAAAAGGTCTAGGTTAAGATCCCCGATAATATAAACTTTTTTTATTTTTGGCATTTAAAACATTCGTTATTTCATTTAATTTTGATAAGAAAAGGTTGATGTCGGCTTTAGGAGGAGTGTTGGGTCTATAAATAACGCCAGTAATTCTGGGTTGGTATTTATCTTTAATTTCAATAAACAGAGATTCGAAAACATGGGGAATAAAGAACGAAATATCATTACGAACTCTGTAGGGTATTCCTTCTTTAATATATAGACCAACCCCTCCTCGACCATCATCATTCTCGTGTCTCATACGTTTAATAATCGGGGCATAGCCATCCAGACTGAACGACATCTCTGGAGGAATTTGGAAAATTTCGGTAAGTCCTATTATGTCGAAGAAGTTCTTTCCTGTTTGTAGGTTATATAGCATGTTTTGAAAGGAATCCCAATGGGCCTTCAGGCTTTGGCAATTGAGATGGAATATTGAGAATCCTGCGTCTATTTTACAAGCCATTGACTGAAAGTCTCTAGGTGAAAAGTAGTTGCGTGGTTTTTATATGGGGATTCATCATTTTCTGTCTAGGAACATATTTTCTCATTATAGAGCTGTATAAAGTCGTACTCTGCGTCTACCTGCACCTCGTCGAGTGTAATGTTACCCGCCATAATTCACCAACATACTACCATCCTTTCTCGCTGGACAAATATATAAAACATAACTACAATATATTGTTCCAAGATGAAGATAAAAGGAGGTTAAGTCCCAGACATAGTTCAACTGTTGGACGGGTTGAGACGATATTTCTTTTTCATTTCTAGTCACAGTCTGTTGCGGTAATAGTATGTAATTGGGAGTTTGTTTAGAAACGAAATTATTCTGTACAAACAGGATAAAAACACTGTAGTTTATATACAAGTACGTCAGTAGGTAATAATTGAGAGTTCAACCATCATCGTACATGTACGGTAAATGTACGTGTACGTGTACATGTACACCTCCATAGGATTTAGTGTTAAAATCGTGTACATGTACAAGATTTTTAACGTTTTTTAGGGTGCTTTAGAATCCCTTGAGAATTCAAACATCACTGACTGTATCCAAGAATGACAGAAAATGCATGAAATTTTACGTACAGTACATGTACCGTTTTGATTGAAATCGGCAAGTGAGTTTCCCCCATAGGATTCAGTGTTAAATTGCGAGCAAAAAAACGTTTTGAGAATTCTAACATCATCCTCTCGCCGATTCTAACAATCCGCGTCCGTACACGATTTTAACACTGAATCCTATGGGGGAAACTCGCTTGCGGATTTTAGGTCTGAAATCGACTCGCGTGAAGAGGTGATGTTTGAATCCGCAAACCCACTGTAGCGTTTCTCGAAGTGAGACTAGCGCACGTTATTGCGAGGTGATCTCGATGAGTACTTGATGGAAATGTTTTGAACGAAGAGTGTTGTCGTCGGTGTGTTAGAAATTCGCGAGCCTGCTGTCACGTTTTTGATTGATATATATATAGGGGAGAAAAAATATATAAATAAATAGTTATTTAAAAAAAATAAATATATCAAATCGAATAGAAAATAAAAACGTAAATAATGAGCGATTCTCAGGATTGGAGTGAGGTTTCTTTTAAAAATGCTGATGAGAGCCTACGCATTCTGCATGAACGAACAACTAGGTCGTCTCTTATTAGAACGATGCGTCGGATGTCGGAATCACCTAGACTTCGATCACGAGAATCATTCGTGTTTGTGGATGGAAAGGGAAGATATGGTCATCAAGTATTTCGAACCGGCGTTCGAACGCATTCAAATCAATGAAGTGATCGCGTTTTGGAAGAGATTACTCTACTGTAAGAATCGAAGCAAGCCCACAGATTCGGAAGAACAGAAATTGGCGCGTAAAAGTCTGACTTTATGAGATAAGGGATGCATCTTGAAATTATTGTTCAACGAAGCATACGTCTAAGTTTTCTCGTTGATATAAAATAAGGGAGAATAGAAAATAAAAATAAATACACACATAAATTTTTTATCTAATATTAGAAAGAAAAAAACAAAAATGAGAACCAGAAATAAATTGTATCCGACGTTACTGGACGACGAGGACGAGAAGCCGATCGACGTTTTGCCGGCGGCGCCATCGCTAGAAGAAAGAGAAACAGGAGAGAGGTATCGCATCGATCAAATCAGTAGAATCCAGGAGTATCTAACTCGTGAGAGAGATTCTCGTCGTTCCCTCAAGAAGAAGTATTTGCGTTTCGTGAAATTCGTCAACGCGATCGACACGACACTCATCACGATTTCCATGGGTTTACACGCGGCCGGCATCGGATTGTTGTCGACCGCGGTCGGGATTCCGATCGTGTTGACCGTAGAAGGAGTGGCTCTCGCCGCCGGATTGTTTAGCACGCTCGGAAACTTTTTGAGTAGGAAATTATATCTGAAGGCGAGGAAACACGACAAGATTCGCGTCTTGGCCGACTCCAAGATCGACACGATATCCGAAATGATCTCTATGGCGTTGAAAGACGGTAGGATATCGGACAGTGAATACTTCGCGATATTAAGCGAGAAAACGAAATACGATGCCATGAAAGAAGCCGTGAGAATCAAGACTCGTCAGATCATCAAGGAAGAGATGAAGGATTCTCTCATGGAAAAGGGGAGGAAAGAGGCCAGGGAGGAATTCAGTAAGATGATAGAACTGAAGAGCAGCAATTGAAAAAAAAAAAATATATATAATAAGAACAGAATTGATTCATTATTAAATTTATATATAAAATAAAAAAACGAAATTAATTTAAATAACTCTTAAAAATGTATTGCGTAAAGTGTAAGAGAGTTACCGAGACGAGTAATTCTAGAGAAGTGCGAACTAAAAACGATAGACAGATGCTTCGCGGAATTTGCGACGTGTGTGGTTCTGTCAAGACACGATTCGTCCAAAAAAAGAATGCGAGCAAAGGTAAAGGCATCGTGAATAAAATGATTAATAATCTACCTTTCAAAATGCATCTGCCCAGTCACAGTTTCACGGGACCCGGAACGAAATTGAACAAGAGACTCAACGCCGATCTGTGCTACGCCGGACATCCTGACACCAAGACTCTCAACGACATCTGCGACAAAAACATGTTGGGGAAATTGAGAGGCATATCGAATCCGACCAGGAGAGAGAAGATGGAACGTTCGCTGGTCGGCAATCTGATCGGTGCGAAACGTCGATTCGGATGGGGCATTCAAAAAAAAAAGCGCATCTGAAAAGAAGAAGAAACGATTATTGATGAGCGAATTGGCCGAGGAGTTACACAAACCCATAGTGCATAAATTTCGAAAGAGAAGGGTGTTCGTGAAGGGTCTGGATGATATTTGGTCTGCCGACTTGGTCGACATGAGATCGTTTTCGAGGTGGAACGAGGGCGTCAAATATCTATTGACGGTCATCGACGTGTTTTCCAAATACGGTTGGATCAGAGCTTTGAAGTATAAATCGGGACCTTGCGTCGCCGAGGCGCTGAAGAGCGTGTTCGACTCGTCTTCTCGAAAACCGAGTAAATTGTGGGTGGATAAGGGAAAGGAATTCTACAACAAGCACGTTCGTCGATTGGTAGACCTCTACTCGATAGAAAACAAAGAGAAAGCCAGCGTGGTGGAACGTTGGAATTGAACGATGAAGGAAAAGATGCACAGATACTTCACGGCGAATTCGACCAAGAAATACATATACGCTCTGAATGGTCTGGTCAAAGATTACAACAACACGCGACACAGATCGATCAAGATGACTCCCGCGGAAGCTCTAGATCCTCGAAACGAAAAACGGGTCTACGCGAATCTATATCCTGAGAGATCTAAGATCAGGAAGAAGTCTAGAATGCCGAAATTTGCGGTCGGTGATCGAGTGAGAATTTACGCTTATAAGAAGCACTTCGAAAAGGGTTATACTCCTCGATGGATCTCGGAAATCTTCGTGATAATCAAAATATTTCACACCGATCCGGTGACTTACGAAATCGAAGCTTTGGATGGAGAAGAGATCATCGGAAAGTTTTACGAACAACAATTACAGAAGACAAAGTTTTGATGAAGAAGACAAAATTTTTTTTATTAACTCTCTTTAACATTTTCTTGTTTAGACACATATATATAAGAGAGAAAAAAATAATAAAAAATAATTAAAAACTATTTTTAGATAAAAAAGCAAGTTAATTAATAAACAAAAAACTAAAAATCCTTTAAAATGACAAATATACTAGATATAGCACAAAGCATAGTGAAAGATGAAAGTATTCAAGAATATGAGGTTCACGAATATGAACCGGTAACCGGAACGAGTTTGAACAATGCGGGAGAGATAAGAATCAACGTCGAAACTGAAGATCTATTCGTACATCCTAGCGAGAGTTACATAGTGGTGCAGGGACGTCTCACCAAGGAAGATGGGAGCGACTACGCCGACGACGACATGGTTACTCTAGCCAATAATGGCATCATGCATCTATTCAGTAACATAAAATACATGCTATCCGGACAAGAGATAGAATCTGTGTTTCATCCCAGTTAGGCCACCACGATGTTCGGACTCTTGACGTATCCTGATTATTTTTCGAAATCCAGAGGACTTAATCAGTTGTGGGTGAAAGACACCGTTGGCCCTGCTAGCGCCGGTGCCGCCTTGATATTCGACTATGTCGTCAAGACGTCCAGACCTAAAGGAACGTTTTCGTTCAGGATACCTTTGAAACACATCTTCGGATTTGCAGACGATTACAACAAGATCATGTACGGATTCAAACACAATCTGACGTTGATTCGAAAAGGAAATGACGACGCAATAGTGAGACTCACTGTGACCGATGCGGATAAGATAACTCTACACAAGATATCATGGTTCGTTCTGCACGTGGAGCCTTCGATCGTGGAGAAAGCGCGTCTCTACAAGATCATAGAATCCAAGAGTAAATTACCCGTGGGATTTAGAATGAGACAGTGCGACATGGCTAGCATTCCTCCCTCCACGAATCACTTCGATTGGAGATTGACGGTGAAATCCGCTTCCGAGAGACCGCGTTTCATCGTGGTTGCGTTTCAGACCGATAGGGACGGGTCTCAGGAAAAGAATGCATCGCTGTTCGATCATTGCAGTTTGAGAAACATGCAAGTGTTTCTGAACGCCACGAGATATCCAGCAATCGATTACAACGCGTCGTTCGACAAGAACGATTTCTGCAGACTGTACGGTGACGCCGCTGATTTTAGAAAGAAGTATCATGGTCTAGACGAATTGATGAGCAACCCTAACATGTCTCCAGGCGAATACAAGTCGATGTATCCCATGTTCGTATTCGACGTCAGTAAACAGAGTGAACGACTCAAGAGTAGCGTGTTAGACATTCAGATCAAGATGCAATTCGATAGGAACATGCCGAGAAAAACTGAAGCCTTCGCCCTGGTCCTGTCGGACAGAGAATTACAATTCAAATCGGATGGAAATAAGATGTCGATCATTCGATGAGAGATGAGTGTGAAAAAAAATAAAAAACAAAAAAAAAAATAAAAAGTAATGAGTAATTATTAAAAACAAAAAAAACAAAAAAAAAATAAATAAAGTAATGTAATCTAGTGAGATTAAACATCTTTCTAAATCTCATTACTTTTTTTTGTTTTTTTTGTTTTTAATAATCACACATTATTTTTTTTTAATTCATTATTTTCCACGCATTCACTGTTTGTTCAAAGAATCTAGTTCGATCAGTAGACTCACCACAGAAGTGGTGGCTTCGGGATTATTGGTTTTCGTAACGAAATTAATCCTGTCTCCGGCGTTCACTTTGAGAGGCGTGCCGAACGTGCTAACATTCGTGTGTTGATTCTCAGTCTTTTCGACGTTGTATCTCTTATCGCTCCCTACACCATTCACCATGAGATTGACGACTGCTCTGTTATTCAAATCCGAGGAAGCCAGACTCATTCGAAGGATTTCAGCTCCCAACGGCATGGGATATCCCACCTGACCATGTTTCGATCCGCTACCTCCATTTCCGAAAGACCACTCAGCTTTTCCCTCATCTAAGGTGCCGGCCTCTTCGGCCCACACAGTGATCAATTGTCTAGCATATTTGACTTTCTCCACCACCGAAATCAGGGTGCAGGCATCCATCATGTTCACGGGATCCGGTAGATTCGTGAGCGCGTGTCCACCCATGTCTAGTTTACCTTCCATGATGTCACCCTTTCTCCCGACCGAGTTGTCGTCCACGTACTTCCTGCTGACCGCACTGGAATCGAATTCGGGATCGTGACTGAGTCCAAATAAATTCTTACCGTTCATGTCAATGCCACCCTCCATGGTTCCGCCAGATTGTTTGTTTAGGTAGAGATCGTCCACTTGTGATTCTAGGTATTCTTGTGATTGTATCACGGCAGAATCTACGTAGCCCTTGTTGACCGTGGTTCAGTCCGCATCCGTGTTGTTGATCTTCGACAGATTCAATATCTTGTTGAATCCCGCATTCAGATCCGATTTCATTTCTCGTCTGTCAGACTTTCTCTGTTCCAGATCTACATAGTGTTTGGTCGCCACGTCCTTGGGATTCGTGGGAGTGGCCACGTTCGTTATCTTGTTAGAATTGGCGTTCAATTCCGAGTGCATCGTTTTCTGAACGTATCTATTTCTCAGGTGTTCGCTGAATCTCACGTGAGAGTCGTCCACGAATTTCTTAGTCCTGGCATCGGTGGGATCTATGGGATTTGCGATGTTCACCAAACGTTTGGATTTCAGATCCAGATCATCCACGTAATTATCTAGCAGGATTCGTTCGAAATCGCCGTTCCCCCTGTCAACGTATTTTTTAGTCGCAGCATCTGCGACATCGGGAAGATTGTAGAGCTTCTTATCGTTCATGTTCAAAGGTTCTTCTCAAGGTTCGTATCTCCGAACGTAATGTTCGTCCAAGTTGGCAACGTCGTAACCATCGTCGACTTCGAACGTCTTCATCTTCTTTCTCGGGTTGACTTTTTCGTCGTCACTTTTACCAAATTTATCGACTGGCATGTTGTTGTGAGGATTTTTTGTTTTTTAGAAAAATATGTTCAAAATGCAGTTTATTAAAAATGAACTATGTTATTTTATTTTTCGTTTTTATTCGATTAAAATTTTTATAAAATAATTTTTTATCTTTATATATACTATAAAAAAAAAAATCTCTCTCTAATGTAAATCATTTAGAATGTCTTGAAATCGATCTCCTTCAGACCATCTCTTGAGAATGTAGAGACACAGGTGACCGCAAAACACGTGATGTGGTGATTGCACTTGTTCCGTGTTGTAACAAACCATCGATTTTTTGAAATAGTTCTTTATTTCTTTTGGTGGCGAGATTCCGTAGCTGTCGAAATAATAATTTTTCTTCTTCCCGTTCTTCATCCACGCCACCCAGTGAGTGCCTTCACCCGATGAATCGTCTAGATTTAAAATTCCGCATTCCAATTGTCGAGGTCTTCTCTTCGGCAAGGCATCTCTGGAAAACACTCCTAGAAAATCTTTGATTTTCAAATCTTTTGCTGCATTCAACAGATCGATGTTGGATAGGGGTTCGTTAGGTAAGACGACACCTTCTATGGATATCTTTATTTTCTTATTCATAAATGCGTATATATTTTTTTTATTTATTTTATTATAATTTACTAAAAAATGACGTTATTTTTTCTATTTTTTTCTTTTTCTTTTTAAACTAACACTCTCGATGTCTCTATCGATTTCTATAATTTTGAATTTGTCTAATTCCTCTTGATTTTCTGGAATCCTATCATCCACAATCATATCTGGAATCTTATCATCCACAATCGTATCTAGAATCCAATCATCCATATTCATATCGTCTCTAATTAGATCCACAGTCCAATATCCGAGTGCCAAAGTGCTTATTTTATCGTCTAACAAGAATCTCTTATCATCGTCGGCTGTCAGCGAAATCTTGTTGACTATTTCGGTATACAAGTCGTGATTTTCACTTCGAATCGATTTCATAGTCTTATACACCGGACCACTTCCTAACAGACAATCTTCATACTCTTGGAAAGAGATGTTTTTCTTCACCACGCATGCTTTAACTCCTTTGCACTTCTTGATCTCTTCATCTTCTAGACGATAAGCATACAGTTTAGGTCTCAAGCCCACGAATTCGACGATTTGTTTACCGCCGCTCTCATCCTTAAATTTACCCAACACCTTCTTGTTGTCATTCGATTGAATGTTGGATGGGTGATCGACGGAATAATTGCTCGTGTCGAACCACTCGGCCACGTCCGGAGATATATCATGGTAGACGTCTTTCGTCTCTATCTCATAAACTAAACTGTCCGTGTCGGTGAACAGTAGTTTGGCTTTATCACCAAATTTTCGTTTGACGTAATCGTAGTGAAACTCGTACATCAATCGCTTGCTGACATCTAAGATGATCGGTGCGAGATAATACGGTTTGTTGAACTTCAGGTGCGTCTTTTGCATGTGAACGGACTCTAGATTTTCGTCGAATATGGTTCGGTGTTTGTAATTGGGTTTCGCCACTAATGTTTTAGCTCTTTTCTCATACGTGATGAGTCGAACGTCGGTTCTCTTCCTGATGTTTTCCATCGATTTACCGTAAATGCAGTTGTTCATGAGTTTGAAGAAATCTTTTTCGAAATCGTTCTCGGCTCGAATTCTGAGATTCGTGTTGAGATCGATGTATTTTTTCATCCAAGGCTCTTCGTCGGATCGAATGATGCGATGTATGTTGGGTAATTTCATCCCGTAATCGATGTATTGTTTCAAATTCTCATTGTAGACGACGTAGTTACATTTGTTAAATAAATTGGGAATGAGTTTTTCCTCATCTCCCTCGTTTGGTTCCATTCGTTCGGGAGCCAGCGGATAATCATTGTGTAGATCGTGTAATTCTTCCGGATAGTTCAAATCGACTTCTAAAATGCAAGGATAGTCTCTCCATTTTTGCATCTCTTCCGGTTCCTTCACCCATTCGAAATTTCCAATCGTTAAAGGATGACTCATAGCCCAACCGTACAGATTATTGGCATCCCAATACTGTATGTATTTAGTCGACCGTTTCAAATCGAAACCTTCTTTCGTGTAGGGATTGTTAGCTTCAGAATATCTGTGGGAGATCATCGAGACGCCACCTCTCGCAGCCCTTTCGAACATGAGTAACATGTCCACGTCGGATAATAATTCCAATTGGACTTCGGTGGTCTTCAACAGAGCGTCCCACGCCAAACTGGGTGTGGTGAAATACCAAGCGGGATCCAGATCGTAATTTCGACAACAGACATCTCGAAAATTTTCGAACACGTCTGCTAAGAGTAGAACGTCAGTCTTCAGATAGAGATCGTGATAATCTCTCATGGTTTTCATATCGAATGATTTCCACACGTTTTTAGCGTGTTCGTAATTCTCGTCGGAAATGTCAGATTCGTATAATTTCGAATAAAAATCTTCTTTCGAAGGTAGTGTGATGTCTTCGAATCTCTTTAGATCGTTCATGTAATCGTAAGGATAGACTCCTTCCCTCAACATGATGTCTACTCGTTCTTCAAAATGTTCGCTCATGATTTTAAATTTATCCTTGCTCATGTTATCGACTAATTTTTCCAGAGTGGTCGACATGAATTTAAAACTGTCGATGAAACGTATGCATCTACGAATGAATTTCGTTTTTTCTTCCAACGTCTCTCCGTTGATTACTCTTTTCTCCACCATGAGCTTCCATTTCGTGAAGGAAATGTATCTTTCTTTGCTGTTCGCGATGCAATTTAATTCTTCGTGTGAGGTGCCGAGATTTTTCACGAACAGATGACTGTCGTAACCCGAGAGATTGTGAAACATCACCGGATAGAAAGCGGCATCTCAATATTTTAAATTACCCTTGCTGTGAGCCGGACTGTGATACAGACCCGTGTAATGATCGTGGTCTCTAACTGTCTTATTTTCCGTCGAATTCTCGTCGAACGATTGTCTGCATATGTGACATTCGGTGGCTCTGTTATTTTCATCCTGCTGCTCTCACGTGATGATCATTTTTGCCGGAGTTTTGAATTTGTCATATAACATTTGAAGTTTCCATTCTAACTCTTCCTCGAACCTTTGAGCCACATCGTCATCTTCATACTGTTTCGTGTAGGTGAAGGGTCTCATGTCGTGTTGCGAGTCGAAAGCGCATTTCACATAAATGCAATAGCCTGAAGGTATGTGTTTTTGATATTTTTCGACGTAACTTTGAAGAGCGTTGGGTTGACAGGAACTCATTTTCGCGGGGAAACATTCGAAATCGGCGTACACGATGAATGGTACTTTTAACCTTCTATTGTGATTTTCAAACTTCATGATGGTGTTGGGTTTGGGCATATCGACGGCGACACCTTGATTTTCGTTGCAATATTCCTGATGTTTCGCCAACGAGGCTTCTCTGTGAAACACGTTCATGCAATTGTAACATAAAGATATCTTTCCATTATGATTATTATTTTGTTTCGACAGTAATCGGCTCGGATGTTTAACCCAACAATAATGACGATTGTCACCATTCGAAATCAATAATAAAATAATCGTCTTCTCTCTTCCGAGATACGAAGTCAGTCTGAGAGGATAGATCTTTCGTTTTTCGTCGTATCCCAAGACGTTCACCGCTACGGTGGGATTTTGTGCCTCGAAATGTTCGATGTGTTTTAACTGCGTTGGAAAAGTCACTCCGGTCCAATCGAGATTTTTAGAAGTTACCTCGTAAGAAGAAACTCTTTCGATGTTCATTTTGACAGGGTATAAAGCAGAAGTGACTGCCCATTTGAAACACTGATCATCTTTATTTTCCACGTTGATCACGGCATGTTTTTTTGCTAGGAAATACGGTAATTTCACGTAGGAAGACCCTTTCAACAAATCGTTTTCAGTTATGTGAATTTCGAGTTTCAACACCTCATCGAACGTCCAATTACTACCTTCATGTTGATAATTCGCGAGAGACGTCAACATCTTGTCTTTCATCTTTTCGAAAACGTCCGATAAATCTGAACCTCGAAATACGGGTTCGACGTTAGATCTGAAATATGCATTTTTCACGATGTTCTCGCCGGACTTCACATCGATTTTATTCATCATGCAATGGAGTATCATCTTAATTTTTAGTCCTACATTCATGTATTTGCGAAACAAATCCAATACTTTTTTCTTCACCTGTTCCATGAACAATTTCGGATCAGTTTTCTTCAACGAGGGAACCACGTTGAAAGTTTTAAAAATACCATTGTTCGCACTCTCCCATTCCATGGACTTCAATTGAAATAGTTCTGTGGTGAGTCATGCTAGATATTCTTCTCCTTTCCCTTCGTCTATTGCTCATCGAAGTTCGCTTGATATATCTCGTTTGCCTAGAATCTGATGTGCATCACTCATTTTCGTTTTAGTTTTTCTTTTCTTTTCTTTGGAAACTTGAAGTTCTTCTTCAATGGCTTTTCGTTTAGTCGTCTTCTTATTTTTCACAATCAAAACGTTTTTGGTTTTTTAGACGTCGGCATTTCGATTCCTTTTACTATCTTTTTCTTCTTCTTCTCATTTTTCACAACCGATGCATTTTTTGACGTTGTTGCTATCGGCATTTCGTTTGCCTTTCCATCATTTCGCAAATGTTTCTGTATGACTTCAATCTTTTTTGATTTAGTTCTATGATTTCTAAAATGTGAAATTTTTAATAGTTTACAAATCTCGTTTAACTGAGGTATGGTTTTCTCATTTAAATTTTCAAATTTTTTTTTATCTGTTTGTTTCATTTTGTAAGAATATATTTTTTTCCGAATTTTGTATTTAAATAATTTGTTTAAAAAGTTTTGTTTTTCTTTAATATGAAAAAAAAAAGAAGATTTTTTTAAATTCGATTTTTTCTTAATGTGTTTTTTTGTTGAATTTTTGTATTTAATGATAATTTGTTTCACATTAAAAAATTAAAATTAAAAAAACATCTTTTTTTATATATATAAAGATCAAAAAAACTTTTTTAAACAAATTATTTAAAATACAAAAATTTAAAATATACATTATTTGCAAGAATTCATAAAGCAAAAAACCAAATAATCGATCATGACGACAACATCCACGATGGAATCTCGACATAAACGTCGACGTTGTTTAATAAATCGTTATTCTCCAAAAAACCAAGAAGAAAAAAATCGTAATTTATATTTACGCGTTTCGAAAGAAAACGATACGATTTGCGATAGAAAATCGAATCGTTATACTATTAGCTAACAAAAATTAATCGACAATGTCGTTCGAACTATTAAAAAAGAAGGTTCAAGACAAATAGAACTCTTACGACTTTTACGCGAAGTCTTGCACGAGGTTCAAAACAAATTTCCGCGAAGCAGATGCGTGTTCATGTCACCCGATTCCTTCTCAATAGATGATGATAACTGCAAGATGCGAAGTCTAATTTTTAAACGTTTGATGTCTTGCCCGTTCTAAAAACTCGTGAAAAAAAAATTAAATTAATACGAAAAAAAGGATGTTAAAATTTAACTTTTATATATTTAAAGAGAAAAAAAACTTTTTAAACAAATTATTTAAATACAAAAATTTAAAATATACATTATTTGCAAGAATTCATAAAACAAAAAAAAACAAATAATCGATCATGACAGCAACACCTAAAAGATGCGAACTGAAATTGAAATGAGTCGAAGTGTGTACAAAATTAGGTTTTAAAATCTATACATTACAACAACACGACCCCATCGAATTGAACGAGGTTGAGACGATGGGCTTAGAGCGCTACTACGACAAATATCATATGTGTTTGAAATTGGATGAAGCCATGCTCCATTTGTTTTGCGAGTACCAAAGCGATCTGGTGAATAATATCATCGTCGCCGAAGACAGAAAATTTGACAAGGACGATTTGTTGTTGTTCTTTAGAAATTACATATATCCAATAATCTCACTCGAACTCTTAGACAAATCGGGTGGTGAGAGCGCGTTCACCGATGTAAAAAAACTTAAAAGAGTAAAGATAAACATACAAGACATTTTCGTAAGTAGAAAAATGACGAATGTCAACATGCTAATAACGGACTTGGAAATATAAACAATAGAGAGATTGATTTTTTAGCGAGGAAGAAGGAAAAAAGTAATGAGATCTAAAGATGATCTCATTACTTTTTACAAAAAAATTTTCACATTAAAGAAATTAAAATTAAAAACAACTTCTTTTTTTTATATATATATAAGGAGCAAAAAAAACAAAACTTTTTTTAAACAAATTATTAAAATACAAAATTTAAAATATACATTATTTGCAAGAATTCATAAAAACAAAAAACTAAATAATCGATCATGAGGACAACAACACCTAAAAGATGCGAATTGAAATTGAAACGAGTCGAAACGAATAAGAAATTCGGTCATAAAATCTATAGATTACAACGACATGATCCCATCGAATTGAACGAGGTCGAGACGAAGGGCTTAGAGCACAAATACGACAAACATAAGATGCCTTTGAAATTGGATGAAGCTGCGCTCGATTTGATTTATGAGTACCAAAGCGATCTTCAGAACATCGTCATCGCCGAAGATAGAGAGTTCGACAAGGACGATTTGTCGTTGCCCAATGGAAATTACATATTTCCAAACATCTCATTCGAACTCGTGGAGAAATTGGGTTGTGAGAGCGAGTTGACCGATGTAAAAAAACTCAAAAGAGTAAAGATAAACATTCAACACGTTTTTGAAAAAGGAGAAGACACGAGTGTCAACATGCTAATAACGGACTTGGAAATATAAACAATAGAGTGATTGATTTTTAGCGAAGAAAAATGAAAAAAAAAAGTAATGAGATCATCTTTAGATCACATTACTTTTTTTTTTGTTTTCCTTCTTCTTCACTATTACCATATATTGTAATAACGTTTCCTTTTCTCTCAATTTTCAGCGTCGATTCTTCTTTTTCTTTTTTTCTTTTTCTTTGTGATATGATACGTTTATAACAACATTTTTGTTTATCCGAATCATAATTATGAACGAATGTTGTGCATCTCTTGGTAACATTCGCATCATCACCATTCTCTTCAGAAGGTAGTGGTGATGGTGGAAAGTGTCTCATTCTCAACCGTCTATCTTTCATCAGTTCTTTCCTTAGATATCCATCATAAGCATCTAACCATTTTTTTGTTTTTTCGCTCTCTGTCTTGCGATATTTGTCAAATCGTCAAATTCATCCAGGTGATAAATTCTCCACCTTGTCATCCTGATGATAAAATTATTTCTCCACCTTTTTTACTAATTTTAAATATATTATTTTATACTTTCTATGATTTATATTTATACAATTTTATATTATAATAACATATTCAAAATCGGTATGTTCTTAAACAGCGAATTCTCACTGAGCAACAAACCCTTGCCGAGTCGCTCGATGTTCCGTCCACTCTTCAGATAGAGACCGTTTCCTCTCAGAGAGTTGCCACCTCTAACGGGTTCTAGATACAATCCTTTACCGCTGTCGTCTACGTGGACGCGACACACGGCTCCTTCCTTCTTCAAGAACAGTCCGCTGCCACCCATTAATTTCTCAACCGCCGAACTAGCGAGTCCCGTGAGAGCTCCCACGCCGAGAGTCTTTCCGAGAAAGGGTAGTGCCTTTGCGGTGAAGGGTAATGCTTTTGCGGCTATTCCTGCCAATAGCGGTAGGAAACCCGCCTTTCATTCTCAAATTGTATCTCAATTGAGCAGGACTCATTCTCACCGTCAACCCTCTTCCATCGCGAATCGCTTTCTCCATCCTTTTGATTTGACTTCTGGTCCAGGCGATCGAATCCTGACCGCCTCTCGTCAGATCTTCGTGAGTGAATTTGAATCTCACCACCTCGCCTCGAGTTGTTAACGCTCTCTTAAGTTTCTTCCTCTGTCCTGCGGATATGTTCACGTTTTTAACCACGTATTCTGTCATAATTCTGTTTTTTAAAATATATTTACTTCAACTGTTTCTTGTTTAATAATTATATTAAAATAATTTTGTAAAATTAATATTGCGTTTATTTTATTTTTGTTATCTATATATATACACATTTTTTTTTGCTTTTATATTTCTCTTATGTGAAATCGTATCGTCACCCTCTCTCCGCGAAGATCTAACAGTTCACCATTTTGATCCGTCAACGTGGTGTTGAGACTATACAACGTGTCTAAAATCACTGGTAGATAAACTAAATTTCGAGGTCGCTCCACGATCTTATAACCCGGCGACACGTTTGGAAAGAAGGAATAGCTTGTTGGTTGAGCGCTACCATTCACGTAGCTTCCAGCAATCACGTCTACGTTCACCAGAATGCTATTGACAGCGAGAATGTCGACCGTATTTTCAGATGCCGCGTGGCCTCGATACATCTTTCGATCGAATCCCAACATCTTGCCTATAGAATCGTCCGTGTTGAAATCCACTCGAAAATTATCTTCCAAATCCAACATCGTCTGTAAGGTATTAGGATTGGGAGCGAGTCTGATCTTGTTGCTTCCCTTTCCACCCGTCTTCATTCGCCTCTGAATGTAATCGTTCAAATCGTCTATGTCGTAACTCCCTTTGGGAATTCGAATCTCCAACCAATCCGTTCCGTCGGAATACTTGAACGAGTTATTCTTTTCGGTGACGTTGGGAAAGGAATAATAAGTCTCCAGATTCACCAACGCCATCTCGTATCTTTTCTCTCTATTCAATTCGATGGAAGGTTCGAATTTCGTAGCGAATCGAGTCGAATCGCCACTCACCACGATTTGAATGGATTGTTTTGCAGCCGTATTCTCGGCTATCCGTCCTAACAATTCTCCATGTTCGAACATTATATTTAATTTAATTTTTTTTTTATTCAAAACTAATTATTTGAAGATTTATTATTTTCTAAATTTTATTTTCACGCTCTATCTTATTATTATCATCAGAAACATAAAACTTGTCGAATCCGCACCGATATTTTCCGCGATTAAATTCGCTTGCCAAATCGATCACGACGAAATTGTAAAGTCCACCATCCCAAACCCTCTTGCAGAATCTCCTGAATTCCGCCGCGCTCATGTCCTTTGCGACGTGATCGCCGTAGATGTGATTGAGATTCTTGAGATCTTGGCAAAAGAGACATAGAAAATTAGCGTTCTCCCTTATCGTCTGTCTAGGCAATCGAAAATAATTCTGCGACAGGTAGAAACAGTCCACGTTGCTGTGTCGACCCCTAACGTAATACGATTCGCATCGGTTCTGTATCTCCAAAAGCAGATCGTCGAAAATCATGAGATTCTTATCTTCCGATTTCAGTTCTCTAGGATCCGGAACGTCGCTAGCGTTCTCATAAAATCGACACTCGACGTTCGAAGATGCATTTCTCTTCATCAGTTCCATCGCCGCACCGTCCAAAATGGTCGAAAGTGGAGCTTTGCTCTTGTCGAATTCCTCCCTACTGTCAAAGATTCTGGCTATGACGTCCTTGGGCAATCTACGATCCATGCACTCTCGAAGCAATCTGTATTCGGGTTGAAACAAGCTCTTGCCAAACACGAACAATCTGTCGTAATCCAACCAGTCGGGTCGGGACAACAGATTCATCAACAGATTGGTCTTTCCACAATTCGATTTTCCCGCTATCAAACCTCTTATGCTCTTGGGAAAGAACTCGTTATTCGACCTCTTGGTCGCGGCGTCGTTCCCAGACATATCTTTAATGTTCATCTTTGTTTTATTTTTTTTGTTTGTTATTTTAGATTCTTTTCAAACGCAAATTTTTTATGTTTTTCAAACTCTGTTTTTAATGTTATTATTTATTTATATCACGCCGTCGCGAGTTCTCTTCAATCCGGATCCACTCGTCATTTTGGCTAAATCTTGTATGGGTACCACAGCATCCTTAAAATTTTTCCAACTTTTCGGCGTTCGCTCTAACGCAGCTCGCTTCGCCGGCGGACTGAACAACTTGTCGATCAACGCGTCGGCTGCCCTCTTGCCAGCCACAGAAGCTATCCTACCACTGGCTTCGGAAGCGGCTTTCTTACCAGCATCCAAAGCCGTCTTCTTACCGACCTCAAACGCGGTCGATGCGAGTTTTCTACCCGCATCGCCCGTGAACGCTCGCATTATAGAATCGACGATGCCAGAACCGCCTCGAACGTAAGTTCTGACGTATCCCCTGTTCTTTATCACCAACATATTTTATTTTTATGATATATTTTTGTTTTTTTCACTGATAAATCGTTTTGTTGTTTTTAAATACTTTTATTATTCTAGTGTAAGAATTTACTGTTTTATTTTTGTTTGTTTGTTTGTTTCTCTCTACTTATTATATACACATCGATCCTTCAATTCGTTCATCAGCCTTTTATACTGGTTTTTATTCAAAACCTTCTGTCTTAACAATTCGTCAGATATAGTAACTATCTGATATCTAATCCTGTGTTACCAGCCCGTCTGCTCGCCATCAACAAACTCAATCTCTGAGACAGAACGTCAGAATCGCTCGGAAGAAAAGTGGTTTTCACCCCTTTGCCAGTCACCGATTCGACGAACTTCTTGTTCATATCCCATATGGGTTTCACCACTTTCGTCCACTTGTAACCTCTGTTGGCTTTGGGTCTCGTCTCTCTGGCATCGTTATTTCTCTTCATGGCGTGGGTCTGGACCAGAATGTCACCGTAATTGTCGAAATCCTGTTCCGTGTAATCGCTGGGCTTGTCGTAAAGGAGCAATCTCCGCAGACCATCGGTCAATTCGTGTCTGTTCGAACCGACGATCAATTCATCATCCCCAATATCCACTTCCGTGTCACCTACAAAAATCCTTCCCTCCGAATCCTTATAAAATCCGTACAACTGATCTCTCTTACCGCCATCATCATCGGACGATGCGACGCTACTAGTGGTGATAGTCGAAGCCGTATCATCAGACTCGCTCTCTGTTTGAATTCCCGTGGGAACGTAATCCGGTGTAGATTGAACGGAATACCGATTTCCAAAACTAGGAGGCAACGAACCCATTCTCAAAGAACTCTCCTTTATGGGTCTCAATTCTTCGACTATCTCCTTCCTGCTTCGCTCTTGACCCTCCGTCACGGGTTTAAATATTTTTGTGGCTTCGCGTTTGAGTTCCATCTCACCAAGAGGTCTGCTCCTATCAGCAGACTGAATCCCCTTCTTAGCACGCTCAAACCCTTCTAAAATTCGATCTCGGTGTCTAGGATCCATCTGTAAAAACATCTTTCGTTTTAATTGTTTTATTATTTTCAAAATTAAATGTTTAATTATATTTTTATGTTTTAAGTAATAAAAATCTTTCCGTCTTTAATATAATAATCTGAAAATATTCGCCTTAACTGACTGTTAATTGAATTGGTGAAGTTTAAGAATACGTTTAAACATTACATGACAAACCGGTTTCTGATTTAACGCATTTTGACAGTAGTTTTTACATTTTGTCAAAAGATCTCCATTCACACATCAAAAAACCATTCACGCACTGTCGAATTAAGAGAGAATCCCTTTGATGACTGTTAAACAGTTTCAACACACAAAAGAAAACTAATTTTAACGCTGAGAACTTATTCATCTCTCTCTGATTGCTATCATGAATATATTTAAAATTCACCACTCAAAAACCTAATTGAGCGGAAAATGCGTTTTAAACATTCCACTAAGTGTTTGACTCTTCGAACAATATCCCCCAAAACTCAATTTCTATTCATCTCATCAAGACAAAACACGAATATCTATTACAGATCGTCTCTTTCAAACAATATCCTCCAAAACTCAATTTCTATCCGTCTCATAAAGACAAAACACGAATGTCTATAATACAGACCATATTCATAATCGACTCTTTTTGAACAAAAACCTCATTCGGTCATAACGATAACATGTGTTAGTTTTACTTCAGGAAGACGTGACAGCGGGCTCGCGAATTTCTAACACACCGACGACAACACTCTTCGATCAAAACATTTCCATCAAGTGCTCATCGAGATCACCTCGCAATAACGTGCGCTAGTCTCACTTCGAGAAACGCTACAGTGGGTTTGCGGATTCAAACATCACCTCTTCACGCGAGTCGATTTCAGACCTAAAATCCGCAAGCGAGTTCCCCTCATAGGATTCAGTGTTAAAATCGTGTACGGACGCGGATTGTTAGAATCGGCGAGAGGATGATGTTAGAATTCTCAAAACGTTTTTTTGCTTGCAATTTAACACTGAATCCTATGGGGGAAACTCACTTGCCGATTTCAATCAAAACGGTACATGTACTGTACGTAAAATTTCATGCATTTTCTGTCATTCTTGGATACAATCAGTGATGTTTGAATTCTCAAGGGGATTCTAACATCACCCTAAAAAACGTTAAAATCTTGTACACGTACACGATTTTAACACTAAATCCTATGGAGGTGTACATGTACACGTACACGTACATGTACCGTACATGTACGATGATGGTTGAGCTCTCAATTATTACCCACTTACGTCGGGTGCAACATCACCCTACCTAACATCACATCAAAGTGATATGGTATCTTGGATGAATGATTGAACAAATAAATTTACAATTAAAGGACTTTACATTAAAACAATGGATTCAATGAGGATAGAGAATGAGTGAGTGAATTTGTAAAAGACGAGGTGGAGTAATATGAATGAATGAATGAATGAATGAATGAATGAATGAATGAATGAATGAATGAACTATCATCATCGAGGGGGTCATAAGCCTTATTTCAGAGACACACAAAAAAAAAAAATCCCGAAAAACAAACAAAAGTGTACAAATCTTGAAAATTGAATAGTTGTCAATGGCGCTGACAGTTTTGACGTTAAACTTGGCAGACGGTCAATGATCAACCGGGTGAGAATTTGGGATTAAAGTTATTTCACTGGTACTAAGTTGACGAACTAGCGTTGGCTGTATTTCAAGGTATAGTTTCACTAATTAAAAGTTGATTTGTTAATGAATAATATTGCGTAATTACATCATGGAATGTACATTTTATTAACTAACAATTAATAAACATAACAGGCCTTAAAACGAACAACAGACGACATTCATAAGAAGCATTATTGAGAGACCGATTTGTCTTCCATCCCTTGCCTCGAGAGCACAGCTCACGGCCCCAATGATGCTAAATTGACGATTTAGCGCAAGAGGGCACTACAGGTTATAAATTATCTGATGAATTGTTGAAGTGCTCTTGATAGAAAATAAACAAGGTGGAGGTACTTTAATTTTTTACCCTAAACAGCAAGTCAGTCACACATCCACACACTCGATCAGTCAAGCACCCACACATCCATCCATCCGATCGTCCACCCAGAACGAACGAACGAACGAACGAACGAACGAACGAACGAACGAACGAACGAACGAACGAACGAACGAACGAACGAACGAACGCATGAATGAGTGAACGAATGATTGAACGATTGAATGACACTAGTAACACTATATGCGAATGAATGAATGAATGAATGAATGAATGAATGAATGAATGAATGAATGAATGAATGAATGAATGAACACTAGTAACACAAAGAACGAACGAATGAGTGAATGAATGAATGAATGAATAACCCTTCATCCGGCATGGATGTTATATGACACAAGGAAATAGTAAACAATTTCTATGCTACTTGTTCCATCCGTTATGTCGAGATACACCGTCCACGGCCCCCCATAGGAACAGGCTCACTTTGATGAGGGGTCATAAGCCTCATTTTCTAGGAAAAAAAAAATGCTCGTTCCCATAAAGGGTCATAAGCCACATAGCCACACCTGCTCGTTCCAATAAGGGATCATAAGCCACATAGCCACATCTCCAATGCAAAAAAAAAAAAAAAAAAAAATCACGCAGATTCGGTTTTGGACGCTACGCAGAGCAAAGGGTGAATAGCCGAGTGAAAACTGTTGTGGGCTAAAGTTATCTTGCTCGAACTGGCTTGACGAACTAGGGCGGAAAGCACTGCGTGTGATGATGACGATCATTTGCAGAGCCGACGGTTGGTGAATACCCAAGTAAAAACTATTGTGGGCTAAATGTATCTTGCTCGAACTTACTTAACTCGCTCGTCAATACAGCACCAGCGAAATAACTGTCTCAGTTATTTCACTAGTACTACATTGACGAACTAGCGTTGGCTATACTTCATGGTATATTTTCACCGATTAAAAGTTGATTTGTTAATGAATAGTATTACTTAATTACCTCATGGAATGTTCACTTTAATAACTGATAATTAACATACATAGCAGCCCTTATTCGCGCACGAAGAACAGACGACTCTAATAAGAAAGTTCTTGAGAGACAAATTTGTCTTCCATCCCTTGCGTCAGAAGTACAGCTTACAACCCCCACAGGCACGCGCTCGTTCCAATGAGGGGGCAAAAGCCAAACTTCCGACGCAAAAGTAAGGAAATCAGGAACTGCAAATGGCGGGTTGATAAAAAATAAACGAGGTGGAGGTACTTTAATTTGTTACCCTAAACAGCAAGTCAGTCACATATCCACACACATATTATATATATATTTTACCTAAGTTAATAAAATTGATAAATTTTGTTTTTTTTTAATTTTTTTATTCAAATAAAAAGTGATATACATATATCTATACATATAGTCTGAGTGTACTTTGAATTCCATGTTTTTTATTGTTTTATCCGATTTAAGTTGCATGGAGCCTTCTCATGAGAATCGAGAGAAAAAAAAACAAACAAACAAAAACATCCAGAGTTATTGTCCTGGAGATCGAGGCCTATTGTCCAGGAGATGTGTGGTGTTAATTCGGAGGATAAAATAGGGCTTTTAGAGATTCTCACCCGGGGGGTGGGGGGGGGGGGGGGTCTTCCAAAAAATTCCGGACACAAGGCCTAAAATATTTTTTTCCACCTTTTGACCACCACCTACCCACCCACGTGCAAACAAAATATTTTTTTCCTCTGACCACTTGGACACCCACCCCACCACCTATATTTTTTCAGTGTATCACCACAGTGGGTAATGAAAAATTATTGCACTGAGCTTCCAGTTGTCAATACTTGCCTTAATTTGAATCCTAATCTGATAACTGTTTTTTTCACATCTTTATGTTCTGGTGGTTCTAATACCTGATGACAGAACTTTCAGTTGAGCATTTGTAATTCATGCATTTCAATAATATGCCTATATACACTATGGCGTAGTGTATACTGGCATATTATTGAAGTGCATGAATTACAAATGCTGAACTGGAAGTTCTGGCCTCAATGCTCTCATAATAATTATCATTCATGTGTTAAGTTCCGAGACTGAAGAAACAGTTTAAATTTAGTGAAGAAGTTTTATTTTTAATGACCTAACTACAGGCTAAGTGTCTGGGCTTGAGGTTTCAGCCAATTGTCATTACTCAAAAGATAATAGATAGCGTTGGAAAGCTGAAAATCTGTCACCTAACACTATTGTAAATCTCACTGTCCGTCCTGGTCCGTCTCCGAAAAAATGTCAGCATTGATTTCTACATATAACAGCATATAATGTAAGAATTAGACTATTTTTGTGAACATCAAATAGAGGATTAAAATAATCTTCTTTTGTTGCATAGTATTATGCTCAGCTACTCATCTATATACTCTGGCTCAGTCAGGGTCAGTTTTCAATTCAAATATTAACTGTAACTTCTGTTTCATGTTTTCATGAGATAGCCAGACAAACCCTCTGTGAAAACCCTGGTACTATCACTATGAGCTTGAATTAAGTAAGTGGGGTTTTATATCAAAGATGCACAGTGGGAATTTCCATTAGTTTCAGGCTACAAAAACTCTACTCAGAGAAACTGGGCATTTAGATTATTTTCCGTAAATTTTTTACATTATTTTAGATGTTCTGCTAAACACATTGCTACTCATTGTAAAATCCAAATTGTGCCGTGACGATTCAGCTATGAAAATTATGTTAACCATTCCCAAATTAAAATTCATAAATTTCCACTGATTGTTTTTAGTCAAACTGGAGTACACAATTCTTTAATGCATCTAATTTAATTTACAAAAAAGAGAACAAATCCCCTAATCAGCCTAGTGGGGCCTTATTCACTAACCCTACCTGACAAACAGGTGCCTATTAAACTACTAAACAACAATATAGCCTTGTTATGTGAAAATAATTTGAAAAAAAAACACCAGGAAAAAAGTTGCAACTCCAGGAAAAAAGTGTTTTGGCCCCCATCCGACCACCCACCCACCCCGGCCTTGTGTCCGGATTTTTTTGGAAGACCTCCCCACCTGTCCCACCTGGTATTTATTAGGTCGTTTTTTTGTTAGAGTACAGGTGACGGGAGTATAGCTCGAGGTCACGGTAATGACGGAGCATTTCGACGAATCCGTGGAAGCTAGGTTGACATTTTCGCACTTTGCAAGAATAAATGAACTTTTTAAATATAAGAATTACTAAGATGAGGGTATATTCATGTATATTATTATTATTATTATTATTATTATTATTATTATTATTATTATTATTATTATTATAGCCAGTGAGGGTAAATTGCGGTGTCAGTGGTAATAGAATACCACATTTCTCCTGCAATCTATCTGCAAGTTGTAACAGAATTGTCTTTGACACTGAACACTCGACGAATAAATGTTGCACTGACTCTTTAGTGTTGGAATAAAACGTACACAGCTCAGTCTCAGATAATTTACATTTAAAAAGGCGAGCATTCGTAAATAAAGCTCTGTGTATGATTTTATATTGCAAAGCTTGCAGATAGGTGTCATCAGTAATTAAAAACGGGCTCTCGTATATCAGTCTCCAAGCATCGCAATCGAGACTGAGATGCAAACGCTCGTTCCATTTCTTCTGAGACTGAGCTGGGCACGATGCCGCATGCTGCAGGAATAATGGGTAAAAAGTTTTGTTTACGGTTTTTGTTACTTTTAATTTTTCTATCAACGGACTTATGATAAGGTCCGATTTTTTTTACTGTTTATTTCATTTTGCCATCGTTTTGAAATCGCCATTCTTAACCCCTGCAAGACAGTCAAGGGAGTTTTGATATCAAATTTTACAGAGAAGGCTTCAAAAGTCAGAAAGACCCCGCTCTCACTCAAGAGGTCGTTAAGAAAAAATATACCTCTGTCGCACCATCTTTGATTAAAAAATAGTTTGTTGTTAATTTTTATATTTTTGTTGTAGAAAATAGGTTGAGAACAAATTTCTTTAGGTTCAGTTGGAGATTTGTTGTCTAAAAGAGACCAGGCCTTAACTGATAAATTTGTCCCTTGAGTGCAACACGGCTTCGCAATGCTAAAGCATTGAGAAGCCTTCTTGCATTCAAAGGATGAAATACTCAGCCACCCATGCTATTCTGTAGATAATGAGGCCTAAAGCATAAAACATACCAAGAACATGAACTTTTGATGGCAAAGAAATAATTACAAAAAGAAAAAATATAATAAAAAACCGCCCGCCCACATGCAGTTTTACAAAAAGTGGCCCGAGAAACAGAAGATCTACTTTGTTGGGCCTTACCAATCAAAATTTTCAACGTGCAGCCCCAAAGCTGCACGTTGAAAAATATTGATGGGTTCGCCCCAAGTAACAAATATAGACCTACCAGAGGAGGGCTCTGAACTGGCATGGAATATACCATCAGAATTGAAAGGGTTGATATTGGTCAGGTTAATTAATTTATTTACTTTTATGTAGCCAATTATTTTGCGAAAGGTAACTTTTCTTCTCTACTTTTGAAACAGCAATCTTAGAATTAGAGTAAACACTTGGCTTGCGAGGGATAGTTTTGTTTTTTACTTCTTTATTTTTGTTAAACTCACCTTTTGTGAAAAAATTGAACAATGTTGTTTGTGGCTGAATTGACAGAAGGAAATACAAACAATTATTCACTTGACATTTGTCTTCCAAAGGAGACTTCCATAGCACATTATATCATTGCGCAACATGTGTAAATGTATATCATTCATAATACATTGAAAGACTGCAATGAATTCCCATAATCTCTTTCAATGTCTCTTGGAAAGTGAATGGTATCAGAAAAATGTTGCGGAAAAAATAAAAATAGGACTGGATGGTGATAAAATCTCTCAAAATAAAAAGTATCGCCTACGTTCCTGAAACATTTTCCCGACCCTGCCCGCCTCTCTGCTGCATTTTGAAGTTTTGCAACTACTTTTGCAGCTACCTTTATTGTGGACTCTTCGTGAAACTGAAAACGTGTCCCCAAACTGTGAGACTTGCCTGAAGCTGATGAAGGTGGAAGAGCTTTAGGAAAATAGCTAACACGAAACAGATGACCTGGCAATCAATCCATCGGCATCTATCTTTGCATGCAGGGTAAAAATGCCATTATGCTTGAAATACTTGCTAAACAAATTGACGAAGGATCGTTTGTTCTTCTTGTCTTGCAATACAATCCTCTTTTATAATAATGTGGACATTCTATTCGATTTTGATGACTTCTGCGCTTCCTTTCAATCCATTCCGTCTAAAATGTGTATCATGCTTTGTGGACTCGACGCCGCCACAATTGTGACGTCGCCATACCTTGATTTAACTACATAAACATTATAAATTATTGTGATGAATTGACGGTAATATGGTCTGAGTTTTGCGACTCAGAGCGAACATACGCTCCGAGCCGCAGACCTTAGACCATGTTACCGTCAACTCATCACAATAACGTGTATATTCTAATAAGACACCACCCATAGCCCAAAACCTACATTGTGAAACACGAGAGGCTTATTTACTAAACTTGTGATCGTTAAAAGTTGACTTCTGCAAGGCAACTTTTAACGATCACAGGTTTAGTAAATAAACCTCTCGTGTACCCCACGACGGTACTGGATAAATAATCAATAAACCAGATGAACTCATTCCACCTCAGTTCAAATCGTAAATCGGTTTGTAATTTAAACAACACTTCATCCGGAACACCACCGCCTATGACATACTGCTGATGCCCTTACTCAGAAGACGCATCTGGATGTACATGCGAATTCATTTCCGGAGACTATACAGTACGCATAACAATCACTACCAATCGTTAGAAGAACTGGGAATCTATATCTTCATCGCCCTGAGACCAATGTTATCATTCATTTGTATGGCTTGATCAGGTTTCTTTAAGACGCATTCATTTGGTTACTTTCCACTCATTTCCGCGGCTACAGCTTTCTCGATGTTTTGGGCTTCGTGGACATTACCCTTATATTTGAAACAACATCAGTTTGGATGTTTCTCAATCCAACAACCTTATGGAATGAATTCCTTCCTCGGAGATGTCGCTGAACAGATGCAGTATCGTTCTCGTCTCTCACCTTTCTTTTCTTTTCGAGTACTCTGAGTTGCTCACTTACGGAAGCGTATTGCTGCCAAGTGGAAAAAAAAAATAAATTGTTTCGTTTAAACGAAACAATTTATTTTTTTCCACGTGGCAGCAATACGCTTCCGTACTCCCTTGTAATATGTGTCGTGTTAGAGAACTTATAAATGGAATTGTTTAATTAAAAACATGACGGCCGTTACAGCACCCAAACATCTTACTGATACTGCAGAGGCGGCGGAAGCACGACAAAAGTGGAGGGGCACAGATTTTAAAGGCTACTATGGTGCGACCCAGTGGGAGATAAGTTGCAATCGTATATCGATAAATGTACCATGACACACTTATAGCCTCTCGTTTAGATGAGCATGCCGCTGTGGGGTCACTGTCCTGTCCATTTCTGCTACTTCAGTCATCTCCAAACCCGTTGGCTAGCCTTCTGGTTGGAAAATGGCTGAAATAGAAGAAACGAACCGAATCAACCCATGGTGGAATTATTTGGCCAAATGTTGTTTGGATTTACAAATAATATATTACAGGGATGTTTGAAAATTGACACTTTTGTTTGCGCCCATTTAACTCATTGTGTAACCGCCCAACGGGTCAAGGCCTATGGAAAAAAGTGGAGGGGCACGGGTCCCCTGTACCATCACGCCCCCCCCCCACCCCTGGTTCCGCAGCCTCTCTGATACCAAGCCATTCCCTATTTAAATTGCTTTTCAATGAATAACTCGCCGCAGAATTTCTTTGACGAATAGACGGGAATAGACTTCACGTACTGGTTGTCATTAAACCCTAAAAAATTTTCTAATGAGTTGAACTGTCCTCATGTTTTGACACCACAAATCGACAGCCCTAGGGTATGGAACTTCCGTAAGCATACAGTTAATTGTTTTTTTTAATTTGATCGATGCGATGATTGATGCATGCTTCACCGCTATTATCTGGCCAAAGAGTGTCGAATCGGAACTTATGCTTTCATATTTCATGTGGACTTAATTCTCCACTTCGGCAATACAGTTCTTCTGATGTTAATGCACATGAAATAGCGTGATAGCTTGATTTCCCTTAACATTTTGGTGGTTACATGCCTACAAGGGCGTGACGTTGCCACTGACTTTAAGCTCAGTCTTTAACCCTATTCTAAACCTAATTCGCTCATTATGTCGAAGGGGTCAACCCAGTGAATCCTAGATTATAGGAAAACGCATCCGATTTCGAACTAGGACTCATAATAGAATGTAATAAATAACACATTTCGGTATCCAAAAATGTTAAAACAAATTCTGTTCGATTTTTTTCTTGGTATAACCGCATTTTGACTGGATTAAGATTCTTGAGGTGTTCTATTAACCCTTTAATCAGCATAACGGTCAAAACCGGCCAGCGCTTTTCACAAAATTCACCATTCAGTTTTTATTACTTTTTCATTTTTTGTCACAAAAACACAGCTTATGACCCCTCATTGGAACGAGCTCAACGAGGGTTATAAGCTATGTTTTTGACGCAAAAAATCAAAAAAAAAATTAGTGCTTCAAGAATATTATTTGCAAGTGTCGGGTGCTTTTCGTGTTAGGTAAAGAGCTAATTCCCGATAACTTTTTGAGCATGTATCGATTCTGTGTCGTTGGGAACCATATTGTCACAAATGAGTCGGCTCCCTTCCATCGAGAACCATCACTGAAACGAATCTGAAAAGTAAGAATGGGTGAAAGAGTTCTGAATCGGGGGCGACGTGGCGTCGCGGTAACCGGTTCTCGTCAGATTACCGAAGCTAAGCAACGTCGAGCGCCGTTACTAGTTGGATGGGTGACCATTTTAGCGACTGATTCGCGCTCCCGCGTTATGTCCTTACTCCTTGGGTAAGGAACTTAACCCCGATTGCCTACATGGAGCACGATGACGCTGTGTGCTAAGGCGTACTGCACATCAATGGTGCGCATGTCTTCAACCAGTCTGTGCCGCGGTGCAGAGTTCAGAGTTACGATGTTGGAGAGCTGACAGGTGCTCGTCGTTGCTCGGTGGTTCTCTCCGGGTAGTCCGGCTTCCTCCACCCGTAAAACTGTCACCGACATGATATGACCCTGGCTGTTAATGTGTCGTTAAACCCTAATAAGAAAAAGAAAGAAAAAAGTTCTGAATCATAAACTGAGTTATTGCAGTGCTAGTAGTAATGTTAGTAAACGTTGTAGTGGTATAGGAACTGCATAACACTTGTTCAATATAAAAGATGCAGAACACACCGAGCGCTTTGCAAATGTGCAACCTGACGGTGAACTCATCAGAGGAATATCGACTGGTGTGTGTGGGGGGGGGGGAGGGGGAAGGGGGCTAAGAGTTGAAGGCCTTGATTCCCCTAAAGCTCGTGTTCACATTAGCTTATCCTTTTTCCGTGGAATTATGCTAATACAAAGGTGAGGCATCACATGGCAACATAATCCGACACTGCACTGGGAGGGAGCAGGGGTCTGCAAAAACATTCCGATCTGAGTGGGTGGCGGTAGGGGCAAGAACACTTCTTTTCCTGGGAGGGTGCAATCATTTTTCATAGTGCATTATGTTTGCAAAATATTTTTCCAACAAAAAGGCTATACTGCTGTTTAGTAGTCTAATTAGCAAATGCTTGTCAGGTAGGGTCAGTCAGTAAGCCTCCAATAAAATGTGGCGCGAAGGCCTGTCATCCCTGATGTCATAGGGAATGTTTATACCTTATTGGGAATTAAGAGCTTGGGATCGACTTCAAAATTAGTTATTAACAAAATCTATTATTTTATTTTACTGTGGAAAAAAGTGTCAAAACGATCAAGTTATCTCCCCTGAAATTGTCGTTTTGGGGATTGGAAATTAGTATTACGGAGATGGGAAAGTTTTACAGTTCCCAAGGTAAAATAAAATGTTCAAAAGGTACATTATGAAAACGCATGTCATCTGAAAGTTCCATGTATTTTCTGTATAATGATTGTTGAATGTTATCAGTTTACCATCTGAGTTTTGTTCCCCTGTCACTCATAAAATGTACTATTATCTCCAGGGCAATCAAGCTAAAACTGTTTAGAAACAGTGTTTCCATTGACATTTAACCATCTATGTAGGCTTTTTGGTTTGACAGATGCCTGGGAGCCGCATCAATTCGAAAAATAGCAGCTTGTGTCTACTGCCTGGTTGAAATATCTAACAGACCCAAGTCTTCACTTTTGTTCCTTTGATGTCCAAAATTCTGTATAATCTGATTACATTCTCTCACCTCGACCGATCATCTGCGAAGCAATCAGCTGATGGGTTCTGATAATCGAGAAGGGGAGACAACCGTCCATCTGAACCAGTCAACTGAAGTGGAAAGCTGGGTAGGGAATATTCCAACTACATCATCAAGGCAAGCCTTCTGGGAAGGCATGCCTTGATGATGTTGTTGGAATATTTCTTCAGTCGGGACTTGAGTCATTTATTTTTTTATTGAATTTTAACGACACTTTCGACAGCTTAGGTCACCTCGTGTCGGACAGTTCTACGGGTGAAGGAAGCCTGAGTACCCGGAGTGAAGCACTAAGCAACGACGAACAACTGTCAGATTCTCCAACGGACTAAGTCCACACAAGCAGGGTTAGCATTGATTGAAGACACGTGCACCATCGACGTGTAGTACGCCTTAGTACACAGCGTCACCGTACCCCCGCGTGGGTAATAAGGATTATGTGTCTTCCTCAAGGACACAACACAGTTACCCCTGGCGAGGATCGAACCGTGGACGTCTCGGATTGAAATTCAGTGCCGTAACCACTAAGCCACCGCGTCCCCGACTTCAGTCTTGACACTCGGGGTAAACTCGATTTATCCATCACCTAAATTAGTCATCTTCACGACACACCTGGATGAATAGCGGTGGCAATATATTGACGCCATCGTTGGTAGAAGGTTAATCAATTGTTGCCTGTCACATCAGAAAAGTTGATGAATGGTTGATGAATTAGGCGGATTTTCAAGTAACACGTGACTTCTTGTTTTGCAACAAGAATTAACTCTTGTTCAATAGAAGGACGCATGTTTTTTTCTTCTGAATTATCCAAAAACGTTCTTAACCCTTTACCTAAC
This sequence comes from Pictodentalium vernedei, assembly GCA_031216915.1. Lineage (NCBI taxonomy): Eukaryota > Metazoa > Mollusca > Scaphopoda > Dentaliida > Dentaliidae > Pictodentalium > Pictodentalium vernedei. The sequence goes on along the minus strand of CM062295.1, from coordinate 298,780,097 downwards.
GAATCGCCCGCATCTGCCCGCGTAATATGCAAATTGAGCAGTTGAAAGAATTAAATTTGTTCAAAATATTTCAACAAAACCATATCATGTGACCACTCATTGGAACGAGCTCATTGAGCTCGTTCCAATGAGGTTTCACATGACATGGTTTTGTTGAAATTTTTTGAAAAATTAAAAAAATATTGTATTTAAAATAATAAATTTTGATGTCGTCTGCGTTTTCATATTGAATATTGGGTAAAGGGTTAAGGCATCGTGTTTGGCAACACCAATTTGGAGAATTAATGTGCGATTGGAGAAATAATTATAATCCTAGAATAATTATTACAATGCAATGAATGAAAACCATCGATTAATAATAATTCACTTCTGTCTATATTCTCTTCCACCATCGAAAATAATAAACATTTAATTGTTTATATTTTCGCGAAAAATCAATTTGATCAATATTGCCTCGAGAAAATTATTTCTTCGACAAAAGAGTACTAATGAATTAAAACTTCATGTGAAATATTTGTTTTCGAAATCTAGAGAAACAAGATGCAGATCAATAAACTAGACTATTTGTTTCTTCGTCAGTACCATCCGTACCATCCGTTCATATAATTAAGTATTCGTTTTTCCCCTCGGCTACAACTGTGAAGATGAAACTGAAAATTCACCGCGAACGAGCGATATTGAGGTCAAGCTCCCTAAACCCTTAGGCTATTCTTAAGTTTGGATGAGGACTACTGCTTGTCCCAAACCCCGATTCGACAAACCCAAACGAAACTCAAGGTCTGCAACAAAATCCGATAGACAAGCACCAACCAGAGATTGCCTTTCAAGCTGCTATACGGAAGACACCAACTTTGGCCAGCTTAATAAAGTTTTGCCGGTGCGTTAGTTACAGCGGGGTTGCACGAGGTTGAGGTAGGGATTGAGGAAAATGTTAATCTCATATGCACATATGCCCGAAACAATATTGTATGAGGCGATGCCACTTAGGAAACATTGTTTAACCCTTTACCCAAAGAATCGGCCATATCCGCCCGCGTAATATGTAAATTAAGCAGCTGAAAAAAATATTATTTTTCAAAAAATTTAAACAAAACCATATCATGTGACCCCTCTTTGATATGATATGATTTTGTTGAATTTTTTGAAAAAAAATTAAAAATGATATTTAAAAATAATATTTTTTGACATCGTCTGCGTGGGGTAAAAGGTTAAATGGACAAGGGTTAGTATCCTGTACGATCATGAATTATTTTCAACTGCAGTAACTTATGTGCGAATGTTCCCACCAGTGCAAAAATACCCCCGATTTGCTTGTGGCTGAGTTCTGTTACAAATCTAAAAATAATAATAGCTCGGTCTCCACGACCACTGTTGACAAGTTGTTTGAAATTCTGACGTTAGTAGTATGTCATGTACCCGGACAGTCACTATTTGGGGAAATCCGGTCGGTGACCCCCGAAGTGGCATCATGTCACGTGACCCAGTGGCGCCATGTTATGTTGTCATGGTAACCCGCGTGAGCGGCCATCTTGTGGCGTCATCCCCATAGTCATACATGGTGTTAGTGCGCATGCGCAGCGCGTATTGTTAGGGTGATACGTTTTTCCGTCGGCCATTTTGTATACTGGAGGCCGCCATCTTGGTTTCTATCGTAGCACGTGATTGCCATGTTACTCAAAGGCTTCTTATAAGATAGGGGTATGTTCGGGGAGTATGGTACTTTGTACAAGAGTAATTCCCCGTTAAGGGAGCGCGGTGGCTCAGTAGGTAGAGGTGCAGGTTGAAAGCCGAGAGGTCCTCGGTTCGAATCCCACCTGCGGCAACCACCTTGTGTCCTTGGGAAAGACACTTCATCTCCATTGCCTGCGTGGGGGGCACGGTGGCGTTGTGTGCTCAGGCGAACTGCACGTCGATGGTGCACTTGTCTTCAACCAACGCTAACCCTGCTTGTGTGGAGTTAGTATGTTTATGAGCTGACAGCTGCTCGCCGTTACTCGGTGGTTCTCTCTGGGTACTCAGGCTTCCTCCACCCGTAAAACTGTCACGGTCATGATTAGCCATTGTGCATAAATATGTGACCCTAAACACCAATAAATAAATAAATAAATTCCCCGTTTCGTAGAATTACCACAAACAACCCGACAAGCCCTCAAAATCACCAAAAACGACATTATTTACTACGGATTTACCCCAGAATCATCATCATCAGGACCGCCATACCATGGCACTGAGAGGCAAGAAAATGTCACTTTAATAAAGGAGGTTGCAATCAGTTATTAACATAATTTTATAGCAGAGCTTTTCTTTATTCTTCCCATTCAATGTATTGTACATATACAATGCTTTGTTATTAACAAGATATAATTTTGTTCGACTTTAAACTTCAATGAGATTTTTGCACTAGTTGCAAAATATATAATTTGCATTTTGCATTTTATAACTTCTACAGAATTTTTCCCTAAAAGGTAGAACGTAGTACTAAGCCGTTTATAATAAGCAATAAGCAAGTACTTAACATATATTGTTTAAATACACATAGTTACTGACTGTTAGTGATTAATGTTATTAATTATGGTTGTATTTTAATTAGAAACAGTGAGCGATTTGCGTCAACAATTTGATTTCCTGTGTATGGTTTTATTTATTTTACTTTTAGGGCAAGGTTAGGAGATATATCAGGGGACCCTCGACATCCACGAAGTCAGGGGAGTGTTAAACGTGTAAATAGTGACGTGGGCCAGGGGCGTAACAAGGTTAAATGAATTTTTTTTTCGGGGTGGGGGGGGGGGGGGGTCAAAATATTTCCCCGATTCCATTTCACCTTGTGTTAGGTTAACAGTGTGTATCCCATTGATAAATGGTGGAAGTGCATGGTCTTTCCCGGAAAAAAAACTGTCCATGCACACCGTAGCTCCTTGAGTAATTTTTAAAGTCTTTAGTACCCAGAAAGTGAAATAATAATATTAAAATGACTTAACCCTTTGAACACTGGTGATATCTTCCATATCAGTTCTGTGACAACAATAGGAAGGGTCCATATTCAAAATATTGGGGGAGAACAATTGATGATGATTGGTCTTCCCACACATTCATTTTGCAGTTATCATACTTAATGAAACTGTGGCGCATCATGTTCCTGGTACGAGAATGCGGCTTCTCGGGTTCAAATGGTTAGGAAATATCAGCGTGAGAGTACACGAATTCGTCTTGGTGATTGTAGGCATGAATGTATACAAGATTGACATCATGTAGGCGTTGAGTGGTACCATTTGATACGAGAATGTGACTTTGCCTGACCTTTCATCAATTTCTCACGAATTCACAGTCCATTTTCTGCAAAGTAACAGAAGTTGAGGTCTCAATATCCGAAAGGAAAATGGTGTTAAAGACACCAAAAGTGGGTTAATTTAACCCTTTGAACTCAAAAGGCCGCTCTGCCTGTCTTGGTTCGTGATACGACCTGAATTCATAAAGTAGACAGTTGCTCTGTGAATTTGTGTGGTAGACCAATCAAGATTTTCAACGTGCAGCCCTGAGGCTGCACGTTTAAAATGTTGATTGGTCTTCCCTCAAGTAACGAAGATGGACTCTACCAAATGATGGCTCTGAACTGGTATGGACTATACCATCAGGGTTTAAAGGGTTATGGGTTTGAATGAGGTGTGTGGCAATTCATTAAAAGACAGAGAACAGCTGTCGACGTATTTCTGTTGTTTGTTAAATTTTATATCCAGCAATTTAGTGATGATAATATCGTTGTTCCATATGTTATTTCCTTTTGGCCCATGCACCACAAATTATCCGCGTCTCATTTCAAATAAGTAATGGAAGCTTGGGAGAATGTATACGAACTCGGGCATCTGTATCGTTTCAAATGTGGCTAGTAGGTATGGCAGGGGTAGTGTTTTCAAAATACAATCTTACGAGCAACATGTATTGAATACTGCGCATTTCATCATCAGATATGTTTATCATGCGTCTTTACACACACTAACCCTTTACCCAACATAACGGTGAAACCCTCCAGCGCTATTCTCAAAAATCGCCAATTAATTTTTATTATTTTTTCATTTTTTGTCTCAAAAACATAGGTTACGACCCCTCGTCGAGCTCGTTCCAATGAGGGGTCACAACCTATGTTTTTGAGATAAAAAATGAAAAAAAAATAGTTATTCAAGAATTTTGTTTGCAAGTGTCGTCTGCTTTTCATGTTAGGTAAAGGGTTAACTGGTAGAGTGCTAAATTATTTTGGGCCATCAAAAATTTGTCCACATGTCTTTGCCTTGTTGCAATTTATAGGAGAGTGTCCGTGGACACTCTCCCATAAATTGTAAAAAGACAAATCGTAACACACTAAACGATATCACTTCAAAGATAACATGAAGCACAGCCTTTCGAAGCCTTTACGTTGCAGTACCAGCACTTCAGAATAAAGCCCAGATATGGGCTTCAGGCAATCTACCAGTTAAATACGTCTGTATAATGCTCAGGGGTAGACTATTATCTGCTCATGAGAGAGCTCGTATCCTCGGGCAATATATATCTGGTGTGTCCACTGGTATTTGCGCAAGAGGAGTCCAGAAAGTTTGGTGTAACATTCTTGTCAAGGATTGGGAACAAATTGTTCAGGATCACTTTCGTACTCTCGTTGACAATATGAGGCAGAGGTGTTCAGCCTGCTTAAAAGTTAAAGGTGCACAGGCCCAATACTGAGAAGTAATATGTGTTTTTTGGATACCGACCACTCATATTCGTGACGGGTAATACCACGGACATTCTTCAATGAACGATAACCCCCGTTATGAAAAAATGAATGAGCCTTCACGTGGTATGTTGCCTTTCATTATTGTTTTAATCTCTTGTTATTTACACCGAAACGTCTGGGGTGGATCAAACCTTTTTTTGTGGAGTACACTCCAGCTTCTCACCTAACATAACTGTCATATCTGTTCATATCTGGCTGGCGCTATTCACAAAAGTCGCCATTTAAAACACAGCCTCCAAAACATAGCTTATTATCTCTCATTGGATCGAGCTTGACAAGCTCGATCCATGAGGGTCAAAGCAATGTTTTTGAGGCACAAATGGAGAATTTTATATTATTAAAAAAAACACATTCCGCTAGTCTGCAGTTTGTCTAATGTAAAACGTTAATATACTGAGTCAAAAAAGAAAGTATAATAAACTTTGAGGAGCAATTTCTTCAGTATTATCGACTTTAATCCCAAACAAATTATTGTAAATTCATATTTCGAGTCTAGCTGTATGAAACTGCATAATGTCATGTTCTTACTGTTGCCAGCGTCTCGTCAGGACATCGCAATTCAGACATGGGGTGAAATGAAAAGTTCACACATGAAGTCAATAGCGTGTATGTCCATCGTTTGCCTCTTGGATGGCAAGACATCGACGGCGCATGGACCTGGTAAGTCTCTGGATGTCACCATGTAGTATTGCGTTCCTTAGAACATTACGTAAATATCCTAACGTCTGAAGATCATGAGGTCGTAACCGACGGTCCAATTGATCCCAAAGATGCTCGATTGGCGAGAAATCTGGCGAAAGTGGGGAGTGCGGGGGGGGGGGGGGGGTGGGGGGGAGGGGGGGGGCATTGTTTTGCTGGAATAACTGCAATCCGACGTAAGCATTGAACAACGTGACAACAACAGCGTTAAGAATCTCGTCCCTATATCGCTGTCCATTCAGATTACCATCGATGAAGATCAACTGCGTTCGATGGTGCAAGGAAATTCCTGCCCAAACCATTACATTATCCCCCCCCACCCCGAAACGGTCGCATTCCCGCACACACGAACCAGAACTCCGTTTTCCTCGTCGGCGATACACTCTTGCCCTACCATCAGCGCGCCGTAGACAAAATGGTGATTCATCACTAAAACGAACTATGCTCCAACGCTGCTGATTCCAGCGAACACGCCTACGTACCCATTCCATTCTGACGGAAAGATGACGTTGGGTAAGGATTGGTACGTAGTATGGACGCCTACTTCGTATGCCGTGTTCAGAGAGTCTGTTGCGGACAGTTTGTGCCCTGATTCTATTGTTAGTTCTACCAGGAGTAATTGCTGCTGCCCTCGTCGCCGGAAGGAAGCGGTCCCGCAAGTGAGACGTCCTGATGTGTCGGTCTTGTGCAGGGGTCGTAACTCTTGGTCGACCTGAACGCGGTCGGTCGGCAGTAGATCCAGTGGTTCTATACCTTCCAGTGAGACGGTAAATAGTGGCCACAGTGACTCCGGCCTCAGTAGCGAACTCATCTGGTGGTATCCCAATCTCATGCATAACAATGGCACGCAACCTCTGATTTTCGGTTAACCTTGGCATTTTTTAAAATGTCGGAAGACAAAAACTAGCGTGTTTTCTTCATAACCTAAGTTCTCTAGCACAACATAACACAACGAAACTCGTCGGTCACCCATTCAATTTGACATTCTTGGGTAGCACGTACTATTTGGAAATCCGTAGCAAAATTGTTTTCGGTTAGGCGGACAACAACAACATTCATTACTTTCCAAATTGTGATTGACTGGGATTTCCGGGTTTGATTATAAACGATAACTTCACAAGTGAATTATGCAATCAACAATTGGGTCGTGTATCCGTGCGCGCAAACGAAGATGCTTTGCCGTGGGTGTAATGGGGAATTCATTGTTTTTTTTGTTTTTATAACCCTTTACCTAACATGAAAAGCAGACGACACTTGCAAAAAAAATTCTTGAATAACTATTATTTTCATTTTTTGTCTCAAAATCATAGGTTATGACACCTCATTGGAACGAGCTCGACGAGCTCGTTCCAATGAGGGGTCATAACCTATGTTTTAGAGACAGAAAATGAAAAAAAAACAATGAAAATTAATTGGTGATTTTTGAGAATAACGCTGGCCGGTTTTAAAGGTTACGTTAGGTAAAGGGTTAAATAATATAATTATCGTTAATAATGAAAAGTAATAAACAGAGTAATCGCTTAACTGGACTGGTTACGTGAAATAATTCATTCGAGGCGAGGGACTATATTGTAAAACATTCGTGCGCATTCGCGCACTCGTGTTTGTACAACGTGCCTCACCTCTCATGAATTATTTCACGTGACCAGTCCAGTCAAGCTATTACTCTCTTTGTCATTAAACTCTTTGCACGACTTCTTGTCCACAAACATGCACCATTAGAACTATTATATTTCAATCTTTATGCCACACATTTGTTTCTGTTGTACTCTCTTTTTTGGCTCAGTATATATTCTCTTGTTTAAAACTAGAAATATTTTTTATGTACTCTGGGCATGAAGCTATTACATCGGCACCACAACCCAGTGTCATGTTTTTCTATACCGATTTTTCCTTCAAATCAACTTGTTTTGGTAAATCAGTCACCATATAGGTAGACTTTCTTTCAGTTTGCAGTTTCAAAATCGTAGCGCGGTGATTCATTGATTAGAACTTTGGACTTTAAACCAAAAGGATCGACAGTTCGCTCGTGACCAACCCCATCTTCCGTTGAGTCCTTTGGTAAGACACCGAATCCTGGGTGTCCAGGCGGGGGAAGGATTGCGTTGTGTACTAAGACGTACTGTACGTCGATGGTGCACTTGCCTTCAGCCACTGGTAAACTCTGCTTGTGTCGAGTTAGTAAGTTGGGGAGTCTGGCAGTTGCGCGTCGCTGTTCAGTGGTTCTCTCTGGGTACTCGAGTTTTCTCCAGCTTTAAAACTCTCTGACGCGTTATGATCCTGGATGTTGAAAGGTCGTTAAATCCCATTGAGCAAATACACAAAAAATTATTTGCAGAGATGCATTTCAATTTATCTTACAATGAGTACCTATTTTCCAAAACTTTCAGCAAAACCATATCATGTAACCCTTCATTGAGGGTTCATATGATACAGTTTTGTTAAAATTTTTAGAAAATTAGTGAGTTTTTTTTTTATCTGCTCATTTTGTAAATTACGTGGGATGATGCTGCCGATTCGCTGGGTAAAGTGTTAATCAAGATATTATAGTTGAGAATTTTACGATAAATCTATCATCACCATTATGATTTTTTATCTTACAATCAACATGTATTTTGTCTGTATTAACTCCGTGACTGTCGTGTATTCGATCCCCTGATACAGATGTTTGTATTAAGGGGTCGGATACAACCCCGTTCCTTTCGCGTGCGTTCCATTTTGTTTCTTTTTGTTCATCCGTACGAATAAATAGTTCGTTATATATTCGTCTACATTCTTGACTTATCCCCAATATATTGTAAGATAAAATGATCATTACCATTATGTGGATGCACAAAATAATGTATCCGAGTCTCGCTCTGGGTTCTAAGGGTAGATCACGACGAGTCGAAGATCTGCCCTTAGAACCCGGAGCTCGACTCGGATACATATTTTGTACATCTACATAATGGTAATAATCTCTATATATCTCGACTTGTCGAGATATAGCCTTAGAAACAAGAGCTCTGTAGTCTCCTGCGCATCCCACAAGGTATTCACCTGGAGGTCTGCTATCAGCTTCAGCCATTTCAACATGGGGGCGCAAATAGAGTAGAAGAAAGGCATTTTTCGGCAGGGAGTAGAAATTGTGTTGTCGTGTACGTTAACATGCCCATATCTTGCCCTTTTTGTCGAAATCTTTTACCGAGATATTTCTGATCGACTTGAACAACGATGAGTGCATGCCATCATCAACTGACAGTATTCGACGCGTTTTAATGCCCGATAGTCACGTCAGTTATTAATGTTTTGATATCATATGTTCATTTTGGAGAGCGGCATATCATCCCAGCATAGCGTATCATAAACTACGCCCGACAGCCATCATTTTGACACCAACTACACCTCTGTACTCTAATTAGTTCAAAAATGTACAGCTGATTTTATCTTTTCGGACGACCCCGGAGGGTATGCCTCACCCACGGGCGTTGGACGCATGGGACTTCGTCTGCAACGTGATACGGTTTCTCACTTCAAAATAAAAAAGTTATAAATATCGACACAGATGACTGAAAATCACGGTCAAATTCCCAAATACTGTTATTTGATGGTGATATGCACTCATTGACGTTCAAGTCAATCAGAAAATATCTCGAAAAAAGTTTTCGACAAAAAAGGTCAAAATCTAGGCACGTTAACGACAACACAAGTTCTACTCCCTACCGAAAACGCATTTCTTCTACTCTATTTGCGCCGCCATTTTAAAACGGCTGAATCTGATAGCAGGCCTCTAGGTGAATACCTAGTGGGATGCGCAGGAGACTTAGAGCTCTGCTGATTCGTCGGTATGTGGCCTCGGAAACAAGAGCTCGACGCTAATACAACATTTTGTACATAAAGATGACGGTGGTAATATATATGTATACATGGCTCACGTTTAGCCCCTTTACAGAGTGATCCATAAATGTCTGCCTATCAATACTTATATTAGTCAATATACCTTCTATCATCCTCGTTATTATTGATGTAGTTACCTCTTTTCTTGTTTTAGAAACGACCAGAAGTGAATAGTGTTTATCCAAATATACATACGCACATTCAGTCATGAGAATCTTATGATATTATCGACTTTCAACAAGTCCAGTTGTTTAAAGAACAGCAGGATCATTTTACAGATAACATTGAATATTGATGGTATTTCGTTTTTCATAAGAAACACGAACCGATCCGAGCTAATTATTTCCGAAATCTCAGAGGAAATTTACATTCAGTTTTCTGAAACGTAATAGACCTGATCGACTCGTGCTCCCAACAATCCATCAAAAAATGTGATTCATCTTGTAGAGCACCAGAATTGCATATGATACACACCCTTTCGTTTACAGGCACGGGTGGTTGCATATGCCTCCCAGTTTCTTTCCGATGTTTTTGGTTGCTTACGCGTAACCGGGCAAATATAATTCTCCTTTCTGATGATGTGGTGTTTACTAGATAAGGTTGGAGATTGAATGTTTCCTTGACCCCCCCCCAACCCCCCCAACCCACCCCCCCCATATGTACTCAGTTTGTTTTTATCACATTTTCAATTGTCGTCATTAACACTTACGCTTCCGAAAGCGACTATTGACACCTATTTCATGATAATTATCTTATGTTCTAGTATGCGCAGATTAAACGTACTATCTGATATCAGAGAGCCCTTTCCAACAATCAATCAGATGATAGAGTTTCAAGTATGTAATAAATTTTATGAAACTTCCCAGCATACAGACGAACATAGAGGTCCTCCACATATATCTAAAGTGGGCGTGACAGTAAAAGGGTTAAAAAAGTTTCAATGTCAACGCGTTCTATGGAATAACTGAAGCCTTTAATGACAATTGTTCTAACGTTATTGCTTTCAATGCTACAATAAATTGGTTCTTGAGTAGTATTGAATCGTCTTTGTGTAATTTTCATATTCATTTCTCCCTTCACTTGATATTAGTTACCCCGTGTCTGATCACGTGGTACGGGTTTTAACCTACCCGAACCAGCCGTATCCCATGAGGCCGAAGGGGTAACGAATTTATCTATTGACTTTCCGTTTTAGAAATACAATCTATTTCATGTGTGAACACACACAGCATGAGATCTTTTATCTTCCATTGTTGAGCCATACAGATTTCTGTGGAATTTTTGTGCAAAGAGTTTTTGTGAAAATATGCCGATATGACTAGTATAAAAAAAAATATTGAATTTCTTTTTTGTCTCAAAAACATAGCTTATGAAACCCACATTGGAGGGTACTCGACAAGCTCATTCCAATAAGGGGCCATGAGCTATATTTTGGAGATAAAAAATTGAAATATAATACACGTGCACTGTAAAACTGGAATAACGCGTCTTCTACGGGGTATGGACAATTTGTAGATTTCGGAACGAGGCTTCCACTGGGTATGGGAAATTTGTCAGTGGCTGGGCGGACGTATCGTGGGTTTCAATGAATATGGTCTCATACCACGTATCTATCAACCAATCAAATAAAAAAAATCACTTTAATCAATAGATAATAAGGTAGGCGGGGTTAATTGATACGATTTCTCGATGTCTTTCAGCATTTGAAGAAAGTCTGCTATGTGTAGAGTATTAAGTCCAAGTTCGTCTCTTGCAGCATGGTTCGGAGATTTATTATACATCGCAGTAGTGTTTGACAAAACTCACATGACGTAATTTTTGGTGGGCAAATAGTTTAATTCTGCGACCCATATTTCGCTTTCGTACAGGAGGATGGGTTTAACGAGTGAATCAAAAAGTTTCAAAGATATTGACAGTCGTGGAAACCATTTGTTCTTAACCCTTTACCCAAACGAATCGGACGCATCCGCCCGCGTAATATGAAAATTCAGCAGTTGAAAAAATATTATTTTTCAAAAAATTTCAACAAAACCATAGCATGTGACCCCTCGTTGGAACGAGCTCGTTCCAACGAGGGGTCACATGATATAGTCTTGTTGAAATTTTTTTAAAAATTTGAAGAAATGGTATTTAAAATAATAAATTTTGATATCGTCTGCGTTGGGTAAAGGGTTAACGAGTGAATCAAAATGTTTCAAAGATATTGACAGTCGTGGAAACCATTTGTTCTTAAACCAATTTTGTAAGCTATAGAGAGCCTTTATGCCTTTAAGTCTTAACTCCTTCTGTGCGTCTTGCATTTTACCATAAGTTGTAAACGACAAACCAAAATATGTGGACTGTGGAAATAAAATCATGATCAGCAATATTTTAATTAATGAAACTCCGAGTTGTGCCCGTTGCTTCATTAATTAAATTTTTGATGATTATTCCTATACTTAGTGTTTAAAGTCTAATATTATTGCGTCCGTGTAAATACTGCCCACCCATGGAAAGTGATCAGTCCACGGCGGCGGTACTGTTTGAGTGTGAAAATCCATAACGTTTGTTTTCTCGATATTCACACCGAGGGCGTTGTTTCTAGTGTATTCGTCTAGTTTTTTCTAAACACCGCTGCAGTCCACAAGCGGAATATGAAATTAGAGCTAAATCATCAGAGCTAAAAAGCAAATGGTTAACCCTTTACCTAACATGAAAAGCAGACGACACTTGCAAAACAAATTCTTGAATAACTAATCTTTTTCATTTTTTGTCTCAAAAACATTGGTTATGACCCCTCATTGGAACGAGCTCGACGAGCTCGTTCCAACGAGGGGTCATAACCTATGTTTCTGAGACTAAAAATGAAAAAAATAATGAGAATTAATTGACGATTTTTGAGAATAGCACTGGCCGGTTTTGACCGTTACATTGGGTAAAGGGTTAATGCAGGCATTATTGATAGGAATAGGAGGAGCGCAGTACACGACACACAGTGATATGTCATTGAATGGGTAAAATACAAAGAACAATGTCAAAACCATTTTATCATTTTGTGATGACACAAAAATTCAACTTTGAAGATTGAATGGTTTGACTTCTTTTTTATTGTGATCAAAGCATTCAAGACATTTAATTTCTTTGTGCGGATTTCAGAGAAAATGACTTCAAAACCTTTTAACAATCTGAAGTAATTTTCAACAATCTTGACACTCCATGTGATCTGGTATCAAGGAAGAGGAGGTGTCTCTTGAGAAACCCCTTTCCTGAATCTAGTTACTAAAGGTAGTGTAGAGTTAATGCATTCTCCCCACATTTTATTCATCCCATTATAATTTAATTTTCTTCGGCGATGTCCGGTTTTCTTGCCTGTGATTGGTCGATGCGACTTTTTCATAATTCGATGAGAGTTCTCCAATCGTGAATATTTTTGACTTTTTCCTGTTGCCAAAAAAGAGAAAGAAAGAAATTGTGCATGTAACGGTGCAGTTGACCTGTAATTCCACACGGTCGACTGAAAACTCCCTGGATTTCTTACCCTTGTTACCTCAAAACAATCTTGTAATTGTCCATTAAATGTGGGTCTTCGTCGAAACTGTACAATGCTACATTTTGGTGTGATACTCACAAATAAATTGCAAATTAGTATAATTGTGGGTTGTTCACACTGGTTTTCCTCTTGCAGATTCGAGACAACGTGTATCAGTCTTTGTTGAAAACTATAAGGTTGTCACCCGCAAACACGTTTATCCCACTGATTCAAAGTGCCAAACACTATACGAAGTCATTTGATAGTGAGGGCGTGTTTGTAAATGTGCCCAATTTGCGAAAATAAGTAATTAAACAAGATAATGAACTACAAGTGAAATTATAAGAATTGGAATGGATTATCTATCGTTTTATCGGAGCATAGATGTGGGTTGGAGGAGTTAAATTGTTTGAAGTAATTCGCCCATCATACACAACTTATTCCGCCTATTCCATATTCATATTCCGTTAAAGCGACAGAACATTTATTTATTTCTTGTGTGTTTATACAACAACTGAATAGTTTTACAATGAACACTACATTGTCGAATAATTTTCAGGTGATATCATTTTCCCATGAATGCCTGTTGAGTACGTCATTACCCTTTGGGTACCAGTGGGACATGTGATATTCAAACACCGCGTATTGATATTGCTCACCGCATTCGATTTCCTGTACATTTTACGTTCTGTCCACATAACGTAAAGGCTGACAACGAAAAATAATACTCTGTTTTACCGATTCGACCACGTGCCATCAGAATCAGATCTCTTCGAAAATGACTACTTTTCTCTATGCAACTGGATCGTCAGCGAAAATCGTTGAACGTCAATCTGCCCTTCTCAAAATGACGCCAAGTCAATCAACATCGTGACTCCTCGCACCAGTGACGTTTGGTGACGGAAAAACTATAACGCTGTAATTGTAGTCAAAGTGTAATAGTTTTCACATCATCAAACATCAAAGGTCACCTAGCATGAAAACTATCAACACGGTATCAATGTTGGCAATTTTTGTCATAATAACAGAAATATGGTGTGAATATTCCATTTGTGTTGCCGCGAAAGATGTGGATGTCATCAACATATTCATTTTTCACATGCATAAAAATGTATAATCTTTAAACAGCGAGCGGCGAATTCGAAGCATCTATAAACTGAAAATGTTGAAGAAGTTTCTGTTGTCGATCATTATTTGTTTACTGAACCAAATCCCCCTCCATCCACCAGAAGGCCACAGATGAGACTATTTTCTGTATATGACCGATGAGTGTTCCAGCAATCTACTTGTATAGAGAGCAGTGGACATGACCCAGTAGCATGCACTTCTGTTCAAACTCTGTGAGTTTGAGATGGTGATTTATACGCCTAGATTGATTATCCGACAATGAAATTAGTCTGTTGTTTATCAAGAAAGTAAATATAAGATTCAACTCATCATTCTTCAGAATTAATGAGATGACAAAACAAATTGTTCACATGCAAATTTACCAGTAACCGCTTTGGGGTTCATTGAATTCACGAATGATCAATTTGCTTCATCATCTCGTGGATGCCGAACAATCATAATTCAATTCTTAAACTAATACCGCACGTAATTGACGAACTGAATTTGTAAGTTCTAGAAGGATCAATTCCACGCTCAAGAGCTGAAATTATTTTGTGTACTGGTACTGCTTATTGTTAAAGGTAACTAGGACTTTGCGGCGACTTTCTAAAGAGTATTTCTTTGCAGAGGGTTTTTCGGATCCTGCGCAGGAGAAAGCTGCATCTTGTTGAACAGCGGGTGTTTTAGTGGTGATGATATGAATTTGCAGTGTGATTGGTTTTCAGGGTATCTATAATAAAGGTTTTGTGAGATTCCCTAGCGGTTCCGGAAACCAAATTTGGATTGACCAAAAGGACACTAACAACGGAGATTTTTTGTAGCGTGTTTTCAATAAATTTAGGAAACACCAATGAATTTTGTACTTTACCTATCATGAAAAGCAGACGACACATGCAAAAAATTCTTGAATAACTATTTTTTTTCATTTTTTTTATTCAAAAACATAGGTTATGACCCCTCATTGGAACGAGCTCAACGAGCTCGTTCCAATGAGGGGTCATAACCTATGTTTTTGAGACAAAAGATGAAAAACTAATGAAAATTAATTGGCGATTTTTTAGAATATCGTTGAGTAAAGTGTTAAAATGAATATAGGAAACAAATCCATTCCACGGTACACTGATAATACATCAACCGAAGACGATGTGTTGTCAGAAAACCAAGATGAATTTGAAAGAAGGACCACGTGACTGTCTGATAGAACAGATGTGCAGCGATTTTCATAAATAAACTTTTCGGATTTGTATTATGTTGTGGGATCGTAAAAACATTTTTCTGTGGGAGGAGAATATGAACGTGTTGGGAATGCAACCTATTCAGATTTTGGACAAAATGTTGATTTTATAGTGTTTTTTGACGATTTGTTTTCATCAAGCCTTGAGATTTTCAAAGGTAGACGGTACAGTTGAAACCGTTAATGTCAATAACAATACATTGGAGTCCTTGAGTTTGCACTCTTTGTTATTGTTTCACTCAACTATTCAGGTGTGCTTGTGAGATGGATCGTGCAGATCTTAGATAAACGAAGATCGTGCTCAAATAATGTTCAAACGGGTGTAATCAGTTGCGGTCCAAAGCATGTCACACCGATTTATTGTTCAACTCGAAAACTTTGAGTTATCAAGAAACATTTTTAATTGAATGTATACGTCCCCGAACTGTTTACTTTCAGCTCTGAGTATTTCTTTTTGCTATGGGGAAAAAAACGACAAAAAAGGAAAAAGGGCGAAAATCGTCAAGGTTTGGAAATATAAGTTCAAATAAAACTGCATCGACCGTGGATAGTGAGGACAGTGTTAAAAAACCAACTCCCAAAAAACAATTAACCATGGCTGACTTTCTGGAAAAAGAAAACCAAGAAATTTTAGGTAACGAAAGTGATCGAGGTCGATTGAAAAACATTGAATCACAGTTATGTGCAATTGTGAAACAATTAGATTCACTCACTGCGGATACGTAAAAAAACTTTAAAATCCTTTTCCGAGAAGCAGGTGTCTAAATTTGAACTGATGCAAATGAAAAACGAGCTTATAGAATCCCTAAGCAAAAGAAGCGAAGTACTGGAAAACGGCGTTTTCGTACTTGAAGTTGCCCAAGACGAACAGAAAAATGCAAATAAGCAAGTGAGAATAGAAAACAGTGAATTGCGCTCCCATATTGATAAACAAAAATGCGAACTAAATGAACTGGAACAATACACTAGAAAAGACAGCGTGAGAATTTTTGGATTGGAAGACTCGACTGGAGAAACGGTTTCCCAGTGAAGTGATAAAGTCCTCAACTTATTAAATGAAAAACTTTCAATAAAACTTTCAGGTTCTGACATATCTATTACCCATAGGGTTAACTCGCGTTCAGTGAAAAAACAACAACGCCATGTCATAGTGAAGTTCACTTCTCGCAAAGCAAAACTCGACACAGTGGTGAATAGGAAGAAACTTAAGGGATCAGGGATAAGTATATTGGAGGACGTTACAAGCCTGAACTACTCTTTACTGCAAAGAGCTTTCAGATCTGCGGGAGTTAATAGCTTCTGGAGCTCAAATGGAAAACTTTTTTGTCGGACATCTGACGATCGCGTGTTTAAAGTTAGGACAGAAACTGATCTAGAAAATATTATTTGTGGTAAACGGTCAGTTGCAGCCAGTGCACCCAGACAATCAACGCCAATTTGCCCTGGATTTCGTTTCAGTGGATCGGACAGCTTTTTCTGAATAGACCCAAAACCTAGAAAGTTTTGAAACCAGATCTTTATTAGTAACTTTTAAACTTCTTTAGACTTCCCGTGAATGCTCAATGTAGTGTTAATAATATCCACTTTACAACAGTATACACAAACACACCGTACGGTGTTGTCTGTGTGTGTGGCGGGGGTGCTTGCACACGAACACATGCGCATACACGCTTCTATGTAGTCTGCCAAATACTCACAGGCAGTCACAGAATGTAAGCTGTTGTTGGTGTCGTTGATACGCTTTTCATTTTTTTTTCGGCTAGAAAACATTTTCGAATATCGTTTCGCTTCTCCTTTCTTGTAATGTTGTAGCAGTCTAACATTTAATATAATGTAATGTACAAATATTCAATACATAATAACGTACAGAAACACACCTCCAGTGTTGTGTTTGATACACCCCCAACTGTGTTTACACTTTCTATAATTTAGAACTGCAGTGGTCTAAATATTTAATACAATACATAAGAGTATGTGTTATTTAAAAGCTAAATATCACTACTGTTTGACGATCATCTCCGGGTCTCCGGAAAATCCACAGTGAGAAATCCAATTCTGTCCCACTTTCGTACGACGGACTATTTACGGGTGCGTTCAGACTCGCAAAATTAAATGTTCCGGTCTGAAAGCAAGAGAAATGAGACGCTATTTGTGTGTGTGTGTGTGTGTGTGTGTGTGTGTGTGTGTGTGTGTGAGGGTGGGTTTGTCTTACCAACTTGATGAGGTAACTAGACAAAAGAGTTTGCGTGTTTCGCCTTACCGAGGTACAAAAGAAAAGAAACCCTTTACCTCGGTTGTTTTCCCAGAACTGTACCGGCAAAACGAGGTAGAAACCGTTAGTCCACACAAAGGACAAACAATGGGGTACCTCGGTATGTAGGGTAGACAAGACTGTGTGTGTGTGTATGTGTGTGTGTTTGGGTGTGTATGTGGTGGGGGTGTGTGATTGTGAGGGGGTGCGTGAGTGAGTGTGTGTGGATGGGGGCAGTATGCGTGTGTGTGTGTGTGTGTGTGTGCACATGCACACGCGCGCACGGACTCACACGCAAGCGAGCACACAGACAGTAGCAGAAGTCCACTGCCGTCGGTAGCTTTGATATAATACTTTTTTTTCACTTTGCTTAGAAACATTCTTAAACCTGTTTACGATTTCTAGGTGAATAGGATGCTGCATACAATATTTTCAATATTGTGTTGTACACACTATATCCGCAGAATACAGGGGTCCACGCAAACACAAGTGGGGTGTTGTGTGTTTGCACACGAGCATGGGCACACACGTACAGCGCGTCGCAAATGCCCATCGCTGTTGGTACCTTTAGTATACTTGTATTCACTCTGCTTGGAGTGATTTTCAAACATGTTTATGCTTTGTGCGTATATAATGTACTGTACTTAATATTCACTACAATGCAGTGTAGGCTTACGAGAAATGTCCAGAGCTATAGGTAGCGTTGTTACAATATTCCTCTTGTTCTCGCAAACAATTGTAAATATTATTTACCCGACGAAATGCCCCCCCCCCCCCCCCAATTTTAATCTCTAGAAGAAGAAGAGATCTCGATTCTTCACCTAAACTGCCAAAGTCTCAAGGCTCATTGGGATTCCTTTAATGAGTTTTTGTCCAAACACAAGGTTATCAAAACCATTTTGATGTTATAGGCCTGACAGCAATATTCCAAATCCCCCTCCCCCAAATGTTCCTACACAGTACATGGCTACCACCACCTTATTAGGACCACAAGACCTGATGGCGACGATGGACGTGGTGGCATTGGTATGTACAAGAAGAATATAGCTTATAAGACTCGTCGGGATCTCTCAGTCTTTATACCACATGTCATCGAATCTCTGTTCGTTGAAATCAACTACAACAAGTCTAGTAAATTGCTTGGGGTAACATATAGGCCAAACACACAACCTAAAGCATACATTGATCTGTTTCTGTTCAAATTAAACGAAATAATTGACAAAATAAATCACTAGAACAAAAAATCATACATAATGGGGGACTTCAACATTGACCTCGTGAAATCGGGTGTCCATACTAAGACCGACATTTATTTACATACAATGATTAGCCAAGGCTTTTTACCACATATTACTAAGCCGACTAGAGTACCGCAGCATTCCGTTACATTAATCGATCACATATTTACAAACAACATTCTATCAACATCCCTGTCCGGCATAATCATCACAGCTTTTATAGACCGATAAGTATTTTACCAGTCTTTTCTGAAGTATTAGAAAAGCTCATGTGCAACAGAATCATGAAATACCTCGAAACGTCGCATATCTTATATCACCATCAATACGGATTTCGGGAAAAAGCATTCTACCATACATTTAGTAATGCAACTACTGAAAATTATAGGTTCTGAAAATAACAAGGAAAGTAAAAACAACACACTAGTAGCATTTATGGACCTCTCAAAGGCATTCGACACAATAAACCACAGCATATTGATAACAAAAATGGAAAAGTATGGATCCAGAGGCATCAGTAACATTTGGTTACTCACCGAATTAGCATGTAGGGTCCCACAGGGTTCAGTTCTTAGTCCAGCCTTATTCCTATTATTAATAAATGACATCAGTCGTTTTACAACTCTTAATCTCTTGTCATTTGCGGATGACACAACTGCTCATGACTCAGTCCCTAATACCAAATCGATAGATACCCATTTTAACCATGAACTCAATAATCTATATGAGTGGTGCTCGGCAAATCAACTCGCCCTGAACGCCAACACAACAAAATACATTATTATTAATCCAAATCACAAAGCTAAAAGTTGCATTCACCCTGACATTTTCATGAATAGTAAAAAATTAAAAAGGGTGGTTTCAAACGAAGAAGATAAATCTCTAAAATTTTTTAGGTATTCATACTGATGAACACTTATCTTATCAAACTCATATATCAGAAATTTGTTCTAAGATTGGATGGGCAAATTATACTTTGAACAGAGCAACAAAAAAAAAGAAAAAAAAAACTACTACCACAACATGTCATGAAGATGCTCAATTACTCTTAGGTTCACTGTCACTTGGTATACGACATTCAAATATGGGGAAACTCAGGAGGAATCAAAAAATTACTAAGAATACAGAAACGTTCACTTCGAATATTAAACAACTAAAAGTATAATTCCCATGCAGACCCATTGTTCATAAAAGATAAAATATTGAAGGTCAACGACTTGTACAAACTACATGCCTGTCTATTTATGTTTGATTGAAAAAATGGAAAACTGTCAGAATCTTACGAACATTATTTTACTTCCCCAATCTCTCAATCACACATGAGTACAAGGCAATCAGGACTGGTACGTATCAACAAAACCCGAACAAAGACTTTAGATAGGTTGCCGTTATATGCCTTTCCGAAAATCTGGAATGAACTGGACCCCGAAATGCGAAATATAGAAAATAGAAAAGAATTTAAAGAGAAGTTAAGAACAAAACTTCTGTCCTCATATCAAGAAAGCTATCAGCGTGACAACCCATACTGTCCTGACTGCTACACTCCACAGTAGGGGTTGCCACACCGATACCTAAATAACTTAAGTGTCCCAAACTGTCGACACATCGAGGACTTATTATGTATAATATTGTGTCCACGATGTTTTTCTTGACTGATGGACAATATTTGAACCGTGCCATATTTGTTTTCTAAATTTAACCGCAACCCAGTTTGATAACCATAATAATATCAGATTAGCACGGAAGGGTCGGGATACCCACTATCACATTCACCATTAGCCACCTTTTTTGAACCTGGAAACTCATCCATCTAAAGAAATAGATTAATGGGGTACGTAGCCGAGTCAAAGTTGCAGTTCTACTAGCTACTTACAAGTATCCATACCAGTAGATCTTTCTATCAAAGATTATTAATACGCAGAGCACATAGTCAGTGTTGGAGTTAAAGGTATTACGGGAGTGACAGGTAGACAGCCGATCTGGCTATGTCAAATCCCAACGGTATAGACTGAATGTCATTTTCTAATTATCAAAATGTATTTTATAGTTAAATATGTAATTGCCTGTAAACTATACCGTTAAATAAAATATCTAATCTAAAAAAAAAAAGTAATGTTTGATGAGAACATATTTATTGTTGATTTAATCCTTCGAGACTTTAACTATCCTGACGTTCAAATGTCACTGGGAATTCAGTGTCTTCAACGTTTTTCAAAATGCGACGTCAAACGTCGGAAAGTACAAATAATAAGATATTTTTCACTTTAGTGATTATCTGGTTGAAAGCTAGTTATTTGTGGTGGTCTGAATTTGCTATTCAATCTTGTTTTATTACAAAACTCCAATAATTTGTAATAAAACAAATTTATATAAACAAAATATTATTTGTGTTTGACTGAAAATGAAATATAAGCAAGGAAAGTGTTGCTTTTGCTCTGGTATCCTCATTTTTTGAAAGCCATGATTGTGGTTTCTAGCACTCAATCGGCTAAGAAGTCTTGACAGCAGGACTATATTAGTATTTTAAGCTGCGATAACATTTGGCTCAACGGTTGTCACTGTGCACTATTCGGGGGAAAATAGGAATTGGGGTTAAAACTTAAAAAAATCGAAAAATAATAACAAAACAAATGACCACAAATTATCAACGCGCTGGTTGATTTCGTACGTCATAAGACGTACAAAAGTATCAACGCACTGTTTGATTTCGTACGTGATAAGATGTACAAAAGTATCAACGCGCTGTTTGATTTCGTACGTGATAAGACGTACACAAGTATCAACGTGCTGTTTGATTTCGTATGTGATAAGACGTACAAAAGTATTAAATGGTTAAAAAAACAGACACAAAGGTCTCGAACAATCCACGAATTCATCACAAAGTGGCGTGAGAACTTCGGCGAGATTATGTATCTGCGAAGATATTGACTGCCTGATATTTATTGCAAAGAAAGATGAATGTTTCTGTTAAACCACCATACTTATAGCCGTTTGCTTTGTCATTAAACTTCCACCCTCCCCTTTCCTCAATATATTAACTGCCATATATCACTCCTTGAGTGTAACTAAAGCATTGCAGCTGGCCTCTTGTTACATTCAAGGTACGGTGTCTTCGTAGATTTTCATCAAGCGTTATTACATGCTATATAAATTGCCCCTATCTCGAGTGCATTAGTGTGGTCATTCTCCTCAAGCTCTCGTATGTTGATTGCCTTTGCCTTAGGTAATGGTGCTGTGTGGTCCAATACTAGTATTTCGAAACATTCCGACGCGGTGGGGAGTGAGTTCAAATGTTCCGACAGTGTTGGGACCGGATCGTTGGCCGTCGGTACGAATTTGAAACCTGATTCGACATATAGTTCTTTAAATAATAACAGATGAAACAGGCCCCAAACGTTCGTTTATTATTATATTCCAAAGAAATACATTAAAAATAACGGATGTAATTCGATTTCCATATACTTATAGCGCTTTCATACAAGGGACATATTACACATGAGGATATTTTTTAACGAAAACTGTGATTTCAAAATAGCGGCTTTTAGAGAAATGTTGGCTATCCAGCGACCACCAATTTTTCCGACAGACAACAGACATTTCTCCGACAGACAGGCTGTGAGTTGAATGCTGTTCATATTTTAGAATTTAAAACTTGACCTAAATGAGGTATGTTTTAGGCATTGATTAAGGGAACATTCTTCATTGGTTAAGCACTTGAAGACCACATTAAGGCTTTGCTGTGAGAAGTGCCGGTACCACACACGGGCTCCTGGAGTTGTGGGGGTGGGGGGGGGGGGGGGTGTTCGTTGCAGCTCCCCATGCCCGGGCCTAGGCGGAAATGAGGTGCGCGTCCCACTTTTTACTAGAAGTGCACTATAAGAAAATACTTTACTTTCCGTGAACTGTAACAGAGACACTCGCGAGTATACGGAGGCTGGTCGATAAACATCAAACAAAGAAGCTATACAAACGGCGGGGTTAGTTATGAAGCTTTATAGCGTCCCTTGAGTGAAACAAGGCGCCATTAAATATAATGTGGATACTAATGAGTGTCACATTACAATTTATAATCCGTTGTAAATTCCTGGTCTTATCTCATCCAAGAGTAGACTGTTCTTTTCGATAACCCTGCCTCTTGCCTTCGATGTTTGCGGCGCCCATGGTCCCACAAACAAAAATCGATACATTTTCTGTGGATTTTCTTTCATATTCTCCCAGAAGCAGAAACATGTTGTTCATTTGGATTTACGTTGTCACGTTTAACTCATGCTAAACAGATAAACTCACACAGTTTACATTGCCAAAATAACATTAAGCCATTCACATACTGCTTATGTATTGAAACAGTAGACTAACCATATTTTAACCTCTGAAATCACAATTGTATCTACTTGGTCGGTTCAATAACATCAATTGGAAGAGTCGATCTTTGTTGTTTAGGTCTCGTTACAGTTATTCAGGTGAAAATGTCGGCTTTTCAAGAAATGTTCAGCTTCTGATTAACACGGCCTAGGATATTTCGTATTTAAATTACCTCCCCTATTCACAATACTCACAATGTATATAGTTTCTGGAAGGTCTGAATATGGCCCTTTCTGGAGACAACTGTACACAACAAAAATCTTACAATATCACTCAAATACACTCAGCCGAATGACATAGTTGATGGTTAAAAAATGGTCAAAATTTTCTCATTTTGGGGATAAATCTCCAATTTTCGTACATCGATAGTGATAAAACTGTGTTATAGGAATTCCTCATTCCTCCACTGAGGATTTTACAGCAAAAATGATCATTCTGACAAATAAAAAACATATGGGTTTCTTATTCATTTTTTCAGAAGGCTTTCTCAAAGCAAATTTACACACAAATTGTCCCATTTGTAAACTGCAAATTGTCAGGTCCCAAACAGGTCTGGGTTAGTCATTTAACACTTCCATGTGACCTTGACCCCCAATTGAAATGCACTTGGCAATACACAGTTTGAATCAAGACCATCAATAGATTATTTTGGCCATATCACCATTAATGAGAATTATTTACTAAATCCACACCACCATAAACTAAAACTATAGCCCAAAATAGCCATTTGGCTGAGGATATCCAATAACCTCGGAAATGACCTTTTAATAGGAAACGAGACCTTAGGGATAGACGTCTTGAGGCTGCCAATTGGTACTTTTGATTGGTTTCACCCACGACCACTGGGTAGCCATCCTATATTATGGAATTATGACGTGTCCTGTTCATGGACCGGAAAAACCGCCTTTCGGGTCCAAATTGTTAAATCAACAGAGTTAAATAAATCATTTCTAGAAATCATCTGCAACATCATATCATGGTTTTCCATTTTAAGTTGCTGATGCAAAAAAGTAAAAAAATACATAAAGTTTCCCGTAATGTAAAGCACGATAAAATTTCACTTTCTTCTTTTATGAAAAACATTATTAGAAATGAGTTCATTTTTCTCGAGCGAGTATTTCATTATTGCATCTTTTTTGTGAAAATGTACACGTTTCTGAATCGATCAACTCTCATTCCAATACAGAGAATTCTATAAGTGTCAGTAATCTTTTCTCTACGAGGTTGCAAATGAACTCCATAATTCAGGTCAACACAAAAAGGGTGGAGTGTCGTTTTATTCACCCGTCGTAGTCTCTAAATAATTACGGAGCCCATACTTTTCGTTTACCTAGCTTAGATGAATTTTTTTTGTACTTACTTGTTTCCCAGAACAACCCTTATAAAAAGTATTACCATGGTATTACCAGGGTATTTTGGGATTTACCATGGTATACCATGGTACTTTTTTATAAGGGAATGATCCCATGCTCTCCAACCACCGGTCAACTTCTTAACACGTTGGACCCTTGTTTCCTGGAATGGTATCGCCTTTGTGTACTCTTACAGTGAGATGGGTGAGACCAATATCAATATACAGTAGGGATAAAATAATAACTACTGTCTGCAGCCGTCTGGCTGCAGACTGCACTTATTATTTTATCATCAATACCCCATGTATGGATCTGTTATAATAAGACAAAAATGGCATGAAATTATGTCTTTGATTGAAAAGTCAGTCTCACGAGTTCAAAGCGTTAAACTAATATGACGCTGTTTTGGCCTAGAACCAATCAAATCCTTAAATAGCCCATTCTCTATTTTTAGATTCAATCGAAAGGAATGTTTCAGCTGTTTGGAAAAACGAACCCGAAAGGCTAACTTTTGCTGTTCAGGTTCCCTTTTCTGACCACCTGAGATGTTCTATCGGTTTAAATTTAAAAATGCCATGAACAGTCATAAAAACCATAACATCGACAAATTCCATTACAAAGTTTGACTGGTGGCCCGAGAGCTTGCATAATCTATACATCTCTGACTTATATTGTCGTGAAATTCGACATTTGATAAAGTTATCTTCTTTGAAACTATGATACGCGCGAGGATATTCCAGTTAAGAAGCAAGTAATTGTTGACAAAATACATATGTTCTTTGAAATCAGTAGAAATTAAAACCAAGTTTCCTTTTGTCACTTTTAATAAACGAAAACAACAGACATATCCCGAAGGTGTATGTTGTTTTAGTTTATTAAAAGTAACAATAGTTCGGCAGCCAAGGCGTTGTTGCGTGTTTTGGCGTCTACAGTTTTTTCTCATCGAATTATGGTTGTCCAGAACACCCATTTGAAGAATCAATCGGCTGGCCTTTTGTCAACCTTGAGGAATTTGTAATATTTCAGGTTTTAAAAATGGCGGTCAAAATAACATCTTTCTTATCCAAATGATACACATTTTTAATTTGTGCAAAAATCAGACTGCCTAAATCCAACATGGCGGACAAATTGGAGACAAAAATCCGAAAAATCTATTTTTTTCACAAATTTCACCAATTTGTTCCAGATTACTGATGCAATGATGGTCGTAGTGACCAGTGCTTGTGATGGACAATCACATGACAGTAATGGTTAGACATTTCCGTACAATTGTACAAGCTCTATCGGTTCAGTATGAAGTTCGGAATTTGGACTAATATATCGCCCGTAAATTATCAATGATAGCATTGATATTAAAAATATTAAAAACAGAGAGTCCTGGTATATGATTTGACAAGAAAGATTATGTAGACCGCTTAGTAGTTTCAAACATTGGCAGGTATCCAATATTATAACAAAAAGGCGGCAAAATGTAATGTCCAATGTGGTATATTCTAAAAATTTAGGCAATGATTAGTCTTCATTTTCAGCAGACTCGCCGGTAGCCCCGCCCGTCTGTACGTTCTAGCACTCAATTGTTGGCAGAAAACAGTGCATACTAACATTGAGGCATGATGTCTTGTATAGTTGTTTGCTGGGACATGAGCATCGAATGAATCAGTTTTAAGATATTGTCAAGTGCTAGCGATACATTGTGAGGCAAAGTCAATTGGAGAAGTGATTTCACCCTCTCGTCTCTAACAAACCCATAATTTGTAGGTTCCATTTTGGGTGGGTCCGAATGTACTACATATTTCCAAATGCACGCTTGCATGTGGCTTCGTTTTGACGTTCTCTGGAAACGACTCAGAAACTTGGATGGATGGTACATAGCTTAGGGACTTTTGTTGCACCTGGTCGTCCTACTTTGGATGTCCAACTGCTGACGCTTGCATCAGACATTGATTTGGATGTAGGGCACCCATAACAGGCAGCCATGAACTGTGTAGCTTCACACAAGACGTTGTTCCACAGAGCATCAATTTTTCCAACTGACTCTAGAGATATACAACCCTCTTTCTAAACTTTAAGGACACGACCGTTACCTATTACAAAGCACCCGACCACGGTATCACACGCAGAGATACCATGAGTTATATTCTGTTCCAGATAGCGGAGCAAGAGTAGGGTATACACATCTGTCGAAAATCTGCTTTTCTTATCCATAGCAAGTTTCACTGCCCGTTGAACTATAATATTATCAGCTTCTTCGTGACTGGTTTTCATGTCACGCCTTTCTAAGAGGACACCTCTGTTAATTTCAGTTGGAACGTTGTCTTGGCCAGTAACAAGTTTGTGCCCCAAAATACTTTCACAACAAAACTATTATTTGACTTGAATTACTGACAAAGTATACTAATGAGTTGCCTTTTATTCCCTGTGACGGTCAGCATCAGCACAGTGGAGTTAGAACTGGCGTCGGCTCATACGAGATCACTTCCTTGATTTCAACATCTCTCATACTCGACTGAAGACCCACTATTCTTGAATAAATCAAGTTGCAATCCTAAACGTGAGTGTCGCCTACTTTTATGACTTTCTTCATAACGGACATTATCACCCCTGGGTGGAAATTGTGTCATAAAACCCGGCTGGTAATCGCCTCTCAAAACTCAACCATCTCTTGAAGACTGAGATCCCAGACTTTGAGAGTTTCTGGTTTCAAAGTGATATTTATTATTCCAGATTTACCAGGTCTTTAACGCATGAATGTGGTCTCGATGTACATGTCGCTCCAAATTCCATTCCAGACTCCATCTATACATCATTACATTATTCCCTTTCATGAAATGTCCGAGAATGACTTGGGCAGAACTTGCATCTCTCGTAAATAGTAATGGTCATATCAAGCATAGTTAACGCTCTTCGAGCAACGATTTCTGCGTTTCTGCAACATTATGTTCATCAGGAAATGATACGGGTGGGTTCTACGCCAGTTTGGATCATGAAATTTGCGCAAAAATGTTTCAAATGTTCGAAACGTGATTTTTTCGGTCACTTTTGCGGTCGTGTTATTCTGGCCGAATATTTGAAATTCCTCATGGCTGACATGAGGTCAGACGACGGAATGTTGATGTGGGATGTTTAAACTATCGGAAACCACCGAGAAAAACACTTTAGACGCCAAAACACACACGAGAGGGTTTGGCAGCCGGACTACAATGGGAAATTTGGCTTTTTATGGCAAGGTAATTAGAAGATAATCGGTCATTCAGAATCTCTATCCGTATCACACCTCCAAACACCACGTGTCAACTTTGGTTCGTTGTTTAGCAAATGTGTTTTTACCGAAATGTTTATTCTTCCAAGGAAAAAATATAGCTAATCTAACCTCCTAAACTTTTATATCAATAGAAAGGATAATATTATATTTTTATATTAATGAAAAGGACGATTAGCCGTTGTGCATAAATATGTGACCCGAAGCACCAATAAATAAATAATGAAAAGGATAATGTCTTCATTATATGTCACGATGTGCACACTGTTGATATTATGAACATCAAAAAGATACATAACACCAAAAGATGGTTAAAAACGTCGTTGTTTTGCTTTTAAAAGGGTCTTCAACAGAGAATAATAGTCAAACGTTCAAATTCATTGGAAAAAATGAAAAATTCCAGCTTATGTATTTTTATACTACTCTACACAAAAATGAACTTTACTGACAGCTTCAGAAATTAGGGGGAGTTAACTTCCCCGTAAATCTGTTCCAATGACGAAAATTGTCAAGCATGGCATTAAAACTAAACTTAGCGTCCTTTGACTCTGGCGGTGATACACTAAAAGGTTATTACTTGTTTGATATTACATCAGCTCTGATATCGCCCCGAGGTAGCAATGTCATCAGCTGAGACCGAAGGTCGAGCACTGGAGATGTTATCGAGGGAGGATATCAAGGATAATACAAAAACCAAACACGCAATAGGCCGTTTATTAATTAGATGGTTAACTCTTTGAACACTAGCGGTCGATTTTTTCGACCAGAAACACGATACGGCATAACGTCATTATATAGGATGGCTGTTCGGTAAGTATTGTGGAACAGACCAATCAGTATTTTCAACGTGCAGCCCGAGGCTGCACGTTGAAACTATTGATTGGTCTACCCCAAATAATAAATATGGACTCTTCTAATTGCTGCCATTGAACTGGCCTGGAAGATACCACTAGAGTTCAAAGGGTTAAATTTCAAAACCACACGAACGCCACTCAAGCGGAGAAAAAGTCAAGGTATAATTCACAAGTTACTATCTACTGACAGGCCATCGCTGCTCTCCTACACTACAGTTGAACTCGTTCATCTATCCGAACGTCATGGCTGGAACTGGAGCCGCCACGACGTTCGGAAAACTAAACTACACTAAGACTAGTTATTCGGAAGCTCAAGATAAAAAAAAACAACTTATAATTTGATCGCATGAAGTTTGTTCATACACTTACTTGCTTTGCTTGCGTTGCTTTTTGTATTCACGATATTGGCGATCCTGTCTTGTTTGGGGACTTAGTTTAATATTCTGGATATTTTCCACTTTGTCACAGTTCTATACAATTAATGAGTTATAAATAGAAACACATCTCGGATGAGCAAGTTTGTGTGCTGATTCGCAGTATTCTGCGCTTCCAAGCGTTCGACACACTCTTACTGATCGATGCTTCTCCATTTGATTGCAAGAAAGAATGCGCTTTTGCATCCAATATTTTACTGAATATTATTTAATACGAGTAAGCTTGTGTTTACATTTACCGCTTTAAAACACAAAGAAACACAGAGCGAAGTGTGAACAATTCGTTCCCAAGAGGAACGCGCCAGCGTTAGTGGCGTGTCTCGGCAAACGAAGAATCCCAAACGACAATTGGCCGGGTAACTTGTATCAGCCGAGTTCAAATCTGTATCGGCCGAGTTCGAGGGTACACCAGCCATGGATGACTTATGTATCAAGGAAGTTAGATATTATGAGACTCCAGACCAAATCTTGGTATTTAATAATATGATGTAATAGTCTGGTGTAACGGGTTCTCTGAGCATCACAACATATCGAGACTCAACTCCATTGAATAAACTACGGGAACCCGAACTTCTCATCTAAGCGTGTGCACCTTCAATTCTAAACATGCCTGTATTATTTTAGCATTTCTTTTGATTCAAAATATGAGAAAGGTTTAGTTGAAAAACAAAGGCATACCTTTTGGGGTCAATTTAATTTGTATTTGACACAGGCCTGCATTTTATAATCTGTTCTTTTTCCTACGAGGGAATCATCGTCTGTGGTAATTTCTTGTTATTTCTTCCCACTTAGCAATAAAATTACTCAACCGCCCTGCTAAAGAGGCCACACCCAACAAAACATTTTGAATTTTGAATACTAAATTTTCATTTTTGTCTTTTTATAGGAAAATATAAATTTTCGATTTTTTATCCCACGCCTTCCTAAGGCATTCCAAATACATTGACAAAGAACCTGACCGTGAAAGACACATTTTCTTTCCCGACCACATGCTCTCGACTTGCACCTAAAACTGACATGTAGGCCTATTATCATGCCGCAGTGCTTTTTATTCTATCAGAAGATTCCCGGACCTTATTTTGTAACTTTCTTTTGATAGGTTCGAGAAACTTCACTCTTATAAAGATACAGTACATCCAAACTTGTGAGGCAAGTGCCATCACTTAGTCCCGAAAGTACTGCCACATTACACCGGTCCTGTGATTTCCACTGGCTTCCGATTCAGCAGAAAATGCAATTCATTTTTTTTTATTCGTATCCTTAATCCTTAAATGCATCAACAGATCTGAACCATCCGACTTGTCTAATTTGCTTATCAGTCACAAGCCACAGACAACTTTTCGGTAATCATGTCAATTTGATGTGGTCCAGCTCCCCTCCAAATTAAGTCCCACTGGCGATAGGGCATTCGCCGTTGCCGACCCAAAGCTATGGAATTCTCTTTTAGGCCGTCTAAAAGAAAGTGACTCTCTAAGAAAACATATGTTGGACTCATTCGATCGTATATTTCGTTTCTCTTATCCCATCCCTTTTCTTTCCCTTTATTTCTTCTTCTCTCTTTCTGTCTCTAGGCTTTGGTTTGTACAACAATTGGAGAAAGTTTTTAGTTGTTTCAGTTTTACAAGTGATTTGAAATAGGGAATCATTCCGAAACTGATCAGTCTTTGAAACTACTGCAATAAAACCCCACTAGTCCTTCATTGGTGGGTACATTAGCATTCACTTTATTTTGGTTGACTTTTGGCGCACCGATCAAATTGCAGTTAGCCAGAACGAAGTATTTTCGAGTTAAGTTTCTCAGATATGATTTAGTATTATTGCCACAAACAGTGGTAAAGTACAGTACAGTCGCCATGGACTGGTCCTACACGCTAAAAACTAGTGTTAAAAACTACACTTGAAGTGCTGCATTTAACACTTACTAAGTGCTGAACTAGCACTTTGTTCAAGTGTACATATCCCAGAACTTGACAGGTGTTGACAATAACTCCACTTGACAAGTGTAATGTCGCGACACTTAAAAGGAAACAACGCAGATGACGCGGATCAGGCTCGAACTCTCGAGCCTGATCCCCATCATCTGCTTTGTGTCCTTTTAATTATGTACCCACCAAGCGCAAATCAAATTATGGACGATTCTGGAAGAACCACCGAAGCTAGACATATGGGAAGTGCCATCCATTCAAGTTTCAGATGTCTGACGATTGTAATGCCTAAGTGCTTAAAGCATTGCACTTTGAGTGTTAAAATCAAACCCTAAGAGTTAGAATAGGTTTAACACCTTGAAAGTGTCAGTTTTAACACTTTAGTTTTTAGTGTGTAATCCAGGCATGGGCAGTGGTGTCCACGCATGCGTTTATCAGGTAATAAAAATCATCATCAAAAAAACTTTAATTAATGAAGCACCGGGTTGTACCTAGTGCTTCATTAATTACAGTTTTGATGACTATTCCTATAATTAGTGTTTGTAATCTAAAACTATTGCGTCCGTGGGAAAAGGGCCCACCTGTGGAAAGTGACCAGTCTACGGCGGCCGAACTGTAACATCATTCTAACTTTGTTGCATTGCAGTTAATGTTTTGACAAGTTTGTATCCGTCACGATGCCAGTATTGATTCACACACACGTCTTGTTTTCTTTTTTATGCTCTTTGCGGAAAATGTTCAAAAATGGAAGTAGTATATTTTGGAATAAAAATTGAAAAAAAATGATTTAGTATCAGCAGAACCTAGCAATCGTTGGCTTATCTGGGAACCATATTTTATGTTGTCCTGAAAGTTTTTAGCATTATAATCTGCAAATTCCGGATCGGTTTACGAAAAGCAATATCACCTGAAAATTCTAGTAAAGAAACACTTGACAAATTACTTTCAGCTTTACACGCAAATGCAACCGGTTCGGTTTCAATTATCATTTGACGTAGGCAATCTAAGAAACTTTTGACGTGGGCGATCTAATAAACGCGGACACCTGCGCTTCTGATTTTTACAGTTGTGTTCGTATTGTCATTGTTCAGCTGCGCCACGTTGTCTGTGTTTAATTCAGTTATTTTTTCTGTTTGACTTTATATTTATTACACATCCATTAAATTTTATACCCCAGTATTTAACGGAATGACCGCTATGACATAAATGTTTCTGTATTCAGCTGGTGATGTACAAGTCGGAACTTTTTTCCCAGCACCGTTTATACTAGTTCCTTTCCCGTCGAGTCATTAGTTACGCTTCGAAAAGTTTCCAAATTTCGTTATACAATTATCGACAGTCTGTCGAGTAGGTGAAAATGAAAACGACGAAAGCAAAATAAAGTCGACCAACAATAAAATTAGTTAACCAAAAGTGAGATAATTTTAAAAACAATAATTTCCAACCACAACATTAACCCAGTCCCGTGGCCGTCTCGTCTAAGGATCCCGTTATATCTAAATTGGTCAACTTTAATTCGGTAAATCTTCGGACATTTTGACATGCTTCGAACTTCTTTTAAAAAAGTTTCTCCCAGCTGTTTTGCAGATCTGTCCAAATATGTTGTTATATTTTTATTAACAGTAATAGCCTCCAAATGGTTAGGCGTGAATGGACATCAGACGAAGAGAAACAGCGATACGAATTTCAACAAACACGCCCAATAGAAAAGATAACGAATGCAATTTAGCCTGGTTCACAAAAGGTTGTTTTGATTTTTATCGATCCATTTGATCAGTACTACTTCAAACAAAAATAATGGACTCTTCACCTTTGGGTTTAAACATCGTAATTAAAATTTGTTTATTTAACTGAATTTTAATGCATGGGATGTGTAATAAACACAGAACGCGATGTGTGTTTGAATGGGTGGGTATTTTACATAACGAGTTGGAATGGCGTGGTCATATTTCGCGGGAGCCGTATCAAACACACATCGCGTTCTGTCTATTTATCATCAGCTGTACCTGAATGTTTTCACTGAATATTTCACTTTCTTAGAAAACCTGCCATTCGTTTTTTTCTGTAAGGTAATTTTTATGAGGTGTATTTAATTTTTAATTTGCCAGTATTCGGTGTTAAAAACGTATTTTGCGGTCATACAGGTTCGGATTCGCCCTTGCCTCATCAGGCACCGCCAACAGAACTGTCACCATTGTCAAAATAAAGTAACGGCAACATGTCATCTTTTCTTCTCACCGATCTTATTCTCATTTCATACAGGTATACAAATAACCAGAATTAAGGGCTTTGTTTGCCCAAATAACTTGAAAAAACAACATGCACATTTTTTACATCAGAAACTTTTACATCAGAAACAAAATATCAATCAGTTCTTAAAATATACTTTTCAAAAAATAGAAACACAAAAGGGTTTTCTATGATGAGGGGTGTTCCCGCGTCATGGGATAATGAGATAGAGAACGAAATCAATTCATAAAGAAAGTTTTAATGGATGAATGAAGTACAAAAGGAGACGTCGCAGACGTTAACGTCACAAGTCGACGTCATCCAAACTCACCATCTAGTGTGACCACCATCTGAGTCCAAAATTGCTTGGCACCTTGTGTTTACTGAAGCAATCAGATTCCGGATGGAAGCTTGGGGTATTGTGGCCCACTCTTCCTGCAACGCTTGCGCCACCTGCGGTAACGTCTGAGGTTGTGGCTGACGTTGTCGCACATGTCGATCTAGTTGATCCCATAGATGTTCGATCGGGTTAAAATCTGGCGGTCTGGAAAACCAGGGCAGGACTTCAATGTTGTTATCCTGTAGATAAGCTGTCGTGAGCCTTGTTAGGAGCGGTCGGGGCGTTGTCATGCTGGAAATGGCGTTGGCATTCTGCATAATGGGGAGCACGTGTGGATGCAAAATTTCATCTCTGTACCTCTGCGCCGTCAAGTTACCCTCAACATGGACGAGGTCCGTTCTACCAGTGTGTGAGATGGCTGCCCACACCATAACGCTACAACCACCAAATCTGTACACCCCCCGAACGCAGCTATGTGCAAAACGTTCTCCACGACGTCTGTACGCACGGCATCGTCCATCAACTCGGCGAAGAAGGAAACGTGACTCGTCACTGAATCATACCGTTCTCCATATCTGATGAGGCCATGCCCTGTGCATCTGGCACCATTGAAGTCGCTGTCGACGATACTGCGCCGTCAAAATGATGCCACAAACTGGCCGTCTAGCACACAGACCTCCCTCGTGTAGATGGTTGCGAACGGTCTGATCTGAAATTCCCCGCCAACCCGATAGCGTTGACGCTGTAGAGGTCGCTGTGGTTGTTCTCTCCCGCACATGCCGTAACCGGATGTATCGATCCTGAGCTGGGGTGGTCACTCTGGGTCTCCCGGATCTTGGAAAGTCCCGCGTTGTCCTCTGGATTTGGTAGAGGTTCCACAGGCGTGAGATGGTGCTCGGTGAGACATTGAACACTTTCGCTATATTTGAAGCTGATTCGCCTGTTTCCAAGCGGCCAATGACATTATTTCTCTGCGGTTCGGTCGAACGCGGCATTTTGCATGACCAAGATCCCTTTAACGCTGTGCGAATTCCGACCGATTTCCATGTACATTTATACCCCCACACGCACAGCTCGCATGCTCGGAGCGTGCAATTTCATGATCAGGTATTCACTCAGTGGAAAATTTGTTTTGTTAATTTCCAATATTTTTGAGGTCACGGTGGCCGAAATTATGCTCCTTTGTCCAAAATGTTACATAATGTTTAGACCACCACGATATGTTGTTAACCATATCTACAGCCACACTTCACCACTATATTCTCCAAAATTTGCCATCTTATCGTGACTATACCTGTTTTGCGTTTCTTTTTTGAAGAGGAGTATATATCATTTCTATATCACTTATATTATGATATTATTTATATTGGCATCTTGCCTTCAAATTCAATAGTTGCTTTTCAAATTTGAAATCTTGAAAACAATCTTCAGTACCAAAGAATCAGCAATGTTCACCTTCAAATCTGAAAAGAAGATAAACGGGTTACTTTCAATACGAAAAAACCCATAAAATGATGCTCTACTAAATTTGTTTGGATTCACGAAGGGCATGAAAGAAAATTATAGCTAAATGAATATGAGTGAAATTATATTTAGTTCGAAAACTGTAACTATTTCAGAAATGTATTGTGTGTCAAGAAAATTGCGCTTGATACGGACGTCCATTGGAGCCAACATGTGTGGTGGGAGCATTACGAATATTCGAATTCACATTGCACAGTGCGAATATTCGCATTCACATTGCGAATATTCACATTGCGAATATTCGCATTCAATATTACGGATATTCGCATTCGACATTGCGAATATTCGTATCCAACCCATTGGGGCCAACATGTGTAGTGGGAGCATTGCGAATATTCGCATTCAATAGCGAATATTCGCGCAATGCATTGCGAATATTCATATTCAACATTGCAAAAAACCCCACTTTTTTTAAATCTTCTTTTCTCCATTTTTGACTAAATAATGAAAACCTGAAAGAAATCATTTTGAGATAAAGTTGGAGATTGTTGTGAAAGATATATTAAACTTTCAAAATTGATACACGAATACAATATGGTCTCAGTCAAGCCACCTTAACTGATAGAGTGCTAAATTATTTTTGGCCATCAAATCTTGTACACATGTATTTGCCTTGTTACAATTTATGGGAGAGTGCCTATCGGCACTCTCCCATAAATTGTAACAAGGCAAACCTTTACAGACAAAATAATATCACTTGAAAGATAATACAAAGCACATCCACTGAGTATGAGTCTTCAAGCTGAAGTACCTGCACTTGATAATAAAGCCCAAATATGGGCTTCCAGCACTCTACCAGTTAATGAATCGGCTTTATAATCTTTCATCAAATTATGAACAAGGAAGGGTATGCCATTGCAATAAAATGGCGCCTAAAACAGAACTTGCAAAAAATCGTTAATCCCCCAAAAATCTATTATAAAGTACGTAGATGATGCTTATCTGTCCTTGTATCAGATACAAATGCATGGGCTTTCTTCAGATGCACATTTCCATCATGTAATTTCAGCCAGTAGGTTTTATGTTTTGTTGCAGTGTCTTGAAAAAGATGTAAGATTGTTCTTTAAAGCATGTTTGATCTCTAAAGTTCCTGCACCGCCAGAAATACTTGTCACGAGTCTATCCACACTTGAGACAAGGAAAGGATTGCCTCTATCAATAAAAAGTCCCATTTTCATCACAGTTCCAATCATCATCCTTCTTGTTTGCATTGAATGTCAACCTTGGTAGCAAATTGCTCTAATTTTGGACTCATTCTTGTTAATGTTTTGAGAGAGTGGTGGCCGGGCGGATAAATGCGCTGGTCTCTTATGCCAGAGGTCCCGGGATCGAGCCCCTGTCGGGGGAAGTTCTCGAAGCGTACGAACACTTTCTGTAAGCATCAATGGTGGATTGATGTTATCACAGCGTACCGTCCCACCGTCCTATCCGGTGGGGACGTAAAATGGATGTCATCTGTGCGGAGACAGACCAACTGAGTGGCGGCTAAAGATACCTTCATAGTATTTGAGAATAAATAAAAATATGCTTAAAATGCTGTCCATGTAAATGTGGAATAAAAAAAAACCCGTTCAACTAATTTCACCCTCAGGATGGAGGTTCTCCTTTTAATGACACGCGGGGAATTAGAAGCTGTGATCCTCCATTTTCTTCTTTTCGTTTAACCAATAGCCAGATAAGAATCGTTCTCGAGTTTGTTCTTTGATGTGGTCCATGATGGTCTGTGGCACGCTAACTTTATTTTAAAGAAGATATCTTCAAGAAATGTGTGTTCAAGATGTCCATTTTTCACTTCCAACGCCTGGTCTTATGTGGCGCTTGGATTGATACAAAGCTACCTTTTGAAAATGTCTGCTTCTCTTGGAATGCACTTCATCAAACGCTTGTGCTGCCCGTTTTCAAGTCCCCCCCCCCCCATGTTAAGGGAGCCCAATCCACAGCAAGGTTCTTGAGAGGAACAGCACCATAGCAGCGCAAACCCAAATGAGCCTCTGTTACATCTATTAAAAACGCCCCCACCACCAAACTTCATTCTCATCCCCATTCAATATTCCGCTAAATTAGGTATTGAATTTTTTTTATCTGGCTTCTGGGCTATTTTGTCAAGATGTACTCGATCATCGTAGTGAAGTGCTGGATCAATGTCAATCCAATGCTTACCAAGAGACCTTGCTTCAACTAGGACATTTGAAGTTTCCTCTTTTCAATTTTCGAAAAAGTCAGTCCAGTCAAACCAGGCATGCCGAATGTTGCAGCTTGTTCATTTAACCCTTCGCCCGACACAAAGGCAGACGACACTAGCAAAACAATTCTTGAATAACTAATTTTTTTATCTTTTTGCTTCAAAAACTTAGCTTATGGCACCTCTTT
Source organism: Pictodentalium vernedei (assembly GCA_031216915.1). NCBI lineage: Eukaryota > Metazoa > Mollusca > Scaphopoda > Dentaliida > Dentaliidae > Pictodentalium > Pictodentalium vernedei. The sequence goes on along the minus strand of CM062295.1, from coordinate 298,742,770 downwards.
GGAATGAGCTTAAGGAGCTCATTCCAATGAGGTATCATAAGATCTACGTATTGAGACAAAAAATAAACAAAATAATGAAAATTAAAAGGTGATTTTTGGGAATAGCGCTGGTCGGTTTTGGCCGTTACGTTAGGCAAAGGTTTAACCCTTTACCCAACGTAACGACCAAAACCTGCTAGCGCTATTCTCAAAAATCGCCAATTCATTTTCAATATATTTTCATTTTTTGTCTCAAAAACATAACTTATGACCCTTCGTTGGAACGAGCTCGTCGAGCTCGTTCCAACGAGGGGTCATAACCTTTGTTTTTTGAGACAAAAAATGAAAAAAATAGTTATTCAATAATTTGTTTTGCAAGTCGTCTGCTTTCATGTTAGGTAAAGGGTTAATGAATTGCAGCCACCACCAGTCACCAATGCTCCCAAACAGCTTGAGTATTCACATCATATATGCGTTTGAATACATTGTCATATTTGTTACTCGTATGAAAATAAAATATATCCGAGCATCCTGAACAACATCATAGAAGAACTGACGATAAGCCATCTCATTTGGATTCCGAAAGTATGCTGAAAAGGTTCATGGCCCGAAGCCATTTTCGTCAAACCTGCTGATTACTGAGACACATGCTTGATAATGGTATTGATATGTTCTTTAAGATTTATTGAATCAATTAATCAAATCAATTCTTTCTTTGGCGATATAAAATCAAACACAACAAATATTCTACAAGGAAATAGCAATCAGCATCCTTCAAGAGAGCAGATGTTTTTTCGTTCCGAAATGAGATGTACTCTTTCTCCATTTTTAACACTTTTGTTCACAAGAAACTCACGTCGATCCGAAATAACCTACTGTGAGAGTTTAATCGCGGTATCCGAATCACTATTGTCAAGATCCAAACGTGCGCGTAAACCACAGTTATTGACTTCTATGCGGTAATGTCCAGCAATGATTGACCAAACTGGGATCAAACCACGACTGTTAACAGGACGTTCTAGCGATATAAGGCACCACGCTACAATACGACCGCCATGGATTTGTTCAGTTTCCACAGGTGGGCAAAATTTCCGCGGATGCAAAAATATTAGTTTTCAAACACTGATTACAGGAATATTCATCAACAATTTAACTAATGAGGAAACTGGTACAACCCGGTGCTTCATCAATTAAAAGTTTTCTGATGATTTTTATTACTTTGTAAACGCATGCGTGGACATCACTTCCCACGCGCGGATTACGACCAGTCCACGGCGACTGTACTGTACATTTGTTTAGAAAACCAGTGCTTTCTACATGTGGCACACACAATGTCCTCGTTGCGTTACGTATCCTTCAATCGCTTTGCTGTTGGGTATTGACTACCGTTGGCATTGTGAACTACAGGGACTATTCCAGAACAGTTAACCTTTGAAGTCCTTCAGTATGTGGATGGTATCTTTTTATGTACTATTAATGCGAAATGTGCGAGCCTTTATTGCATCTGGTTTAACTACACTTTAACAGCTATGGTTATATCGTTTCGGTGAAAGTTTTACGGGTGGAGGAAGCCGGAGTACCCGGAAAGAACCACCGAGCAACGACGAGTAGCTGCCAGCTCCCCAACATCGTAACTCCGCACTGCAGCACAGGCAGGGTTAGATTGGTTGAAAACATGCACACCATCGACGTCCAGTACGCCTTAGTACACGGCGTCATCGTGCCCCCATGTGGACAATCGGGGTTAAGTGCCTTGCTCAAGGACACAACGCGGGAGTCTGAATCGATCGCTCAGACGGTCACCCATACAAGGACTAACCGGGCTCGACGTTGCTTAACTTAAGAGAACTGACGAGAACGAGTTAACGCAACGCTAACGCGCCCCCCTGCATCTGTGGGTAGATTCAGTAATAAGTTAATTTAATCCTACAGCCCCCTAGGGCTGTAGGATTAAATTACCACTGATTCTCCAGCCCCGTTATGTGTCTATTGTGTTGTCTACTTACGACGACTAACATTTGCTTTATGCCAAAATCTATGCATACCGGTTTAAAAGAGTTAAGTCTCCTGAAACTTAAATCACAAAAATAAAACAAATATTCCCCTGACTTTGTATGTTCGGTGATGTTCGTTTTATTCTCGTACCTTTGAAAAACCGAAGAGGGGAGGGGGGACCAAGTGCTCATGGTTCTCTCAAGGTGCTTTTCACTGCACGTTCGTAATCACTATTAAAAACAATACAATATTCATACGGTGATGAACAAGCTAGGTATGTTAAAGGTGTGCTGCATGCCGAAGACACGTCTAAGCCTTTCCTGGCTGGGCATTTTAGTTCGCCTGTAAGTAGAGCATAACTGTCAGAGACAGCCGTCACAACTCCTTTTGGAGAAACCGTACTTCAATTCAATGATGTAACGTCATATTTATAAACAAAGAATTTTCTCAACCAAATCAGTAACTTGATTGTTGTATGGACAAACATAGGCTAGCCATCACCATGCATCTGGGCTTCCTACATAATAGAGCCAGTGGCATGTAGATGATTAGTGCTAAGAAGGATCCTCCACTCGCTGTACCCCCCCAATGGAAGGTATAACAATTAGACGGTCCTTTTAAGACCAAAGTAGAATTTGGATGGCTCCTAGCAGTGTCAGTGTCCCTAATGCGGTAAGCCTGAATGCATGATACCAAGGGTTGCTCACCTTCCCAAAGTAGTTTGATTCGCACAATGGAACATTTATAAAAATAACATGTTCTTATTAGAGAGAGTTTTAGGAAGAGAATTTCACTCATAGGCAATTTTGAGATTGTAATTTCAGTTCCGCTGCATTTTCTAAAATATCTTGCCACGATAAAGCGACAGAAAAAGGCAGATAGCGACGTGTGTTTGAATCGGTGGGTGTTTTACTTGACGAGTTGGAATGACGTAGTTATGTTTCGTGAGAGCCGTAGGATCGAGCGAAATATGAGTACGCAATTCCAACGATTTATGTAAAACACCCACCGATTCAAACATGCATCGCGTTCTGTGTTCATTACACATCCCATGCATTAAAATTCATTTAAATAAACAAATTTTAATTCCGATGTTTAAACCCAAAGGTGAAGAGTCCGTTTGGTTTGTTTGAAGCTGTACTGATCACAAGAATCGATAAACAATCAAAACAACCTTTTGGGAACCAGGCTAAATTACATTCGTTATCTTTTCTATTGGGCGTGTTTGTTGTATCTTCGGCTGTGTCCGTGTACACGTAACCATTTGGTGGCTATTACTGTTAGTAAAAATATAAGTACAAATTGGGGCAGATTTGCAAAACAGCTTGGAGAAACGTTTTTAAAAGGAGTTCGAAGCATGTCAGGATGTCCGAAGATTTACCGAAATAAAGTTGACTAATTTAGATATAACGGGCTCCACAGACGAGACGGCCACGGGACTGGGTTAATTTTGCGGTCAGAAATTATTGCTTTTTAAATATTATTTAATTTTTGGTTAACAAGTTTTTTTTGCTTTGGACGTTTTCATTTTCACCTACGCGACAGATGATCGATAATTGTATAACAAAATTTAAAAACTTTTCGAAGCGTAACTAATGACTTGACGAGAAAGGGCTGGTATAGACAGTGCTCGGAAAAAAGGTTCCGGCTTGTACATCACCTGCTGAATACAAAAAACGTTCATGGCATAGCGGCGATTCCGTTAAATATAAGGATTTAAAGTTTAATAGATGTGTAATAAAATTTATTCAGTTCCTATATAAACAGTTAAATAACAGTCATGCACTCCCGGCCTACACAGAACTGTTCATTTGTTTATCTAAATATGTGTCTGTTATATTCCACAAAGGAGAAGAACCAGTGAATATATCGGTAAAATACGTGGGTTTCCACAGACACTTTACATTTCAGACAAAACACCATGTGCCTACGCACTGGCAGCGATAGATTACTTTTAAAATTACAGATTTTTATTCAACAAAAGATTTCTCGACTAATGTGTGTAAATTTGCTATAATGTACCTCGAAAATGAGATAAAAGGTTGAGCGCATTCTTTCATTCTGGTGTTTAGAACTGAAACTAAGTTAGGCTTTGGTGTCCCACAGAAAGTAAATTGATCTTTTATGTTTCATTATTTCTGTGACGTTCTAATTTACACCGGATGCAATTGGTCGTGTAGGAGGTCACTCAATTATTGGGAAATTCGTTTTGTTTGTTCGGCATGCAGGTTTCTTAAAGGGCTCCTTTGATCGCGCCCCTTTATCTTTGATTAAAACGTGTTTCAGTTTTAACCCTTTGAACCTTGGTGGTATCTTCCATGTCAGAACGATGACGGCGATTGTAAGAGACTTTATTACACGCCTGTTTTATGAAATCCCCATCTACAGCAACGCTAAACCATGCGGAAAATGGCAAATCGTGTATCGCAAGTACAATTTGAATCCCTAGCGATAGCTAAAAATCGCTCCTGAGTTCCATTGTGTTCTCTGTGCCAGTAGGCACATAGAACACATTGGAACTCAGGGGACGAAATAGTGACACGGATTCCCCTCGCAAATTTAGTTGGCGATAAATTGTGTTCTTTTTGTTGATACTTGTCAAATAAATTGCTGAGTGATCTTCTAGTAATTGGGGTTTTTTATAGACAGGGAAGCATGTAATAAACAGAACGACACGCGCGTGTGAATGGGTTAAGCGATATGGCACTAACTATCTTGTGCCATCGCGGAAAGATAAAACACGCGGCCTGTGGCCTCTCGTTTTATCCTAACGCGCTGGCACTTGTGCCATATCAATTAACCCATTCACACGCGCATGTGTATATACCGATTATTGGGACTAACCGTTAAAAATATTGATTGTCTCCCCGACACATTCACTCAGCAGCCATCATACTTAATGAAATTTTGACGTATCATGTCCCTTTGTCGGAAAAGCGACCTCTCGGGTCAAAGGGTTAAACATTTTAGCAAACCTGTTGCGGGGTCAATTCAGATGCTTTCTAAAAATTATTAACACAAATTGATTCTCCAAGATGGTCCCCGGGCTCCATGATTTCCTCCGAAGATGCAATTAAGTCGGCCAATAACAATGTTAGATCACTGATTGCAGAAAAGTCATGTCACACGTTCTTTTTCGCTTGAAATGTGCAATCGGGGAAATATTATTAGCGCCTGGAAATTGGTAACCTTTGGAATACAACTATCTATTAACTGATTAAAGTGGGTGGATTGATAGGACGGTCATCCGTATTCTCTCATCCAAATTGACAATAAAGACGTATGATATGCAGATGATACTAGCAGTATTTTCTCTGGGAGATGAAACAGTTTTTATCTGTTGCTTCTGAAAAAAACCCTGCTTTTACCCATCAATAGATCGATCTCGACTAAACATTTATTGAGGTATCTTTACTGTCCAATATTTTTGAATGAGTGGCTTGAAAAGAAAGGCATCCCTTCATGTTCTACTTCCGCGCTTCATCCAACACACTTTGCAGGCAAGACAAGCATTTTTTCCAGTCAACTCAAATGATTCATGTCCAACTGCTAGAAACACCGACTTTAATTGCGAGCTTGTTCCATTGTTGAGGCCATAAACGACAGTAGTATGTCAAGTTGAGATCTGCCCTCTTTACCAGGACCTCGAGGTCAGACCATGACCGGGGTCATTGACCCCGACGCCCAAATCCGTTAGGCCTCCCCTCCCCTTCTCCCCTCCCCTCTCCACACTAGGCCTAGGTTATTTTTAGGCTCACCTCACCCTACCTGCCCCGTATGTACCCTATTTTTTTAGGCTATCCTTCCCAAAGCCCATTAGGGGTCAAAACTATGTATAGCCCATTTAGGCTTTCCCCACATTTTTTGGGTTTTCCCTGTATGTGGGCTCCCCTTCCCCAAAACCCAGTCCCTCCCCACCATAGCCCTGAACTGTTCCTCCCCTTTCCAAAAGACTAGCCCAAAGCTGGGGGACTTCCAAACTGAGGCGTCCATTGAGTACTAACAATGAGTCCCCCTCCCCTGCCCCACGTAAATGTGGAGCTCTGTTGGTGTATCTAAGGTAAATGTGCATCCCTCCCCCTTCCCCCACGTAAATTTCGAGCTCTGTTGGTGTATCTAAGGTAAATGTTGTCAAGAACATGTACACGTAAGTACAAAGATTAATTTGAAGACTACCTGGTTTGTTTAGACATGTCACAAAGGAATTATGATAGAGAGAATCTTTGTTTATAAGAAGATATGATAGTGTCACGTTGTATAATTATGCAAATAGATAAGGGACAACTGGTATGTTTGATTATGTCATAGATAAAGGTATTATGATAAAGGACTCCTTTGTTTATAAGAAGCTTAATATGATAAAGACCATGTACACTCTTTGATTATGTCATAGATAACATGGTGTCACGTCGCAGGTGTTTGATAACCCAGTAAGGACGCGGCGGTGTCTGATTGGTCAAACAGCTGTCCAATCAGATCATTCCACACGGAGGTATGTTCCACAGGACCAATAGATAAGCGTGTTGTAAAATTATCCCACGCAGCCTTTCTCTGATTGGTCAAACAACTGTCCAATCAGATCGTGCCATGCAGTATTTTCTGCGTGGCGAATAGATGAGTGATCCGGAATGTTGTAGTAAACTACTTTCGCAAGCTCAACTCATACGTAAGCTGAAAAGGAATGAACAACTCTAAATTTTCTCTCTATTAAATTTTATTTTCAGATAAAATCAGTTTTACAAGTAATTAATTGGTTTTACAATAGTCAAAATGGATTTGCAATCAGACTTACAAATTTACAAGTAATTTTTTCAAAGCGAAAATGGTTTTACAATCAATTAAAATGGATTTACAATCAGTCAAAATGGATTTTCAATAAGTTTTTACAAGTAATTTTACAATTTCTCCATAAGTAATTTCTACAATAAGTAGTTTTACAATACTTATTTTACAGGTAAGCATACAATAAACATAATTAAATGTTCAGTAACTGTCTTTTGTCCCTGAAAAGGGATAGTTTTTGTTGTTGTCGTTCTTCTGGACTTTCTCCAGTTATGATCCCAAGCTGTCTGCACATCCAGAAAACGTGTATTTTCTTAATAATGGATCAAACAAGTATTTTCGTTTCTCAATTGCGAATTTTTCAGCTTCGTTCATTCCGCAACCCTCCTCATCTCGAAGTCGCTGTGCAGTTTTTCTAATTTTTCCATAGACCGGATGTTGTCTGATGTTACTCGACTCATTACCTTAAATAATCTTCTACAGAGGGAAGCTCTCACGCTGCCTCTAAGAGCTTCCCTGGCCGCTTTGGTGACCTCGTCTGTGGGCAAGCCATTTTCTATGTACGACCCTTTCAATCTCTGAAATTTAGCTGTATTATCTTCATATGCTCTTATGATTAAAGTGTCTATTATGTTCGTTTCGTCATCTTCCTCTTCTGAATATTCACTTTCCGTGGTTGTATCACTATCATCTGGCTCTGAATATGTGCTATCGTCAGAATCAGACAAGTTATAATCTTCGTTTGACTGTTTGCCTTCACCCGTCATCCCAAACCTCTTGAGGCAGTAACCATCTTCGTGTCTATTGCGTATAAAGGCTCTTGTGAATGCTTTCCTACAGAATTGACAGTTGTGGCTCGGCATGTCTTCTCTCTTTGAACGCTCTGAGAACAAATGGGAACTGGGTGGACATCACGATTTATAAGACAGTGAAGAGTACCCTCAAATACGCGCATGCGTACATAAGTTTTACATATGTACACATCCGTTTTACATACGAGCACATCCGTTTTACATACGGGCACATCGGTTTTAAACATATACCCATCGGTTTTAAACATATACACATCGGTTTTAAACATATACACATCAGTTTTACATATGTGCACATCGGTTCTACCCACCCTACCAATTGATGGTTGCTTCAAATTCTCCCACAGTGCACTCAGACGACGAAATGTACATCCCTCCCCCTTCCCCCATGTAAATTTCGAGCTCTGTTGGTGTATCTAAGGTAAATGTTGTCAAGGACATGTACACGTAAGTACAAAGATTAATTTGAAGACTACCTGGTTTGTTTAGACATGTCATAAAGGAATTATGATAGAGAGAATCTTTGTTTATCAGAAGATATGATAGTGTCACGTTGTATAATTATGCAAATAGACAATACAATACAATACAATATTTTATTCACAATATACATGTACATATAGTGTAGTTACAAATATAAATGTATTTAGATGTTTTCCAAAAGAAAAAAAAATATTGTGCAACTAGAACAGTGACAAGTTGTAAAAAAACATGCATATTGTAAGGAGACGGCATAGCCCAATGGCTGTCTTCCTGCCATCTCCTATTTGGAAGTGCGAGGATGGGGCGGTACAGGTGGTAAATAAGTTTCAATTTCTTTTCAAAAGATGCAATACATAACAAAGACCGGTATTTTTTATTATATGTTTGGGGGAGATTCAGACAAGGAAGGCATTACAGATCTGGTCACGCCTTAAAGGCGGTCTACACCGTGTTCTTATCTTACTATGTTTATCTGAGCTGCTGTTAGTAATGGCCTAGTCACGCAAGAGATCACCGATTCTAGTGTTACAATCAGGACACTGTGGATTGAAACATGTCGGGGTGTATTATAAGTTCCCAAGGCGTGTAACATTATGGAGCGTTTGAATATAGAGCGACTCGGTTCAGAGTGAATGTCATTGCTTAGGTCATTCCATAGTTTAGGGAATGAGTGTTTTGGTAAATTTGCAGAGAAGCATGTTCGAGGTGTATTTCTCTTTAATTGTCCACTATGTCTGGTTAGCATTCCGGTTGGGTGATTATGGATTTGGAGGAAATTTTCAAAACTTTTTGGCAAGTTTCCAGAGTGCCAATCACGAATGAACAGCAAAGTGTGTAGCCTGTAAAGATCATCAAACTTGAGAATTTCATCTTTGAGGAATAAGGGGTTCGTGTGGGAATTGTATTTTTTTATATTTATTACACGCAGAGCTCTCTTTTGTAATGTAAAGAGCTTTTTTGTGGCTGTTGCATGACCCCAGACTTGAATTGCATACAGCAAACGACTCTGAACCAAAGTGAAGTAGAGTGTTTTAAGGGCTTGATGAGGGAGAATTCTTTTTGCCCTATTTATTGTGTATATCGCTCTGGAAATCTTCGATGCTATATATGAAACATGGCTATCGAATTTGATATTTTCATCAAAACATACTCCTAAGAATTTTATTGTCTTCGTGTCCGATCTATTTGATATCTGGGTTAATTCTGAGTTATTAAGGAGAAGGCGACGCTGGGTTTGGACATACTTTGTATGAGGTGGGTGAATGATCATGTACTTGGTTTTTTGGGCATTTAGGGATAATTTATTTGCCTTGCACCACTCACTTACTTTTGAGATTTCGACATTTAGAGTGTTAAATAACGTGTCAATGTTACCGTCGGATTTGTACATAGTCGTGTCGTCTGCAAATGACAGAACATTCGAGGAGGTTAAATTTCTAATATCATTAATATAGATCAAAAAAGTATGGGCCCTAAAACCGATCCCTGAGGCACTCCACAAGTAGGTACTTCTTTATCTGAAGATGAATCTTTATATTGAACGAACTGCCTACGATCACGAAGATAACTTCGAAACCAATCATTAGTTATACCTTTGATACCATATGCTTCGAGTTTTTTCAAAAGAATACTGTGGTTAATGGTATCAAAGGCCTTTGAGAAATCTAGAAAAAGTGCGATAGTGTTATGATTTGGAGATAGATCATTACTGTCGGCTACTTCGTGTAGGAAATGTAACATTGGGTGGAAGGTTGAGTGTTTGGGTCTGAAGCCATATTGGTGTTCATATAAGATTTCGAATGTGGATAGATAAGAATAAAGTCGTCTATACATTAATTTCTCTAATATTTTAGAAAACGCTGACAATATACTTATTGGTCTATAGTTATTTAACGAACATGGGTCTCCAGATTTAAAGATAGGTATAACTTTTGCCATTTTCATTTTATTGGGGAAGAGACCTCGCGTGAATGATAAGTTGAAGACGTGGGTCAAGGGTTCCGCGATTTCATTAATAGTTTCTTTTAGTATTTTTGTAGAAATGCTGTAGCAGTCTGTGCTTTGTTTTCCTTTTAGATTATTTGTAATGGCGATAATTTCTTCTTTAGTGGTCGGTGTGATAAAGAAGTTATCGCTTGAGTTATGCCGAATATAAGTGTCGAATTCTATGTTAGTGGGAGGGATGTTATAGTTTATTTTTTGTCCAATTGTTGCGAAAAAATTATTAAAATGATTGGCAATTGAGTCAGGGTCAGAGATTTTTCTACCATCAATAAGGAATTCAGTTGGCAATTGTTCTTTGCAGACAGATTTGTTGAGGGCACAACGAAGGATTTGCCAACTTTTTTTTAAATTGTACTTATTTTCGTTCAAGATATCTGTATAGTATTGGCCTTTTGCGCGTTTTTTAACTGCGTTGTATACTCTGCAGTATTGATTGTAGTTATCGAGGTTAGTGTTTGTTGGGCGCTTTAGTTTATTTACATGTAGTTTGTTTTTGTTTATAGAAGGTTTTAGGATACCGCTAGTCAACCATGGCTGCTTTTTAACATACTTTTTCGGTACATTGTTATTTTCTATAGGAAAAGAAGTTTCAAAATTTTCCATGAACATAGTTAAGAATATGTTGAAAGATTCATTACGGCATGTAGATTCAATTACTCAGCTAAAGTTCGTATCACATAATTTATTTTTGAAAGAAGAAACTTTTTTTTTCGTAAATGAACGTTTGGGTTTTGGGGATACCTTTTGAGTCAACGTTGTTGCTTCCTCAGTATAAAAAGTTCCGAAATGATCTGAAACGTCAGTAATTATGATACCACATTTACCACCACTGGAGTAACTATTGGAGTAAATGTGGTCTATAAGGGTTGCCGAATATTCAGTAACGCGTGTTGGTTTTGTGATTAAAGGAATATATCCGTGACTGAAAACCATATCAATATAATCGGTTGTTTTGATATGTTCAGAGAATTTTATGAGATCGATGTTAAAGTCACCTATTATATGAGCTCTTCTGCTATTTATGCCTACGAAAATGTCATTTAAGGTAGAAATAAAACTGTCAAGATTAGCCTTGGGTGCAGTGTTGGGTCTGTATATAATGCCAATGATTGTTGACTTTTTATCATTGGGGTAAATTTCTACAAACAACGATTCGAATACATGTGGAATAAACACCGTAAGTTCAGAGTGTATTCGAAATGGAATGTTTTCTCTGATAAAAAGACCCACACCTCCCCTCCCATCATCGTTACTGGGTCGTGTTCTTAATTGGAGTGGGTGATACCCATTGAGGCTGTACTGTAAATCTTCGTGGACTGTGAAAACATCTGATAGTCCAATTACATCAAAGTCATTTTCTCCATTATGTAACTCATGTAGTAGATTTACTAGAGAATCCCAATTCGCATTCAGACTCCTACAGTTAATACTAAGCAAATAGATAAGGGACAACTGGTATATTTGATTATGTCATAGATACAGGTATTATGATAAATGACTCCTTTGTTTATAAGAAGCTTAATATGATAAAGACCATGTACACTCTTTGATTATGTCATTGATAACATGGTGTCACGTCGCAGGTGTTTGATAACCCAGTAAGATCGCGGCGGTGTCTGATTGGTCAAACAGTTGTCCAATCAGATCATTCCAGACGGAGGTATGTTCCATAGGACAATTAGATAAGCGTGTTGTAAAATTATCCCACGCAGGCGTTCTCTGATTGGTCAAACAACTGTCCAATCAGATCGTGCCATGCAGTATTTTCTGCGTGACGAATAGATGTGTGATCCGGAATGTTGTAGTAAACTACTTTCGCATGCTCAACTCATAGGTTAGCTGAAAAGAAATGAACAACTCTAAATTTTCTCTCTATTAAATGTTATTTTCACATAAAATCAGTTTTACAAGTAACTAATTGGTTTTACAATAGTCAAAATGGATTTGCAATCAGACTTACAAATTTACAAGTAATTTTTTCGAAGCGAAAATGGTTTTACAATCAATTAAAATGGATTTACAATCAGTCAAAATGGATTTTCAATAAGGTTTTACAAGTAATTTTACAATTTCTTCATAAGTAATTTCTACAATAAGTAGTTTTACAATACTTATTTTACAGTTAAGCATACAATAAACATAAATAAATGTTCAGTAACTGTCTTTTGTCCTTGGAAAGGGATAGTTTTTGTTGTTGTCGTTCTTCTGGACTTTCTCTAGTTATGATACCAAGCTGTCTGCATATCCAGAAAACGTGTATTTTCTTAATAATGGATCAAACAAGTATTTTCGTTTCTCAGTTGCGAATTTTTCAGCTTCGTTCATTCCGTTACCCTCCTCATCTCGAAGTGGCTGAGCAGTTTTTCTAATTTTTCCATAGACCGGATGTTGTCTGAAGCGCCGTACTCGACTCATTGCCTTCTTACAGAGGGAAGCTCTCACGCTGTCTCTAAGAGCTTCCTTGGCCCCTTTGGTGGCTTCGTCTGTGGGCAAGCCATTTTCTATGTACGACACTTTCAATCTCTGAAATTTAGCTGCATTATCTTAATATGCTCTTATGATTAAAGTGTCTATTATGTTCGTTTCGCCATCTTCCTCTTCTGAATATTCACTTTCAGTGGCTGTATCACTATCGCCTGACTCTGAAATATGTGCTCTCGTTAGAATCAGACAGGTGGGATGACAGGTGAAGGCATTCAGTCAAACGAAGATTATAACTTGTCTGATTCTAACGAGAGCACATATTCAGAGTCAGCTTTGGGCTAGCCTTGGGAAGAGGGGGGGGGGGGAGTCCAGGGCTTTGGTGGGGAGGGACTGGGTTTTGTGTAGGGGGAGCCCACATACAGGGAAAGCCTAAACAATGTGGGGAAAGCCTAAATGGGCTATACATAACCTGGGTCCCTTTAGAGGGTCCTAAAATAGGCTTTGGGGAAGGATAGCCTAAAAGATGGTGTACATACAGGGCGGGTAGGGGGAGGGGGCGTCTAAAACTAGACCAGGCCTTTTGTGGAGAGAGGAGGGGAAAGAAGGAGGGGAGGCCTAACGGATTTGGGCGCCGGGGTCATTGACCCCGAGGTCGGGGTCATGCACCCGGGAACCCAGAAAACAGGCCAGATCTCAACCTTACATTCTACTCCTGTTCTATGTAATCCCCTTCTGCGGCAACACTAAACCATGCGGAAAATGAAAATCTATTCCGCACATTATGCGGAACGGAAATCGTTGACGGACTATTTTTGAATAGAAGCGAAATTTCACAGGAGTTTTCTACAAATCGTGCAATTACAATTTGAATCTCTAGCGATAGGTGAAAATCGCCCCCTGAGTTCCAATGTGTTTTATGTGCCAGTAGGCACAAAGAAAACATTGGAACTCAGGGGACGAAATAGTAACACGGGTTCTCCTCGCAAATTTTGTTGGCGATAAAATGTGTTGTTTTTGTTGATAGTTGTCAAATGAATTGTTGAGTTCCCTTCTACTAATTGGTTTTATAGACGCGAAGGCGTGTAATAAACACAGAATGACACACGCGTGTGTCGTTCTGTGTACGTATGGTCACAAATTGGACATTGTCGTTTGTTAATAAAGCACTGAGAATCTAATGCTTGCAAGGCACGGATCGAATAGTACCTTATGTTAAAAATATAGTATCGGTTACCCAATTTGTTAGTAGCATAGTGCGATATTAATGGAGTCAGTTAATTTCCATGGCTTAGAGCAATACTATATGAGCTTCCTAATAAACTACGTGACAAAAATATCTTACCAAACGCTGACTCTGTATAGTGAAGTTATAACTGTGGGGAATTCTTACTTATTTAACGTACAGCGGTTCTACTCTGAAAACATTTTGAATGATAAACAAGGGGACATTCTGTCATTCTGTCATCCGCTTATAGATCCCGACTGATTGAAATAGAGAATATCTAATTAGTCGCCATTCCATGTGACATTTCTGTATCGAGTTCACTAAAATTGATCTGAGCCGAGGTTTACCGAGGCTCAGATCAATTGTAGTGAACAAGGTTCAGAAATATCATTGTCAAATCATGGGGAATTTGCTATTCTTTTATCACACAATGTGTAATTTAGCCTTTTACTTACCCAACGTAACGAATAAGACTATTCAGCGTTGTTCACAAAAATCGCCAACCACATTTGTTTGTTCCAGGTTTGGCCTCAAACCATAGCTTATGACCCATCATTGGAACGAAAAATGAAAATATTTAATTATTCAGGGAACTTTTTCTGCAAACGTCGTCTGCTTTTTGTAATTAGGCAAACAGTTGTGAAATATAAAAGAAGATTTATTCAATTCTACTTCTGAAACCCACTCACTCAAAACGTTACGACGCCTTCGTTGACTTCTGACGTCATTCCCGTATTAGACGTGCTGTGAACCATATTTCTGTCATTAGCTATTCGAAGGAGATCAGATGTGATTCAGTGGTGATAATATTATTAGTGACACAGTTTGTTGGTGGCCTAATATGGTATACATGGTGTCAGTTAATTTTACATGCACTCTCCCATAAATTGTAACAAGGCAAATTCATACATACCAAAGTTTCATTTCGAAGGTAACATGACACACATCCACAGAATATGAAGCCTTTGAAGTTGCCTAACCTGCACTTCAGACCAAATATGGGCTTCCAACACTCAGTCTTTCAACTTGAAGCGTTTATCGGCTGCCGCCATTTTAAATAATCAATGAACAAAGGGGAGATTGCCCATAGCTGTCAGCGTATATTGATGTTGACAGGCAGTATATGGTTTTATATGCAGTCTGCATGTGACGTCTTTGAACCAATGAAATTCCCAGATACTTGTAGGAGGTAAGATATAAATTATATGCACAGCTCGCATGTCACATTTTAAAACCAAATTATTTAATATTTCATTTATTTTTTGTTGCTCACCGTCACATCAGCATCTAGTGGTTTATCGTGGCGACAGTACAGTATGTAATATGACACTACGCAAGACGTAAGGAGGAACCCCAAGCCATGTAACCACAGGAACTTGGAACCTAATAGGTACTGAGCAATAGTCAGTAATAAATAACATAATACGCACACACACCCTCATAATATGGTAAGAACGGTGTTCCTGTGATACAACATATACTACTCAAAGTTTGCTAAGCACCAGCAATTCAAATCGAATTGTTTTCGAATATCGAGTACACGATCGTCCAATCATGCAGCAAGAGGTGAGCCTGGCCGTTATCCTATTTACACAGAAGCCATAATACAAATGATGAAATTTGTATCGAAATTATTTTGCGACTCATTTTCAATGTTGTTGACCTAGGCTAGAATTGAATCTGAAAAGTACTCATTGCAAGATTCGGTGATTACCAAGTTTAACAGTATTGCAAATGATTAAAACGAGAATACACCCCGGAACCATGTGTCAAGTCAAAACCCTTGCAATTCATGTAACATTCACAAAAGCTTGAAAAATAAACATTTTAAAACATTTGTCACAGACATATTCAACGACGAAAGAAAAGTTGGAAAAAACAAATTACGGACCTACAGGTAGTTTAAAGAAACGTACGAATTGGAAAAGTATTTGTTACACACAACATCAGTTGAAGCCAAGAATATGTTCACACGGCTGCGCGTAAGTAATCACTGCATGATGATTGAAAAGGGCAGGCACAGACAGCCACCCCTGCCTGTTAACGAAAGGATTTGTCATGTGTGTAACTTGAGTATTATAGAAAACGAATATCATTTTGCCATGGACTGTAAAGAATATGAATCACTCTGAGTAGATTCCTTTCGCAAAATAAGTGAAGAATACCCACGTTTTGTCGCAATGGAAAGTTCGGAGAAATTCATTTTCCTCACGAAGAATGAAATTCTACCGTTATGCAATATCATCTGCAATATCATCCACCAATTCTTCAAGGCTAGAGAAAATGCTCTTGTTGTGTAACGCAATTAATTTCACGCATAGAATGTACATAGCACACACTTTGTATAAACTTTCGTTTGATTTAAATCATTTATTACCATTTATGTATATACTTTGTTTCACTTATAACTTATGCAATCTGCCTTGTATTTGGTGTTTTTGCAATAAACGTATTCTGTTTTATTCATTTAAACTACCTGTTTTACGTTTTAGTTGAAATATTGTAATGAAAAGTGTATATATTTTTTATTTAATTATATCTTTAATAGTACAGAAATTAAGATTTTATTTGTGTTTGACATTATTGTTTAGCTTTTGAATACGAAAACCATGGAAAAAGAGGAAATTTTTCAGTATGCCAAAAAGTTGACGGAGCGAACTGGTATGGCTCCAGTATCGAGTATGAGACCCATTACTGTTAATTACAGCTTGACAACGCCTTCGTATGCTCCCAATCAGGTTCTTGGTTGTCCTTTGTGGGATGTTGTTACATTCTTGGACCAGCATGGCACCAAGATCCTGGACACTTCTTGGCTGGACTGGACGGGCTGAAATTGCAAGCTGCAACTCATCCCAGACATGTTAGATTGGATTGAGGTCAGGGGATCATGCTGACCGGTCCATACGCTCAATCCTCTCCCTTTGTCGGTACTCCCCGACAGCATGAGCAACATGAGGACGGGCATTATCGTCCATCAGAATGAATCTATCACCACTGCACCTGCATACAATCTGACGTGGACAGCCAGGATTTCATCAATATACCGTTGTGCAGTCAATGTACCACGTCCAAGGACGCAGAGCTCTGTACGTCCATCCCAGCTGATGCCGCTCCAGACCATGATTGACCCTCCACCACAGCGGTCATGCTCAGCAATGTTGGCTGCATGGAATCGCTCTCCTGGTCTTCTCCATACCCTAGAACGCCCGTCTCTTGTCTAGGTAGTACCTTGACTCATCTGTAAAAAGGACAGGTCGCCAATCTTCTCTGGTCCATCCAACGTGGCCCATGGCCCATTCATATCGTGGTTCTGGGACAGCGGAATGCGAATACATTGTCTTTTCGATCGGAGACCACCTTCGTGCAACCTTGCCCGGATAGTCTGTGTCGAAACATTTACCCCGGATGCATGCTGAAGATCACTGCGAAGCTGGGTTGCTGTGACAAAGCGGTTCCTACGGGCCTGAATGATCAAAAACCGGTCTTCAGCTGCAGATGTTGCCCTTTCTCTGCCACCACCATGCCGCCTTACTGGTGTGCCATACTGCTGAAATCTTACTCAAGCTCTGGTGATCACCGTATGTTGCACACCAAGGGCTTCACCAACCTGACGATGCGTAGCCCATTGCTCCACCTTTTCTACAGCCCGCCACATTTCTGCTTCAGACAAATGTCTTCTTACATTTGCAGTTGCCATATTCAATCATTAAATCACAAGAGTTTGTGTTGAAATGAAGATTGAATACCCTACACATGTCATGTACATGTAGACAGTACACGAAAACATCATGAAAATCAAGGGGTACTTGCTTTCCATGACTGTCACGAAAAGTCTGCCTATCAAGAGAGCTAATGTAAACACTGGGGACCATCTCAATACATTCCTCAATCATATCCACTACAAATATCGCAAATATGTCACAAGCAAAGTTCACAATGATGTGTCAAATATTTGGTGCTTAGCAAACTTTGAGTAGTATATTAAAATATTTCATTCTACAACCATTCCCTGGAAAAAAAATTATGCAATTGAATTTCTGCAAATGTGTAATTTCATCCATATATTTAGGTATCACAGTATTAAACATGTTCTCATAGGCGACCATTAGGGGTAAAGCTAGGAGGTTTTCAGTGGGGAGAGGGTTGGGGGATTGGGTGTAGAACTATGAAAAATTCCAACCCGGGTGGATACTTTAATGGGGTGCCAACCCCCATCCCCTTCCCCGGACGGAGGGTTTATTAGCTCCGCCTGACAAAGTTAGCAGAGCTTTTCTGATATCGAGTTGTCCGTCGTCCATCCGTCCGTCCGTCTGTCGTCAACATTTTGTTTGTCCGAGCCTTAATTTCTTTACCACTGGATATTTTTTAACTCACCTTTATAACAGTATGTACTGTCAATAGGCAGTGTGCCATCAATCACAATAAGGTCTATATTCATCAAGGTCAAGGTCACAGGCGATATGGTAATGGTAACACTCAGGAAAACGTCAACATTTTGTTTGTCCGAGCCATAATTTCTTTACCACTGGATATTTTTAACAAAACGTTATAACAGTATGCATTGTTACTAGGCAGTGTGCTATCAATCACAATAAGGTCTGTATCCATCAACGTTAAGGTCACAGACTACCTGGTCAAAGTAACACCAATGTATTTGCCAAATTTTATTATGTTTTCAATTTTTGTCTAATAAACAAAGCTAATGAGCCTTCGTTGAACAAGCTCAACAAACTTGTTCCAATGAGGGGCCATAAGCTATGTTTTTGAGACAAAAAATGATGATGTTGTCTGCTATCCGTGTTGGGTATCAAATGTTACCCTGTATATGGCTGCCCCTGAAAGTAGTTGCCCTGGGCGGTGCTATCTTGGCCGAGAGGCCTCTTGTTTTTCAATGACGCTGGGTGACTGTAGCGGTAGGTTTTAGCGCATTCTGATAATATTTCCAAGCTGTTTCAAAGGCTGCAGCTGAATATCTATATAATGTGAGCTTTTATGACAGTACAAGTACAAAATAATAATTTCTTGTGGTACTGTAGTCAGTCTGTACGTGAAAGTAGGCCATGTCTTCCTATCTGTAATGAAAGTGTCAATGGCACTGTTGCTTAACTTGACTGTGTGAAATGTTGGATGAAAATGATAATGTTCAATGGTTATGAAAGGAGAATGAAATAAGACAAGAATTGTGATAATTGAGAATGTGTTAATTTCTGTTCCATACATGCTATGTTTTCAATAAGAATAATTTGGGGTGTAGACAATATAAATGAAATGAGGCCTGGGTTGCTGTGGCCTTCGCAGATAAGGTATGTCAACCAAGGCTACGAATTCACCGTAAAATTATTCCAAAACAAGTGCTCCTACCAAGTTGCATTGAAATCCTTTCATAAATATGACTTGTAGACATTGCTAAAGAAATCTAGGTCACGTGACGGACCAGTTGTCCTGGTTGACCGATAGTAGGTGTAAAAGGTGGATTCGGTATCACTTGTACACGATTTGTACATGTACACGTACATCGATGTACACCTCCATAGGATTTAGTGTTAAAATCGTGTACAGGTACACGATTTGTCGTTTTTTATGGTGATATCACTGGATTCTTTATACATGTCGCTCAAGAGTGAAAAAAATGTATGAAATTTTAAGAAAAATGAGGTGGATTGTCTGATTCAGAATCCGCAAATGGGTTTCCCCCATAGGATTCAGTGTTAAAATCGCGAGCAAAAAACGTGTTGAGGTTTCTGTATCATCATCAAAAAGTGGTTTGCGGATTCTGTATCATCCGTATCTGTACACGATTTTAACACTGAATCCCTATGGAGGCGTAAACGGAAACCCATTTGCGGATTCTACATCAGAAAATCGACTTATGTACGGTACATGGAAAAGAGGTGATACCGAACCCGCAAACCACTATTTGATGCCCAAAAGCCTGAAGAGCTTGAAATAAGTAATCACCCAATCATTTCACGTTCCTAACGCTAATTAACCAATGAGATTACTTGATTCTCATAAACTTAATCATACAAAGTTATCTCCCCTCGTCGTGGGGGTGGGGGTCACGCCCGTCATAAAAAGGTGAATCGCGTTTAATAACGTGGATATAATGGCAAGAGCAATGTATACCAAAAACCAAAAGCTCGAAGAGCTTGAAATAAGTAATCACTTCACGTTCCTAACGCTAATTAACCAATCAGATTGCTCGATTCTCATAAACTTAATCATACAAAGTTATCTCCCCTCGTCGTGGGGGTGGGGGCCACGTCCATCAGAAAAATCGAAGTGTCGAGAAGGTGGTCACGTGACCTATCAAATTGAAGGTCTCGACGAGTGGATTAAGAAGATCGTAATTTTAACCCTCGTCGTGGGGTGGGGTTACGACCAGAGCCGAAAAACGACTTCCTTTTTACATATCCAGGCATGTGAGGTATTAATATGGAGGGCTCGATGAATACATTACAAAAATTACGTTTTTCATTTTATGTGGGGGTGGGGGTCACGCCCATCAGAAAAATCGAAGTTTCGAGAAGGTGGTCACGTGACCTATCAAATTGAAGGTCTCGACGAGTGGATTAAGAAGATCGTAATTTTAACTCTCGTCGTGGGGTGGGGTCACGACCAGAGCCGAAAAGCGTTTTCCTTTTACAAATTCAGGCATGTAAGGTATTAATATGAAGGGCTCGATGAATACATTACAAAAATGACGTTTTTTCATTTTATGTGGGGTGGGGGTCACGCCCATCAGAAAAATCGAAGTTTCGAGAAGGTGGTCACGTGACCTATAAAACTGAAGGTCTCGACGAGTGGATTAAGAAGATCGTAATTTTAACCCTCGTCGTGGGGTGGGGGTCACGACCAGAGCCGAAAAACGTCGTTCTTTATACAAAGCCAGGCATGTGAGGTACTGATATGAAGGCTCGATGAATACATTACGAAAATGACATTTTTCATTTTATGTGGGTGTGGGGTCACGACCAGAGACGAAAAACGTCTTCCTTTTTACAAATCCAAGCATTGAGGTACTGATATGAAGGGCTTGATGAATACATTACAAAAATGACATTTTCCATCATCGCCGTGGGGATGGGGTTAACACCGATCAGAAAATCAAAAGTTTCGAGAAGAGAGTCGTGTGACCTATCAAATTAAAGCTATCGACAAGGATATTATGAAAATCATAATCTTTCCCTTCTTATAACGGTGAAGTTGGGACCGTCTTGAAATCGAAAGTATTAAGAAAAGGTAGTTATGGAACATATTAAATTGAAAACACAACAAGTTGAATCTGATGCATCATTCATTTTTGATATCTGTGTTAAAAACGTGAAGTATGTTTTCAATATATGATTGTTATGCAAATTAGAGATGCACTCGCTTATTAACAAGTCACGCCTTAAGATGTTTCCTTCAATAATAACTCTGTTTACTGAACCATAGATTTGTCAATAAAAAAATTATAAGTTGATCTTCTAACGTTTCTACATATTGAGGATAGGCTATTTCACCATTTCCGAAAAAAGTGTCAATCCAAACTATTTTTTTAGGACAAAATCCCCACGTTGAGAAGACATTACAAACTAAACCAGTATAATCTTGACTAAATTCAAATAAAAACCATTTGTCACGTGTTAGAAAAGATTTGTAAACAGTCTAAACGCACGTGTGGAAAAGTTGTTTTGTTTTGTTTTTTTACCACAGGAGTTAAAATATTTTAAGATAGGTGGCGTTATATAAATACAGCAACAACAAAAAAACAGTGTTTACAATGTGTCAGCGTATGACTGAATGATGTCATCCAACAGCAGCCAAGACATTAAGCTTTTTACGTCGACATACCACTTGTCCAAAACAATTCTCTTTTAGCCCTAAACGGGTGAACTACATCTCGGTAACGACTCCTTTTTTTTCTTGATCAGACACAGTTGTTGGTGGAAAGTTGACTGGAGGGTCGTTCAAAACAATTGATCAAATATATCGAACGAAAACGACTCATTTTCTAACTACGATTGTCGCCGTATTCTTAACGTCATCGATTTACCGAAATCAGCACAATATCTCATGGCTTTTTTTTTAAAGATTTTTTGATGACATAAAAAGGTTGCATGCGCAGCAAAAATAACCATGAGCGCGGGCCTGAAAAAATATAAAGGTTCTTTTTTCTCGTCTAATGTAATTGATAATACATCAATATTTAAAAAAAAAACATCAGTTTTTAACTGATAGTAGTGTTGTTGTTATGACTGATAGGTTAGACTTTTATTACGAGTACATCAAGGTGGACAGCTCTATTCCATTCCCTCACCCGAGTCCTTTTGCGTGAAGACTTCTTTTTTAATTAAAATTCAAGGAAAATGTGGTAATAAATGTACTAAACGAACATAAATGTGATAGAAAAGGTATCATAAATGTAAAAAAAACGACATCTCATGCAATAACCTGTTCTAAGCTGTTAAAAAACGCCCTTAACATCATTCCATTCATCTCCGTACTATGTAAATTTATTTTCGGAGCAAATGTAAGGAAAATTGTTTTAATAAATGTACTAAACGACCATAAATATGGTAGAAAGGGTACAATATGTGTAAACAACGACGTTTAATGCAATAAACTGTTCTAAGCTGTTGAAAAAAAACTCTCTAAACATGATTCCATCCGTCTCCGTAGGTTAAACTAATTAAACGTAAGGAAAATGTGGACAAAATTGCAATAAACTGTTCTAAGCTGTTAAAAAATGTCCTAAACATGATTCCATCCTTCCCAATAGATTAAACTAAGTAAATGTAAGGAACATGTTGTAATGAATGCAATAAACTGTTCTAAGGAATCAAAACACCCGCCCTAAACTTGTTTTAATGTGTTTTTTGGAGACTTAGCTTCACCTGGTGAAAATGTTAGGAAAGTGTGGTAATAAATCTATTAAAAGACAATAAATGAGGTCGTAAAAGAACAATATGTGTAAACAACGACATTTAATGCAATGAACTGTTCTAAGCTGTTAAAAACGCTCTAAACATGATTCCATCCTTCTCTGTAGATTAAACTGAGTAAATGTAACGAAACTGTGGTCAAAAATGCAATAAACTATTCTAAGGAAAAAGAAAACCCGCTTCAATGCATTTTTCGGAGACTTAACTTCACCTGGTGAAAATGTAAGGAAAGTGTGGTAATACATGTTTTAACCGAACATACATGTGGTAGAAAAGATACCATATGTGTAAACAACGACATTTAATGAAATACACTGTTCTAAGTTGAAAGAAACACCCTAAACATGATTCCATCCTTCTCCGTAGATGAAACTAAGTAATTGTAAGTAAAATGTGCTCAAAAATGTCTTAAACGGACATAAAAGTATTGAAATTTGAACATAAATGTAAACTAGGACCTTCAAAATGCAATTACATCAGGTATCAAAGAACGCTTCCTAAACTTGCTTACGTATATCTTCGTAAACGAAACTTTACCTGTATTGAAAAAAAACAAGAAAATATTGTAATAAATGTATGAAACAACCAAAGATGTGATAGAAAAGATACCATATGTGTAAACAACGACATTTAATGCAATACACTGTTCTCAGCTGTAAGAAACTCCCTAAACATGATTCCATCCTCTTCGAAGATAAAACTAAGTAAATGTAAGGAAAGTGTGGTAAAAAAATTCAATAAACTGCTCTAAGGAATCAGAAATCCCGCCCTAAACATGTTTCAATGCATTTTCGGAAACATAACTCCACCTGGTGTAAATGTAAGGAAAATGCGATAATAAATCTATCAAAAGACAATAAATGAGGTAGAAAAAGTACAATATGTGTTAACAACGACATTTAATGCAATAAACTGTTCTAAGCTGTTAAAACAGCCCTAAACATGATTCCATCCTTCTCCGTAGATTAAACTAAGTAAATGTAACGGAACTGTGGTCAAAAATGCAATAAACTATTCTAAGGAATCAGAAAACCCGCTTCAATGCATTTTCGCAGACTTAACTTCACCTGGTGAAAATGTAAGGAAAGTGTGGTAAGAAATATTTTAAACGACCATATATGTGGTAGAAAAGACATTTAATGCAATAAACTGTTCTAAGCTGTTAAAAAACGCCCTAAACATGATTCCATCCTTCTACGAAGATTAAAGTAAATAAATGTAAGGAAACTGTAGCCAAAAATGCAGTAAAGTGTTCTAAGGAATCAGAAAACCTGCCAGAAATTTGTTTCAATGCACTTTCGGAAACATAACTTCACCTGCTGTAAATGTAAGGAAAATGTGGTAATAAATGTACTAAACGAACATAAATGTGATAGAAAAGGTACCATAAGTGTAAAGACGACATCTAATGCAATAACCTGTTCTAAGCTGTTAAAAAAAACGCCCATAACATCATTCCATTCATCTCCGTTCTATATAAATTTATTTTCGGAGACTTCACTTCAACTGGAGAAAATGTAAGGAAAATTGTTTTAATAAATGTACTAAACGACCATAAATATGGTAGAAAGGGTACAATATGTGTAAACAACGACGTTTAATGCAATAAACTGTTCTAAGCTGTTAAAAAAACTCCCTAAACATGATTCCATCCATCTCCGTAGGTTAAACTAATTAAACGTAAGGAAAATGTGGTCAAAAATGCAATAAACTGTTCTAAGGAATCAGAAAACCCACCAAAAACATGTTTTAATGCATTTTCGGAGACATAACTTCAGCTGCTGTAAATGAAAAGAAAATGTGGTAATTAATGTACTAAACGACCATAAATATGGTAGAAAAGTACAATATGTGTAAACAACGACGTTTAATGCAATAAACAGTTCTAAGCTGTTAAAACACTCCCTAAACATGACTCCATCCGTCTTCGTAGATTAAACTAATTAAATGTAAGGACAATTTGTTCCAATTATCTTAAAGGGTCATTAAAGTAATGAAAAGTGAACATAAATATAAACGACGACCTTAAATTCAATTAACTAATGTATCAAAAAACGTGTCCAACACTTCTTTCCATACATCTTCGTAAACGAAACTTTACCTGTATTAAAAAAAAGAAGAAAATATCGTTATAAATGTATTAAACGACCAAAAATGTGATAGAAAAGGTAGCATAAGTTTAGAAAACGACATTTAATGCAATGAACTGTTCTAAGCAGTTAACAAATGTCCTAAACATGATTCCATCCTTCCCAATAGATTAAACTAAGTAAATGTAAGGAAAATGTTGTAATGAATGCAATAAACTGTTCTAAGGAATCAAAACACCCGCCCTAAACTTGTTTTAATGCATTTTCGGAGACTTAGCTTCATCTGCTGAAAATATTAGGAAAGTGTGGTAATAACTGTTTTAAACGACCATAAATGTGGTAGAGAAGATACCATATGTGTAAACAACGACATTTAATGCAACACACTGTTCTGAGCTGTAAGAAACGCCCTAAACATTATTCCATCCTTCTTCGAAGATAAAACTAAGTAAATGCAAGGAAAATGTGCTAAGAAATGCAAGAAACTGTTCGAAGGAAACAGAAATCCCACCCTAAACATGAACGGATCGAACGATTGTTTCATCTTTTTTTTACCCTCCAGAGGAACTTCGAATTCTCCTCTTTCGCTCACGAAAACCCATTGATCATTTCCAGGTCCGATCCAGGTGAGCAATATACTGTAACACATCGCGCTATCGTAAGGACAATGCTGCTTTTTGTAAGGATTTTATAACCTACATTAGGTAGGGGTAGCGGCCCCCTAGAATTTCAAATTCTCGACATTATCCCTATCTTTTTACACAGTAGAGTAATAAGACCTAATCTCTGAGATTCTGACAGATTTTATCAGAGATAAAACGCTCAAGTTGAGATACTGCCACTTCATGTTCTAGTGATACTGAAACGGGAGTTCTCTCTCTGAATACTACTATGGAAAACTGTGATTATAACCCTCAACTAAATAGCCCAACACAAAAAATATATATTTCCTATACACCCCCCTAGCCGGCCCACCCGGGAGGGGGAAGGGGGGAGGGGGTTGGGGGAGGGGGATTAGGGAGGGGGATTATGGAGGGGGTTAGGGAGGGGATTAGGGAGGGGGTTGGGGAAGGGGGATTGTAGAAGGGGGATTAGGGGAGGGGAGGGGAGGGGGATTAGGGAAGGGTAGGTGGAAAGGGGATTAGGGGAGGGGAGGAGAGGAGAGTGGAGGGATTAGGGAAGGGGAAGGGAGGGGATTAGGGAAGGGAAAGGGGTGGGGATAGGGAAGGAGGGAAGGGAGTAGGAAAGGAGAGGGGAGGGGATTAGGGAAGGGGATGAAGGGGGTTAGGGAGGGGGTAGGAAAGGGGAGGGAGGGGAGGGGAATTAGAGAAGGGTGAGGGGAGGGGAAGGGGTTAGAGAAGGGAGGGGAGGGGTGGGGGCCGGCTAGGGAGGTGTATAGGAAATATATATTTTTTTGTGTTGGACAATTTAGTTGAGGGTTATAATCATAGTTTTCCATAGTAGTATTCAGAGAGAGAACTCCCGTTTCAGTATCATTAGAACATGAAGTGGCAGTATCTCAACTTGAGCGTTTTATCTCTGGTAAAATCTGTCAGAGTCTCAGAGATTAGGTCTTATTACTCTACTGTGTAAAAAGATGGGAATATTGTCGAGAATTTGAAATTCTAGGGGGCCCCTACCCCTACCTAATGTAGGTTATAAAATCCTTACAAAAAGCAGCATTGTCCTTACGATAGCGCGATGTGTTACAGTATATTGCTAGCCTGGATCGGACCTGGAAATGATCAATGGGTTTTCGTGAGCGAAAGAGGAGAATTCGAAGTTCCTCTGGAGGGTTAAAAAAAAGATGAAAAAATCGTTCGATCCGTTCATGTTTAGGGTGGGATTTCTGTTTCCTTAGAACAGTTTATTGCATTTCTTAGCACATTTTCCTTGCATTTACTTAGTTTTATCTTCGAAGAAGGATGGAATAATGTTTAGGGCGTTTCTTACAGCTCAGAACAGTGTGTTGCATTAAATGTCGTTGTTTACACATATGGTATCTTTTCTACCGCATTTATGGTCGTTTAAAACAGTTATTACCACACTTTCCTAATATTTTCAGCAGATGAAGCTAAGTCTCCGAAAATGCATTAAAACAAGTTTAGGGCGAGTGTTTTGATTCCTTAGAACAGTTTATTGCATTCATTACAACATTTTCCTTACACTTACTTAGTTTAATCTATTGGGAAGGATGGAATCATGTTTATGACATTTGTTAACAGCTTAGAACAGTTCATTGCATTAAATGTCGTTTTCTAAACTTATGCTACCTTTTCTATCACATTTATGGTCGTTTAATACATTTATAACGATATTTTCTTCTTTTTTTAATGCAGGTAAAGTTTCGTTTACGAAGATGTATGGAAAGAAGTGTAGGACACGTTTTTTGAAACATTAGTTAATTGAATTCAAGGTCGTCGTTTATATTTATGTTCACTTTTCATTACTTTAATGACCCTTTAAGATAATTTGGAACAAATTTTCCTTACATTTAATTAGTTTAATCTACAAAGACGGATGGAATCATGTTTAGGGAGTGTTTTAACAGCTTAGAACGGTTTATTGTATTAAACGTCGTTGTTTACACATATTGTACTTTTCTACCATATTTATGGTCGTTTAGTACATTAATTACCACATTTTCTTTACATTTACAGCAGCTGAAGTTATGTCTCCGAAAATGCATTGAAACATGTTTTTGGTGGGTTTTCTGATTCCTTAGAACAGTTTATTGCATTTTTGACCACATTTTCCTTACGTTTAATTAGTTTAACCTACGGAGACGGATGGAATCATGTTTAGGGAGTTTTTTTTAACAGCTTAGAAGAATTTATTGCATTAAACGTCGTTGTTTACACATATTGTACCCTTTCTACCATATTTATGGTCGTTTAGTACATTTATTAAAACAATTTTCCTTACATTTTCTCCAGTTGAAGTGAAGTCTCCGAAAATAAATTTATATAGAACGGAGATGAATGGAATGATGTTAAGGGCGTTTTTTAACAGCTTAGAACAGGTTATTGCATGAGATGTCGTTTTTACACTTATGGTACCTTTTCTATCACATTTATGTTCGTTTAGTACATTTATTACCACATTTTCCTTACATTTACAGCAGGTGAAGTTATGTTTCCGAAAGTGCATTGAAACAAATTTCTGGCGGGTTTTCTGATTCCTTAGAACACTTTACTGCATTTTTGGCTACAGTTTCCTTACGTTTAGTTACTTTAATCTTCGTAGAAGGATGGAATCATGTTTAGGGCGTTTTTTAATAGCTTAGAACAGTTTATTGCATTAAATGTCTTTTCTACCACATTTTTGGTCGTTTAAAACATTTCTTATCACACTTTCCTTACATTTTCACCAGGTGAAGTTAAGTCTGCGAAAATGCATTGAAGCGGGTTTTCTGATTCCTTAGAATAGCTTAATGCATTTTTGACCACAGTTTCGTTACATTTACTCAGTTTAATCTACGGAGAAGGATGGAATCATGTTTAGGGCGTTTTTAACAGCTGAGAACTGTTTATTGCATTAAATGTCGTTGTTAACACATATTGTACTTTTTCTACCTCATTTATTGTCTTTTAATAGCTTTATTACCGCATTTTCCTACATTTACACCAGGTGAAGTTATGTTTCCGAAAATGCATTGAAACATGTTTAGGGCGGGATTTCTGATTCCTTAGAACAATTTATTGAATTTTTTTACCACATTTTCCTTACATTTACTTAGTTTTATCTTCGAAGAGGATGGAATCATGTTTAGGGCGTTTCTTACAGCTGAGAACAGTGTATTGCATTAAATGTCGTTGTTTACACATATGGCATCTTTTCTATCACATCTTTGGTCGTTTCATACATTTATTACGATATTTTCTTATTTTTTTTCAATACAGGTAAAGTTTCGTTTACGAAGATATACGTAAGCAAGTTTAGGAAGCGTTCTTTGATACCTGATGTAATTGCATTTTGAAGGTCCTAGTTTACATTTATGTTCAAATTTCAATACTTTTATGTCCGTTTAAGACATTTGTGAGCGCATTTTACTTACAATTACTTAGTTTCATCTACGGAGAAGGATGGAATCATGTTTAGGGCGTTTCTTTCAGCTTAGAACAGTGTATTTCATTAAATGTCGTTGTTTACACATATGGTATCTTTTCTACCACATGTATGGACGGTTAAAACATTTATTACCACACTTTCCTTACATTTTCACCAGGTGAAGTTAAGTCTCCGAAAAATGCATTGAAGCGGGTTTTCTTTTTCCTTAGAATAGTTTATTGTATTTTTGACCACAGTTTCGTTACATTTACTCAGTTTAATCTACGGAGAAGGATGGAATCATGTTTAGAGCGTTTTTTAACAGCTTAGAACAGTTCATTGCATTAAATGTCGTTGTTTACACATATTGTACTTTTTCTACCTCACTTATTGTCTTTTAATAGATTTATTACCACACTTTCCTAACATTTTCACCAGGTGAAGCTAAGTCTCCAAAAAACACATTAAAACAAGTTTAGGGCGGGTGTTTTGATTCCTTAGAACAGTTTATTGCATTCATTACAACATTTTCCTTACATTTACTTAGTTTAATCTATTGGGAAGGATGGAATCATGTTTAGGACATTTTTTAACAGCTTAGAACAGTTTATTGCATTTTTGGCCACAATTTCCTTACGTTTAATTAGTTTAACCTACGGAGACGGATGGAATCATGTTTAGAGAGTTTTTTTAACAGCTTAGAACAGTTTATTGCATTAAACGTCGTTGTTTACACATATTGTACCCTTTCTACCATATTTATGGTCGTTTAGTACATTTATTAAAACAATTTTCCTTACATTTGCTCCAGTTGTAGTGAAGTCTCCGAAAATAAATTTACATAGTACGGAGATGAATGGAATGATGTTAAGGGCGTTTTTTAACAGCTTAGAACAGGTTATTGCATGAGATGTCGTTTTTTACACTTATGATACCTTTTCTATCACATTTATGTTCGTTTAGTACATTTATTACCAAATTTTTCTTGAATTGAATTAAAAAAGAAGTCTTCACGCAAAAGGACTCGGGTTAGGGAATGGAATAGAGCTGTCCACCTTGATGTACTCGTAATAAAACCCTAACCTATCAGTCATAACAACAACACTACTATCGGTTAAAACTGATATTTTTAAAAAAAATATTGATGTATTATCAATTACATTAGACGAGAAAAAAGAACCTCTATATTTTTTCAGGCCTGCGCGCATGGTTATTTTTGCTGCGCATGCAACCTTTTTATGTCATCAAAAAAAACATGAGATACTGTGCTCATTTCGGTAAATCGATGACGTTTAGAATACGGCGACAATCGTAGTTAGAAAATGAGTCGTTTTCGTTCGATATATTTGACCAATTGTTTTGAACGACCCTCCAGTTAACTCCACCAACAACTGTGTCTGATCAAGAAAAAAGGGAGTCGTTACCGAGATGTATTTCACCCGTTTAGGGTTAAAAGAGAATTGTTTTGGACAAGTGGTATGTCGACGTAAAAAGCTTAATGTCTTGGCTCCTGTTGGATGACATCAAATATCGCGACAACTGATGTAATGCTTCGCTATCAAGTGGTTAGAAAAACAGCTTTTTCTCATTTTCATTCAGTCATACACTGACACATTGTAAACACTGTTTTTTGTTGTTGCTGTATTTATATAACGCCACCTATCTTAAAATATTTTAACTCCTGTGGTAAAAAACAAAACAAAATAACTTTTCCACACGTGCGTTTAGACTGTTTACAAATCTTTTCTAACACGTGACAAATGGTTTTTATTTGAATTTAGTCAAGATTATACTGGTTTTAGTTCGTAATGTCTTCTCAACGTGGGCGTTTTGTCCTAAAAAAAATAGTTTGGATTGACACATTTTTTTGGAAATGGTGAAATAGGCTATCCTCAATATGTAGAAGTGTTAGAAGATCAACTTATAATTTTTTTATTGACAAATCTATGGTTCAGTAAACAGAGTTATTATTGAAGGAAACATCTTAAGGCGTGACTTGTTAATAAGCGAGTGCATCTCTAATTTGCATAACAATCATATATTGAAAACATACTTCACGTTTTTAACACAGATATAAAAAATGAATGATGCATCAGATTCAACTTGTTGTGTTTTCAATTTAATATGTTCCATAACTACCTTTTCTTAATACTTTCGATTTCAAGATGGCCCCAACTCCACCGTTATAAGAAGGAAAAGATTATGATTTTCATAATATCCTTGTCGATAGCTTTAATTTGATAGGTCACACGACTGTCTTCTCGAAACTTTTGATTTTCTGATCGGTGTTAAACCCATCCCCACGGCGATGGTGGAAAATGTCATTTTTGTAATGTATTCATCAAGCCCTTCATATCAGTACCTCAATGCTTGGATTTGTAAAGAGGAAGACGTTTTTCGTCTCTGGTCGTGATCCCACCCCCACATAAAATGAAAAATGTCATTTTCGTAATGTATTCATCGAGCCTTCATATCAGTACCTCACACGCCTGGCTTTGTATAAAGAACGACGTTTTTCGGTTCTGATCGTGACCCCACCCCACAACGAGGGTTAAAATTACGATCTTCTTAATCCACTCCTCGAGACCTTCAATTTGATAGGTCACGTGACCACCTTCTCGAAACTTCGATTTTTCTGATGGGCGTGACCCCCACCCCACATAAAATGAAAAAACGTCATTTCTGTAATGTATTCATCGAGCCTTTCATATTAATACCTCACATGCCTGGATTTGTAAAAAGGAAGACGTTTTTCGGCTCTGGTCGTGACCCCACCCCACGACGAGGGTTAAAATTACGATCTTCTTAATCCACTCGTCGAGACCTTCAGTTTGATAGGTCACGCGACCACCTTCTCGAAACTTCGATTTTTCTAATGGGCGTGACCCCCACCCCACATAAAATGAAAAAACGTCATTTTTGTAATGTATTCATCGAGCCCTTCATATTAATACCTCACATTCCTGGCTTTGTAAAAAGGAAGACGTTTTTTGGCTCTGGTCGTGACCCCACCCCACGACGAGGGTTAAAATTACGATCTTCTTAATCCACTCGTCGAGACCTTCAATTTGATAGGTCACGTGACCACCTTCTCGAAACTTCGATTTTTCTGATGGGCGTGACCCCCGCCCCCACATAAAATGAAAAACGTCATTTTTGTAATGTATTCATCGAGCCCTTCATATTAATACCTCACATGCCTGGATATGTAAAAAGGAAGTCGTTTTTCGGCTCTGGTCGTAATCACACCCCACGACGAGGGTTAAAATTACGATCTTCTTAATCCACTCGTCGAGACCTTCAATTTGATAGGTCACGTGACCACCTTCTCGAAACTTCGATTTTTCTGATGGGCGTGACCCCCACCCCCACGACGAGGGGAGATAACTTTGTATGATTAAGTTTATGAGAATCGAGCAATCTGATTGGTTAATTAGCGTTAGGAACGTGAAGTGATTGGGTGATTACTTATTTCAAGCTCTTCGAGCTTTTGGTTTTTGGTATACATTGCTCTTGCCATTATATCCACGTTATTAAACGCGATTCACCTTTTTATGACTGGCGTGACCCCCACCCCCACGACGAGGGGAGATAACTTTGGATGATTAAGTTTATGAGAATCAAGCAATCTGATTGGTTAATTAGCGTTAGGAACGTGAAATGATTGGGTGATTACTTATTTCAAGCTCTTCAAGCTTTTGGGCATCAAAAAGTGGTTTGCGGGTTCGGTATTACCTCTTTTCCATGTACCGTACATAAGTCGATTTTCTGATGTAGAATCCGCAAATGGGTTTCCGTGTACGCCTCCATAGGGATTCAGTGTTAAAATCGTGTACAGATACGCAAGCGGATTCTGTATCACCATAAAAAACGACAAATCGTGTACCTGTACACGATTTTAACACTAAATCCTATGGAGGTGTACATCGATGTACGTGTACATGTGCGAAATCGTGTACAAGTGATACCGAATCCGCCTTTTACACCTACTACCGATCGTGGTAAAATACGAGAGTCCCATCTTGACATCATACTGAGCTATCCTTCCAGCCTACAATAAAATAGCTTTATAAATATGAACTGTAGACTGCGCTAAGCAAATCTACGTCACGCGACTACGGCTGTCACGATTGACCAATCATGGCCAAAATTGGACGTTCTCATCTAGACATTATACCAAGTCATCCTACCAATTTCCAATGTAATCCCTTCATAAATGCAACCTGCACACTATGCTGAAGGAATCTAGGTAAAGTACCGCAGTGGCCATCATGGATGACCCAACCCAACCAGTATAAGACGTTCTCATCTAGACGTTATACGGAGTCATTCTACTACGTTACAGTGAAATCTCTTCATAAATACAACCTGTAGACTGTGCTAATAGTTTTCGGGTTTCGACCCCACCCAGCCGTCACGGCTGACCGGTCGCGACCAAAAGAGGCGTTCTCATTTAGACATGACATCGAACCTGCACAAGCAATATTGTGATGATTGGTCTAGAACTTCTAGGTGTAGCCGGTGCTAACAAAAATGTGAACAGACTAACAGACTTCCGCAGGTGTGATGGCAATAGCGTATCTTGACTTTGTCAAGCTGAGCTAAATGAAAGTGTCAGTGACACTGTAGCTTAACTTGACTGTGTGTTATGTTTGATGAAAAGGATAATGGTCAATGTTTATGAAAGGATTATGAAATAAAACAAGAATTGTGATAACTGAGAAAAAGTTACAATGAAATCCCTTCATAAATACGACCTGTAGACTGTGCTAAAGGTTTTCGGATTTTTCTTCGCACAGCCGTCATGGTTGACCGATCGCGACCAAAGGGGGCATTTTCTCATCTGGACATGACCTCGAACCGGTATATGGAATTTGCCGATGGTCGGACAAGAACTACGGGGTATAGAATGTGCTGAAGAAAATGTGAACAGACTCACAGACTTCCGCACGCGTGATGGCAATATTTTATCTTGACTTTGTCAAGTTGAGCTAAAAATCAATACGCAACCAATAATTTATTAATTAATCAGGTCAAATATGTGGTCACGCTGAGCAGTGAACACACTAACCATTTATGCACTAACAAAGTATGAGTAATGAGTTAGCTAACTGACTCAGCCTATATATCACAATATGTGCAGAAGGTGGGGGAGGGGGGGCACCCAAAAATGTTCAGACACAGGGGCGAGTGGGTATTAGATGGGTGGGCGGTGCAGGGCTGGAAGAAACGCGTAAATGATCAAAAATGCTATTTTTTCATCCACATAAAATCACGTAAGTTCTGTGCTTGTTTAAACTTTTATAATCAAATATATGGCCGACAGGGCCATTTAACCTTTTAAACTGCCATATTCTTGGTGTATTCAAGTCCAAATCCATATAAGTTTCATGTTGATACCAGCAGTCAATGCTGTCCGCATGGTTGTAGGGAGGTTACTGGCAATATAGCATCAGGCAAATTGAATTTTTTGGCAAGTATTTTCAAATATAAACTTGAAACTACTTGAAATTATGATTTAATCAGTCTGACGTGTGTTTTCAATTTAGTAAAATCAGGTAGAATTGCCAAATAATCTAGTAACGACTAGGGCACCAGGGAATGCATTACCTCAGACTTAATCAGACTTATTTAGTGACTTATTAATATTTATTTGATAATATTTTGTTCCTATTCCTATTCCAATTCATTAGAATTATCTCCCTTGCAGCCTCAAAGGTTTTTTGCAATGCCGAAATAGTCATGATCATAGTCTTAAATATTTAGAAATGGAAAATTCTCAGTTACGTCCGCATTTTAGGCGTTTTTCTCAGATTTAGGAGGACAGGCCCGGAAACAAATAATAAAAACTGCGGGGGGAGGGGGTATCTGAAGGGTGAAAAAATATTTTGATCCTGTGTCTGCCAATTTTTTTCAGATCCCCCTCCCTGATATGTGCGAGATATTAATTCAACAATACCAAATATAAGTCAATTTTTAATCTGGCGACATGTATATGTGCCTTTCATGAGAAGAAAGAGCCAAATAAAACAGTGCGCTGTTTTGGTAGTAACTATGGGCCTCCGCGCACTGAAGGGCCCTGTGTTAGATGCTTTCAAGCCATCAACAAATTCTGTGTTGGTAAAATGGATTGCTCACTTCGTTATGTACTTTAAGCGCAAAACAAAAGTCTGTAAATCGTTTCTGACAAAATAAAACACCGATGGAATGCTCTATATGTGTATTTTGAAGGCTTTAAAATTTACGGACACGCACTAAAGTTTTGTGTGCTTAAAATTTCCCAACTGGAATGAGTTCCAGTTAGCAACTAAACGGATGGTTTTCAGAGCACTGTTCCTTGTCGGCTGTTGAGTACGCGTTATCCACACGCGACCGTAGCCATAATAATCACAAAAAATTGTCATTGTTCGCATGTCTTTGTTAATACCGCTACAATTTATGAGTCTATTAAGGCTTTTTTAACATATGCTGCAGGTCCCGCACTGGATTGACCCGACCCTGGACACAGCATCACAGGGGCACATTTTGAGTCCTAATATAAACTGCAGCCCGTGAGTGCATTGCATATAGAAGAGAACAAAATACATAACACGACTACGGTTGTGGAATTTAACTTTGGAGTCTCCGAGTGAGTAGTCGGAAAATCTTGCGTTGTTCGATCAAAATTCTCTCTGAAGGTGCCGGCGATTGGAATTTTCACGGAAATGT
This sequence comes from Pictodentalium vernedei, assembly GCA_031216915.1. NCBI lineage: Eukaryota > Metazoa > Mollusca > Scaphopoda > Dentaliida > Dentaliidae > Pictodentalium > Pictodentalium vernedei. Next base: position 298,707,291 of record CM062295.1, on the reverse strand, counting down.
AATACCACATTCGGAAAAAAAACCCGGTACCTTAATGCTTCGAATTTCCAACTGTTGGAATTTTTGCCTGAAATATGTCCAACTATCTTGATTTTTGTCAATTTTTGGACCTCTAGTTCAGCGATCTGAACGTAGCGGCTTCCCTCCCTTCTTTCAAACTCCTTCCATTCAAAACCATTGTAAAATTTCCCGACCAGTTTGGTCGGAACTCAAAACACGAAAATGGGAATATAGATCAACCTTTCGCCTTTATTGCTGCCTGCATTCGACTGAACACGTACTTTTTTACATTTGTGCTCGAGCTTTTGATCCAAACTGTGTTTTGTCCTTCACTTATCGAGATTTGAACACGGGTGAAGCGACGACGACCGCTTTGATATGACCCATGTTTTTCGTGCTCTTATAAAACAATAACCCGGAATTGCATCGAAGCAAATAGACCTTTCATCGATGCGGAAACGGAAACTGCATAGGCACAAAAGAGGTCGATTACGATCATTCCCCCGGGGCGTTTTTATTGCGAGTTCCCGTTTCCGCATATAATGAAGAATCTGTTTTCTAACATTTTTTAAACAGCATAATATGGGGAAAAATAACTAAATACCAGTAAGTACGAGTGCAATATAGGTTTTTTTGGCTGTGTGTTTGGTGATTTAGGAGGGTTGGAAGATTTGAATCCCCCATGTCCCTAGTACTCTGAGGGTAAATCATGGTTTGGATAATTATGTTAAAATTGGCTATTATTTGGCATTTGCCAGAGGTTATAGTGTGCTTTTGGAGTCTACTCTTGCTCAAGATGTGAATTCGCTTGCAACAACAGGCTTATTTTTGGAAAAATATAGCCTTTATTGCTGACTGTGACAACAATATAACTTTTCAAAACAAGTAAACAGTTTTGTAACATTTGCGTCCCCCCCCCCAATGAATATTAAAATGTGAAACCAAAAATACTAGTAAATCAGGTTTGGAAGCCAAAAAATGTATTTCCTATATGCACAGGTATCATACTACTGAATATTTTCCCATAGGTGACCTTTATAACGTTTAAGAGAGAAAAAAAATCGCATCACTTTAATTTGGGCATTCAAATACCTTTGTCAAGTATAGCCCCTCCCGACAACTTTTTCTAGTAGGGGTTCATGCAACAAACAAGAAGCCCCATGGGACCAGAGGCGCTCAGCTGACCATGTTTAAAGGAGCAATTAATTTGCATCTAAGGCTAGTTAGTAATGCAGAGGAATGAAGTTATTTAATTATTTATAATTCTGTTGTTCATGCCAGGTGATTTTTTCTAGTATTGGGATGCTACCACAGAAATAATGCCAAGATTTTCAGTAATGCAATAACTAGGGAGACCAAATATCAACCTAGGGACTTAACTTGAACAAACTTGAAGGATGTTGCATATCAAATATCAAAAGATTCTGACTGGTGGTTCTGGAGAGAAAGATTTTGAGAATATTACCAATTTAGCCCTATGTTGAAATTTGCCCCACCCCCTTCGATAGGGAACACAAATATCAACCCATGGAATTTATTTGAACAAATTGAATCTGAACCCACTAAGGATACTGTATACCAAATATCTCAAGCAGCAGCTTTTTAAATAGTATTCCTCATACTGAACTAAGTTAAGATTTGGGCTCTACTAGGGAGCCCAAATATCAACCCAAAGACTTGATTTTAACAAACTTAAATGTGACATCTCCAAGGGTGCTGTATACCAAATGTCAAACGATTCAGACTAGTGGATCTGAAGATTTTCATAGATTTTTCCTCATATTGCACTAGGTTAAACTTTGGGCACCCTAACTTAGAGAGCCCAATCATTAATCAATGGACTTGAGCTGAACAAATTGAATCCGACCCCTGTGAGTATAATGATAATAACCAGAGACTCAAGTGAGCCTAAAACACTCACCTGGCTCAGATTGTCAAAAGAGATGAGTGTATCAGTAAGTGATCAGCAGCAAGAGCAATTCTTTGATTTGCTACAACACAACCAAAGGCAACTTTTTTGGCCATTCATTGCTGTTGGTCCTAGAAAAGCCTCCTAGCAAGCACTGTTTTGTGAAGTATTAAAAAACAACAACCGAACGAAATTTTTGTGTTGTTTTCAACTACTGTGGTTCTCTCTAGCCCCCCCCCCCTAAAAAAACCCACAAAAAACAACGAATGACTCGATCTGAACAAACTTGATATTTGACAACCCTAGAGATGTTACATACCAAATATGAAAGGATTTTCTCATATTACACTAAGTTAAACTTCGGGCTTCAATAAAACACCCCAATATTAACCCAGGGACCTGATTTGAACAACCTTCAATCTCACCCTCCCAGAGGTGTTGTACACCAAATATCAAAAGAATCTGACTGCTGGATCTGAAGGAGATGATTTTGAACAATATTTCCCCTTATTGAACTAAGTAAATATTTGGGCTCCTTTGGGAACCCAAATATTAACCCGAGAACTCGATTTGAACAAATTTGAATCTTACACCTCTAGAGGTGTCACATACTGAATATGAAAGGATTCTCACTAGTGGGCCTGAAAAAGAAATTTTCTCATATTGCACTAAGTTAAAATTTGGGCTCCAATAAAGAGCCCAAATTTTCATCCAGGGATCCCATTTGAACAAACTTGAATCTACTCCCCCCCCCCCCCCTCACACCTAGAGATGCTGCATACCAAATATCAAAAGAATCTAACTGGTGGATCTGAAGATTTTTAACCCAGGAACTCGATTTGAACAAATTTGAACTTTACACCTCTAGAAATGTCACATACTAAGTATGAAAGGATTCTCACTGGGGATCCCATTCGAATCTAACCCCTAGAGATGCTGCATACCAAATATCAAAAGAATCTGACTTGTGGATCTGAAGAAGGAGACTTTTAAAGATTATTACCCATATTGCACAAAGTTAATATTCAGGCTCCCACCGGAAGAAATTTTCTCATTAATAAAAAGCCCAAATATTAACCCAGGGAGCTGATTTGAACAACCTGCAATCTAACCCTTCCAGAGGTGTTGTACACCAAATATCAAAAGAATCTGACTCCTGAATCTGAAGGAGATGATTTTAAACGATAATTCCCCATATTGCACTACGTAAATATTTGAGCTCCCTTGGGGAACCCAAATATTAATCCAGGGACTCGATTTGAACAAATTCGAATCTTACACCTCCAGAGATGTCACATACCAAATATGAAAGGATTCTCAAAAGCAGGTCTGGAAAAGATTTTTTAAGAAATTTTCTCACATTGCACTAAGTTAAAATTTTGGCTCCAATAAAGAGCCCAAATATTCATCCAGGGATCCCATTTGAACAAACTTGAATCTAACCCCCCTAAAGATGCTGCATGCCAAATATCAAAAGAATCTGACTGGTGGATCTGAAGAAGAGGATTTTTAAAGAATATCCCCCATATTCCACCAAGTTAATAATCAGGCTCCCATAGGAAGCCCAAATTTTAACCCGGGGAGTTGATTTGAACAAATTCAAATCTTACACCTCTAGAGATGTCACATCCCAAATATGAAAGGATTCTCACTAGTGGGTCTGAAAAATAATATTTTTAAAGAAATTTTCTCATATTGCACCAAGTTAAAATTTGCGCTCCAATAAAGAGCCCAAATATTCATCCAGGGGTCCCATTTAGACACACTTGTATCTCACCCCCTAGAGATGCTGCACACCAAATATCAAAAGAATCTGACCGGTGGATCTGAAGAAGAAGATTTTTAAAGATTATTCCCCATATTGCACCAAGTTAATATTCGGGCTTCCATAGGAAGCCCAAATATTAATCCAGGGACTCAATTTGAACAAACTTCAATCTGACCCCTGTAGAGATGTTGTATACCAAGTATCAAAAGAATCTGACTGTTTGATCTGAAGAAGAAGATTTTTAAAGCTTATTCCCCATAGCGCCCTAAGTTAATTATTTGGGTTCCTGTGTTGAGCCCAAATACAATGTATTGTCGATTTGAACACACTTGTATTTGACCGTCCTATGGGAGCTGTATACCAAATATCAAATGATTCTGATCAGCGGTTCCGAAGACATTTTTTTTCAATTTTTTGCAAATATGCTGACTCAGCATTTTTCATATGCCTCCTACAGAACACCCGGACACAACCAATGGCCTTTTTTATTCCATTCTACCGGTCAAAAGGATGCATCATATTAAATAAAAAATCTCTGTTCCGTGCAGTGTGGAAAATATGGGCATTTAATTTTTTTCTATTTTGAGCCCCCTGGGGTACCCATGGGGCAACGAAAAAAAACATTTCGGGAATCAGTCAAGTACTTTGGACCAACTTATGCTACATGTCAAATTTGATTCAATTCGGCCCATCGGTTCTTGAAATAGAAATGTTGGGCGGAGTCCAAAATGGGCATGTGCCCACAGAGAGCCCAAATATTGATCTACCAACTTCTCTTGAACAAACTTTAATCTTCAACACCAAAGAGTGTTACATACCATATAGCAAGGCAATCTCTCAGGTGGTTCATGAGAAGATTTTTAAAGATTGTTAGGCTTTGGCATCATTGGCCAGAGCCCAAGAAGGCAGCTGCTCCATTTGAACAAAATAGAAAGGATGTACCGCAGGGATGGTTTGTGCAATATATGTTGGAATTTGGCTGTTTGGCTGTGGAGAATAAGCCAGGTTTCGAAACGTTAACGGGCGACAGACGCCAAGTGATGGCAATACCTCACACTGACTTGCAGTCAGGTGAGCTAAAAAATGAAACAAGGATCACCCAACGCAGATGCTGGGGTCCAGGTAGAGTTTTTTCTTATCATAAGAAAATCAAATCCATTGATATTTGTTCCAGTTAGTGCTGACAAGCTGAAAACAGGCAAAAATAAGAGGGGGCCATGCCCCGGGGCATACTGCCACGGTGCATACTGCCAAACAATGACAAAAAATAAACCATGATATGGTGAAAGCCTTTCCCATAAACAATCTTCATTCCAATTTCATTGAGATCAGATAACCCAAATAAGGCAAACAGACAAAAGAAGTGGCTTCTTTACGAGGCAAACAGCAAAATTATTATCTTTGTTTTACAGCAAAAAATTAATTTACCACCAACCCTTTCCCCCTCCCCTTAAAAAGATATAATGCCGCAAGTGGGAAGGCAATTTTCAGGTATTTTCTTTGTTTTACTGCAGGGGGATGACTCATTTGAAAGCCTTTCCCACAAACAATTTTTACTCCAAATTTCATTGAAATCTGAAAAGTAATGTTCAAGTTATAATGCAAACAGCAATCAGAATGCAGATGGACAGATATGCATGTATGGATGGACATATGGATAGATTTCAATGCAGGAGATTGTACCAGAGGTACTGACATACCAGTGTCAAGGATAAGGCTGTGTCGGATGACAGACAAATTCTCTCACCCAATGGACCCAGCAACAAATCTCAAGGCAAAAAAGCATTTTTTGTGTAAAATCCTTGAAGTGTTCAAAAACCCATTTTTGAACTCAAAACACCAGAGTAACTCTACAGTCATGTAATGTAAGAAGAGCATGCTAAGCATGGCATATACATCCCCCTTCCTCTTCTCTGAAAATGATGGACATATTTTCAACACTAGGCATACACACGAGGGATTTATTGTCTTTGTTTTACATCAGAGAGAAATCCAACCCAGTAGAAATTGTGAGCTCAGTGTACACCTCTAACTAATAGTTTGTGTCAATCAGATCATTGACATGTGAGACGTGAAATTATTGTCCTTGTTTTGCAGCAACATTAATTCCACCCCCCCCCCCCTCCCAACCCAGTAGTCACTGTAAAGGCCAGAAACACATTTTACTGAAGTCTTGTAACGATTGTATCATCCACATAAGAGATAAAGAACAAAGACATAATGCCACATTTGAAGATGTGATTTGCATCACTTTTCTTTGCTTTACTGCAGGGACATGACTCAATTGAAAGCCTTTTCCATAAACAATCTTCATTCCAAATTTTATTGAAATCTGGTAACCCAAACCTGAAATATGAGGTGAACAGACAAAAATTGGCTATTTTACGACACAAGCAGCAAATTTTCAAAGTTAAAAAGCAGGATAAGTCTGAACATTGAAAAGTAATAAATATCATTAGAGATCCATTTGAAAGCCTTTCCCATAAACAATCTTTAGGCCAAATTTCATTGAGATCCGATAACCCAAACCTGAGATACGAGGCGAACAGACAAGAAATAGGCTATTTTTATATATTCAAAGGGCCATAACTCACAGAAAAAATATTTCAATAGCAAAAAAAATCATTAAATATCTTACATGTATGATAGTGAACATCTGTATGAAATTTCAATAAAATTTGAACAGTAATGTTCAAGTTATAATGCGGGCAGACAACTGAGTGTGGACGGACGGACGGACGGACGGACGGACGCCCCAACATTTCGGGTTTATGGGCTACCAAAAAAACATTTTGTAAGTCCAAAACCTTATTTTACCCAGAACACCACCCCCTCCACCCTAGAACTTATATTTAACCCTACCCCCACCCCTCCACCCCAAAACCACACCCTAACCCTAACCCTACCCCACCCTGACCCTAAACCCTAAAAGCCCACCCATGACCCTAACCCCACCCACCCCCGGGACCTAACCCCCAACCTTAAGCCCTACTCTGGGGCTACCCCTAACCCCACCCCACCCCACCCCTGACCCAACCCCACCCTAGCCAAACCAATAGGATTAGGAGCTATTTTTCGGTTTAGGGGCTACTAAAACTAAAACCCCACCCCTGACCCCAACCCTAACCCCCCGGGACCTAACCCTCCCCCAACCTTAAGCCCTACTCTGAGGCTACCCCTAACCCTAACCCATCCCACTCCTAACCTAACACTACCTTAATTTGGAGGTAGCCCCTAATAATAATATTCCCTAAACCCCCAATGTTGGCCCGGACAGACAGACAGACGGACGGACGCACAAATTCCCAGATAGATGCAATCCAGTATACCCCACTTTTTGAAGAAAATATAATATATAATTAACTAACAGAGGGCAAGTGTGTCAGTACCATACCAGTTTCCAAACTCATTCAGGACATTGCTAAAGTCTTACATATCAAATATTGACCAAATCTATTAATATGTGTTCAGGTTGCCATGCTTATGAGCTGACAACAGGCAAAAATTAACTAATTGAGGGCCATAAGTCCATTCAGTATTGCCAAACTGTCCCACTTTTCGAACTCCTTCTCGACATTATTGTGAAAGTCTCACATACCAAATATTGACAAAATCATTTTGATAATTGTGCAGAACACAGTGCAAACAAGCTGAAAATGGGGGAAAAAATAACTAATTAAGGGCTATAGCTCTGCTCAATATGGCCAAACAGTATCAGTTTTGGAACCTTCAAGACATTGTTAAGAAAGTCTCACATACCAAACATTGACAAAATCCATTGATATTTGCTGAAGTTATCACACTAGCGAGCTGAAAACAGGCAAAAAATCAACAAAGTAAGGGCCATAACTCTGCTCAGCATAGCCGAAACGTACCAATTTTTTAACTCATTCAAGACTTTAAGAAATTTCTCACATACCAATACTGAATCAAATCTATTGCTATTTGTTCCAAGTTATTATGTAAACAATCTGAAAACATAAGAATTAAAGAATTAAGGGTCATAACTTCATACTGTGACATTTTCTGGATGTTTCTAGAATTATGAAATTGATTTCTATTAAAAATGGGGAGTATCCAGAGTATCACATGATAAACTATTTTTAAAGGACTCCCCCCTTTCAAGGAAAATGGGACAGCTTTGGCATTCACCACCTGCAGCCCTAAAGCTGCATTTTGAATTCCCAGCATTTTTCCTGGATACCTGAATCATATTTGGCCATTTGTTGTTCTTATGAAATATTATTTTATTATTATCAGTTCTGGTACAAATATGATACCAATAGCACACTTTCAGGAGCTGCTGATGTCTGATGTCGACTGTGTGTCAGAGTATGAGGTGCACATATATTTTTGGGGTTCTATACCCCAACATCCTTCATTTTGCTGCATAATTTGTGAAAATTTATTTGGAATTTATAGAATTTCAGACTTGGCAATCTCATAGTATTGTTTTTTCCTTAGTTATGGTGCTTTATAAGTAATAGGCAACCTAGTTTGAAAAAAGGGGATTCATGAAGATTGGCCTCAGGAAGTTCAGCCCTCATAGCCTCATACTTTTTCCGGGAATATTTGGTCTCAGTCATGGCCAAATCTTATCACCTCAGAGGCCAAATCTTCACAGAATTTTTTTTTTTAACCCTTAGACTTTAATTATCCTGACGTTTAAACGTCACTGGGAATTCAGTTTCTTCAACGTTTTTCAAAGTGCGACGTCAAACGTCGGAAAGTACAAATAATAAGATATTTTTCACTTTAGTGATTATCTGGTTGAAAGCTAGTTATTTTTGGTAGTCTGAATTTGCTATTTAATCTTGTTTTATTACAAATTATTGGAGAGTGCCCACAGGCACTCTCCAATAATTTGTAATAAAACAAATTTATATAACAAAATATTATTTGTGTTTGACTGAATATGAAATATAAGCAAGGGAAGTGTTGGTTTTTGCTCTGGTATCCACATTTTTTGAAAGCCCTGATAGTGGCTTCTAGCACTCAGCCAGTTAAGAAGTCTTGACAGCAGGATTATATTTGTATTTTAAGCTGCGATAACATTTGGCTCAACGGTTGTCACTGAGCATTATTCGGGAGAAAATAGGAATTGAGGTTAAAACTTTAAAAAATCGAAAAATAATAACAAAACAAATGACCAGAAAGTATCAACGCGCTGTTTAATTTCGTACGTCATAAGACGTACAAAAGTATCAACGCGCAGTTTGATTTCATACGTCATAAGACGTACAAAAGTATTAAAGGGTTAATTTTCTATGCATTTTCTATAGTTTTTTTTAAGGACTTATGATTACTAATCATTACAAAATTGTGCAATTTGAAACAAACCTAAATGAATCTGGAACAAAAAAACCCTCCACAAAAGGACATTCACTGACATCTGGGTAGCTGACACAAGAATTATTTTTAGCATTCATTTTGTAGATATTTTCCATGTCTTTCATAAAAGCTGAGGATTGAACATTTGCTTATGTTGTTACATGTTCTCAACCTACATGTACTCTTTGAATTATCAAATTTGATCACGAGGGTGGGTGGGGGAGGTATGGCTCAGTAGGTAGAGGTGCAGGCTGCAAGCCGAGAGGTTCTTGGTTCGAATCCCACATGCGGCAACTGTGGAGTCTGTGGTGTGTCCTTGGGCAGCACACTTCACCCACACAGGGGCATGGTGGTGCTGTGTACTAAGGCGCACTGCACGTCGATGCTGCACTTCTCTTTGACCAACCAATGCTAACCCCAGAGATGAAAGTGCCCAGAGAAACAAATCTCTGAAAATCTTATCAGGAGCCCAAGGCTCATTCTTAATGCCAAAGGCAGAACCTGCGAGAAGCAACAGGTGATTGCTTGTGCTGCATTCATTGAAAATCACAATCCCTGAACACTTTATGGACAAAACCTGTAACAAAAATCCCTGAATTTAGTCAAATTCCTAAAAACTTTCATCCCTGGCTAACCCTGCTTGTTTGGAGTTAGTATGTTGAGGAGCCTGGCAATTAATGCCATTGCTTGGTGGTTCTCTCCGGGTACTCTGGGTTCCTCCGCCTGTAAAACTGTCCAACATGAGGTGACCCTGGCTGTCAAAAATGTTGTTAAACCCCAACAAATGAATAAATCAACTTTGATGATTACAAGACTTTTGAATGATGCTTTTGATTTCAGGGGTGGGTGGGGGAGGGGTTGGTTATACAGCAAAAACAAATATCACAAACTAATAATGAAACTATTGTACATGTACTTGAGGAATTTTCATGTGGTTTTTCTACATTTTTCAGCTGGTACTATACAGTTTTGGAGATTAAAATGTCTTTGTTATTGAGCTGAGGTCTGAGAAAACACAGAATAAATATGCTATGTCTGTGTTCCAATAATCTATAATAATTAATTGACAGTTCTGGGGGCGTGGTGGCTCCATTAGTAGAGGTGCAAGCTGCAAGCCGAGAGGTCCTCGGTTTTCAATCCCAGATGCTGCCCATCAATTTTTATGTGACTGTCTACACTCAAAATGTATTGAAATGCTACACAGAATGCGTCAAAGTCCTCCAAATGGGCGTCTTGGGTGGCAAATAATTGGAGTTACCTTGATTATATTTCAATCTTACGTCACGTTTAGTCATTTTGCATAGGTGTGTGACTTTAGACACAAATAAATAACTCTACGCAATGAATGCATCCACACCGCACTTTCCACCTTTTCTTGCAGCTCAACTCATCCCTGACTGTTTCTATATCAGATTAGTTACTGTCGCTTTTCAAACGCTTCTATAATGCAGATAAACACTGTTTGTACTTAATACCCATACCTGCTATTGTCATCGACGAATCTTTGTGATCTTGTGTTGGTGGAAACGGCCTTGTATAAGCTTTCAGCTTACTGCCGAATTCAGATTGTTTGCAATTTATCTGTTATCGTTTGTCTTTTTTATAATAAATACTGTTTAAACTGGACTTTATGATTTTGGAGAATCATGGCTTTTCCCGATGAGATTGCATGATTTTTCATGACCCCACAGTGTCTGATGAATTGTTTTTAACTGTCTCACTGAAGTTCCTTCATTGATGTTATGAGAGAGGTGAAGATAGTAGTCTCAAATGACACAGTTTGATAAAAAATTGTTTAGGTAAAAACCATCATTAACGGTGGAGTGAGTTAATGTCAATATCGTCGTCCAACAAGTCAATGACCGACGAAAGGAGTTATGTTGTTTGACACATACTCACTGAGTGTTGTGTCAATTTAAAAATGGTCCACGCTGTGCGTGTCTGAAAACAGCCCCATGTTAACAAAATTACGATGCTTGGAAGCTTGTAGATGGTTAATAAACGCTCATCGGAGTATTTTGTCCATGCAACTTGTAATGCCACATAAAGACCTACGAATAGTCAATTTGTCTTGAAACCCGACAAGTTACCGTTAGGGAAATTCACAGAAAATGGGAATTTAAAGCTTTCAAGGGATATCTCGCTTTAGCCTGCCCAAAATGGGTTAAGACGTCGACTTTTGAATACCCTTACTGCTTACAAAAATATTTCCGTATAAATTGTGCACTCGATAAAAGGAGGCACTTTTCTTTGTGGTGTACCCTTTGGGTGCTGTTGGTGTCCAACAACAGCCCATTTTATCACAATTTTGACCTTCAACAGCCCGGGGAGGGTTAACTAATGCTGACCGGAATATTTTGTTCATGCAACTTGTAATGTCACACCAAGACCTGCAAATAGCCGATTTTTCTTGAAAACCTACAAAATGTTGATAGAGAAATCCACAGAAAACGGGTATTTTAAGATTTTAATGGGTATCTCTATTTAACCAGCCCAAAATGGGTTAAGACGTCAAATTTTGAATACCCTTACCACTTTCAAAAATATTTTCCGATCAATTTTGCGTCCAATAAATGAAGGCCCCTTTCTCTCTGGTATACCGTTTGGGAGCTGTTGGTGACTAAAAACAGCCCATTTTATCACAATTTTTACGTTTAGCAGTTCGGGGAGGGTTAACTAATGCTGACCGGAATATTTTATTCATGCAACTTGTAATGTCACACCAAGACCTGAGAGTGACCAATTTTTCTTGAAAATCTACAAGACTCGTTTAGAGAAATCCACGGAAAACACGAACTTTTGAGCATTATGGGGGTATTGCTGTTTAACCAGCACAAAATGGGTTAACGCTTGGTTTTCTGAACACCCTTATTACTGACAAAAATGATCCTCGGTGAATTCCACTCCCAATAAAGGAAGTTATGTTTATCTCTTGTGTATTGTTTGGGTGCAGTGGGGGCCTGAAACCGGCCTATTTCATCAAAATTTCGGACAAAATGTGTGAAAAAAAAAACAAAAAAAAAAAACAAAAACAAAAAACCCAAACTAGACTTTATGATTCTGGAGAATCATGGCTTTTCCCGATTAGATTCCATGATTTGTCTTGACCCCACAGTGTCTGATGAATTGTTTTTAACTGTCTGACTAAAGTTCCTTCATTAATTTTATGAGAAAGGTGAGTATAGTAGTCTCAAATGACTCGGTTTGGGTTTGATAAAAAAATGTTTAGGTAAAACCCATCATTAATGGTAGAATGGGTTAATATCAATATCAATGTTTCCCTATCAGTTTTGCGTCCGGTGAAAGAAGTTACGTTTCTCTGTGGCATTTCCATTTGATGTTGTTGGTGTCCAAAAACAGACTATTTTCTCATTTTTTTACATTTAGCAGCCCATGAAGGGTTAACAAATGCCTACCAGAATAATTGATCCATGCAACTGGTCATATGACACCAAGACCTATCAACGGCCATTTTCTCTTGAAAACCCCACAAAATGTTTGTAGAAATCCAGGGAAAACGATTTTTTAAGCTTTTGATGGGTATCCCTGTTAACCTCCCCAACAGGGGTTAACGCTTGGCTTTTTGAATACCTTTATTACTTACAAAAATGGTCCTCTGTGAATTCCACTTGAAACAAAGGAGATTATGTTTATCTCTCATGTATACATTAGGTGCTGTGCGTGTCTGAAAACAGTCTCATGTTAACAACATTACTATGCTTGACAGCTTGTAGATGGTTAAAAAACGCTCACCGGAGTATTTTGTCCATGCAACTTGTAATGTCACATAAAGACCTACGAATAGTCAATTTGTCTTGAAACCCTACAAGTTACCGTTAGGGAAATTCACAGAAAATGGGAATTTAAAGCTTTCAAGGGATATCTCTCTTTAGCCTACCAAAATGGGTTAAGACGTCGACTTTTGAATACCCTTACTACTTACAAAAATGTTTCTGTATAAATTGTACGCGCGATAAAAGAAGGCACTTTTCTTTGTGGTATACCCTTTGGGTGCTGTTGGTGTGCAAAAACAGCCCATTTTATCGCAATTTTGACCTTCAGCAGCCCGGGGAGGGTTAACTAATGCTGACCGGAATATTTTGTTCATGCAACTTGTAATGTCACACCAAGACCTGCAAATAGCCGATTTTTCTTGAAAACCTACAAGATGTTGTTAGAGAAATCCACAGAAAACGGGGATTTTAAGATTTTAATGGGTATCTCTCTTTAACCAGTCCAAAATGGGTTAAGACGTCAAATTTTGAATACCCTTACCACTTTCAAAAATATTTTTCGATCAATTTTGCGTCCGATAAATGAAGGCCCCTTTCTCTGTGGTATATCGTTTGGGTGCTCTTGGTGTCTAAAAACAGCCCATTTTATCACAATTTTTACGTTTAGCAACTCGGGGAGGGTTAACTAATGCTGACCGGAATATTTTATCCATGCAACTTGTAATGTCACACCAAGACCTGAGAGTGACCAATTTTTCTTGAAAATCTACAAGACTCCTTTAGAGAAATCCACGGAAAACATGAAGTTTTGAGCTTTTTTGGGGTATTGCTGTTTAACCAGCCCAAAACGGGTTAACACTTGGTTTTCTGAACACCCTTATTACTTACAAAAATGATCCTCGGTGAATTCCACTTCAAATAAAGGAAGTTATGTTTACCTCTCGGTATCGTTTGGGTACTGTGGGGGTCTGAAACCGGCCCATTTCATCAAAATTGCGATGTTTGGCAGCCTGTGGAGGGTTACCATATGCATCGCCTAATATGTCGTGTGTATCAAAGGTTGTGTCATAGGCAGGTCTAGTAATTATGAATATTTAAAAAAAATCCTAAAGACGTGTTTCGAGAAAGTGCCGATAAACCCCAATTTTGGCAGTTTTTTGCCAATTCTGGCGAAATAAGGGATAAATCGAAAATTCCGCTTCGGTACATTTTTAGATTTTTTGCCGCTCTATGCGTGTGCAAAATTTCGTGAAAATCGGTTCGAAAATGGCTTCTGAATCGTACGGACAAAATGTGTGGAAAAAAAAACAAACAAAAAAAACAAAAAAAAAACTAGACTTTATGATTCTGGAGAATCATGGCTTTTCCCGATGAGATTCCATGATTTTTCATGGCCCCACAGTGTCTGATGCATTGTTTTTAACTGTCTCACTGAAGTTCCTTCATTGATGTTATGAGAAAGGTGAAGATAGTAGTCTCAAATGACACAGTTTGATAAAAAATTGTTTAGGTAAAAACCATCATTAACGGTGGAGTGGATTAATGTCAATATCGTCGTCCAACAAGTCAATGACCGACAAAAGGAGTTATGTTTGTTTGACACATACTCACTGAGTGCTGTGTCAATTTAAAAATGGTCCATTTTATCTCAAATGTATCCAAAAATATTGATGTCTGGCAGCTTGTAGAGGGTTAAAAAGTGCCAACAGGAATATTTATTCATGCAACTTGTAATGTCACACCAAGAACTGTGAATGGCCATTTTTTCTTTAAAAATCTACAAGATGTTTTCAGAGAAATCCAGGGAGAACAGGAATTTCAAGCTTTTGATGGGTATCATTGTTTTTCCAGCCCAAAACGGGTTAAGTGTTGTTTTTGGAATACTCTTATTACTTCCAAAAATAATTCTCAGTGAATTCTACTTCTACTTATTTTGATCTCTCCTCCCAACTTCGGGTGCTGTGGGTACGCAAACACTGCCTATTTTATCAACATTTTGATGTTTGAGAACCTGCATAGGGTTAACAAATGCTTACAGGAATATTTTGTACATACAACTTGTAATGTCACACTAAGATATGAGAATGGCCATTTTTTCCTGAAAATCTACGGGATGTTTTTAAAGAATTCCTCAGATAACATGAATTTTTAACCTTTTGAGGGGTATCTTTCTTTAACCAGCTCTAAAGGGTTAATGCTTGGTTTTGTGAATATCTTCATTACTTACAAAAATGATCGACGGTGAATTCCACTTCCAGTGAAGGAGGTTATGTTTATCTCGTAGGTACACATTTGGTGTTATGGTTGCCCAAGAACAGCCCATTGTCATCAAATGTCAATGCTTGGCAGCCTCGGGGGGGGGGGGGGGGGGGGGGGGGGGGGGTTAACAAATGCTCACAGAAACATTTTGTTCATGCAACTTGTAATGTCACTCGAACACCTGCGAATGGTCAATTGCTCTTAAATTTTTTTTTTTTTGGAGAAATCCACAGAAAACTGGAATTTTAAGCTTTTAAGGGGTATATCTCCTTAACCAGTCAAAAATGGGTTAAGACATCGATTTTTGAATACATTTACTACTTACAAAAATGTTTCCCTATCAGTTTTGCTTCCGGTAAAAGAAGTTACGTTTCTCTGTTGTATTCCCATTTGATGTTGTTGTTGTTCAAAAACAGACTATTTTTTTTCAAAATTTTGGAGGGTTAACAAATGCTTACCGGAAAAATTTATCCAATCAACTAGTAATGTGACACCATGACCTATCAATGGCCATTTTCTCTTGAAAACCCTACCAGATGTTTGTAAAGAAATCCAGGGAAAACATAAATTTTTAAGCCTTTGATGGGTATCACTATTAAACAACCCCAAAATGGGTTAACGCTTGGTTTTTTGAATACCCTTATTACTTACAAAAATGGTCTGCGGTGAATTCCACTTCCAACAAAGGAGATTATGTTTATTCTCAGGTACACGTTGGGTGATGTGCGTGCCTGAAAACAGCCCATTTCGACAAAATTATGATGCTCGGCAGCCTCTAGAGGGTTAATAAACGCTCACCGGAATATTTTGTCCATGCAACTTGTAATATCACACAAAGGCCTGCGAGTAGTCAATTTTTCTTGAAAACCTACAGGATGTTTTTAGAGAAATCCACAGAAAATGGGAATTTTAAGATTTTTAAGGGGTCTCTCTCTTTAGCCTGTCCAAAATGGGTTAAGACTTCGACTTTTGAATACCCTTACTACTTACAAAAATGTTTGCGTATAGATTGTGCGCTCGATAAAAGAAGGCACGTTTCTTTGTGGCGTACCCATTGGGTGCTGTTGGCGTCCAAAAACAGCCCATTTTATCACAATTTTGACTTTTAGCAGCCCATGGAGGGTTAACAAATGCTCACCGCAATATTTTGTCCATGCAACTTCTATTGTCACACCAAGGCCTGGGAGTGACAAATTTTTCTTGAAAATCTACAAGACTCGTTTAGAGAAATCCACGGAAAACACAAATTTTTGAGCTTTATGGGGGTATTGCTGTTTGAGCAGCCCAAAGCGGGTTAACGCTTGGTTTTTTGAACACTCTTATTACTGACAAAAATAATCCTCGGTAAATTCCACTCCCAATAAATGAAGCTATGTTTATCTCTCATGTATTGTTTGGGTGCGGTGGGGGCCTGAAACCGGCCTATTTCATCAAAATTCCGATGTTTGGCAGCCTGTGAAGGGTTACCATATGCATCGCCTGATATGTCGTGTGTATCAAAGAGCGTGTCAGAGACAGCTCTAGCAATTACGAATGTATAAAAAAATCTACAAGATGTATTTCGAGAAAGTGCCGATAAACCCCAATTTTGACAGTTTTTTGCCAATTCTGACGAAATCATGGTTAAATCGGAAATTCCGCTTCGGTACATTTTTAGATTTTGTGCCCCTCTATGCGTGTGCAAAATTTCGTGAAAATCGGTTCGTAAATGGCTTCTGAATCGTACGGACAAAATGTGTGGAAACCCCCCCCCCCCCCCCAAAAAAAAAAATAATAATCCGTAGAAAAACAATAGTCTTTTCCAGAGGTAAAAGCCTAAAAAAAAAAAAAAAAATAATCCGTAGAAAAAAGAAAAACAATAGTCTTTTCCAGAGGTAAAAGCCTAAAAAAAAAAGAAAATAATAATCCGTAGAAAAAAGAAAAACAATAGTCTTTTCCAGAGGGAAAAGCCTAAAAAAAAAGAATAAATAATAATCCGTAGAAAAACAATAGTCTTTTCCAGAGGGAAAAGCCTAAAAAAAAAAAAAAAAAAAAAAATAATTTTAATAATCCGTAGAAAAACAATAGTCTTTTCCAGAGGTAAAAGCCTAAAAAAAAAAAAAAATAATAATCCGTAGAAAAAAGAAAAACAATAGTCTTTTCCAGAGGTAAAAGCCTAAAAAAAAAAAAATAATAATCCGTAGAAAAAAGAAAAACAATAGTCTTTTCCAGAGGGAAAAGCCTAAAAAAAAGAATAAATAATAATCCGTAGAAAAACAATAGTCTTTTCCAGAGGGAAAAGCCTAAAAAAAAAAAAAAAAAAAAAAAAATAATAATAATAATCCGTAGAAAAACAATAGTCTTTTCCAGAGGTAAAAGCCTAAAAAAAAAAAAAAATAATAATCCGTAGAAAAAAGAAAAACAATAGTCTTTTCCAGAGGTAAAAGCCTAAAAAAAAAAAAAATATAATAATCCGTAGAAAAAAGAAAAACAATAGTCTTTTCCAGAGGGAAAAGCCTAAAAAAAAGAATAAATAAAAATCCGTAGAAAAACAATAGTCTTTTCCAGAGAGAAAAGCCTAACTAGAATGGGTCATGAATTATTGCGAATCCATGCAACACTGACAAATGATCCAAACCGGTCTGGCATTCCAAAACATTAAGGAGTGCAAAAAATTGCCCCCTGGCCTCCTCAATTTTCTTTAGTAGGTGTGCAGCACTCCTGCAGTCTGAAAGAATGCCAAGCCTGTAAGTATATTGGGGAGCTGACAGTTGCTCGCCATTGCTCGGTGATTCTCTCCAGGTACTACGGCTTCTTCCACATGTAAAACTGTCATGGTCATGATTAGCCATTGTACAGAAACATGTGACCTGAAACACCAATAAATAAATAAATAAATAAATAAATAAATAAATAAATAAATAAATAAATAAATAAATAAATAAATAAATAAATAAGAGCAACGCTAACGCATGTGCTGATGCCCCTGAAGGTAGCAAAGTCGGACTTGCATGTAAATAAATAACTTCTGAATGTTTGAAGAGAATTGGTTCATCCAAACAAACCTATAGGCTATGGTACAATTTACCTTAGCCAGAAACAGAGGCCAAAAACAAACGGGCCATAAATCTACCAAACATGAATGGACGAAACGCTAGGTATGAGGCCATACGTTCCCCCAAGCTCCCTATCACCATACCAAAGAACATTAAAATCCGACAACTGATGCTCAAGTTATACTACAAAATGTTCGTACGGACGGAAGGATGTACGGACAGACGGACGGACGGACGGACGGACGGACGGACGGACGGACGGACGGACGGACGGAAGTATGGACGGACGGAGACCTCGCCTATATACCCCCGAAAATTTGTTTTCGGGGGCATAATAAATATTGACAGTTCTTGTCTTCCTGTTTGTTTTTAATAAATTGCACCTTAAGAATTACATCTACATGTACATGGGGTTTGTCGCCGATTGAATACACCTAAACCGTACTCTGCAATTTGACCCAAACCCGCCGCTACATTTTGGCCTGCACCAACCGCGAATGGACCCAAACTGCCCTCCAGTGGAAATATACAAAACGTAACATTTTTTATTAACTTGCAGAATAGTAGTCACCAAAACATATTGGATAACTTTTGGATCTATTTCTATTTTTTTTTTTACTTTTTAGTGTTTTTTTTCCCATGTAGATGTTATTTTCCTGATTGATGATTATATAAACCTAAATTGAGTATAATTGTCAACTAATTTTTTGCAGCTTAGTGTTTAGTATTTTCTTTATTACCCATTATTGTAATTAGGAACCTTGTCCATTAGGACAAGACCCTTATTGCAATTAACTGATAATAAATTGTATGGTTGTTCATAAATTTATATTATGTAATACCAGGTGTTAAAAAATATTAATATTTGTGAACGCAGTCACCCATTTTGCAACTAGTCCCTTATCATAGGAAACCATAATAATAAGATTAATAATAATAACACTTTGTCCATCCGCTGATTTGTCGCGGTTCTCGGACGAGAAGGCCTTGGTTACCCCTGTACTCCCAACTGCCTCCCCATTCCCATGCTTCTCCTCTCCTCCCAACACTCGTAGACGAACTGCTTGATGGCATCCCTTGCCCCATTCTTCCCAATCTCTCCGGTTAGCATATTAACCCTCTCCTTTGAGTCTCCCCCTAACCACATGTCCTTCATTCTCCCATCCCACTTCCCCATTATACTCCCTGTGAATCTTATTCTTTTAGACTGGTACTTTGGGCATTCTAGAAGAAAGTGTTCCAGGGTCTACACCATGCCCAAATTACACATCTGGCACTCCCTTTCACTGTCTTTCCCAATTTTCCCCCTCAGCTCCAGGGATCGCGACCTCATCTGGAACAGCAGTGACCCCCAAAGGTGCCATAAAGGTACTCTTCAAAGCCTGGCTTCTTTTTATCACGCAGGCCACCCAAAAGACCTCTTTGATTTGACCCCCTCTCGCCAATTACGGTTACAATCCTCCATGACCCTTACTCTGACGATTTTGTTACCCTGGTTGGCCCCAACGTCCAGGTCCGAGATCTCCAATGAGTAGTTCTCTACTAGCTCCCTCACTTGGACCATCCACCCCGTCTTTATATTTGAGTTGAAGATTCTCAGGAACATTACTTTACACCATCGGCTGTCTGGAAGATTTACCAAATAATTAAGATAACCGAGTTTCAACAGGTCTATCCTGTCCTTGATCCTCATCCACCCAAGCTCACCCCTGATTGCTTCTAGCGCTGCGGCATTACTCGACCTCGTTATCCATCGGCCTGCATCGTTCTGCGGGATTTCCAAGCTTTTTACGGCCGTCTGGTGTAGGGGTACCACTTCCGTACCGTATGTGATACTTGGCAGACCCACCATTTCCCAAATGGTTTTCCCCACGAAAACCTTATTGAAACTGTTTCTCCCTATAAGTTTCATTTGGTTAAGGATTCGCTTCCCCTTCAGAATCAATTTATTTGTGTGGTTTCGGTAGATGCCTCTTCCTGTAATGTTTATATTTACCCCCAAATACTCGTAATCACCTGTCTCCACTACACTTGCTGTTACCTTCCGGAATGCAGAACTCACCCACTCTCCACCTGCGAGTGGGGTCCACTTTGCGGCCCACAGGTATAACTTTGCTCTTGCTTTCATTAAGTTCGAGTCTCCATTTGCTCCCATATTTCCCAACAATTCCCAGCATTTTAGTTAGCCCCTCTTCGCTTTCTGACACTAGCACCATATCGTCTGCAAAAAATAGCCCTGGGATCTTCAAGTCCCCAACTGCTACCCCCTCCTCGCTATGCAGTAGTTCATCTCCTAAATCTTTGATATACAATGCAAACAGGATTGGCGAAAGGATACACCCCTGTTTTAGGCCTATCTCCATAGGCACACGTTTTGTTGTAATGTTTCCCAGGGTAAGTTCACTCTGTACGTGTTTATATAATGCTTTCATAATTCCAACAAACTCGCCTCCTAAGCCCAGAGCCTCCAGCTTGCGCCACATACCCTCCCCCGATACTCTATCGTATGCCTTTTTGACATCCAAAAAGGCCATAAACAGCTTTTTCTTTTTTGCTTTCGCGGATTCTTTCATTTGGGATAGCGTGAAAAGATGGTCAGTAACTCGCATTCCCTTCCTGAAGCCATTCTGGATTTCTCCGAAAAAACCCTTCTCTTCAATCACCTCCTCAAGTCTCTCATACAGGACTTTACAGAAAACTTTTCCAATGTTGCTACTGACAGAGATCCCTCGATAGTTATCTAAAACGTCTTTTTCCCCCTTTTTGTGAATAAATGTCACTTTGCTTTCTCTCCACTCTTTCGGGACCTCTTGATTTTCTATGGCTAGATTGAATAGGGCAGTTAGGCTTTCCACGAGTTCCTCTCCCCCTTTTTGATAAACTCGTTTGAAATTTCATCTACTCCTCCCGCTTTTCCATCCCTTAATTTTGAGATCACATTTCGCACCTCCACCGTTTTAATTTCGCTGCACACGAAGTTCGACAGGTTTTCCTCGACCTGATTCGGACACTCAGGTGGGCTCCCCACGCCCCATCGCTTATCGTTTACCTTTTCCAAGTGCTTGACTAGTTCTGATGCGACTTGATATTGCTCGTCTGTAACTCTGCCATCTACTTTAATACTCTGTGGGTTACTTCCTTTGTTACGTTTATTCGCCCATTTCCAAAATACGTTCGAACTCGGCCCCCCCCCCCCCCCCCCCCCCCCCCGTCGTTCTTGTCGTCCTAATAAGACTGCTATTTCGCACTCTCCGATTATCGTCTTTAATCTTATTTACTTTATTTCGTGCTTGTTGGTATTCTTCCTTTGCTACTGTGGCCTCATTGCTTTCCGCCCCCTTAAGTTTTCTACTTCTCCTGTATGCAGCATATTTAGCTTTTCTTCCCTTTATGGCCCTTTTCAGTTCTTCGTTCACTCTGTACCCAAGTTCCCGTGTTGGCACCCTGATCTTTCCTACACTTTCCTTCCCTGCCTCCACTAGGCTCGAAACTATAGCGTCCGCCATCTTCTGGACACTGCCCCCTTGGGTACGGTTGCAAGCTTTAGTTTCAGTTTTTCATTGAACTTCGCCCAGTCAGAATCCTTTTTGAGTCCCCAAATCTCCTTAAAGCTTCCTTTGCTTTTTATTAGATTTTTGGCCCTGATCGTCACTGTAATCAAGTTGTGATCACTATCCACCTCCATTTTACCATCATCATCCACTTCTACCCCTATCACCTCCCTCCATAAATTAATATCTGTGAGAATGTAGTCGATTATTGATTTTCTGTTGTCCCTCTCCCATGTCCATTTCCCGTTACACCTCGCGTCCCTGTTCAGAATCTTGTTTGTGAAGTTCAACAGCTTCCTTCCATTCCTGTTGACTTTCTTGTCCCCACCCTCTATGCCTTCTTCCTTGTCACCTATGTGGCCATTAAAGTCACCCATCAGAATTATACCGAACCCCTTGTTTTGTAGCTCTGTGATATTGGCCCTTAGTGTTGAGTATATCGAGTCATTCCACTCGGGTTTGCTTCCATCCACCGCACAGTACACAACCCCAATGGCAATACTTTTGTTTCTCATCGCTCTCTGTCCGCCGTCCGTCTGTCGTCCATCAACACCATGTTTTGGTCTTCTCCTCCAAAGCCACTGGGCCAATTCAAGTGAAAAGTTGTGTGAGTGATGACCCCGAAGCGGTATTGCATTTTTGTTCAACTCAGCATGCCCAGCCCATAGGGAGGGAGTGGGGGAAAATGCTCCAAAATATTTTAAAAATCTTCTTCTCATGAACCAGTGTGTACAATGACTTGATATTTGCTATGGAGCTTCCTTTTGAGGTGTAAAATCAAGTTTGCTCAAACGAAGTTCGTGAAGCAATATTTGGCTTTGTTATGGGAGGGGTAAGATTTTTGGCCCCCGCCCAAAATTTCTGTTTTCTGAACCGATGATCCGGTTTGAACCAAATTTGGTATGTGGTATTATTGGGTCATAAGTACTTGACTCATGCAAAAAAAAAAAAAAATCCCCACATTCACATGGCAACCCTGGGAGCTAAAAATAGAAATATTTTCAAACACCCATATTTCCCAAACCACACGGAACAGAGAGCTGTTATTTGGTATGAAGTATCCTTAGGATCAGTAGAATTGAGTGGTTAAAAAAAATTGCCATCGGTTATGTTAGGGTGCTCAGTTGTAATGGGTATCGAAAAAATGCTGAGTCAGCATAGTTGCAATTTTTTTAAAAAATCTTTTCTCCAGAACCAATCATCAGAATCTTTTGATATTCGGTATACAGCATTCATAGGTGGTCAGATACAAGTTTGTTAAAATAAAGCCCATTGGTGGTTCATATTTGGGTTCAATACTGGAGCCCGAATTTTTAACATAGGGTAAAATGGGAAATATTCTTTAAAAATCATCTTCTTCAGAACCACCAGTCAGAATCTTTTAATGTTTGGTACACATCATTGTTATGAGGGTCAGATTCAAGATTGTTCAAACCAAGTCCTTAGGTTAATATTTGGCCCAAATTTTAACTGTGTTCAATATGGGGGATAATTTTAAAATATCCTCTTCAAATCCACCAGTCAGAATGCTTTCATTTTGACGTGCAACATCTCTGGGGGGGGGGGGGGGGGGGGGGGGGTGCAGATTCAAGTTTGTTCAAATCAGATCCCTAGGTATATATTTGGGCTCGCTATGGTAGACCAAATGTTTACTTGGTACGATATGAGGAAATTTCTTTAAAAATCTTCTTCAGATCCACCAGTCGGAATGCTTTCATATTTGGTATACAACATCTGTAGGGGTCATATTCAAGTTTGTTCAATTCAAGTGCCTGGGTTAATATTTGGGCTCCATATGGTAACCTGAAATTTAACTTTAATACAATATGGGGGAATTTTTTCAAAAATCTTCTTCAGATCCACTAGTCAGAATGCTTTCATATTTGGTATACAACATCTCTGGGGGGGGGGGGGGGGGGGGGGGGGGGGGGGGGTCAGATTCAAGTTTGTTCAAATCGAATCCATAGGTTAATATGTGGGCTTGCTATGGTAGCCCAAATTTTACCTTAGTGTAATATGAAGAAATTTCTTTAAAATTTCTCTTCTTCAGATCCAACAGTCAGAATGCTTTCATATTTGGTACACAACATCTCTCGGGAAGTCAGATTCAACTGTGTTCAAATCGAGAGCCTGGGTTATCCCTATGAGAGCCGGAATTGGCCATGTTGATGAAGAATCAAAAATTTTGTATTCAGTACCCTCTAGAGGTGTGTAACTAAGATTAATCCACATAGGTTGTGTCAAGGGGCTTCGTAGGGGAGCTCTACGTTTTACATTATGATCAATTGAAGAAATGGCATGATGTCTGGATTATTTTTGTCACTCCTGAGGGACTCAAGGATTGACAGTGTATCCTATGGAGGTGGATTGCTTAATGTAGACTCATTCTTAGACTGTTTATATTGTGTTCTGTTCAAGATGAACGCTTCAGGCCCCGTGGGGCCTCTTGTTGTTTGTTTTTGTTTAAAAACACCCCCCTTATTTATTTATTGGTGTTTAAGGTCACATATTTCTGCACAATGGCTAACCATGACCATGACAGTTTTACGGGTGGAGGAAGCCGGAGTACCCGGAGAGAACCACCGAGCAACGGCGAGCAACTGTCAGCTCCCCAACATACTAACTCCACACAAGCAGGGTTAGCATTGGGTGAAGAAAAGTGAACCATCGACGTGCAGTACGTCTTAGTACACAGCGCCACCGTTCCCCCACGTGGGCAATGGGGTGAAGTGTCTTGCCCAAGGATACAACACGGTTGCCGCATGTGGGGTTCGAACCGAGGACCTCTCGGCTTGCAGCCTGCGCCTCTATCAACTGAGCCACCACGCCCCCTAACACAACCTTATAAAACCCATGGATCTTCTGATCAGACATCACTTTCTTCTAATTGATTTATCGTGAATGCTACTTTTCAAAAATGAGTTCATTACCCAAATTTCCATGTGGTATTTGTTCACTCGGTTGCAGACTGAACATAGAATGTTCCAGGTGTGAGACATGGATACACCGCAGATGTGTACCAATGTCTGCTGCCTTGCTATTGACGTGGTCATCGGACTTTGACTTGTCATTCTTATGCAAGAATTGTGCATTTGAAAAATGGGCACACAGAATATCTGCTGCTTTAAAAAGGTTAGTACTTTATTCAGTCCAGATCCTAAACCTTGAGCATTTTTTTATTTTTTATCACTTGAAAGCTGGTCAAGATTTGTTTCTTTTCTAATCGTTCTTATCTTGTTCACCTTGTAGTCTGAACATTCTTACATGTCGTTTCCCGGGTCCCCGCCTCTGCCTACCGTGATCGCCAACACTGGTCAGTCCTATTAACAAAAGGTCTTTCAAATTTTATTATCTTTCCGATGTTGAACTCGGAAACATGGCTCGTGGCCTTCCGCTGGAGTGAGCTCGTAATATTTTAGTTTTAAAAAAATATTTTGGAGGGACCTGCGGCGTCCTGCAGTGTTAAGGGTGACCCTAGATTAGCAACCGGTTTGGGCCAAATTGTTGGAGGATAGTTTGTATGCAATTCATACAGATGAGACTGAGAGGCATTAATTATTATAGAACACATCGAATATGGATTACTGCAGAGATAATTGCTCGATATTAATATTTTTAATAATTATTTTTAGGAGTAAAAACGAATATCGTAGCGTATCTAAAATATCATAACAGATACAGTACATGGAGAGTGTATCATCACTAAATCACCCACAGAGTGGTGATTCCACACAAGCAATAATTGCAAATTTGCTGCAAAGCACAACAAGCACAAGCAAACTTTCAGACAATGGACCTACGGGTTAAACCCGGAGGTCCATTGGCTGAAACATTGCTTGTGTTTTTAGTCGATATATACAAAATTTGAAAGTTATAGTTTGGATGATAACTCCACTCCATGGGTGATCTAGTTGCAACGCACTCGCCATGTACTGTATGTATTGCTTTTCTTTCAGGCGAATCTTCTCTGGGCCGAGTTTTCCCCAGGCCGAATCGTCCTCCTGTCCTCCTGTTCCCGAATAAAGGCGACATGCCATTTTCGATGGCGTGAAATATCTAAAATTAAAAAGGTTATTCTTTTCCATTTTTTAGAATTCAAAACTACGAAGCATTGTTCACAAACACAAGTGACACCAAAAAAGTAACAAATTATTACTTTGTTTTCATTTCTGAAGTGACCGAAACGAAAGTAACCCATCAGTAATGACAGTATCACTTTTTTCAAGCAAAGTTTTCCTTACTTTTATAACACCTTAACATTTGGATAATTCCAAAACTGCGTTTTTATTCGTTTTGATATTTCAGGATCTATGTGTCCATACACATCTGTATACAATCGCACCAATATAACAATTATCAGTTATATTATCAGTGATATCTGCGGTTTTTCGATTAAAGTTATCATTCGCCGACAAGTTGCAACAAAATCAGGAGAGTTCTAATTGAAATAACAAGATTATCAGCAGAGTGTATTGACAAACCTCCAGAATGACATAATTTGAGTGATGTGTAGAAATAGATATTATCATAACAGTGTGTTGATCCGTGTCGTAGTATCACGTCGAGTTGAGGTGGCCAGATTTTCGGATCGATCCGAAAATCTGGCCACCTCAACGAGACGTGATGCGACGACACGGATCAACACACTGTTATGATGATATGTTTATTATATGACATTGTTTCGATGTCAAATTCACCCAAATTTGCCATTTTAATTAATATGCGGTGAAAAGCCGGTTACAAAATAGCAGACGAAACAACAACGACTTCCCTAGTTACGAAAACTATTCACGGAAACTCTCGGATATTTCCGTGGGAGTGTGATATGGATTTTTGATTTCCGTAAGAGTGTGATATGGACTTTTGATCCGGAAAAATCTCACCCGGTGTGATACAACAGTTTGGAAAACATCGTCAAACAGTAGTGATATTTAGGATAAAAATGTCATAGTCATATGATAAATGTAAATATCACACAAAGCTTAGATGCGAATATGGTTGCAATAGAAACGAACGCATTTGACATTTTGTTTGATTGTTGATATCAGCCCAAAAATACCCAGAGGGGGATAAGCCAATTGCAATTGAATGGGCAATTCGACACCGGAAGTCACTTGATTTTTTCCCTGAAATTTACTGTCCAATCCAAAAAATAGCTTAGACGGCATAGGGAATTCTGTTCAGGAACACATTTATCTGACTGGGTATGTGAAACCCCTTGCGGGCATACGACCCGCTTGGGGTTCCTAATAATATATGATATGCAATTATTTCAATTTTTTAATGTCACTTCATAGGCCCTGATCATTTTTATTTCAGCATAGTTAAGTTTTTCCCAAAAGTTTTTAATATTTATTTATTTAAAATAAACTGAAGTTGAAAATTAACAAGTGCACCGCCAGGCAGTGGATCAATATACGGCCGCCTATGACGAAATTGCGCTTGTGATGAAATTTTTAGTTGAATAAAGGGTCAATAATTCCTTCAAAAATAATTGTACATTCCTGACCTATGACCCATTAAAGTTGAATATATTGTTTTCAAGTTATTGCTTGGAGAATCAAAAGTCACCAAAACTCCCAGATGGTTGCCATGGCAGCCATATTGGACATGGCAGAATGCTGGTTATCGAAAGGAACCATCCTCTAGTCATGACTAATCAACCATAAAAAAACAGTATCTGTTGGATGTATTGTTTTCAAGTTATAGCATGGACAAATAAAAGTTAATGGATGGACGGACAGACAAATGAATGGCTGGACGGACAATGATGCTGGTTATCGAAAGGAACCATCCTCTAGTCATGACTAATCAACCATAAAAATCAGTATCTGTTGGATTATCAAATGGACAATCAAAAGTCTCTAAAAATCCAAGATGGCTACCATGGCGGCCATCTTGGATATGCCAGAATGCTGGTTATCGAAAGGAATAATTCTCTAGTCGTGATTAAGCAACCATAAAAAGCAGCATCTGTTGGATCTATAGTTTTCAAGTTATCGCGTGGACAATCAAAAGTCTCTGAAAATCCAAGATGGCCATGGTGGCAATATTGGATATGCCAGAATGCTGGTTATCGAAAGGAACCATCCTCTAGTCATGACTAATCAACCATAAAAAACAGTATCTGTTGGATGAATTGTTTTCAAGTTATCGCGTCGACGGACATTGCCATACCATAATACGGCCCGCCTATATGAGCGGCTGAATAAAAATAAAATAACAATTTGTGTTCTGTAACTTCTGTTACTTCTTTACTATTTTATCAATAAGAATTGGGCTCAGTAGTTGATGGCGCAGGCTGCACGCTGAAAGGTCCTCGATCGAATCCCACCTGCAGCAACCGCTTTGTTTCCTTGGGCAAGACACTTCATTCCCATTGCCCATGTGGTGGCAACGTGTACCAAGGTATACTGCAGGTCAATCATACACTTGTCTTCAACCAATTCTAACCCAGCTTGTGTGCTGTTTGTACGTTGTTTGTCATTGCTCGGTGGTTCTCTCTGCCCCCCCCCCCTTGTAAAACTGTCCAACACGAGGTGACCCTGGCTGTCAAAGTGTCATTAAACCTCAATAAATAAATCAATAAGAATCATGCACTCCTATTCTGGAGGACAGTTTGGGGCAAATTGCCAGAGGATGGTTTGGGTTAGATAAGTTAGATTAGTATCCAGTTGGAGTCAAATTGTTGGAGGACAGTTTGGATACAATTCTCACAAACTCGAGTCGCTTTGGCCCCAAGTCATTTCGTCCCCAGTCATTTCGGCCTCAAGTCAATTCAGCCCCAATATACCAAGTCATTTCGGCTTCTATAAATATTTTTAAATATCTTTTGAATTTTAATATTTTTCTATTTAATTGTTTTTCAGCATTTATAATTTTATACCTCAAATACATATTCAGGTATACATATGATATATGGTATTCCTTCATGCCTAGTAGATTTTCTTTCATGATGAATAAATGAATGAATAGTTTCAGCACGCTGAATGTGCACATGGACGATGTGGGATTTGAAATCCCTTACGACCTGAATAATTTTATTTGCTTATGAATCCACGAGAGTCGGTAGTGAGGGTCAGTAATGTTATTTGGTTTGAGTGTGCGCATTGGAAGTGGGACTGTGGGGTACTGGGGTCAGACCCCCACAGACCTCGAACTGGAAGGTGACAAGGAGTTGCGCATAACAACAAGAACTGTGATCTGTGTTTTAGAAAACATGGACATATTTATGGTAGTATCGAAATCGCAGTTTGGTGGTTGTTTTAGAAAAAAGAAAAGAAAAAGAAACCTTGTGAACCTTGAACTGGAAGGTGACTAGGAAGTGTACAACAACACGAATGAATGAGATGACTTCATATACTTTGCGAAATTTCAAAGTAAACAAATTTCTCTTACTTATATAGACAGCACCTTAAATGTATGTAAACTTGAACACATGGATAATTTTTAATGTCATGTAAAACTTTTCTGCACACTGTGTAAAAACAAATTTCTTGAGTAAAATTTTGTGAAGTGAAGTTTTCATCAACTCTAGTAATAACTACCTCAATACAACCGTGACTAGATTTGAAGAAAAATATCTTGAAAATACTCAGCGGATTAACCCTTTACCCAACACAACGGACAAAAACCTAGCAACGCTATTCACAAAAATCGCCAGTCAGTTTTCATTAATTTATTTTTCTCTAAAACCCTCATTGGAACGAGCTCGTTTCAATGAGGTGTCCTAAACTTTCTTTTTGATGCCCAAAATGAAATAAAAATAGTTATTCAAGAATTTTGTTTGCAAGTGTCGTCTGCCTTTCGTGTTTGGTAAAGAGATAAGAGTTAAGAAACGAATGATAAGTGTACTTTTACATTGAACGCTAAGAAAGACTCAACAGCCACACGCTGCCCAAGGTCGCTTTAACCTGTCAACATGATTGTAAATTTAGAACGAGACGAATATTCACATAACAGTCTAACTACAATTTAAAGCTTAACAGCCGCCTTCATTGAATCTAACTTCCGTCCTTGTAGAAAGTGCGGAGATTAATAAACCAAAGAACTGTAATTTAAAGGAGACAATTATTGAACTTTAGTTTCGATCAGTCTATCAGCTTTGGAACACAAGGATAAATTCCGGAAACTACACAATGTTTTGTTAAGAAACATAATGTCTGTTATTATTCAATCGTTTGCATTTGGTTTTCAAACCTTTTTAACCACGAAGTCTCTAATTAAAGATGTACCCATTGTGAGAGAGTATTCTCACTACTTCTTTTGGATGTGAAGTGGAACAGTCTATATGACGTTATACCCCGATTGTGGTTCGTATTCAACGTTACGCGATACAAAAAAGACAATGGGAAATATTCTAGATACACCACGCATGGAATCCGCATTACGGGTAAAAATATCTTGCAAAAATGCATCTGATAGAAAGTTATGCATCTGAGTGACGTTGTGACGTGAATGACATGTTTCGATACAAAAAAGTTTCAAACAAGAAGGTTATCAGACTGCCGAAGGTGATATTTTTCTTTAAAAATATGGGCTTCATTCACTTACTTAATTCAAGTTTAACCCCCTTCACAGTGATGTCGAAATAATAAAAGTTCAGTCTGCAAAATGTTCCCATAATGCAACAAGGAGTTTAACCTATTCAGTTTTGTTTGACAGAGCTCAATGAGCTCTGTCAAACAAGACTGCATTGATTAAAATCCTTGTTGCATTATAGGCAAATATTGAAAGTTAAGTGAGCTCTGCCAAACAAGACTGCATTGGTTAAATTCCTTGTTGCATTATGGGCAAATATTGAAATTTAACCCTTTACCCAACGTAACGGCCAAAACCGGCCAGCGCTATTCTCAAAAATCGCCAATTAATTTTCAAAATATTTTCATTTTTTGTCTCAAAAACATAGGTTATGACCCCTCGTTGGAACGAGCTCGTTCCAACGAGGGGTCATAACCTATGTTTTTGAGACAAAAAATGAAAAAAAATAGTTATTCAAGCATTTTTTTTGCAAGTGTCGTCTGCTTTTCATGTTAGGTAAAGGGTTAAGTGAGCTCTGTCAGCCAAGACTGCATTGGTTAAATTCCTTGTTGCATTATGGGCAAATACTGAAATTAAAAATTTCAGAATTTTGACATCAGTGTTTATAGGGTTAATTGTTGAATAAATACAGAACACAGCGTGAGTAGAGTACGGCTAGGGGGTTGGTGTCGGAATCATTGATCCTTGGTTGAGGTTTTAATGTATTTCACGCGCTCGTTCCAATGAGGGATCATAAGCTGTGTACATGAGGCAAAAATAATAAAATTTAAGTGGCCATTTTTTGAATAGAACTGGCTGGTTTTTGCCTTTTCGAAAGGTAAAGAATTATGGACAACATTTGCTTAGTCTTCGTGGTTATGGATTTTTTCACATTCAATAAATAACTTGAAAAAAGTTGACTCGAAATATTATTGTTGTTATTAGTGAAAGAACTTGATTGCGAGCTGTGTATAAACTCACTCAGTGTATCTTATGACGATACCAGAAGCTTTAAATGGTAGTAAATTATAAATTACTTCTTGGAGCGGCGCGGAAAATGCTATATTGTGACCCTTTGTTGAACAAATGAAATTCTCTTGATATACACTGGAGTGAAATAATGAGTCTCGCGCCTGGTTTCATTGGTACCCACCATTAAAGTGTTATATGACTTATCGATAACCCATGAACCGAAACTGGCTTGCTGGGTACTAGTACAATATACCAGACAGGTTTTAACCAGATTTTCCACAAATCCCGGGGATTCCATTAGCGATCTCGCAAGTGATGCCACACCCGCGAAGGATTCTGGGTGTTACACGTGTTGTAACGATACCCTTTGTGAGCGGTCATGCTATATGACGTTATTATTAATGTGATGCCTGTTGGTAGCGCGCATGAGCAACAGATTTTGCTTGGATAACCATTGTTTCCACCGTCCTTGTGGGTAAATAATAACCGAGGTAATGTGAATTGCTCGTGGATTTCTAAGGTGACACCTGATCTCTATGGGGCTGAATGAATTGAGATGGAGTGGTGATGTGCAATAGGGTGGTGTTTGAATCAACGGACAAGAGTACTCTAGTAGTATAGTAATGATGGTCTCTACCCATTTTGGTCTATTTGTCATTCGTGTTTTAGTACAGAAAACACCATAGTACTGTTCGACTTCCTTAAGTATTATAAACTACCACTCTAAAAATGTCATGTGACAATGTAATGTTCTGAGGGTATTTTGATTGCAGGAAAGAGCATTCAACTTAGTGTAAACTTTTTTTCACGTACTTCTTCCTTTACACTCGTAATGTGTGTAAACTGTAACCAATACAGACAACTATTCCATTTTTTAAAAACAAATCCAATTTCGATTCCGTTCAGTAGTGAGTCCGCTCAGTGTGCCCTTGTGCAGTCAGTTTTGAAGCTTTGGTTGTATATGCATCTTGCCTGTTTAACTATCTAAACATTCTTATTATGCCTCACATTTGTAACATCAGCCGTGATTGGTTAATTTGACACCTTCTAAAAGTCATAGTACTGGAGTTTTGGGGCAAAACACGGGTACTATCGGAACGTAAGCTCCACTTCCATTGATCAGTTTCGATTACGCACGCCCTGATTGGAATTTCTCAACACCAAACGCTGGCGCCGTGTCCGTATAACTTTTTTCGTCACCGATAGTCACAAACTTACCAACAAATATATCACCTTCAGTGGGTGTGTTTTCAATTTTAACTGCAAACAATGAATTCAAAAGTATCAGAAATATTAAAAACTCACGTGTTGTTCACCACTTCAGTGAATCCTGAATATGAGTTATGACTTCAATCAATTATATTTCCACAAGTTTAGTACTCCTCGACCTCACTGAGCCTCCGCCTCAAGTTCAAAATAAATTGTTTCACTCCGCTTAATTCTAACTACTGTCGTCGTCAAAGAAACATGAATTTATATTCCATTAATTTATACAACTTATCACCCAAGCATTAACAATGAATTATAGCATGAACAGCATGATGCAGTTGTAAATACTGGCGTTTGGTGATATAGAAACTCCCAAAGCGACGGCACTTGTCACAAGTCATTTTCGAAGAGACGTCATTCGTTCGAAATGACGTCATGTTTTTGGATTCGACTACATTGTTGTTACAAGATTGATGGCATGTTGCAGTTAACGCTTAACAATGAAAGTTATTTTTTGTTCGGCATAATAAAATAATTAGAACGTTTCTTCTCATGTTCTATCGGTCGATACTACCTGAGTTTGTGTGATTTCTGAAATAAAACCTGAAGCAGCGTTCTAATATTATAGTGTACACTTACCACGAAATTCATATCGGTGAGGGCATTCTCTTGGTAGCTACCAATTTCACTTTTCAGATGGGATATTTGTCAACGGTATCGTTGAGAACGATGTTCAATACAAGTCAACTCAAAAATTAATTCCTGTATTGTGATGCTGCCTGGTGACGCCTGGAAGTTTCATAAAAATAGTAGCATAGAGCCAACAGTTATCATGTTCACTGTTTAATGAACATATCTGGTAGGAGCTATACATGACAGATCAATTCGAATTGTATTATATTTTCAATATTTTGCATCCAAAGCATAGCTTATGATTCCTCATTGCAACGAGCTCGACAAGCTCGTTCCATTGAGGCTGACAAATTGAATATATTTAGTTATTCACAATTATTTCTTAAGTGTTGTCTTCCAATCGTCTCATCAAAGGGTTAACCAGCAGTTTTCAAATCGTGACTTTCAGTTTTTCCAGCTTCCTGTCTTTTGTAGTCCTATGTGTTTGATTAATTCTCTTCGGACATTGCACGGAACTAGAGAAAAAATATCGAGTAAATTATTTTACCTCAAGTGCCGAGAGTTACAGTATCTGCATGTATTGTCATTAGGTGGATAGAATGAAGCGTCTAAGCAAAAAAAAAAAAAAAAACATAAAAACTTTTCAAGTTACAATTGATTGGAGATTCACTGCAGTTACAGTTGGCCATTTCGATAATACATTGTCAAATCAAAATTATATAACCTGGAGGCCCTTAGAGTTAAGAGCACCCTAAAAACAAAACAGGCAAAATAACTATTTCGTTTCTGGTTCATAATTTGTTAAATAAATGAGATATCAACAGGAATGATTATTTTATGTGTGTTACACCCCGTTCATGAAATTGCCCAGTTCATGAACTGAACAATCATATTGCCCAGTACACGAACTGGGCAGATAGTTTACCAATATCGTTCACAATCAACCCTGTTCATGGACTGGCCAACTACATGCGCTTGTTTTCAAACTTTGTAAAATATTAATACTTTATTCCTAATTTGTCTCTCCTGTAGGGCAAAGTATGACGAAAAGTTGTTTTCAACCCCTCCCATTACACATCTTACTGAGAATTTGTTTTGACAAGAATGTTATATCTTCAGTTGCATTATACTTGACTGACGAGTCAACTCTTCAGGACCAACTTGTCTCACTTCTTTTCGTCCTCTGCCCCGGTCAGACATTTTTCCATTTTTCTTCAAAATGTTTAATCACTCAGTTCACAGGGGTTGAAGCGGGCTATCCTGAATCACCACCATGCCTGCACGACATCGGCGGCACATGCAAACCATTACCTGATTATTAAGGAAAGATGGCTATTAGTGTGATGAAATGTGGCACACGGACCAACTGCTACACCTGAACAAGTACCATGCCGCAAGAACTACCTTCACCCAAATCACCTGTTTCATCACCAGAATAAGATTGTATGTCGGGTAAAAGTTTCACAACCGATCAACTTAGGTCTGTTCCAAGAGATCTTTGTCCGATACGTAGCATTGTCGCGTATAAAACACAAGGCCGAGCCCTCACGGTCTTGGACACACATAGAGATCAAAAGAAGTAATCAGCATGCACATGGACCTTTTCATGTCCAACCCTTCTCTTTTAGTGGGATGACACATCAAAAGGAAACTTATACCTCTTGTGAATCAGCGTCCTATAATGTGTCAGTGTAAAGTCGAAGACCAAACACGCAAGATCAGGGTCACAGATACATGCTAAAAAGGAACCAGGGGCCAATACTATAAAACTCTTACAATTGTATTTTCTAGAATCGTATTTTCTAGTTGGGACTTAAATGATTTGCAAAGAACCATTAGCATTTTCAAATATCTGGCAATTTGCCAGTTGGAAAATTGCCATATCTTTTAAAATGCACATGATTCATTTACTCAGTTTTATTAATAGGTAGAAAATACAATTCTAGAAAATACAATTGTAAACATTTTATAGTATTGGCTCCTGGAAGCATGCATGGTTGGACTTGCAGAATAACTACCACAAAAGATTCATCCTAATTTCCCTCTGTCGATAATTCTCTCAGAGAGAGCTTCCCAAGAAAATATCCCAAGAGTTGAAATTATCAATAAAGAGAAAATGTGAGAGATCGTTTCTTTTGGTTATCATATAAATTCCTTCAACTGCATGGGCCAATACTATACAACTTTTACAATTGTATTTTCTAGAATTGTATTTTCTACTTATAACTCAAAAGGGGTTGAAATGATCCATTAGCATTTTCAAAGATCTGGTAATTTGCCAGTTGGCAACTTGCCATATCTTTTAACATACTAATGCTTCATTTTAGTCAGTTATATTAATAGGTACAAAATACAATTCTGGAAAATACAATTCTAAAAGTTTTATAATATTGGACTCTGGTAATGTATGTTACACGCGTACCACCACCAGACAGTGTACTGATTATTAATCTCAAGACGACGTTAGAGGTTAAAAGTAATCGGCATGCTAACTAGCTTATTGGTATACCGTCATAAAAGTTTTAGTGGAACGATACATCAAGATGAAATTGATATTAAACGTTTAGCACCAGAACAGATATTATGTTTTGGCGTTGTCCGTCCGTCTCTCTGTCGGCGATCCGACGACATTTTCGTGACCAGTCCACAACTTTTAGTGGAATGAGATCAGAAGCTGAAACGTTTGTTACATGTACATGTATATCATAGCCAGATGATGTGTTACGTATCAACTTGCAGTCCAGGAACATTAGGGTTCAGCTGGAACAAAAATCGGAGAAAGCTAATTTGTTTCAGGGATTAACAAGAACATGTTTATGAACAACATAGCAAAAAACCTCGAAAATTCGAGTTGAGCTTTTTGAGATGTCATGATTTGTCGGAATGGTTCAAATTCTGACACACTTCCATCAGACCATATGAGATAGCAGCCATATGTAGACTAATTTAGGGACTCATTCTTCACAAATACCCATCTATCGTGAAGTAGGTGTGGCTAGATACATGCAATGGATGCTGGAGCTTACTACGAGTCGATATTCCGTGTAATTATATAATTACCGAGAGCGTAGAAAGTGCATGGCGATTTAGAATTTTTCCCTTAAAATAGAACGAGTAAAAGCTATTCAGATGACAATGAGATGAAATATATGAACGCTTCTACTAGAACAGCGGTTAGTTCAGATAATGACATTGATAAGATATATCGACACATCACGGCTCGTATGATTTCGTAGCCGAAATCTAAATACTACCCACTAAAAAGACCACATAACAAATAACTATGGCATGGAAGTTCATACGAACAATACAGCAAGACTGATAACAGGTTATGATGTATCCATCAAGGGTGAGGTTCCCACTCTAGAACAACAACAACAACAACAACAACAACAACAACAACAACAACAACAACAACAACAACAACAAAAACAACAATAACGACGACGACACTGACAAACTCTATTGAAACATTTAGGCACTAAGCAGGACTCATTCCACGGGAAAATATCCTGCGACATGAGCTGACTTGATCGTAAAAACATAACCCCTAGCAGCAAACAGAAGAGGGGTCGAAACACTGAAAAGCGAATATTCAAGGGCGTCTAATTAATCTCTGTTTGTTCATTACCTATTTCGGAAGGTCCGGTTGGGTCTGTGATTGCTACAAGAATCTAAATTAAAGCTGCATAATTCAGGGCACAACAAGCCT
The DNA here is from genome assembly GCA_031216915.1 of Pictodentalium vernedei. Lineage (NCBI taxonomy): Eukaryota > Metazoa > Mollusca > Scaphopoda > Dentaliida > Dentaliidae > Pictodentalium > Pictodentalium vernedei. Next base: position 298,670,658 of record CM062295.1, on the reverse strand, counting down.
GCTTTATTACACCAACATCTCTTACTACACTAACTCTCATACCTCTACAGACCAAGTCCAGAATTTTTCAGATGCAAAGGACTGCGTTGTTGCAGTTGGTCTAAGATCCCCACTGGTCATCGACCATCTCCACTCTGTTGGACACAGCGAGTACGTATGTTAGAAAGGGATGCTGGTGTGTTGAATAATCCTTTACCCAACTTAATGGCCAAAACCGGCCAGCGCTATTCACAAAAATCGCCTATTAACTTTCATTATTTTTTTCATTTTTTGTCTCAAAAAATAGGTTATGACCCCTCATTGGAACGAGCTCTTTTTGAGACAAAAAATGAAAAAATTAGTTATTCAAGAATTTTATTTGTGTCATCTGCTTTTCATGTTAGGTAAAGGGATAACTGGCTGATGAAAGAAGAGCAAATTGAATGCACTTCTTCAGCTTAGTCTTGGCTACAAGCTACAAAACGTTTATAAGCAATGTATCAGTAATGAACGAAGGCAGCGAACTTCCTCGCTGCATATAACACCAACAGAATTCGCTCCCCCACTAGTCAATTTTCTGAGTGGTGCCGTCATGTGCCGTGAAAGAATCGATGTACTTTTGTAAATCTCCAGCAAGTCCAAAGACCCTCAAGTTGTACACTTTCTTCTTCTCTAGTCAAAAGAGCGTCGAGGTACAACAGCTAATAGGATGTGCAATGTACAAATTTCCTTTTGACTCACCCAACTTAGTCGCAATTTCACTATGACATTGGTGACATTGATTTCATCCTTCTGATCCAAGTCCAGTGCTGTCTCAGCGACCTGAAAATAAAAATCGGCGTTTTCTTGCTTCCATTGGGCACCGATGTGGGCAAAATCCCTGCAATAACAGAGAGATTAGTTGTGTTTTGTGCCGATGACTGGCCCGAAAATCAGATTGATGGCAGTTGAAGCGAATGCTGATATCGGCGGAATATCTATCCTTAGCTCTGCGCGCTTGCTCCATACCATTTGTTAACATGTCGCATCCAAAACCATCAAATACAGCAAAGGCACTGGATCCAACATGTTTCGTTATATACTTTGAATATGTGCTGCAGCGATCTCCATATGATAACTGCTTGGGCTATATGACTGCTTTCAAGACAACGCCATCTATGACGAAAACAGGGCTTCCTGGAAGGTCTTCCCTTTCAGTGGCATATGACTTTAGAAATTTGCCAAGGGCGCTCTTCTGTGTCTTTCTCATTCCACCAGAAGCAAATAGTGTTGGTGGCTTTTGTGCGTTTTGTGGTAAAATTGGCCATTGGTGCGATTGATTTCACATAGTCGGCGTGCCGCAGCTTGATGATGATGTATGCTTTCCCTACAAACTTTGATACACACCTATTGCTGACTGTAAGGGTGCGGTCATATAACTGACTAATATGTCGGCCACAGTGCCAAATGACAGTGAAATTAACTGCAGTTGGTCTCTATTGCGGAACGGAGAATGTACTCTCAACCAGTTGTGGAATGTGTTTATGTCACTGATGTCATTTGCTTGTGCGCTTTTACGAAAATTCCCGTGCTGGTCACTGTGCCCAGTGTGGATTTGAACAACGTTTTGAAGAGCATTGTATATCGACAGACGGGGTGAGTGGGGGGGGGGGGGGGGGGGGTAGAAACTATTTCGCAATAGTGATCTCCGTTATTTCCCTGCCACGAGTGACACCACCAGCTACTTTGAACATTCACATCATGCTCTTCTCTATGGTTTGGTCGGAATAAATCCCATACCAGAACTTATCAGTCATTCTGATCGTGAAGAATCCCTTCTGCCCATGTCGTTGAAGGCAGAGATGGAATTAAACAAAGTAGAGGAGAAAATGTGACTAAATCGATGAGAACCAGTTTAGGGGGAGCGGTGGGATTATGTTTTTACATTATTGACTAGGGCTGCACGGTATATCGATAAACCGATATATACCGGTATTCAAACCAATATCGATTGAATACCGATGTAATTACAAAAATATAGGTCTATCGTCATTATTTATTTACCCAGAATTTAATTTTCAAGATGTTTTGAGTTTTTTAAGTATAGCCGCAAATGAATAATGTTATCCGTTTATCCAAAGAATCGTCTGCTTGTGCCCTCGTAATATACAAATTCAGCAGTTGGAAAAATAAATTTCAACAAAACTATATCATGATAAATTTCAACAAAACTATATCATGTGACCCCTCATCGGAACGAGCTCGTTGAGCTCGTTCCAATGAGGGGTCACATGATATAGTTTTGTTGCAACCTTTGGGGAAAATCTGATAAACTAATTGTGAAAATAATAAATTTTGATATCGTCTGCGTTGGGTGAAGGTTTTTCGAACCGCATAATCAAGGCATGCTAATTCGTTCCGACTGTGATGCCTCGAATCTCGATTGTGGTACTTGTGTTCATATATCTGAACAGTTTTCGATATGCCGGTATACCGCGGTATTTTTTTGAATACCGATACCTATTCAGTTTTGAATATTGTGCAGCCCTATTATTGACCATTTATGACAGGCGTAGTCGCTAATTCCGAATATTATAGCGACTGAGAGATGTCTACAATTTTTAAAGCAGATTGCCCACGTGTATTTTTTAGAAGACCGGCATATTTGACATAGAATGCGACAGTTTGCCTGACAAATGGTCATTTTTGGGGGTCATTATGTTGTTATATCTATATCTGAAAAATTCATTAGGAGTTCCCATTTGAATGGGTGTCTCTGGTTGGAGTGCCTTTTGTATATTTTAATGGCGCAAAAGGTGTCACAGGCTCCCATTATTTCCATGACTGTAAAAAAGAAAAAAAGTGTGTTTTTTATATGGAAAAAATGGTGTAACACCGGAAGCTCAACTCGGATTTTAGGGACCTTTTTGTGCCGCGTCCGTGATGTTATGACTTAAAAAATATTAAAAAACCCAGCTTTCTCCGATTTATTTCCTTACTTTTCCCCTCTTGTGTCTAATATGCTTGGGCTATTGTAGATTGGGCACTCAATATCAAGTTCACAAATGGAGATCAAAAGAAGAAATCATCATGCATCTTAACTTTTTCTTGCCTAGTTCATAAATTTTTATTCAATGAAATGAAATATCAAGATGAAACATTTATCAAATGCACAGCACTAGTAGACGGATGGTTAGATAATGTTAAGGCCATAGATGGAGATCAACAGAAGCAATCAGCAAGCAATTAGCTTTTTAATGTCCGGTCCGTGACTTTTCAGTGGAATGAGATATCCAGCACAAACTTATCTTACAAATGTACAAACACTGGATGGTGTGGTACTTACAAAATTCAAAAATCGAATTCCAAAGGTCAAGATCATAAATGGTGGTCAATAGAATAAATCGAGGTGCATATTTACGTTTTCGTGTCCGATCCGTAACTTTTGAGCGCAGAGATAAATCAAGATAAAACTAATATTACAGTTGCAACAGAAACAGGCGATGTGCCGAGAGTAGAGAGTAGATATATATCGGACATTCCAGACCAACCCTCAAAATACCACATTTTAAGGTAAAATTCCCATAGGAAATTTCCAGACCAGTGGGCTGGAAAAAGAAGTGGGCTCGAAAAATCCTCTGAAGAAATTGTATGGGAATTAAAAAAAAAAATAAAAACAATATGAAAAAATATAGCAAATCTTCCGTTCCAGCCAACCTCACCTCACTCAGTGCTAATGTAATGCGAGAAAGTTCTAGTACACTAGGACAATTTCCACCAACTTTTTTGGCACTCGTACATTTGTCATTGGGGATTTCAGTGTGAAAATGATTTGTCCAAGTTGTCGAGGCAGCTACTTTCATCCCATGGCGTTCCAAATCTGCACACCCTATGGGAGAGAAGCATTGAAATTTCGATAGAGTTGCCACAAATTACACCCTTTGGGTAAAATGTTCCAAGGCTAATCTCCCATGGGATATTTCCAGCTCATGGACTCGCAAAAATAGGTAGGTCCTGGTGTTTAGCAATGGGTGAGTTTTAAGT